>CM019155.1:137746999-137786151 GCA_009733165.1 Naja naja
CATCTGGGGACAATGATCAATACAGGTGATGTTGCAACAGGAGAAGGAAAAAGACAAGGAAGATACACTACATAATATTTTGCAAGCAATTGAAATTTTACAGAAGAGTAATGAGAATATTTACCAGAAATTTGAAGAGACAAATGAAAAGGTGGAAAGATTCAGCAGAAAATGGAAAAGACAGATGAAAAAGTTGAAAATATTCAAGAAAATTGAAAAGACAGATGAGAAAGTGGAAAATATCAAGACATGATGACCAAATATGATGAAAAGATTAAGAAAATGAAGAACAAGAAGAACAAAGAGATAAGAAAATTGGAAATATTAATATCAGACTGAGTGAAGTTGAAAAGACAGGATTGAATCATTGAGAGGAGAGATGGACAGGTCAGAATTTTACTTGAGATTCAAAACGTGGAGGAAGAAAAAGTGAAAACCTTGGAAAAAATGATAGAAATACTGGTGGAAGCATTAGAGATAACAGAAGAGGAAATGATGGATGGAATGGATGAAGTGTTTCATGTTCACACAGATATACAATGAGGAACAAGTTACCAGAGAAGTCCATATTAGATTTACTAAAGCAAATTATTAAAACACAAATTTGCAACAGCAAGAGAGAGAGAGAAGCATTAAAGTATAAAGACAAAGAAATCATGGTGTTGAAACAGGTACCAAGAAGAGTAAGGTAGACGAGGAGAGAGTATCTTTTCTTAACCAAAGAATTGCTTAAAGAGGAGAGTAAATTACAGATGGTTGATACCAGAAGGTCTCTGTTTACTTGGCGGAAACAAAGACACCAAATTGACATGGTTGAAAAGGCGGAAATATTCTACTATGAATATATCAGGGGAAAGGAGGAAAATACAAGAAAAGAAGAATCTTTGATTGAATCTCAAAAGGAGTGTACAGCAGTAATGAAAAGAAAAGAAGAAGGTGCAGTAGGTGGACTGCCCAGAGAACAAAGAGAAGTAAGATCTACCAAAGCAATAAATCCTTCTACAAAATTTAAAATGGAGGAGGAAAGAAAATTGATTACGATGAATATAAATGGACTTAATTCAACTATCAAAAGAAGGAAAGTATTTCACAAATTGGAGAAATTAAAATTTGATATAATTTGTTTACAAGAAGTACATATTAAAAAGCAACATCAACATATATTGAAACAAAAAAAGTTAGGAAAATTGTTTACTTCATTGGCACAATGCAAAAAAAAAGTGTGGGTTGTATATTAGAGAAACAATCTCGGCTGAACTAATCCATGCAGATGATGGCAGAAGAATTTTAGTGGTGGAAATAATGGACAATAATATTAAAACACTTTTAATAGCAATATATGCTCCAAATGATCATCAAGAGGAATTTTACAACAAACGTTATAAAAATTAATTGAACTGGACTATGTTAATTTATGTATGATGGGAGATTTTAATGGAATAATTAATGAACAGTTGGATTATAAAACACAAAAAGCCACAAAGAAAGCTAGAAGAAACTACAAAATCTTTCTTTCAAATGATAGAAGAAATAAATTTAAAAGATGCATGGAGAGAGAGAAATACAGGAAATAAGCAATATACATTTTACTCAAATAGGCAAGGAATCATGGTCAAGAATAGATATGATATGGACATCAGCTGACTTATTTTCTAATATACAAAAAATTGAAATAGAAGCAAGTACTTGGGCGGACCATAATCCAATGACTGTTATTTGGAAAGGACAAAAGTTGAGATCTAGATGGACTTTAAACAATATGATATTAAAGGAAGAAGATTTTAAACAGAAAATGGAGAGAGAATTGGTATTCTTCTTTAAAGAAAATAAAAAAGAGAATACATCGTTACAGAATCTCTTGGACACAATGAAGGCCTACACAAGAGGCTTGATAATTGACTTATACAAGGAAAAGAAATATTAAACAAAAAAAGACTTTTAAAATATTAGAAGATGAATATAAAAAGTTAGAAAAAGAATTACAGAAATTTCCACAAAAAAAGACCTAAAATTAAAATGGATATAACTAAACATAAAATGGGATTAATGGAAAAGAAGAGTTAGCCCAAAAGATTAAAACGCTAAACAGAATTATTTTGAAGATGCAAATAACCAGGAAGATGGTTAGCCATAAACTAGGAAAGGAAAGAGAATCAAGGAGAATTAGCCATTTAATAGATGAAAGGACATTTTTGTTATGGAAATGATGGGAAAAAGAATCATACAAGACTACTATAGAAAATTGTATTATCAAGAGAGTATTCAAGAAGAAAAAATTAAACAATATTTACAAAAGGCAAAGTTACCACAGATACCTAAAGATATTGAAATAATGTTAGAAGAGAATATAACAATGATGGAGTTAAGAGAAGCCTTAAAGAAACAAAACACAGGAAAAGCACCAGGCCCGGATGGCCTGCTAGTGGAATTTTATAAGACTTTTCAGGAGGTGTTGAACCTCCAACTATTAGAAGTTATGAATGAAGTCATGCAAGAGAAGAGAATACCAAAGACTTGGTCAGAAGCTTATACCGAAGGAAGACACAGACTTACAGCAAGTTAAAAATTACAGACCTATTTCCCTACTAAATTCAGACTATAAAATTTTTGCTTCAATTTTGGCAGAGAGACTGAAAAGATATTTAAATAACTTTATACACGTTGATCAAAATGGATTTCTGCCAAAAAGACAAATTAAACATAATATGAGAATAACTCTGGACACTCTGGAGTACTATGAGGCACACCCTGAAAAGCAAATGGCTCTGATGTTTTTGGATGCTCAAAAAGCCTTTGATAATGTGAGTTGGCACTTTATGTTACTACAATTGGCACAAATGGGCTTTGGTAAAAAATTTATACGTGCCATTGAGACTATATATTGTGAACAAACTGCAAGAGTTTTGATAAATGGACAATTGACAGAGCCTATAGATATAAGAAAAGGGACTAGGCAAGGTTGCCCACTGTGGCCTCTGCTGTTTGTGTTAACATTAGAATAACACTTCTAATGTTCTACAGGTGTATTAGAGAAGATAAAGAAATAAAAGGAATGAAAATTAAAAAAGAAGAATATAAACTGCAGGCGTTTGCAGATGACCTGGTATTTATATTAGAGGATCCACTGGAATTAAATTAATAGAAAGAACAGAAGAGTATGGAAAAGTAGCAGGTTTGAAAATTAATTAATTAATTAATTAATTAATTAAATTTATTTATTTATTACTTGGACTTGTATGCGCCCATCTCCGAAGACTAGGGTGGCTCACAACTAAAACAACAGTGAACAATAAATTGTTTAAAAGAAAATTAAACAATCACAAGGCCAGTATTACTAAAAATCCCAATAAACATTAAAACATTAAAAATTTAAAATTTAAGAAATGCCCCCCCCCCCCCAGGAGATCAGCACAGCCCGGCCCGTTTGAATAACCAAGTTTTCAGGTCGTGTGGGAAGGTGCGAAGGTCGGGGGCCAGATGGAGCCCAAGGGGTAGTTGATTCCACAGGGCGGGAACAGCCACAGAGTAGGCTCATCCCCGGGGCACCGCCAACTGGCATTGGCTTGCCGACGGAACCCTGAGAAGCCCCTGTCTGTGTGCTCGTACAGGGCTGTTGGCACTCGATATCAGCAGGAGACGCTCCTATAAATATCCTGGACCCATGACTTGTAGGACTTTGAATGTTAACACTAAAACCTTGAATCTCACCTGGAGAGCAACCGGCAACCAATGCAGGTCACGCAGGAGGGGTGTAACATGGGAGAATCGGGAAACTCCCATCATCACCTGTGTGGCCGCATTTTGCACCAGCTGCAATCTCTGGATGGTATGCAAGGGCAGTCCTAAATAGAGAGCATTGCAGTAGTTGAGTCGGGAGGTAACAAGTGCATGAGTGACTGTATGCAGGGCATCTTGGTCCAGAAATGGGCATAGCTGGTGAACCAGCCAGACCTGAGCAAAGGCCCCTGGGCCAGGGCCCCCACCTGCTCCTCCAACTGGAGCCATGAATCCAGGAGGACCCCCAGGTTCCGTGCCCTGTCCACAGGGGCCAACACCTCTCCCCCTATGACCAATGGTGGGATCTCCTGACTGGACCGAGATGTCGGTATGTACAGCCACTCAGTCTTGGCTGCATTGAGTTGAAGCATGTTTCCGTCCATCCAGATCTGTACCACATCCAGACAATGTGACATCACGGAGAGGGTATCATTGACATGGTTTGGGGTGGAATGTACAGTTGGGTATCATCAGCAAATTGATGATACCTCACCCCAAACCACGGATGATCTCACCCAGCGGTTTCATATAGATGTTGAACAAGAGGGCAGAGGACCAACCCCTGGGGGACCCCACAAGTGAGAGCCCTCAGAGTCGACCTCTGGCCCCTGCCAACACTGATTGCAAGCACCCCAAGAGGTAGGAGGAGAACCACTGTAAAACAGTGCCCCACACTCCCAGTCCCCCGAGGCACCGCAACAGGATACCATGGTCAATGGTATCAAAAGCCACTGAGAGATCTAACAGGACCAGGACAGAGGAGAAACCCCTGTCCCACACCCTCCAGAGATCATCCATCAGTGCAACCAATGCTGTCTCCATGCTGAACCTGGGTCGGAAGCCCGATTGGTATGGATCTAGGTAGTCCGCTTCATCCAGGAAAAGCGGAAAATGCTGAGCCACCACACTCTCAACAACCTTCACCAAAAAGCGAAGGTTGGAGACTGGATGAAAGTTGTCTAACACGGCTGGGTCCAGGGCAGGCTTCATCAGGAGGGGCCTCACCACCGCCTCTTTCAAGGTGGCGGGAAAGACACCCTCCCTTAATGAAGCATTGACCACTGCCCGGAGCCAGCTGCAGGTGACGTCCCTGGAGGCATATACCAACCAGGAAGGGCACGCGTCCAACAAACATGTGGTGGAACTCAGCCATCGCATAATCCCATCCACTTCATCCTCAGAGACAGGATCAAACTCAACCCAGGTTGCATTGGCCAGACTACTTGCACCCCTTCATCAGACCACTGCAAATTAGAGCTCAACCTGCGAATCTGAGTGATCTTATCTGACAGATATTGACCAAATTCCTTAGCCCTACCCCAGCAGGTCCACCGTCTCCCCTGGCGTAGGAGAGAATGGGTGACCCTAAACAAGGCGGCTGGGCAGTTATCTGTGGGCGCTATGAGAGAGAGATAAGACCTTCTCACCACTCCCACAGCTACCAGGTAAGTCCTAATATAGGCTCTTAAGTGGGCTCGATCAGAGTCAGAGCGGGTGGACCTCCACCTGCTCTCTAAGCCCCTCCAACAGTGCTTCATCTCCCGGAGCTCCTCGGTATACCAAGGGGCCGACCGGGATCCATGGTGAATGAGGGGATGCATGGGGACAACTCTGTTGAGGGCCCCCGCAGCAGCCCATTGCCAGGCCCTCGGCAGAGTTGTGGATAAGGGAAGTGGGAAAAAAACCCAGCTCTACCTGGAACCTCTCAGGGTCCATCAGGCATCTGGGGCGGAACCATCTAAGTGGCTCCTCATCCCAGTGGTGTGGGACAGCTTGTTGGAAGACCAGCCACAGGAGATAATGATCTGACCATGGAACGTGTAGGGCAGTAAAGTTACCCTCCCCCAGATCATTTCACCACTGTACCGAGACAAAAACCAGGTCAAGCGTATTACCTCCCTCATGAGTCGGGCCTTGAATCATCTGGGTCAGGCCCATGGCCACCATGGAGGCCATGAATTCCTGGGCCAAACCTGAGCCACCCCCCAGAGAGGGAAAGTTGAAATCACCCAGGACCATAAGCCCTGGGAATTCCACTGCCACCTCCGAAAGGGCATCAAGAAGCCCAGGCAGGGCCACTGCCACACAGCTGGGGGAGAGGTATGTAAGCAGCAGGCCCACCCAACCTCCAGGCCCCACCTCAGGAGAAGGGTCTCACACCCGCCTATCTCAGGAACAGTGACCTCCCTTGGCATCAGGGTCTCCTGAATAACAACAGCCACCCCACCTCCCCTCCCCTGGGCTCATGACCGGTGCAACACCTGAAAACCTGGGGGGCATAAGTCCATCAGAGGGACCCCACCCTCTGGCCCCAGCCAGGTCTCGGTGATGCAGGCCAGGTCTGCAGCCTCCTCCTCAATTACTTCGCGGAGGAGGGAAGCTTTGTTAGCCATGGACCTGGCATTAAAGTATACCAGTTGGAGCCCAGGGGTCCCAGTTCCCGAATCCCCAGGAGGCTGGGAGGAGGCAAAAGTGTCGGAGCGTGCCACTGCTCGAAGACAGTGGGGGCGTGCTCCCAATATGTGATATGGCCCTATGCCCCGCCATCCCCTGCTGATCCCCACCATCCTGGAGATCACCATTCCTGCCCCGCTCCCTGGGGCCCCGCCGGCCCCCTCCCCCCACCCCTCCCTGCCACGATCCTTCACCGGGCTGCACCTTGTCTCCTCATAATCATTTCCCCCCCTTCCTAACCTTCTTAAAAAGCCATCTAAAAATTTAACTAAAGGGGCCCTGGTAACCCTCTTTTTCCCTTTCCCAGAGTCCCCACCCCAACCCCTCATCCCGCCATGCCATCTCTAATAAAGATAAAACAAAGATATTAACAAAGAATATGCTAGTGAGACGGAAGAAAGAGTTGGAAGAAGTTTTAGAAATACAGATCACAAGCAAGGTTAAGTATTTAGGGATATATATTACAGCAAGATGTAGTACACTGAAGGAGGATAATTACATTAAACTTAAACAGCAGATAGAGACAGACTTGGAAAAATGGAAAAATTTACAACTATCATTGATTGGGAAAATATCAATAATTAAGATGAATGTATTGCCCGGAATCTTATATTTATTCCAGACAATCCCAATTAGACTAGGGAAAGAGTTTTTTTGAAGATTTAAATAAAATGATGCTGAAATATATATGGCAAGGTAAAAAAGCAAGAATAAAACTTACTTGTTGCAGGATGCAAGAATAAGAGGAGGGTTTGCCTTGCCCAATTGGGAACTATACTACCAGGTGGCAAATTTGATATCGGTAAAAGACTGGATAACACTAAGGAACACTAGATTATTGACTTTAAAGGACATGATTTGCTATTGGGGTGGCATGCATTCCTTTGGTATAAGGGAACTAAAACACAAGGGTATTTTAGAAGACATTATATCCGAGAAGCTTTGTTTTTAAACTGGGAGAAGACCAAAAAACAACATTACTTGAAAATTCCATCATGGATATCTACTATTGAAGCTTTTTCATATCCAGTAATATACAAAAAGGAACAAACAGTTAGATAAGGTGAGATACTGAATGAAAAGGGTGAACTTAAATCTATGCAAGTGTTGGAAGAACAAGGAAGAGCCATGGTGGTACAGGCTGTTAAATGCCTAGCACTTAAGTTCCAGCTGCCTGCAATTGGTGCACACTCAAATCCCACCAGGCTCAAGGTTGACTCAGCCTTCCATCCTCCCGGGGTAGGTAACGTGAGGACCCAAGATTGTTGGGTGCAATAAGCTGACTTTGTAAAAATGCCGCTTAGTAATAAGCAGGCATATACAATGGAATGAAGGCTATTGCTGAGCGCATTGGGTTGTATCCCAAAAATTGTAAGCCACCCTGAGTCTTCAGGGAAGGGCAGCATATAAATGTAATTAAAAAAAGATATAAAAATGAATTGGTTTTCATATTTGCAAGTACAATCTAGATTTGATAAAGATATTAAAATAGAAGGTATTTATAACAAGTTGACTGGGTTAGATAAAATATTGATGGGTATTGATGAAAAGGTGATTAAAAAACTTTATGGATATTTTTTAGAATTTAAAATGGAAGAGGAGCAAGTTAAAGAAACAATGATTGCATGAGGGAAAATTTTTGGATATGGGTTTGATTTAGAGAAATGGGAAAAATTATGATCTCAGAATTATAAAATGACAATGTCAACTGCTTATAAAGAAAATTTGTATAAGATGTTTTACAGGTGGCACTTACCCCTGACGAGAATTGCAAGAATGTTCAAGAATAAATTGGATAAATGTTGGAAATGTTATCAGATACCTGGATCATATTACCATATGTGGTGGACATGTTCGGATGCAAAAAGATATTGGACTAAAATCCACACGTGGTTGGAAAAAATGATACAACACATAGACTTGAAACCAGAAATATTTTTATTGGGAATTATACCAGATATCTACAATAAAGAGTTCAAATATTTGATTGTAAATGTTTTAACAGCAGCTAGAATTGTATTTGCTAAAAACTGGAAGAATGATAAAATACCTATGGAGGAGGAAGTGATTAAGAAAATGATGGACTGTGCTGAAATGAGCAAATTGACATTTGAAATTAGAGAACAAGAAGATAAGCAATTTTACAAGATATGAGATTTGTTTTATCAATGGTTAGGTAAAAAGACCTGGTAATGTAATAGATTATATAATTTTGTAATAGAAATATAGAAATAGAAATAGATTGATATAAAATACAGTGTAGACATATATAACCATTGGATGAAAGTATAACATAAATTTTAGATTAAAAATATATCTCGTATACATGATGAAATAAATAGTTTAATTGTATATAAGTAATAATTGAGAAATATATAAGAATGTCTTATTGATAATACGAGCATTTTTTTTCTTTCTGATAAATTGTGAGTGATGATTATGAAAGGATAACACAAAGGATTTGTAACCAACTGACACACTGTATGTACATATGGAAGATGGTTTTTTATGTTTTGTATGTCTTGTTTGTATGTTTGTCTTAAAATAAAAAAACTTTTTTTTCAAAAAAAAAGAAGAAAATTTTGAATTAACTTTTTGGATGATCTTTATATCATCCTTCTGAAGAATGTACTGTCCAGTTTAGGTCAGTAATTTAACATACAACTGAAGGTACAGTGAAATAAACCAACAGAATCCAGATTCACTATATAGAGCAGTATCAATCATCTATCTTTGAACAGAACTGGCATGCTCCTCTGATTTCTGGAAGGGACAGGGAGTATTGCCAGAAATTTCTACTCTGTACTGCTTCAGAATTTTGATTACTGCAACAAGGGCTACCCTTGAAGAGTATTTGGAAACTACAACTGATCCAGAATGCAGCAGTGCAAATAGTCCTGGAAGCCTCTAGAGTACATGTAACATCACTCTGTAATTGTTAAGCTTTTGTAATTTTAATTGGTTGTTACATTTATATTGGTTTTTACATCTCTATTTACTATTATATTGTAAGATGCTTAGAGTCACCCCAACAGCAATATAGACAGCAATAGCAATAGCACTATATAATAGACATATATACCACTTTATAGTGCTTTATAGCACTCTCTAAGTGATTTTACAGAGTCAGCATATTGTCCCCAACTATCTGGGTCCTCATTTTACCCACCTTGGAAGGATGGAAGGCTGAGTCAACTTTGAGCCTGGTGAGATTTGAACTGCCAAATTGCAGGCAGCAAATAGTTAGCAGACATGGCCTTGAGTACAGCACTCTAACCACTGCACCACTGAGTTTCTATGTAAGTTTAATAAATAAATGAATAAAATAATATAATTTTCCTTAATTTTTTGCAATTGTTTAAAGGTTTGGAGTGTAAAGTCTCCAAGGCACCACACACTCAATTTGCTCTTCAATTTATGTTACGAGAATAGGAAATAGGATCTCTGTGGTATATGAAATATGGATTACTCAGCTCTTTGTCATACATCTATTGCTAAGGAGAAGCATGAATCATTGCATGATTATTTTGAGTCATAAGCCAATATCAGCAATAAAAAGGGCTTTTCCTGAATAGGATTTGGTGTTGAAACAATACCTGTTCATTTTAAGGTCCATCCTTCTTCCTTAAAGACATCAAGACATTGTAGAGTATTGCTTGCTTAACTGTATTGGATGAGGACAATTCACCTGTGGAATCTTATAGATGCATAAGATGACTGCCATGAAGAGACACACATCAGGATTAGGTCCTCCAATAACCACTGCTATTTTAGCCTGCACGTCACACTTGTAGTTGGGGATAAACTTGCCTTGTGTAGAAAGAAGTTCCAGTGAGACACGGAGAGTCCAGTTTGGTTGGAAATTGCTGTTCAACACATGGAATCCCAGTGTTACATTGTGTAAAATTCTTGGGCTTTTATTAATTGTCTCTATAGCAAATTGCATATGTTGGTAGTTCTGAGTTATTACTCTGCAATGAGAAGATTGCCTTATTATTAATTAGACCTTGCAATCCCACAACTTCTGGAAGCAAATAATTCTACTGTTTAATTGTTCTCACTATCAGAAAAATTCTCCTTAGTTCTAGGTTGCTTCTTTCCTTGATTAGTTTCCATCCATACTTCCTTGTCTTAACTTCAGGTATTTTAGATAATAGGTTGACCCCCTTTTCTTTGTGGCAGCCCCTTAGATATTGGAACACTGCTACTATGTCATCAAGCCATAATATTCACCAAGTTTATCTATTCAGATTATAAACATTTATATCTATTAATCTATTCAGATTATAAACATTTAGCTGTGGAAACAAAATATAATAGATGACAATTCCACCTCAGTGAATCTGTTTGCTGTCAGGGTTACCTCTGAGCTTCTTAAAATGTTTTGAATGAATGCTATTTAGTCCAATCCCTTGCAAACCTAGCTGTAATGGAACTTTATTTCATCAGAAATAGTTGTTCCATTGCGTCTGTTAAGCTTTTTATTTTTCCTACCTGACATAAAAAATGGGATGTTGATATAGATATGCTGATTATAGTCTATGTTTCAGTAATCAATCAATCAATCAGAATAGAACTGGAAGGGATCTTGAAGGTCTTCTAGGGCAACTTCCTGCTCAAGCAAGAAACCTATACCATTTCAGACAAGTAACTGTCCAGTCTCTTCTTAAAAACCTCCAGTGATGGAGCACCCACAACTTCTGAAAGCAAGCCATTCCACTGATTAATTGTCCTCACTATTGGGAAGTTTCTCCTTAGTTCCAGGTTGCTTCTCTCCTTGATTAGTTTCCATCCACTGTTTCTTGTCTTGCCTTCTGGTGCTTTGGAAAATAAGTTGACCCCCTTCTCTTTGTGACAACCTCTCAAATACTGGAATACTGCTATCATGTCATCCCTAGTCCTTCTTTTTTTCAGACTAGCCATACCCAAATCCTGCAACTGTTTTTGTCTCCAGCACCCCACCCCCCCAAGCTTCAGTACTGTTCAGTTAGAATTGATATCATCCTTACACTGGGCTTATAATAAGAAACAATAATGTAATGATGCCTTCTGTTAATTCAGAAAATATAATAGCACTTAAGAATTAGATAGGAGAGAGGTGAGTGGAAATGGTAACTGTGTTGTTTGTAACTCCTATAAAGACGATAGGAGCTAGCTTCATTAGATCTTTGTATTTTTTTAAAATCCTTGCAAAATAGTCTATTTATAAAAAGTATTTATTAAAAAAGAATTAGGGACTTTTCAGGAGATGTAACATAGACTTACATGATATTGTCAAATGCATCAAAAGAGGGATTTCTTTCAAAAGTTGTTGGAGTAGAAAATACATAGATTTGAGAGAGAATGCCACCAATAATAAAGTCACCAGGATGGTAATGCTTGTGAAGAATAGAAAGAGGGAGACTTATAGGGCACTTCCCAGGAAGACTGTTAAAGGCTTCTTCAAACATTAGAACCACTAGTATTAACACACATAGCACCATCTTGAATGAAGATATTACTTTCCTGTCATATATATATATTCCTATTTTGTTGAGTGAGATATATTGGCATAAATAAACAGGTATTCAATGTCTGGTTATATTTAATAATAAATATAATCAAACAGTTCAAATATTCATCTCTTCCTAGCTCAGAATGTTTATTAACAGCAAGTAGTAATCTTGATTCAATGTTTTGCTCTCAATTATTTGGATTCTCTCAGGACCCCTCCACCACCTAAACAGGCAGTTAGCAAGACTACTAAGGAATCCCCACCTTTAGCAAGAGATAAATGTGATGGCACACTAAATTTATTTATTTATTTATTAGGCTGATATGCCACCCTATCTCCTGAGGGACTCAGGGCAGCTTACAATTAAAACAGTCCCAATACAATTACATAGATGTTAAAGGACATTAAAAACCAAGGTCTCATTTGTCAATTAGAATATTTTAAAAATATATTTAACACCCTCCCTCAGTCCCCATCAGTCCCCATCAGTCCGGGAAGGCTAGTTGGAATAGCCAAGTTTTTAGGTCATGGCGGAAGGAGAGGAGGTCAGGAGCTGTCCGGAGCTCCAGGGGAAGTTGATTCCATAGGGTGGGTGCTCCCACCAAGAAGGCCCTACTCCTGGGCGTTGCCAGTCGACATTGTTGTATCGATGGCACCTGGAGCAGGCCCTCTCAATGGGAGCACATGGGATGTTGGGAAGCTGTTATCGGCAGGAGGGTCTCCCGCATGTATCCTGGTCCAATGCCATAAAGGGCTTTATAGGTCAATGCCAGCACCTTGAATCTCACTCGGAGGGCAACCAGTAGCCAGTGCATTTATGCATTTATAATCAATGATATTCTGCCTCTCTCTCCCTCCCTCCCTCCCCCTCTCTCTCCCTCTCTCTCTTTCCCACTCTCTCTCCCTCTCCCCCCCACTGTCTCTCTTCTATGATCTATTTATCCACTTATAAGTCTTTTATTAAACTAATCTCTTTTCCATTTTGATTCATTGTGTGGCATTACATCATTCTTTTTTTTAAATTCACATTTATATACCGCCCTTCTCTGGAGACTCAGGGCGGCTTACAATGTTTGGAGCACAACCCAATGTGCTCAGTAATAGCCTTCATTCTATTGTATATGCCTGCTTATTACTAGGGCTTTTTGGGTCCCCCCAAGTGGCATTTTTACAAAGTCAGATTATTGCCTCCCAACAATCTTGGGTCCTCAGTTTACCTACCCTGGGGGGATGGAAGGCTGAGTCAACCTTGAGCCTGGTGGGATTCCAGCCTGCACTAATTGCAGGCAGCTGGAGCTAAGTGCTAGGTTTTAACAGCCTGCACCACCAAGGCTCTTGACTTCTAGACACCACAGAAATATTTCCCTTGATAAATGAGTGACCAAATTTATCCATCTGTGATAGATCCCACAAAATGTTTTCTGAACAGGTGTTTAAATCTTAAATTTAATTCTTAATTATAAAATTTAAACATTTTATTTTTCATTATTTTACTTATTAATACAATTCTGTTAATAACTATCTGAATATCCCAATAGAGCAGCACATGATTTTCATGCTGGAAACGTGAGTGAAGGGATAAATGTAAAATAAAATATTCCAGTATTTAAAACAATGGATTTGGAAAAATGATAATAAAACTATTTTTAAAAAGATGGCAAACTTTTGGAGGCTCTTTTTATAGCAGTTGATACCTCATTGCCATCTTGGCTCCTTCCCCCCTTGATGTTCTGCAATTATACCTGTTAAGTTTGCATGAAGAGTCAAACGTGGGGAACTTCAGTAAAGAGTTTATTCAGTGACTACAGCTCGAATGGACCCGAGTTGGCTGGGCTACGGCTGCTTCTTATAGCCAGCAGCCGTAGTTGCCAGCCAATGGGAGTGCAGGTTTCTTCCCGCACTATTTAAACCAATACCTTTTAACATTTTACAAGAACAGTTCAAATAAACCAATAACATTCAAACCTACATACATAACACCCCTCCTCACTAGGTTCAGTCCATACCAAACCCCAACCTATCTAATGTATTCTTTTAAATAGGTGAGGCTCTTACGTGTACGTTGAGACCTTCGTGGTTCAGAAGTTTTAACGTTCTCACCCAGTGAGAGAGGAAATGTGTCTGCTGACATTTCCTTGCTGGGACTTCCTGTGAAAGGAGACCCTGTTAGACTGTTAGAATCTGGTCTCTCCTCCCAACCCATCTCCATTCCAATGTCAGCACCCGAGTCAGGTAGTGATGTGCAATCTTCCACTTCTAAGGATGGATCTTGGCATTGTGACAGGGTTGGGATGGTTCCTGTCATAATGGCTCATTACACATGGGGTTGATTCTTGCTTGCTGATTTTCCTCCTGTTCCTCCCCTTCCCCTAGAAGTGACATCAGGTAGGGAACCAGAGAGAGACAGGGGCGATGTTCCTGAGGGAACCTGGATCTAAGTTGATCAATGTGCCTGCTCCAGAGGAGTCCATCCTCTATTTGTACCCTGTAAGAACGAGGGCCAGTGATTTGAGTTATTTCAGCAGGAATCCACAAAGGCTCACCTATAAGGTTCTTAGCATACACAGAATCACCCACACTGAATGTACGAACTTTGGAAGTGGAATCCAGTGGTGCGTTGGATGCATAAGTGGGATGAAGGCGGTCAAGGGAAGACCTAAGTTTCCTACCCATCAACAACTCTGCTGGGGATAAGTTAGTAGATGGGCTAGGAGTGATGTGCTGAACACTAAGAAGTTTTTCAAGCTTCTCAGTGATGTCCCCAGGACCCAGTTGCTGGAGCTTCTCTTTGGTAAAGTGTACCATGCGTTCAGCCCGGCCATTAGCCGAAGGGTGCCCAGGGGCAGTAAGGGCATGTCTGATACCCTGTTGTGCTAGAAAGGATTCAAAATGTTAGATGTAAATTGAGGGCCATTGTCAGAGACAAGAACATCAGGTAACCCGTGGGTTACAAACAGTTTTCTGAGTTGCTTGATGACAGCATCAGTTGTGGTGGATGTCATGGGAAATACCTCGAGCCATTTGGAATATGCATCTACTATAACCAGAAAAGTGTGCCCTCTAGTAGGACCTGCGAAATCAATGTGGATCCTAGACCACGGGCCCCTGGGACATTCCCATTCCTGTGTGGGGGTGTGAGGTGGGGCAGGCCTGACTACCTGGCAATTGGGACAAGATGCTACCCAGTTTTCAACCATTTTGTCAATACCTGGCCACCATACATAACTCCTGGCCAATCCCTTCATCCTTACAATCCCAGGATGACCCTCATGTAACATTTCCAAAACCTCTTTGCAGTTTTGCAGAATAACCACCCTGTTACCCCACAAAATACATCCTCTTAATACAGATAATTCAGTTTGCCTGGACTTAAAAGGTTGGGCAAGGTGAGGTAGATCTTGAAGAGGCCAACCTTTCTTAATCCAGCCTATAACAGGAGCCAACACAGTGTCTTTGGCAGTCTCTCTGGCAATTTCAGCAGCATGAACTGGAAGCTTAGCAACAGTTTCTAGGAAAAAGGTGTGAGTTTCAAGTTCAAAGTCCTCCTTGTGGCAAGGCAGTGATCAATGACTCAGTGCATCAGCATGTCCAATGTCCTTGCCAGGCCTGAGAATCAGTTTGTATGAATAAGCTGCAAGAAATTCAGTCCACCTCAGCATTCTTGGTGACAGGATAGTGGGTGTAGGTTTGCCTCCTGCCACAATGCCTAACAAAGGTTTGTGATCTGTAACAATGGTAAATGTGCTGCCATACAGATATTCATGAAATTTCTTGACAGCTGCAACAACTGCCAATGCCTCTTTGTCCAGTTGGCTATAATTCTCTCTGCTTTGGTCAAAGTGCGAGAGTAAAATGCAATAGGGCTTCCTTCCACTGGGAAGCCTGTGGCTCAAAAAACCCCCACTCCAAAGGGGATGCATCACAAGTCAGTACAACAGGCAAATTCTCAGAGAATGTATCAATACAGCATCAGATGTGATTAGTCTCTTAATACTGTTAAATGCTGATTGTTCCTTCCTCCCCCAGATCCAAACAGCTTTTTTTCCAAAGCAATCTGTGCTGTTTCAGCAATGGATGCCTTTTGAGGTAGAAACATGTGATAAAAGTTAATGAGTCCAAGGAAGGCTTGCAAATCTGTTTTGCATTTAGGTTTTAGGGCTTCTTTGATTGCTTTAACCTTGGCATCAGTAGGGTGGATGCCATGCTTGTCAATCATGTAGCCCAGGAACTCAACCCTGTCTGTTTTAAGTGTGCATTTTTCTTCCTTGACTTTTAACCCCTTTTTTCTGAATCTGGTAAGGACTTTCTCTGTCTAGTCTTTCTTGAAGCTGAGTGTCATTTTCAGCAGAGATTAACACATCATCAAGTAATGCACCACCCTGGCACTGTCCTTGAAGCATTCTTTCCATAAGATTTTGAAAAATGCCTGGTGCCACGCTTACTCCAAATTGTAACCTTTTACATTTGAAGGCACCTCTGTGAGTCACAATGGTTTGGGCCTCTGCAGTGGCATCATCAACTGTTAGTTGTTGATATGCCTGGGCCAAGTCCAATTTGGCAAAGACTGTACCCCTGCCAAGTGAATGTAACAGATGATGCACAACTGGCACTGGATATGCGCTCTGCTGCAGTGCATGGTTCAGTGTCCCCTTATAGTCTCCACAAATTCTTACTGACCCATCAGCCTTGACTGGTGTGACTATGGGTGTTTCCCATCTGGAGTGATCAGTGGGCTCTAAAACCCCTTGAGCAATTAATTTGTCTAATTGTGCATCAATTTTTTCCTTTAAAGCAAATGGAACCCTCCTGGGCTTTAAACAAATTGGGGGAACCTTGGGATCTAGGTTGAAAGTGATAGGGGTCCCCATATACTTGCCCAGTCCTTCGCTGAAGACCTCTGGAAACTCAGACTTCAAGACCTCCTCCCATTCAGAGTTGCTCACGTGATTGATGCCAGTCACCTCAATGCCTAGTGGCTTGAACCACTCAAGTCCCAGCAAGCTTGGCGATCCTTGTCCACATGGTCGAGGCAAACGTTTGGTGTGGCCTTTAAACTGCACGTTGAAATCTCTTGCTCCAACTACTGGAATCTTGTTCCCTTGGTAGTCTTTAAGAGTCAGTGCTTGCTTCTGGAAATGTTTCTTCTGAATGTTGGGAAGTAGCCTTTGAATAGTGTCCCATGACACCATAGATAAATAAGAGCCTGAGTCCACTTCCATTTGGCAAGGCCTTCCTTCAATGAACACCTTCACGTGTACTTTTCTGCTTCTCAAGGGTGAAGAATGACCAATGGTGATTGTTTGGTGAGTTTCATTCTTCCATTTGCTTCTGAATTGCGCCCCATCTTTTCAAAGAAGTTGTTGGGCTTAAAATCCTTTTCAGGAAATCTCTTCCTACTAGGTGGAGTTCTGGATGATTTGCAGACTCTGGCTAGGTGACCCCTTTTCTCACAATGTAGGCAGATGGTGTCTAAGAATTTGCATTCAGTGTGGGGATGCCCCCCACACACACACACAGCCTCTGCAATAAAATTCTTGCCTCTTTCTCCCAGGGTCTTTCCTTTTCTTCTCCATTCTGAGTCTAAAAATCCCTTCCTCCACCTCACTGCAATCTGAATCAGAGTCTATTTGTTCACAATGGGTTGTTGTGGATTTTTCCACATCAGAATGGCTTGAGGCCTGGCTTGAGGCCTTGTTAATCTTTTTCATGGCTGCTGCTGAGGACTTGGTGGCTTCCTCTGAAACAGCTTCTTCAATGGCCTCCTTAAACGTGATCTTAGGTTTCATTAACAGTTTGCTTTGTAAGACCTTATCTTTGAGGCCTAAGACAAACGATCACGCATGGCCTCTTCTAAGTTGGTAAAGTCACAAGGACCCCCAATGTCCCTTAAACTTGCCATGAAGTCATTAACATTCTCGCTTTCCCCTTGATCCCGACGGTAAACTCGTGTCTCTTAATGAGGCACGATACTTGTGGGTGTAATGGGCTCTTAAAAGCTTCCAAATCAGGCCATTCCATTACCTTCAGTTCTGCAGCTCCGCCACGCCTTCGCCATCTTGAAGACTGCCGGACGCAGTGAGTGAAAATACCTGCCTCCGTCTTCGTCGGCTAGGCTCGAATATCGGCGAGGTGATTCCGGTCTCTTCCCGCCCGGTTCGAGGCAGGGTACATCGGGATCCAGCCGCTTCGCATCGTCTTTCAGGCATCCATCTTCAGCCCTCCATTCTTCCACCTTGCCAGATCGACGGGTGCTGGGTGCTTGTGTTTATGATCAGAATGGACTGCCGCGCGTGGCTACCGTGCAGTGCTCATCTTGCTCTTCTGTTCGCCTTCCCCTTGGGTTCTTTCTTTGGGAAATCCCCACATAACTTCAGACCTACATACCAGTTCATTAATAATGTTTGCATGAAAGAGTCAAACGCGGGGAACTTCATAAAGAGTTTATTCAGTGACTACAGTTTTCGATGGACCCGATTTGGCTGGGCTAATAACGCCTGCTTGCTTTATAGCCAGCAGCGGTCTCAGATACCAGGTATGCCAGCCATGGGAGTGCAGGGTTTCTTCCGCACTATTTAAACCAATACCTTTTAACATTTTACAAGAACAGTTCAAATAAACCAATAACATTCAAACCTACATACATAACAATACTCTATTCAATTCTCAAAATCTTTTCCCCAGAAGTGGAAATCAAAGACTTGACAAAATTGTTGAAGAGATTTGGGCTAAAATAGAGCTTCTTCAGGAGAAAGTGCATCTCTGCCTCTTTCAAAGATGATGGGATGTCACTTTTCCTCAAAAGCTATTATCCATTTTCAAATCCTCCCAAAATGCCAGGTTCAGCAGGAATCCAACCTTGACATGGCAGAACTCAATCTGCAATGCTCCAAAGAATTTAAGCTCATATTTTTTTTAAAAAAAACCTTCTTTGGTCACTAGCCATGACTCTTTGCCCTATTGGTAGGTGTAGTAGAATATATAGAAATAATTGTATATATGAAGGAACTCACATAAAACTTGATCTATTGGTCTTCTCCTTTCCCTAAGATGTCTTGGTCATATTGAACAAACCTGCTAGATAAAAACATGGACACATGGAGAACTACTGATTCAGCCAATTCTATGTTTATGCCAGGGGTGGGCTGCTGGGGGTTCACAGGAGTTTGGGAGAGCCCCTAGTTAAGATTCTGTGCCATTTGGAGAACCCCCAAATCCCACTCCTGGCTGGCCCCATCCACCTCATCCCTTCCACTCCCAGGAGTCCCCACACAGCCCATTTTGAATGCAGATAAGTGCAGGACACATGTGGAGGCTCAGGGAGGGTGAAAAATGGGCCTTCCAGAAGTTTGGGAAGAGCAGAAATGGGCCTGTTTCAGGCTTCCAGAGAGCCTCCAGAGCCCGGGGGGATACTTTCACTCTCCCAGAGGCTCGAGAAAAGCCTCCAGAGCCCGGGGAGAGAAAAAAAGCCCCCACCACTGTGGGGCAGGAGGCCAACTAGGCCATGTCAACCATGGCCATGCTGATCCAGTAACCGGGCAGAGAACCTTTGCTAAAATTTTTGAAACCAACCTCTGGTTTGTGCTAGGATTTAAATTGACCAAGCATTTTTTTTGTCAGAACTGAATTATTTTTCTATTTATTTCAATTCTCCTATTCCTCTAAACTACAGAATGATTTTGTGTTTTGTATAATCAGAACAATCAACAAATGTTGATTGTTTGTTTGAGAAACAAACAAAAATATGTCTCACCTTTGTCCTCAGTTGCATGATAGAACTGAATAAATGATAGAATTAGTTCAGGGAATTGAAATTATTTTTCATTTGGTTAATTTTTGATTTTTCCATATATGCACTGGCCAAGTATAACAGTTAATTTTCATCCTTTAAAATAATTGCTGTTGTTCTGGGTCAGTTTTATTCAGGTATATTTTCAGGAAAGATTTAACACACATGCAAATATTACTTTCTATTTGGTACCTATTTGGACATCAGAGGCAATCACAATAGGAAAACTTTTCCCCATTATTTGGTCCTAATATAATCTTCATATCACTTGCTCTCATTTCATATTTTAGTTTATATTGGAGAGAATAAAATAAAAATCAAAACAATGAAACATCAACCATTGTTCAAAATTGCTTGCCAAATTCCTAAGGAAGCCAAGCATCAGTTCTGAAATCAATCTCTTATTTTGAAATGAATTACTAATATCCTTAAATAAAATAATTTTCCTGGATTTCTCCCTTCCTCCCTCCCTCTGTAAGAAAATTGGGTAGGGAGTAGTTTGCCCATCCATTGCAATGCCATTTAAAAAGAGAGAGAGAGAGAGAGAGAGAGAGAGAGAGAGAGAGATGAGAGATGTAATAGCTAAAATATTGAGTTTAAGCAAAATTAAGCACATTAAAGCTAAATAAAACATATATCAATAAGTGGGACCACCAGAGATACAGTGTAACCAAATGGTATAATCTCCAAAGAGTCCACTTTCTTGCAACTGTCAAAAATGCCTTCATCCTGACAACACAAAGGACTTTTTTCTTAACCTCAGTAGCAGAAGATAGCATGTTTTGCTAGATTTTGTAACTAGTTGGTTGGGTTCTACAATAAGGAAATCATTGGAAAATTCATATTTCTTTTGCTATTCCACTTTTTTTGCTACTGTACTGTGCAGCTTGTTCCTTATTCCCACATCCCAACATGCAATAGAATAACTCATACTGAAATGAATAAATAATTTACTATCATAAAATAATTATATTTGGGGAATGTTAATTGTGGTGTTGGGCATTTTAGAACTTTGAAATGTTCCTAATGGCCTTCTAGTCAAAAATTTTAGATTTGATTTGGGTCTCAGGGATATTTTTGAGATTACCATAATTCTAAAGTATTCTGGATATATTTGGGCAGTATAGAAATCATTCCAACAAATAAATAGTCAATGTTTTATTTGGTCCTGAATTTTATGGACTTATGTTAATTGCCAATCTCATTGTGATTCCTGTTTCTACCCCACCATGATGCATTCAATGAAACCTAGTTCATGTCTTTATTCTTTTAGTGCCATCCTCTGGATAGTTATTTCACTGCAAAAGTGTAGTGGACCATATTTTCACCAGTGATGTTATAAAGAAGTCAGTTTCCATAGGTGATTATTTCCCCTGTAATTATCAAATCAACCATGATTACTTCTAAAAAAAATCTTTAAAAAATCACAGATAAATAACAAGATTAATAGGTACCTAGACAAGCATCATTTCATCTGTCTACTAACACAATTATCCAGATAAAATTCCAATAATAAGTTAACTGAAATCAGTATATCTGATTTAAATATCAAAGTAAATATACATGGTTTGGAATTTAGGTTGATTATGTAAATGCAAAATGATGGTGGTTGTGGCATTGGTTGTAGTAACATTGACATTTCAAATTATTCAGATCAGGTCTTCTGTGAAATGTCTCATGAGTCATTCTCTTTCTATTCTTCACAAATATTGCTATCCTGATTACTTTACCATTGGTGGCATTCTTTCTCAGCTTTATATATTTTCCAATCTATTAAACTTTAAAGAAGATCCTTCTTCTGAATTATTTGATACTACCTGTTATGTATGCAGAGTTTGAATTGATTGGTAGTTCTTGTAAAGTGTTTGAAATCATTGGTTTAAAAGTGTGGGAAAACCCTGCACTCTGATTGGCTGCCAGCCAAGGCAGCCGGCTATATATAGCTGCCTCGGCTAAGCCAAATTGGGTCCGTTCTGAGCTGAAGTCACAATAAACTTTGAGTTGAAGCACTCCGCGTCCTGCCTCTCTATGCAAACTTAATACTGGTGACAGGGGTGGGATCTCCCTGAAGAGAAGGCAACGCGGAACAGAGAAGAGTGAGATGGCTGCACTGAACACCCCCCCCAGGCCCCATTCGACCCGAAGAATGAAGACTGGGAGTCGTATGCAGATTGGTTTCAGATGTTTTTGGAAGGAAGCGATCTGGCTGCCATTTCTGAGCAGCGGAAGAGGGCAGTTTTTCTCATGTATTCGGTCCAGCAGTTTTCAGGATGGTGAAGGCATTAGCGGGCGCAGCAGACGTGAAGGTAATGGCATGGCCTGATCTAGAGAGGCTTTTAAGGGCACACTATGCACCCCAAGTATCGTGCCTCATTAAGAGACACGAGTTTTATCGCCGCGATCAGGGGGAAGATGAAAGCATAAATGACTTCGTGGCAAGTTTAAGAGACGCATTTGGGGTGCGTAATTCAGCAGCTTAGAGGAGGCCATGCGTGATCATTTTGTTTTGGGCCTTAAAGACAAGGTTTTGCAGAGCAAATTACTGATGAAACCCAAGATCACGCTGAAAGAAGCCATAGAGGAAGCATCTTCAGCAGAAGCCACCAAATCCTCAGCAGCAGCCATGAGAAAGATGAACAAGACTAGTCTGGGCCATTCAGATGGGGAAAGACCACTACAACTCATTTTGATGAACTTGAGATCTGAGTCAGAATACAGTGGAGAAGAAGAAGAAATCAACAGACTCAGAATGGAGTGGAAAAGAAATGACCTGAGAAGAAAGAGGCATGATTTCCACTGCATAGGTTGTGGGGAAACCACCCCGCGACTGAATGCAAGTTCCTGGACACCATTTGCCTCCGATGTGAAAAAAGAGGGCACCTTGCAAGAGTCTGCAAATCATCCAGAACTCCACCAAACAGAAGAAAGTTTGTTGCAAACAACAAAGAAAGAGAAGTCAAGCCAAACAACACCAGTGAGAAAATGTGGCGCAACACAGAAGCAAATGGAAAGAATGAAACTCATCAAACAGTAACTATTGGTCATTCTTCCTCTTTAAATAACAGGAAAGTGCATGTCAAGGTGTTCATTGAAGGAAGGCCTTGCCAAATGGAAGTGGACTCAGATTCATACTTATCCATGGTGTCATGGGACACTATTCAGAGACTGATACCAGACATTCAGAAGACTCACTTCAAGAAGCAGGCATTAACTCTTAAAGACTACCAAGGGAACAAGATTCCAGTAGTTGGAAAAAGAATTCAACGTGAATTCAAAGGTCACATCAAACGCCTACCCTGACCCATCGTGGATAAAGATCGCCCAAGCTTGCTGGGGCTAGAATGTTCAACCGCTCTGGGCATCGAGTGACTGGCATCAATACGTAAGCAACACTGAGTGGGAAGAGTCTTGAAGTCTGAGTTTCCAGAGGTCTTCAGCGCGGATTAGGCACAGTACTTGGGGACCCTATCACATTTATCCTAGATCCCAAGGTACAACCAATCAGATTAAAACCAGAAGGGTACCCTTTGCATTGAAGGAAAAAATTGATGAACAATTAGATAAACTTATAGCCCAAGGGGTGCTGGAGCCCACAGACCACTCCAGGTGGGAAACACCCATAGTCATGCCAGTCAAGGCTGACAGTTCTGTGAGAATCTGCGGGGATTACAAGGGGACATTGAACCATGCACTACAGCAGAGCGCATATCCGGTTCCAGTGGTTCATCATTTATTACATTCTCTGGGCAGGGGCACAGTCTTCACCAAATTGGACCTGGCCCAAGCATACCAGCAGTTAACAGTAGATGATCTAACTGCAGAAGCCCAAACCATTGTAACCCATCAGGGTGCATTCAAATGCAAGAGGTTACAATTCAGAGTAAGTGTGGCACCAGGCATCTTTCAAAGTCTCATGGAAAGGATGCTACAAGGGTTGCCTGGGGTGGTGCCTTATTTTGATGATGTTTTAATCTCTGCTGAAAATGACACTCAGTTACACAAGAAACTCAGAGAACTTCTAACTAGGTTCAAAGAAGCGGGGTTAAAAGTCAAAAAAGAGAAATGCACACTAAGGACTGACAAAGTAGAATTCTTGGGTTATATGATTGATAAACAGGGCATCCACCCCACAGAAGCCAAAGTTCAGGCAATCAAAGAAGCCCCCAGACCAAAATGCAGAACTGACTTGCAAGCATTCCTGGGACTTATTAATTTCTATCATATGTTTCTACCTCAAAAAGCAACCACTGCAGAACCTTTACATAGGTTACTGGATAAGAAATCTGCATGGGTCTGGGGCAGAAAAGAAGAAGCTGCTTTAACAATATCAAAGACAAATCACTTCTGATTGTGTGCTGATACAGTTTTCTGAGAATTTACCTGTTATACTAACTTGTGATGCATCCCTTTTGGAGTGGGGGTGTTGAGCCACATGCTTCCAGTGGAGGGAAGCCCCTATTGCATTTTACTCTCGCACTCTGACTAAAGCAGAGAGAATTTACAGCCAACTGGACAAGGAAGCTTTGGCAATTGTGGCAGCTGTCAAGAAGTTCCATGAGTATGTTTATGGAAGAAGTTTCACCATTGTGACAGATCACAAACCTCTCTTAGGCATTGTGGCAGGAGACAGACCAACACCCACAATCCTGTCACCAAGAATGCTGAGATGGACTGATTTCTTGCTGCTTATTCATACAAACTCATCCACAGACCTGGAAAAGACATTGGGCATGCTGATGCTTTGAGTCGCTGCCCACTCCCTTCGCACACTGAGGACCCTGCTCCTGAATCTTACACCTTTTTTCTGGAAACTGTTGCCAAACTTCCAGTCCATGCGGCTGAAATTGCCAGAGAGACTGCCAAAGACACTTTATTAGCTCCTACTATAGGCTGGATCAAGAAAGGTTGGCCACTTCAAGATCTACCTCAAGGTTCCCAACCTTTTAAGTCCAGACAAACTGAGTTATCTGTATTAAGAGGATGTATTTTGTGGGGTAACAGGGTGGTTATTCCTGCAAAACTACAGAAAGAGGTTTTGGAAATGTTACATGAGGGTCATCCGGGAATCATCAGAATGAAGGGATTGGCCAGGAGTTATGTATGGTGGCAAGGTATTGACAAAATGGTTGAAAACTGGGTTGCATTCTGTCCCAACTGTCAGAAAGTCAGGCCTGCTCCACCTCTTGCCCCCAAACAGGAATGGGAATGTCCTAGGGGCCAATGGTCCAGGATTCACATTGATTTTGCTGGCCCTACCAGAGGGCACACTTTCCTTATTGTGGTAGATGTTTACTCCAGATGGTTAGAGGTTGTTCCTATGGCATCCACCACAGCAGATGCTGTTGTCAAACAGCTTAAGAAACTTTTTGTAACTCATGGGTTGCCTGATGTACTTGTTTCTGACAATGGTCCTCAATTTACTGCCAACCTTTTTGAATCATATTTAGCACAGCAGGGTATCAGACACGCCCTTACAGCCCCTGGGCATCCTTCGGCTAACGGCTGGGCTGAACGCATGGTACGATTTACCAAGGAGAAACTCCAGCAATTGGGTCCAGGGGATATCACTGAGAAAGTTGAAAAACTACTCAGTGTCCAACATATCACTCCCAACCCATCAACTAACTTAACCCCAGGAGAGTTGTTGATGGGTAGGAAATTCAGATCTCCCCTTGACCGCCTTCATCCCACTTACGCACCCAACGCACCACCAGATTCCACTAGCAAAACTCGCTCATTCACTGTGGGTGATTCTGTTTATGCAAAAAACCTTGTGGGTGAACCATTATGGATTCCTGCAGAGATAACCCAAATTACAGGCCCCCGGTCTTACAGGGTTCAAACTGAGGATGGTGTCCTCTGGAGCAGGCACATAGATCAGATGTCAACGGTCGACTACCTCAGGAGCATCGCCATTGCTCCTCTCTGGTTCCCATACCTACTGCCTTTCCTAGGGGGGAAGGGGGGGATTATGAAGGTAATCAGCAAGCAAGAATCAACCCCATGTATGACGAGCTAACACAACAGGAACCATCCCAAAACCTGTCACAGTGCCAACAACCATCTTTACAAATGGAAGATTGCACATCACTACCAGACTTAGGTGCTGACATTGGGTTGGAGATGGATTGGGAGGAGAGACCAGCTTGTAGTAACCAAACAGGTTATAACAATACTAGAAGTCCAAGTAAGGAGATGTTAACAGACACATTTCCTCCTCACAATGTGAGAACCCTAAACACCTGAACCACGTAGGTCTCAACGCACCCGTAAGAGCCCCACCTATTTGCAAGAGTATATTAGATAGATGGGGTTTGAGTATGGACCAAACCTAGTGGGAGGGGTGTTATGTATGCAGAGTTTGAATTGATTGGTTGTTCTTGTAAAGTGTTTGAAATCATTGGTTTAAAAGTGCGGGAAAACCCTGCACTCTGATTGGCTGTCAGCCGAGGCAGCCGGCTATATATAGCTGCCTCGGCTAAGCCAAATTGGGTCTGTTCTGAGCTGAAGTCACAATAAACTTTGAGTTGAAGGACTCCGCATCCTGCCTCTCTATGCAAACTTAACACTACCAAGTAAGGTAGACCATATTTTCCATTGGTTTAGAACCATGATAAATCCTTAGTGAGCCAGCCTAATTAACACTGGTATGAATTCTGAGTTATTTGCAATTCTGTCTAAGAAACTCTTCACTTTTGATTTCCGCAGTCATTATGTTTATGAAATCAAAATGAGAATTTTCATAAAGACATCAATTCATATAGGCTATTGGTGGTGATCATATATGTTAATCAACTCCTATTTTATATAGTTGTTGTGTCATGCAAAAATATTGCATTGAACAGCAACAATGGAGCATGTGTCTTAGGGTTCATGTATTGTTGATAAGAGACTCCACTGACTAAAGTGAGATTTAAGTATTTTCCAATCTATTAAACTTTGAAGAAAATCCTTCTTCTGAAGTATTCAATTTCATCAAGTAAGGTTTTTCTTTGGTTTGAAGCCATATTATATCCTTAGCGAGCCAAACTAACTAGCACTGATATTAATCTCTCTGACTTCTTAGGAGATTTATTTGCCGCACTATGTTTCTAAGAAACTCTTTGCTTTTCCTTTCATTATGTTTATGATATCAGAATGGGGATTTTCAAGAAGATATCAATACACATAGACTATTGGAGAAACAATGTAATATATGCCCTTAGACCTTCATATGTGTTTGGGAAGAGACTCCACTGACTAAAGTGCACTTTTCCTTCAGTGATATGAATCATGGAAATACAGTACAAAGTTTGTTCAGAATATTTTAGGAAGAATTAGAGTGAATGATTCTAAAAGTATTTTGTCATCAAGGAGAAAAGTTGTCTCAAAAGAAAAAAAATAGTGTTTTCATTTCTCGTTTCATAATATTTTAGTTGATGCTTTAGCTATTAACACAATTTTACCTGCTTTTAACCTGTAGTCTAATTTCTTTGGCAAATTGCCTCAGAATATTTGTTTAGGTATTGTCTTAGGCTTAGGTATTGTTGGGAACAGATGCCACTTACTAGAGTGAGCTTTTTCTTCAGTGATACCATCATGGATACACATTACAGAGTTTGTTCAGAATATTTTAGGAATAATTAGAGTGAATGTTTCTAAAAAGTATTTTGTCATCAAGGATAAGAATTCTCTCCAAAGAAAAATATTGTTCTCATTTCTCATTTGATAATATTTTAGTTGACACTTTTGCTATTACTACAATTGTGCCCGCTTATAACCTATAGCTTAATTTCCTTTGCAAGATACTCCAGAATATTTGTTATCAAGCCAAGATGATGGTTTGAATATAAATGTGTTCTAGCTATTTAAGAGAACATTTTTTATTAATCCTTCCTTTTTGCTTAAGAATAATACCTGTTTCCCTATTCTGGAGACTGTAGTTTTCAGGATTTAATGTTGAAGGATGTGCACAAGCATCACTTGCATTCAGTAAAGGGAATTTTCTCTCTGAGAACAAGTTTGAAATTTGAAAATCATTCTGATTTATTGTTTGGCCCTCCAAATCCAATCTGATCACTACATTTATATCTAGAAAAACATTAGCAGCAACCCAGACAATGAGCTCTACTGGTAAAAGGAACAGTAAAAAAATACATAGTGTAAACCAAGCTTAGATAACTATTTCTTGGACTAATTATGCAGACATTGTTTAATTTAATTTAGATTGGTATAATTTTCCATATATTTTATGCTTCTTTGGCATTAACTAAATGTCAATAAATTAAAAATTGCTTTTATAAAAGTCTTCTAGAATAGCCAGCAAGCAAAGAAACTGTAGTCAGTTATCTATAAAATTTCTGCATTAGAAATTGTACTAAGCTCATCCTTACTGAAAGCATTATCTTTCCATGATTCTTCTTTAAGTCCTTGTGGAAAACATAACACTTTGTCAAAACACCTTTGGTAGTCAGGTTCTGCTAGCCATGGATTAGCCATACACACTTCCTCAACAACCATTCAAGACATCTGAAAGTCAACATCCACACAATTATGAATGTTTAGAATTGATTTGGAAACTAACTGGGCTATTGTGTGATGACCAAGATACTTTTTTCCACAAAGTGATATGACTGAGATACAAACATTTAGAAATTCATAAGTTTCTTTTCTCTCTCCCTTAAGCCATGGAAGTATAATCTAGCTAATACAAATTCATGTATTTTATTCATCTCTTGAGTTGAAATGTGGTTCCTGTGTTATATTTTAAAGAAGATGCATAGGACATTTTTTATTTTTATTACAGCGTATTAACTCACAACTACCAACATATTCTGGCTTTTCAATTTGCAGTTGAAACAATTAACAAAAATCCAAGGATCTTGCCTAATGTCACTTCAGGGTTCCATGTGTTGAACAGCAATTTTCGTGCCAGATGGACTTATCGGGCATCAATGGAACTGCTCTCTACACAGGGCAGGTTTATCCTGAACTATAAGAGTGATGTCCAGACCAGTATAGCTGCTGTTATTGGTGGTCCTAACACTAATTTGTGCCATTTTATGACAAGCATTTTATCCATCTACAAACTTCCACTGGTGAGTTTGCTTGATTCAAATAAAAGTTGAAAACAGTGGGTTTTTTTGTGCATTTTATATATGCTTTTGCCATTACTTAGAAGTTTTTTTTTCTGTTTTCTGAAGAGAAAACATTTACGCTTTCTTGTAATTCTGACTCATCAGTCAAAGTAACTAATGGTTTTTTTAAAAATCTTTGAACTGATCAACAGCCACATGATACATTTTCATTTGCTGAGGTAAATTTCAGGATCTTAATGTATTTTAAAACCAAAAACTTCCAATTATCATTGATAAAAAAATGGCATTCTGTCCCTGCTTTCTGTCATTTGTGGTACTCGGAGACTGCTACCTTAATGCTCTTCTAAATGATTGTGATGTCATAGACCAGCATTTCTGCTACTTTTTATAAACTTATCCAAAGTTGCCTATTGAGGAATGAAGTTAATCTATGTCACTTCAAGCAACCCTTTCTGATTGATCAATTGATTACGTGCTATTAAGTTGCTGATGACTCATTGAGACCACACAGACAGACCTTTTCCAGGATGATCTGTCTCAATCTGGCCTACAGGTCTTCCAAAACTGCTTCAGCCCAGTCTATCCACCTTGCTACTGATTGTTACTTATTTTCTTTCCCTTACCTTTTCCATCATTATGGGCTTTATATAACAGTACTATGTGTCCCAAAATAAGGTGATTTAATTCTTGAGATAGAAGTGCGATTGTTCTATGTTCATTTTGGAGTAGGCTGGGGATGTAATCAATGATATTCTGTCTCTCTCCCCCTCCCTCCCTCCCCCCTCTCTCTCCCTCTCTCTCTTTCCCTCTCTCTCTCCCTCCCCCCACCACTGTCTCTCTTCTATGATCTACTTTGCTGCTTTGAATACATCTTGGTTCTCCTTAAGGAAGTCATGGAATGCTATTGAACAATGACTTGATTTATATCTATAGTGGATTTTCTCTATAGGAATTTTGCATTTTATTAATTTGCAAAAAGTTTGGAGATTATTTTTTTAAAAAAAATTCTTTTAATTTTGGATTGAAATATACAAAAAAATCATTTATGTTTCTTTATCCATTTTATTACTCTGAAGAATCTCAGTTCAACATTCTTTGCTTTCTGTCCTTAAAGAGTTCTCTTATCTCCAATTGCCAAGTTACAAGAAAAAAGAATATAATCAGCCCAGAGGCAAGTAACTGCAATTAAACCAGATTTTTAAAAAAGGAACTTGGTTTGAAATTGGCAGTGGAGAAGGAATAAGGAAATAAGGACCTTAGAGACTTAAAACTAACTGAATAGATAAGTAACACATTGGTTTCCCTTAAGGAGATTGAAGAAGATTGGGGAACAGATGTATTATATTCAACTGGAAAACAATTTCATCTGGACTAATTTGGGAAAATAGATTTATTTTGGTGAATGAATTTAATATATTTAACCAAACAATAATTGATAAGAGATGTTATTAAGAAACAAGGATATTTGATCGAAGACAAATTAGAGTTAACTATTGAGATGATGTGGGATAGATAAGAAGCAGTGTAAACTTTCTACAAATTGAATACAACAATAGCTTTTTAATAGAAGGTTTTGAAAATTTAATATTTTCTTTCTTGTTGCTGTTCTGTTAACTGTTTTGTTATTAATATAGTGAATAGATGACTAGTTAATAATTTGCAAATAGAGGTTAAAGTTTTAAAATTTTGGGGTGTGTTTCACAAGAGGAGGGAAACTAATTGTGTTGCAATATTTTTTATCAGTATTCAACTACGGGGAATAATATATATGTGTGTGTGTCATTTTTTAGTGCTAGAAGTGCTGTTTTAATGCTTTCTGAAGTCTTGTTGATTTGGGTTTTTGTTGTTACTGCAATAACTCTTTTTTGAGTTTTATATTTTATTTTTTTTAATAAAAACACAAACCATAATATTCATTATTATTAATAATATTTTTTTAGTTTGCTTATGGTTCAGGCGTAATGAGAAATGAGAAATTCCAGGGAGTTTTCCTTTATCAGCTATTCCCAAATATTTATTTATTTAATTTATTTTTTATTTAGACTTGTATGCCGCCCCATCTCCGAAGACTTGGGGCGGCTCACAATTAAAACCAAACATAACAATATAACAATAAATTAGTTTAAAACAATATTAAATAGTCACAAGTCTAATTTAAGTTAAAACCCCAGTATACCATTTAAAATTTAACCCTCCCCCCCGGAGATCAGCCCGGCCCGGGCTGTTCGAATAGCCAGGTTTTCAGGTCATGGCGGAAGGTCCGAAGGTCAGGGACCAGGTGGAGCCCCAGGGGTAGTTGATTCCATAGGGCGGGAACCACCACAGAATAGGCCCATCCCCGAGGCGCCGCCAGCCAGCATTGACTTGCTGACGGCACCCGGAGAAGCCCCTGTCTGTGTGCTCGAACAGGGCAGTTGGTACTCGTTATTGGCAGGAGACGCTCCCTCAAATATCCCGGACCCATGCCATGTAGGACTTTGAATGTTAACACTAAAACCTTGAATCTCACCCGGAGGGCAACCGGCAACCAATGCAAGCCGCTCTTAGCTGGGCTCGGTCGGAGTCGGATCGGGTGGACCTCCATCTGCTCTCTAAGCCTCTCCAATGGCGCTTCATCTCCTGGAGCTCCTCAGTATACCAGGGAGCCAACCGGGATCCACGTCGAATGAGGGGGCGCATGGGGACAACTCTGTTGAGGGCTCCCGCAGCAGCCCGCTGCCAGGCTGCCGCCAGGTCCTTGACAGAGTTGTGGCTAAGGGAAGTGAGAAAAAACCCCAGTTCCGTCTGGAACCTCTCCATGTCCATCAGACGCCTGGGACGGAACCATCTAGGTGGCTCCTCATCCCAGCGGTGTGGGGTGGTTTGTTGGAAGACCAGCTGTAGGAGATAATGATCTGACCATGGTACAGGTAGGGCAATAACATTACCCTCCCCTAGATCATTACGCCACTGTTCCGAGACAAAAACTAGGTCAAGCGTGTTACCCCCCCTCATGAGTCGGACCTTGAACTAACTGGGTCAGGCCCATGGCCGCCATGGAGGCCATGAACTCCTGGGCCAGGCTCGACGCCCCAGGAAGGCAAGTTGAAATCACCCAGGACCATAAGCCCTGGGAATTCCACCGCCACCCCCGAGAGGACGTCGAGAAGCCCAGGCAGGGCTGCTGCTGCACAGCTGGGGGAGAGGTATGCAAGCAGCAAGGCCATCCAACCTCCAGGCCCCCACCTCAGGAGAAGGGATTCACACCCGCCTATCTCAGGAACAGTGACCTCCCTTGGAATCAGGGTTTCCCGGATAATAACTGCCACCCCGCCACCCCTCCCCTGGGCTCGAGACCAGTGCAACACTCGAAAACCTGGGGGGCATAAATCAACCAGAGGGACTCCCCCCTCTGGCCCCAGCCAGGTCTCGGTGATGCAAGCCAGGTCCGCAGCCTCCTCCTCCTCTATAGTCTCCTGGAGGAGGGGAGCCTTATTTCTACAGACCTGGCGTTAAGGTACACCAGTTGGAGCCCAGGGGTCCCAGTTCCCGAAACCCCAGGAGCTCGGGAGGAGGCAAGAGGGTTGGAGCGCACCACTGCTCGAAGATAGCAGGGATGCACTCCCTGTACATGATATGGCCCTCTGCCTCGCCATCCCCTGCCAATCCCCACCACCCTGGAGATTGCGATTCCTGCCCCATTCCCCGGGCCCCCACTGGCCCCCTCCCCCCACCCCCCCACCACAATTCGACACCAGGCTGCGCTGTAACTCCTTACAAACATTAACATTAACATTACCCTCCCCCCTCCCTAACCTTCTTAAAAAACCATCTAAAAATTTAACTAATGAGGTCCTGGTAACCCTCTTTATCCCTTTCCCAGAGCCCCAAACCCTATCCCTCACTGCGCTGTGCCATCTCTCCAGATTCCATAATCCATCCTCGAGATAGGCCAGTGACAGTTCGGCAGGCCAAACCCAGGAGAGAGGGTGCTCCTGTAAGGCCCGCAACTCCGTTCCCATATAAGTCCGGATGATTGAGATGTACATATAAGGGGGGGGAGCGGTCTGTAGATGGAAAAAGAATAATGTCCGGATAATAACTCAGTTCAGTCCTGAAAATGGTCAGTTAGGTAGTTCGTGGTCCAAATACAGGTTGCCCTCTCATGGCAACCCTATGGCCGATGGTCAGGGTGTCCACAAGGATTAGGCCTCGCGCTCTCACCACGGACACCTCCAGCCGAACCATTAGGCAGATGACTAGATGATGTTAAGCCAGCTCAAAAAGAAGGGAGTGCACCCCCCACTGCTCTCTCACCCCAGTGGGAGGGCACAACAAGATCTCATAGCCAAAAACAGAGTTAAAGGGGATATGACAGCTCAGCAGTCATCAAGCCTAAACCCCAGAATGGCCAAACAGCACATCCATGGGCTCCAGCTCAATGATCATGATCTTAAGCCGGGAACAATGGCACCCCGAATCCAGGCACAGATGGAACACAAACGCCCAAAGATGGAGCAACCAGCAGGGATGAACAGTGCAACCAGCGAGGCCAGGGGGCGGCAGGGGGCGGCGGCAGGGCAGCAGGCAACAGCGCTCCAAAGATAGTACCCTGGCAGAAGGGCCAGCGCCAGCATCGACCACAGGACCACGGGGCAACCTCCACTCTCCATCCCCAGGCCCAACATAGCCGCCCGCTGGCCCAACGCCCCTCCACTGCCGTCACCATCGTCCTCGCCACCCTGCCATCACCCTCGACATCCAGGGGCACCTGCTGATGCTGCAACCGCCGGCATCGCCAACTCCGCCAAAACCGCCTCCGACTGCATATTCTTGGCTGAGAAGTCAGCCACCTCCTCCAACGCCACTGAGTCATGCCGGCATCCCCCAGGACCTGGAGGTTTGGGAAGAAAGCATCACTGGACTCGGCGCCCGCTCCCTCATCGTGTGCCCAGCGAGGCACGGGCAAGATGACATCTCCCGTCGCCCCAGACCTTCCGCAACAAGATTTGGGTGGGTGGGGGTCCTCAACACCCCCCATAGCTCCCCCTCAGACAAAAGACCCTCAGTCCACCCCGGGACAACTAGGAACCGGTGGCCATCTTACCCAGGCATGCGCGGTGACCTTCATTGTAAGGGGATTCTCCAACTATTGTTGCATTTCCAATGGACATGGATTGGTGTTATATATATAAGTGATGACATTGGAGAGAGCTCTGTGGAAAGCATACTATCTATTTTTGCTCAAGAAGATATCTGCTTTGATTTTGTAGAAACATTTCCACAATTAAGATTTTCCTCAGAAATCAACCCAATAGCATTGGAAGGATTGAAGACAATAAGCATTGTTATGGAAAGGACAGCCAATGTAGTACTTGTCCTGGGTGAAATTCAAAGTATTATGGTTATAAAAATGATGCTTCAATTCTCCAAATTTCATAAAATACCAATGAAAGCCAAAGTATGGATTTTCACTGCCCAAATGGATTTCACATCACTTTCACTGCTACAGAGCTGGGACATGGATTTCATCCATGGGGCTCTCTCCTTTGCAGTTCACACCAAAGACATTTTCAGCTTCCAGCAATTCCTTCAACTGAGAAAGCTTCCATCAGAAAAAGAAGATGGTTTCTTCAGGGACTTCTAGGAAGAGGCATTCCAATGCTCTTTCTCTCATTCCAATGTAGAAACAAAGTCAGGGGGACTCTGCACAGGAGAGGAGAAGCTAGAAACCCTTCCTGGGTCTGTTTTTGAAACGAGCATGACCAGCCACAGCTATAGCCTCTATAATGTTGTTCATGCAGTGGCAGATGCCTTGCATGCAATGCATTCCTGGACAGTGAACAACAGAGCAATCCAGCAAAAAGGAAGAAGGGAGCTTTTCAATCAACAACCATGGAAGGTAACTTCTTATGAATACTAATGCAGGAAAGCCCATTTCCTCTTGGTCCCTAGCAATACTGCCCAGCTGAACCATAACATTCCATCTACTATCACAATGTGAAGTCAAGTAGTCTCAAGTTATTATTTATGTTGATCTCCAGACTGATAGGCAATATCTTTTAGAAGCTTCTTACAAATTAGAAATGAGAGGACAAAACCTTGGAGTGCTTTACAAAATATGCTTTACAAAATTAGTGTCCACTCTTTCTCCTTTTCATTAGAAAAGGAATCAATTCTCCATAAAAAAAGTTCCTCCGACCCCCAGCTTTCATAGGCAGCCCTGAATGAGAAATGATCATTTATTGAAATGTGTTTGAATATTAGTAGCTTGGATTGGTAGTTAGGCTGTTGGTTTGAGCTTGGCAATTTGGGTGCAAACATTTCATCACCTTTTGAGAAGACATTATCAGTGCATTTTAAATTTTGAACTGAATTGACAATTCAGAACACACTGACAATGTCTCCTCAAATGGTGATGAAGTGTTTGCAACCAAATTTCCAAGCTCGGGGCTCAAACCAACAGCCTAATGATATTATTAGCATCACATACCAAGACATCAAACAGAATCAGGAAGAGCTTATCCATTCATTCAGGTTCAAGCAAAACTTATAGACCAGACTACAGTGACTAAAGCCAAATCTCTTCAACAACCAGACTTTAACTCTGAAATAAAATGATGGATTTAGGATTTCAGTTATGAGTTGACTGGAGGCATCTTTCATTAGTTCTAGCCCTGGCTTAGGTACAAAGCCAATGTCTTCTTCCAGACCCTCACCCTCAGTCTGGGAAACCAGACCTCCTCCTCTTCCTCTTCCCCTTCCTCTTCTTCCTCTTCCTCTTCCGCTTTCGCTTCCTCTTCTTCCTCCTCCTCCTCCTCCTCCTCCTCCTCCTCCTCCTCCTCCTCCTCCTCCTCCTCCATTCTTCTTCCTATTGAATTTATACATTGCAAGAACATTCCAAAACCAAACAGAAACCAAACCAAAATGAATTAATTTAATTTTTTTTATTAAATTAATTTTAATTTTTCTCCTAAGTATATCTTTGAAAGGATTCAGCGTCACTGAGGAAAAGGGAAGAAGCAACCATATAAAACATGCAGAAACTGCTGGAAGTGTTGATTGCCACATTAATCTAATTTTAGGTGCATCAATAAATATTGTCCTTTGAGTTGATCTTATTCATTGTTTTGTGAAGGATAAGTGTTTTCATAGGGTCTTATTATATTCTCACCTCTTTCATTATATCTGTGTTAATAGGAACAGTTTCTCAGAGCCATTTATTTGAGCTAATGAAACAGAAGGTATTGTATTTCACCCCTTAAACATCTCAAGGCACATCAGAGGTTAAAGGGAGAAATCCAAGAAGGAACAGAATAAAAGTCTATCATGATAAGTTAATAATACTTAAATTTTATATATGTAAAATAATGGGCTATTATTGGACTATTATTCCTGGAGTTCTCCTTCTTATAATTATTTTTCTTCCATTCCAATTTAGCTTCATCACTATTTGAAAAGCAACTCATTTAACAATAGTGCTGGAGAAACCTTCACTTTTAGTTCATATGGGGAATTAATAGCTGGATTTGATCTTATAAATTGGGTCACATTCCCCAATCAATCCTTCCAGAGAGTAAAAGTTGGAAGAGTAGCACCACTGGGTTCTTCTGGGAAAGTATTCACTATCTCTGAAAATGCTATTATATGGCACAATAATTTCAACCAGGTGATGTTCATCAAATGATTTTTTAAATTCTTTACTGCGACTTTAAAATGTAGAAATGATTGGAGAGAATTTACTTTAAGGTGAGGGGCAGAGAGGTAAAACAATCTCTTTTGGAATTTTATTTTTATTTTGGTGTAATTTTTGCAGCCACGCTTATAACTTGTGCCAAGTCATCATCAATGTGTAACCTGTAATACCAGGCACCAGGCTAGAAATCAAGAGACTGTGAGTTCTAGTCCCACTTTAGTCACAAAGCCAGCTTGATGACTTTGGACCAGTCCCTCTCTTTCAGTCCTGGGAAGGAGGCAATGACAAACCACTTCTGAAATCTTTCCAAGAGTAGTGCACGGAAAGTCCAGGTGGTCACTAGGTGATAAGACTGACTCAAAGAGACAAAAAAAAGGAAAAGGAAAAGAAAAGAAAAAGTTAGACCCCACACAATTACAAAATGAATTTTCTGAATAGTGACATATGCTCATGTCTTCCATCTCCACTCAGATTCACCCTATTTCTCTGTGCAATGACAATTGCTATTCTGGTTATAGTAAAACCAAGATTGAGGGAAAGCCATTTTGTTGTTATGATTGTCATTTATGTTCCAAAGGAAAGTTTTCAAACCAAAATGGTAAGTGTTCCTATAGGTAAAGGTTCCCCTTGCATATATATGCTAGTCATTTCTGGCTCTAGTGGGCGGTGCTCATCTCCATTACAAAGCCAAAGAGCCAGTGCTGTCCAAAGACATCTCCATGTGGCCAACATGACTAAATACCGAAGGTGCATGGAATGCTGTTACCTTCTCACCAAAGTGGTGCCTATTTTTCTACTTGCTTTCAAACTGCTAGATTAGCAGAAGGTGGGACAAGTAATTAGAGCTCACTCCGTTATATGGTGCTAGAGATTTGAACAGCCAAACTGCCAACTTTTCTGATCGACAAGCTCAGCATCTTATCCACTGAGTTACTGCATCCCTTTCCAATAGGGAGAGTGTTAATGCAGAACCCTTTGCCTGAAAATAAAATATCCAATTCATGGCTGCACACACATCCTATGCCATCTGCCTTTTTTTCTTAACTCTTACTGATGCTTGTATTTATTTGTAGAATGTATAAAGTTTTGCAGTGTGATATGTCATTGCAAAGTTATTTAAAAAGATTGTAAAGAAAGCTCAAGAGGTAGGAAATTACTCAATGGAAATACATTACATAGCAATTAATGCTTGCAATACAATTTTTCAGAAAAAAAATTTTCAAAGATGAAATGACTAGAAATAATTTTCAGTGTTTCACATTCAAAGTTCTGTACAAATATTGAGATAATTGTTTGAGCTTGGAGGAAAATGGATGGCACGGCAAAATTTTGTTGCTATTTTTTATAAATAATTTCTTTATTTAAGTTTTACTTTCTTTTTATATCTTAATTTTTCTGTAATTTTTGTTTATATAACCTGCCTAATTTATGCAACAAAGGAAAAGCGGTTTTAGCAAGTATTTTTATCAACTTCTCAGGGACACCTTAAAGTTTGCTAAAACTTGACTGCTTTAACAAATCAATAATTGGTGGTTATTTTTAATGAAATTGGAGGAATGAAGATTGGTTGTGTTTCCCAATGCATGTTTCTTTCATAGATATGGAGGACTGTTTTCAATGTCCAGAAGATCAGTATCCCAATGTGGATCAGAATCTGTGCCTTTCAAAAGGTATCAACTTTCTCACATTTGAAGAGCCTTTGGGAATCATGCTCACTCTTTTTGGCTTATTGTTTTCTTTCTTCACAGCTTTGGTGCTTTATATCTTCATTAAGTACTGGGACACTCCCATTGTCAAAGCCAACAATCGGAACCTCAGCTATGTTCTTCTCATTTCTCTTTTGTTTTGTTTCCTTTGCACTTTGCTCTTTATTGGACAGCCCACAAAGCTTATGTGTCTCCTTCGACAAACAACCTTTGGCTTCATCTTCTCAATAGCCATTTCTTCAGTCTTGGCCAAGACTATCATTGTGGTCCTTGCCTTTGTGGAAACCACACCAGGAGATGGGATGAGAAAATGGTCTGGAAAGCAAATGGCCAGCATCATTGTCCTCTCCTGCTCTTTTATTCAAGCTTTGATTTATACTGTGTGGTTGGTAACTGGTCCTCCCTTTCCAAATGTTGACATGCACTCCCTGATGGAAGAAATTATCCTGGAATGCAATGAAGGCTCTATCACCATGTTTTATGTTGTCCTGGGCTTTCTGGGCTTCTTGGCTATCATCAGCTTCATAGTGGCCTTCCTGGCCAGGAACTTGCCTGACAGTTTCAATGAAGCCAAGTTTATCACCTTCAGCAAGTTGGTCTTCTGCAGTGTCTGGGTGTCTTTTGTTCCAACTTATTTAAGCACATGGTGGCCGTGGAGATTTTTTTCCATCTTGGCCTTCAGTGTTGGTTTATTGCTCTGCATTTCCCCCCCTAAATGCTATATCATTGTAGGGAGGCCTGAACTGAATAACAAGAAACAGCTAAGAATGTGAAAGTCATACCCAAAGAATAGTTTATTATAATCATCAACAATTTCATATCTTTACAGCTCTTTACAGTGAAAAATAAGTTTCAGATTGCTATTAAAACAATTGTACTAACAATTAAAACAATGAAAAAATAAATTATGTAGGTTTTATAATTATTAATAAAATTTAAGACATAAAATTTTATTAAGATGCATTGGAAGACTCTTTTAACAATATAAGGAAAAACGTAACTTTCCAGGGAATTTTTCAAAAGCTCATAGCAACCATATAAATAACCAACCAGATAGATAATCATCAAGTTATCTCAAAAAATGTTGAGGGGCATATACAAATATCATCTTTACCAGCCTCTCTAAAATTTAAATGTATGGACCGTGAACTTAAGAACCAAACCTTAGAATGTCATCTGGAAA
>CM019155.1:137817782-137876003 GCA_009733165.1 Naja naja
CCAACAATTCTAAGAGTGTATGGCCTGTCCAATCAGATGGATGTCAAGAGATGAAAGAATGTAGATTCTTTAGATTCAGCTTTGTATATAAGGCATTTAATATAAGCATCTACATATTTTTTAACCACCATCATATACAATGTGAAGGACAGCAACTAATAGGTAAAAATAGAACAATACAAATAAACCATTTGTGGGAATGTTTATTTATTCATTAAATTATGAAAATATTCTGTTTTCCATATCCTCCTACATAGCAAAGGAAAGAAATGCAATTAAAATGAAATATTGTCTACTGTTATTATTGGGAGAGAAGAAGGTTGAGCAAAGCACATGGTTGCTATAGTGAAGCCAGGTTCCCTTAAATGGTGTCATCCAAACTGCAGAGTAACTCCTATTTATCTGGCACTTCCTCTCCCATTTCAGGATTTAACTCAGTTAAAGAGATTTCACTCAAAGATTGTGTTTCCTAAAGCATCTTTCTTTCACAGACATGGAAGACTGTTTTCAATGTCCAGAAGGTCAGTATCCCAATGTGGAACAGAATCTGTGCCTTCTGAAAGGGATTAGCTTCCTCTCATTTGAAGAACCTTTGGGAATTATCCTCACGGTTTGTGCTTTTTCATTTTCTTTCTTCACAGCTTTTGTGCTTCACCTTTTCATTAAGTACCGTGAGACTCCCATTGTCAAAGCCAACAACCGGAACCTCAGCTATGTTCTTCTCATTTCTCTTTTGTTTTGTTTCCTTTGCACTTTGCTCTTTATTGGACAGCCCACAAAGCTTATGTGTCTCCTTCGACAAACAACCTTTGGCATCATCTTCTCAATAGCCATTTCTTCAGTTTTGGCCAAGACCATCATTGTGGTCCTTGCCTTCATGGCAACCACACCAGGAGGTGGGATGAGAAAATGGTCTGGAAAGCAAATAGCCAGCACCATTGTCTTCTCCTGCTCTTTTATTCAAGCTTTGATTTACACTGTGTGGTTGGTAACTGGTCCTCCCTTTCCAAATGTTGACATGTACTCCCTGATGGAAGAAATTATCCTGGAATGCAATGAAGGCTCTATCACCATGTTTTATATTGTCTTGGGCTTTCTGGGCTTCTTGGCTACCATCAGCTTTACAGTGGCCTTCCTGGCCAGGAATCTGCCTGACAGTTTCAATGAAGCCAAGTTTATCACCTTCAGCATGTTGGTCTTCTGCAGTGTCTGGGTGTCTTTTGTTCCAACTTATTTAAGCACAAAGGGAAAATACATGGTGGCCGTGGAGATTTTTTCCATCTTGGCCTCCACTGCTGGTTTACTGCTCTGCATCTTTTCCCCTAAATGTTATATAATTGTTGTGAGGCCTGAATTGAATAACAAGGAACAGCTAAGAAGATGAAAGTCATAGCCAACAAGTAGTTCATTTGAGGGGTCCCCAACCCCCAGGCTGTGGCTCACTACTGGTCTATGAGTTGTTCCAAACTGGGCTGCAGAAGTGGTGCAAGCATTTGTGTTTGTGCATCCCCACTTGCACGACCAGTGGCCGAGCGGTGATGTACATGCTACATTTGCCTTAACAGTGTGCATATGTGCCCACTGCTCATGCAAATGGAGCTGCACATGCTGTCTGGCTGTCTGGCTGTTCTTATGGAACCATCCTCTCCTCCCAACAAAGCTGGAAAACTTGGGAAATTCTTGTTTGTTTTATTATAATCATCAACAATTTAATACCTTGTGTTATAAGCATTGTAGTTTATCAGCTGTTTACAGTAAAAATATACAAGTGTCAGATTGCTATTAAAACAATTGTATTAGTAAACAAAATAAAGAAAAATAAAATATGCGTATTTTATAATTAATAATTAAATTTAAGACTTCAAACGTGTTAGAAAGATGTATTGGAATAGTCACAATGTATGAAAAAACCTGACTCTGGGGAACTTTTGAAAACAACTTTTGTAGATAAGAAGTGTTGAGGTGCTATACAAGGATACATATTAACAGATTCCCTGAAATTTAAATGGCTTCAAATTTAAGATTTCATCTGGAAATTAATTTTCAGCTAGCATAATATTTAGATACTACACATCCTTTATTTTAATATTTCTAACCTAGCAAATGGTTTGTATTTGACAGATATAATAATAATATATACATACTGTATGTGTAAGTATAGCTCTAGTTTCATTTATAATAATAATAATGTAAAATATATACTGTAGCTGTGTATAAAACACATAAAAATCCCAACAATAAAAAAAATATTTATTTGTTTATTTTATTAGCTTATATGCCGCCCTCTCTCCCTAGGGACTCACGGCGGCTTACAATAAAAAATAACAATACAATTAATTAAAAATACATTAAATTAGTGAATTAAGCCCAATAAAGATTAAAACCCAATAAAAATTAAAATAAGAATAAAACCCCACCCCTTACCCTTCAGTCCAGGCCGGATTCTTGAAACAACCAGATTTTTAGGTCGCGGCGGAAGGAACGGAGTTCGGGAGCCAACCGGAGCTCCAAGGGGAGTCAATTCCACAGGGTGGGTGTTCCCACAGAGAAGGTGACATTGTCTGGCCAATGGCACCCCAAGGAGGCCCTACCTGTGGGAGCGCACAGGGCGATTGGAAATCGATGCTGGCAGGAGGCATTCCTGCAAGTACCCCGGACCCAAGCCATGTAGGAATTTGTATGTTATCACTAACATGTTGAAGCTCACCTGGAGGGCAACCAGCAGCCAATGCAGGTCATGCAGGAGGGGTGTAAAATGGGAGTATAGGGATACTCCCATCACAACCCGCGTGGCCGCATTCTGCACCAGTTGAAGCCTCTGCGTGGTCCGCAAGGGCAGTCCCATGTAAAATGAAAAATGAAGAAGAGACATTAGAAACTCTTCTGAAGTATGTTTTGAAATGAGTATGACTGAAGACTACATGGTAATCAGATCATGAGAAGTCCTTTTCAACTGGACATGTTGTCCACCCCTGAAGCTGACCTGACCAAAGCCATTTTGTCACTTCAGTGTTGCCACACTGGAGCTGAGGGATAGGGAGTGGGGAATAGAGATAGCTGGGGTTTTGAAGCCAAAACAAAATACTTTCTCTTGGGAACCAAGGACATTCTCATACCTGGTCAGAGAGAGGAGGAATGATGTTACCCGGCAACCAGACAGCACCTCGATTGGACCATGTGACTTTTTGTTTGGGGAGATTTACTTGTAATAAGGTGAAAATTGCAGGAACCTTCAGAGTTAGTTTTCATCAGATCTGTGTCAATATATATCTGTGCCAATAGATATATCTAATAAAACTATTATTTGAGGAATATTCTTGCCTTGGAGTTTTGTTTGCTATGGGTGCATCACTTGGAACCCAGACACATTTATCCTATCATGCTCCAAGTAGTCACCTACCACACTGGTCCCCAATCTTTCTGGCTTTGCAGATCAGTGGGGGGGCAGTGACAGGTAAGCACACATGCACACACAGTTCCATTTGCATGAACAGCAGGTACATGTTCCCGGCATCTATGCAAGTGGAGCTGCGTGCACACGCACAGTCGCCCACCACTTCTTTTTTTATATATATAATTTTTTTTATTTTTTTCAAGACAGACCAGACAAACATAAAACAAAAAACACAAACAAACATCAATTTCAAGTGTGTCAGTCAGTTACAAATCTCGCTGCCATCCCCTTACCATCAATACTCTCCATTGTGGAAGGAAAAGAAAAAGCAATATACAGAATAAACAAAAGATAATAAACAAAAATACAACCACCTATTATCTATTTGAAGAAATCCGTCTCCTCTATTATCCAACATTATTATTGTTGACTCTCTACAATATTATAGTCTCAATATTATATTCCCATTCAACAATTGTGTTTATCACCATCATATCCATATATTACCAATTTTTTTTATCTAGCCATTGATAAAACATACTCCATATCTTAAAAAACTGTTTTTCTTCTTGATCTCTAATTTCAAATGTTAATCTACTCATTTCAGCACAGTCCAAAATTTTCTTAATCACTTCCTCCTGTGCAGGTATCTTGTCATTTCTCCAATTTTTAGCAAATACAATTCTAGCAGCTGTTAATACATTAACAATCAAATATTTCAGCTCTTTGCTGAATGTCTCTGGCAAAATTCCCAATAAAAATATCTCAGGTTTCAAGTCTATATGTTGTTGTGTCATTTTTCCAACCACATGTGGATTTTAGTCCAATATCTTTTGCTTCAGCACAAGTCCACCACATATGGTAATAGGAGCCGGGTATCTGATGACATTTCCAACACTTATCCGATTTATCCTTAAACATTCTTGCAATCCTTCTCGGGGATAGGTGCCACCTGTAAAACATCTTATACAAATTTTCTTTATATGCAGTTGACATTGTCATTTTATAGTTCTGATCCCATGGTGTTTGCCATCTCTCTAAATCTATCCCATAACCAAAGTTTTCCCCCAAACAATCACTGTTTCTTTAACCTGTTCTTCTTCCATTCTAAATTCTAGCAAGTGCCCATAAAGTTTTTAATTACTTTTTCATTCGTACCCATCAAAATTTTATCCAATTCAGTTGGCTTATTATAAATACCTTCAGCCTTAGAGTCCTCATCATATCTAGATTGTATTTGCAAATATGAAAACCAGTTCATTTTTATTCCTTGTTCCTGTGGTGTTTGCATCCATTTAAGTTCACCCTTTTCATTTAAAATCTCTCCATATCTAACTGTTTGTTCCTTTTTATATATTGGATATGAAAAAGCTTCAATAGTGGATACCCATAGTGGAATTTGTGTATAATATTGTTTCCTATTTTTTTCCCAGTTTAAAAACAAAGCTTCTCAAATATAATGCCTTCTAAAATATCCTTGTGTTTTAGTTCCTTTATACCATAGGAAAGCATGCCATCCTAGTAGCAAATCGTGGCCTTCTAAAGTTAATAATCTATTATTCCTCAATGTTATCCATTCCTTTACCCACATCAGACTTGCAGCTTGATAATACAATTCCCAGTTGGGCAATGCAAACCCCCCTCTTGACCTTGCATCTTGTAATAACTTAAGTTTAATTCTTGGTTTTTTGCCCTGCCATATAAATTTTGATACAATTTTATTTAAGTCCTCAAAAATCTCTTTCCTGAGTCTAATTGGGATTGTCTGAAATAAATATAAGATTCTAGGTAATACATTCATCTTGACTGTTGATATTCTCCCAATAAGTGATAATTGTATGTTTTTCCATTTTTCCAAATCTGTTGCTATCTGATGCTTGAGTTTAATATAATTATCTTCTTTCAATGTACTGCATCTTGATGTGATGTATAGTCCTAAATATTTAACCTTACTTGTAATCTGAATCTCTAGTATATCTTCTAATTCCTTCTTACGCCTTGCTAATATGTTCTTTGTTAGGATCTTTGTTTTATCTTTGTTAATTTTTAAACCTGCCACCATACCATATTCTTCTATTTTCTCTATCAATCTAAGTGCTGATTTAAATGGATCCTCTAATATAAATATCAAGTCGTCTGCAAAAGCCTGTAGTTTATATTCTTCTTTTTTAATTCTCATGCCTTTTATTTGTTCATCTTCTCTAATACCTCTATTCAACACTTCTAGTGTTAACACAAACAGCAGAGGTGACAGAGGGCAACCTTGCCTAGTTCCTTTTCTTATCTCTATAGATTCTGTTAATTCTTCCTTTACCAAGATCTTTGCTGTTTGTACGTTAAATATTGTCTCAATGGCCCATATAAAATTTTTCCCAAAGTCCATTTCTACCATTTGCAATATCATAAAATGCCAATTCAAGTTATCAAAGGCTTTTTGTGCATCTAAAAACATCAGTGCCATCTATTTTTCAGGGTGTGCTTCATAATATTCGAAAGTATCTAAAATTATTCTCACATTTTGCTTAATTTGTCATTTTGGCAAAAATCCATTTTGATCAATATGAATAAAATTATTTAAATATCTTTTCAGCCTTTCTGCCAAGATCAAAGCAAAAATTTTATAATCTGAGTTCAACAGTGAAATAGGTCTATAATTTTTAACTTGTTGTACATCCAAATCTTCCTTAGGTATAAGAGTAATATAGGCTTCTGACCATGTCTTAGGTATTCTCTTTTCTAATAACACTTCATTCATGACTTCTAGCAACTGGGGGCTTAACACCTCTTGAAAATTCTTGTAGAATTCCACCGGTAAGCCACCTGGACCTGGTGCTTTTCCAGTATTTTGTTTCTTCAAGGCTTCTGTCAATTCCATCATAGTTATATTCCCTTCTAACATAGTTTCAATATCTTTGGGTATTTGTGGTAGTCTTGCCTTTTGTAGATATTGTTTAATTTTTTCTTCTAAAATGTCTTCTTGAGAATACAATTTCTCATAATAATCTTGAATAATTCTTTTCTTTTCATCATTCCCATAGTGGACATTCCCTTTCCATCTATTAATTGATTAATTCTCTTTGATTCCCTTTCTTTTCTAAGTTTATAGGCTAACCATCTTCCCGGTTTATTCGCATTTTCAAAATAATTTTGTTTAACACCTTTAATCTTTTGAGTGAGTTTCTCCTTTTCCATTAAACCCATTTTATGTTTAGTCATATCCATTTTCATTTTAATATCTTTTCTTTGCAGTGATTGTTGTAATTCTTTTTCTAGTTTTATTAAATTGTCTTCCAATATTTTAAATGTCTTTTTCTGTTTAATATTCCTTTTCCTTGTATAGTCAATTATCATTCCTCTTGTATAGGCCTTCATCGCACCCCAACGAATTTGCACTGATGTGTCTTCTTTTTTATTTTCTTTAAAAAAAAAGCCAAGTTCTGTCTCAATTTTCTTTTTAAACTCTTCTTCTTTCAAAATCATATTATTTAATGTCCATGTAGATCAGCCATCCTATCTGGATCCGTTCAGCTGTTCTATCTTGCCATTCTTTTTCAGAAACTGCAGTAATCTAACTTTGAATTTATTTAGTTCACACAACACTCCATCCATGCTTTGTTCCATTCCTCTGAGTTTAAGAACTTGTCGATCATTTGCATGATCTAGATCTTCTCTTCTGTCCTTTCCAGACAACTGTCAGTGGATTATGATCTGCCCAAGTCCCAATTTCTATTTCAGTTTCTTTTATATTAGAAAGCATATCTGCAGATGCCCATATCATATCTATTCTTGACCATGATTCATGCCTATTTGAATAAAAAGTAAAATTTTTATTTCCAGTATTTCTCTCTCTCCATATATCTTTAATATTCATTTCTTCTGTCAATGCTGGGGAGGCCACTTATTAGCTATAATATAGAAAGGTACTTTTCTGTTGCTTTCATCCTTCCATCCCAAACACAATATCTCATTCTGTACTTTGAGTACAGACTTGGTAGCCTTCTTCTGACTTTCTTTTTAATTTTTCCAATTTATAATCCAGTTGGTCATTGATTATCCATTAAAATCCCCATCAAATATATATTTGTATAGTCCAATTCAGTTAACTTTATGTAATTTCTTATAAAATTCTTCTTGATTCTCACTTGGTGCATAGATTGCTATCATAAGCACTTTGATGTTATTATCCATTATTTCCACCATTAAAATCCTCCCATCCTCATCTGCATAAATCAGTTCTGCAACAATTGTATCTTTAATATACAAAGCCACTCCCTCTTTTTACATTGTGCCAATGAAGCAAATAATTTCCTTAACTTTTTTTGTCTCAATATATATTCATGTTGTTTTTAATATGAACGTCTTGTAAACAAATTGTGTCAAATTTTAATTTCTCTAATTTATGAAATATTTTCCTTCTTTTAGCAATCAAATTAAGTCCATTTATATTCATTGAAATCATTTTTTTCATCCATTTTAGGTCTTGTAGGAGAGTTTTATTGCTCTAGTAGATCTAACTTCTCTTTGTTCTCTAGGTAAACCCCCTACCGCCCCAAGTTATTCCTCTTTTTCACTTATTGCCACACATTCCTTTGGAAGTTCCACAACTAATTCTTCTTGTCTTCCATTTCCCTCCTTTCCTCTGAAATATTCATCATAAAAAAGTTCTGCTTTTTCCACTGTATCAATTCTATGTCTTTGTTCCCGCCATACAAACAGAAGGCCTTCTGGTATAACCATCTGTAGTTTACTTCCCGTGATGTCTTTATTATTATATTTTAATGTCTTGTCTCTTGCTGCTTGCAATATTTGTGTTTTAATACTTTTTTTTGGTAAATCTGATGTGGATTTCTCTTGGCAACTTGTTCCTCATTGCATATCTTGTGTAAACCCAAAATAATTCATCTGTTCCATCCTTCATCTTCTCTTCCATTGTTTCTAACAATTCAGCCAAAATCTGTGTCATTTTCTCCAACAAATTTTCACCTTTCTCTTCCTCCACATTTTGAAATCTCAAATAGAATTCTGACCTGTCTATTTTGCCTCTCAATGATTCATTATGATCCCTTTCGACTTCATTTAATCTGCTATTGAAGCTCCCCATTTCTTTGTCTCTTTGTTCTTCATGCTCCTCAATTTTGTTAATCCTCTCACCATATTTCTCCATTGATTGCTGTAGAGCTTTCATATTTTCATCTGTTCAATTTTCTCTGTTCTTTTTCCAATCTCATTTACCACTTGTAATATCTTCTGCATTGTATCTTCTTTCTCTTTTTCTTTCCCTTGTTGTGATGTTGCTGATGCAGGAGTTATTGCTTGTGGAATTGAAGGTCTTCTACTCATTATTGCAAAAATAATTCCAAAGAGGAAAGCCAATAAAAAATAAAAATGAAAACAATAGGAAAAAGAAAAAGGAAGTAGCCTTCTGTAAAAAGGAGGTTTTTTTTTAATGAAAAAGGATATCCATGAAAAAACAAGAAAAAGGAGACAAAAAGGAAAGAAGAAAAAAACACAATAATAATCCAAAATATCAATAATAAGTCAAAAATTAAAAGTAAAAAAGGTAAAAGTAAAAATAAAGTTAAAAACAATAATAATAATAAAAAAGCCAACACTTGTATATCTTAATTCAGACCCAAAAGTTTAAAAAAGGAAAAATAAAGATAAAACTTGAAAAATAAAAATTGAAGTTAAAAAAGAGAACACCAATAATAAAAGAGTAAAAAAAAGAAACAAGAAAAGGTAGATATTAAAAATAAAATGTATTAATGAAAATTGAAAATGAAATTATAAAAATAAATTCCAAGCAATGGGAAGCAGAAAAAAAAAGACACAGTCACTCTTTAAACAGCTGCCACCACTTGATATCCAAGACTTGACAGAAAAAAGAACTTCAGCTCTTTATATTTTGTATTCTCCAAGATCACTTCATCCTTTAGTTTCAGATCCAGGCTCGAATACACAATAGCATAAACAATTCAGCGCTTTCCTGTATCTAATCTTCAAAGCAGAGCTCTTAAAATAGTTCTTGTATATATTTTTTAAGAAAAACAAGCCTCTAGGTGGCAGTGCTGTGTTTTTCCCAACTTTCACTTCTCTACTGTGTCAAATAGATTGCAATAATGTATCGCTTCTTTTGCCTTCTTACCATAAAAAGAAAAAACCTCAGAAGACCATATTTTTACACAAAAAAGCAAAAGGAAAGATCAAATTAATAATAAATAAATAAATAAATAAATAAATAAATAAATAATATTAAAATCCAAAACCCAAAGAAATATATATAAACACAGACAGTCTAGAAAACTAAGAAGGGAGGAAAAAAGAAAAAAGCCTTTATAGACCATAAACAAGAAGAAATCTCCTTAATCTCCAACAAAATCACTCACGCCACCTGCTCCTTTGTGATCTTAACTTTTAGACTCACTTAAAATTACTAGGGTGTTCTCTAAAAAAGAAAAAAAAGAAAAAATAGAAAAAAACCATCTCACCGCACCGACACACTTATTTCAATCTCGTTCTCCCGGACCTGTCACAGCTTCAACAGCTTAATGGGTTCCTCGATCCGCTGCTGGCAAAGGGGCTGTCCTGGATCAACCAGGGACTTTGCAATGTCCCTGGGATTGACAGGAAGTGCCCCAATCACTCACCAACCCTACGAGTCGGCTTAGGTCCCGGGGGACCGTCCTGCAGCGGTGATATTGGGGGTGATTTCAAGAGCTGAAATCACCTCCGTTTTGCTGCTACACCAGCTCCACCCATCTCCCAGTCACCCACCACTTCTGTGGCCTGGTTTTGAATGGGGTATTGCTACAGCATGGGAATTGAGGACCCCTGACCTATCACCAAAGTTAATAGATTGTCACAAGCTTATTAATCAGATATATTGAAAAGTCTATTTGGAAAGGTTCTAATGCTTGGAAGTGTGGAAGAAAAGAGAAAAACAAAATAACCAGGAGCAAGACAGGCTCAGCTACAATACAGATTAGGGCAAAGTTGTCTTAGAAAATACCTGTTTATGTGGTTACTAGGAATTCAAAATTATTTGATGGCACATAAACTGTGTCACTTTGTCAAGGACCTTGGAGTTCTCATATCGAATGATCTAAGCACCAGAGCTCACTGCAACAGTGTTGCCAAAAAGGCAATGCCCAAGATGGCGGTCTGTGGCTGAGAAGGCTCGTCTGGGCATTTCGGCGGTTTGGCTGGTTTTTCTGGGGAGGATGACTCCCGCTGCCTCCCCTTGTCCCTGGAACTATCTCGGGAGCGTCGGGGGCTGCCATTGGAGCCGTTCGGTGGGATTTAAGCCGACAGCTTGGCGTGGCTGGATCAATTCCCCCCCCTGCGGCTTTTTCTTCATCACGGCTTGTCAGCTGGAGCTGGAGCGTGGCGTGGCAGCAGCGGCAGCGGCGGCATTGTTTGCCTTGCTCCTGGGGGCGTGGCGACGGCGCTGCTTGCCCTGCCTTGTGCCCCAGCTGTTGTCTACCCTGCCCTGTGCCCTGTGCCCTGGCAGTTGCGAGTCCCAGTGCTTTGGGATTCTGTGACCCTGTGGACCCTGCGGACCCGATGCCATTGCTGCTGGTCGTCGGCTGCAGATTGCTGGTGGCGGGTGTGGCGAGGCCGGGTTCCAACGATGTGACCTCGAGGGGCTGGACCATCTATGGCCTGACTGCAGTGCTGGGGTTTTTTCCCCCACTAATGGGAGTTGATGGCAGTGGTGATGGCCTGGACTTGATGCTGTGGCTGCCTACAGGGAGCTACATGTAGGTAGCCACATGGAGTCCTCGGTGGAGGGCTGTTGGTTGGTCCAATGGTTTCCTCCCTCTCCTTCCGGCTGTGACTTGGGTGGTGTGGCTATGGGGGGGTGGGTTTTTGAACCACCCCTGGGAGCCCCTACCCCTTTACTTTTTCCCCAGAAGCTGGAGCTCTGGAGAGTCAGACATACGAATGGGAGGGAGGCCTATATATCCGAGAGTTCCGGGGGGCATTTTCTCAGCCATGGCCTGGACTGGAGGAAGCGGCCTTCCTGGCTAGGGGTTATGGGTAGAGCCGGTGGGTGTTCCCTTTCCCCGAAAGGATGGCGTTGTGGCCCCAGATCTGTGGCCGTGATTGACTTTGGACATTATGCCTTGCTTGGACTCTTGGACATTTCATCTGTGACCACCGCCTTCTCACTGTCTTTTTGCCATCTTGGACTCATTGGCACTATTGATGGTGCCTGGGTCATCTGCACCATTTCCATGGACCTTTACTTCTTCTCTTCGAGACTGGACTACCTCCCACTGCGGTGAGAGGGCAGTGGGAGGATGTAATTTTCCCTGCAGTGTGAGGGCAGGGATTATTCAGGATTTTTACCACAAGTCACTGTGGTGGCAGCACAGTGACTTGTTTGTTTGACTCTAACCGTCGGCAGCTGTGAGAGAGTTGCCGATTGCGGATTAATTCCTGATTATTACTATAATCTGTCTCCTATTGTATCTCCATCTTTACAATTTTTTTCCACCTAACCAGCTGCCCCCTGTCCTGCCTAAGATGTACATGTTATGCCTGCCTATTCTCCAGCAGACTTATGGGCCCTCCAGACGGTTCCCCAGTCTGTGGAATGGCCCTGCACTTTATCAAGAGCTTTCCTTAATGACGGATCTTGGGATCCCGAGAGGTGGCATGCTGCAGTTAGTGGGCCAAATTCCAAATTTAGGAGGAAGGGGAAACTTTTAAAATTTTTAATTAGTTGTCTTAAGGGGTTAGGGAGGAGGGTTAATGGGTCTTCTTGCAGCCCAGTTCGTGGCGGGGGTTGGGGGTTGGGGGCCTGTGGGGCTCTGGGGACTGAGGTGGGGACCACGATTCCCAGGGTGGTTGGGGTTGGCAGCAGACGTCAAGGCATAGGGCCATATCATGTGCTGGGAGCGCACACCCACCACCTTCGTGCGGTCGCTCGCTCCAACCCTATAGCCTTCTCCCTAGGGAGTTCGGGAATTGGGATTCCTGGGCTCAGACTGGTGTATTTTAATGCCAGGTCCATGGCCAATAAATCTGTCCTCCTCCGTGAGATCATTGAGGAGGAGGCTGTGGACCTGGCTTGCATCACCGAGACCTGGTTGGGCCCGGAGGGTGGTGTCCCTCTGGTTGAATTATGCCCGCCAGGTTTTCAGGTTGTGCACCGGCCACGGGCCCAGGGTAGGGGTGGTGGGGTGGCTGTGGTTATCAGGGAGACCTTGCTTCCAAGGGAGGTCACTATTCCAGAGATAGGCAGAAGTGAGACCCTCCTCCTGAAGTGGGGGCCAAATGATCAGGTGGGCTTGCTGCTCGCATACCTCTCTCCCAGCTGCCTGGGCTTCTTGACGTCCTCTCAGAGGTGGCGGTGGAGATCCCAGGCCTTATAGTCCTGGGGGACTTTAATCTGCCTTCCCTGGGGGGTGCGTCGGGATTGGCCCAGGAATTCATGGCTTCTATGGAAGCCATGGGCCTGACCCAATTAATTCATGGCCCTACTCATGAGGGGGGGAATACTCTCGACCTTGTTTTTGTCTCTGAGTGGTGGCATAGTGACAGAGGGCAGGCCACTTTTACGACTTTGCCCGTTCCATGGTCTGATCACTATCTCCTACGGCTGGTCTTCCAACAAGCTGCCCCCCACTGCTGGGATAAGGAGCCACTTAGGTGGTTCCGCCCCAGGTGCCTTATGGACTCAGAATGGTTCCAGACGGAGCTGGGGCCTTTTCCCTCTTCCCTGACTCACAGCTCTGCCGAGGATCTAATGGCTGCCTGGCAGCGGGCTGCGTTGGAGGCCCTCGACAGGGTTGTCCCCATGCGACCCCTCACACACCGTGGATCCCGAATGGCTCCCTGGTACTCAGAGGAGCTTCGGGAGATGAAACACCGTCAGAGGGGCTTAGAGAGCAGGTGGAGGGCCACCCGCTCCCAGGCCGATCGAGCCCAGTTAAGAGCCCATATTAGGACTTAACTGGGAGCGATGAGAGTGGCGAGAATGTCTTATCTCTCCGCCCTCATAGCGTCCGCAGATAACCGCCCGGCCGCCCCTGTTCCGGGTCACACGCTCCCTCCTTCGTCCAGAGGAGGGGCCGGACCTGCTGCAGGGAAGAGCTGAGGAATTTGGTCAATATCTGTCAGATAAGATCGCTCGGATTCGGAGCGGGTTGTCCTCTGATTTGCAGTGGTTGGAGGAGCGGGATACGGGGAGTCTGGCCATTACGTTCTGGGATGAGTTCGATCCTGTTTCTGAGGATGAAGTGGATGGGATTATGCGGCGCCTGAGTTCCACCACATGTTTGTTGGACCCGTGCCCCTCCTGGTTGGCTTATGCCGCCAGGGAGGTCACCTGTGGCTGGATGCGGGCAGTTGTCAATGCTTCTTTGAGAGAGGGTGTCTTTCCCCTCTGCCTTGAAGGAGGCGGTGGTGAGGCCCCTCCTGAAGAAGCCTGCCCTGGATCTGACCGTGTTAGACAACTTTCGCCCAGTCTCCAACCTTCGCTTTTTGGCGAAGGTTGTTGAGAGTGTGGTGGCTCGGCAATTTCCGCTTTTCCTGGAGGAAACAGACTACCTGGATCCGTACCAATCGGGCTTCCAGCCTGGTTTCAGCACGGAGACGGCATTGGTCGCACTGATGGATGATCTCTGGAGGGCACGGGACAGGGGTTCTTCCTCTGTCCTGGTCCTATTAGACCTCTCAGCGGCTTTCGATACCATCGACCATGGTATCCTTTTGCGATGCCTCATGGGGTTGGGGGTGGGGGGCACTGTTCTTCGGTGGCTCTCCTCCTACCTCGCGAGGCGGTCGCAATCAGTGTTGGCAGGGGGGCAGAGGTTGGCCCCAAGGGCGCTCACTTGTGGGGTCTCTCAGGGGTCAGTCCTCTCTCCCCTCTTATTCAATATCTACATGAAACCGCTGGGTGAGATCATCCGTGGTTTTGGGGTGAGGTATCATCAATATGCGGATGATACACAACTGTATATCTCCACCCCAAACCAGATCAGTGATGCCCTCTCCATGATGACTCGCTGTCTGGATGCGGTACGAATCTGGATGGATGGCAACATGCTTCGACTCAACCCGGCCAAGACTGAGTGGTTGTGCATACCGGCATCCCGGTCCAGCTTAGAATGTCCATCGTTGACCATAGGGGGAGTGGTGTTGCCCCATGTGGATAGGGCAAGGAACCTGGGGGACCTCCTGGATGCACGGCTCCGGTTGGAGGAGCAGGTGGGAGCCGTCGCCAGGGGGGCCTTTGCCCAGGTCCGGCTGGTTCGCCAGCTTCGCCCGTTCCTGGACCGGGATGCCCTGCGTACAGTCACTCATGCCCTTGTTACTTTGCGGCTCGACTACTGCAACGCTCTCTATCTAGGACTGCCCTTGCATACCATCCGGAGACTGCAGCTGGTGCAAAATGCGGCGGCGCGGGTGGTGATGGGAGTTTCCCGGTTCTCCCATGTTAGCCCCCACCTGCGCTGCCTGCATTGGTTGCTGGTTGCCCTCCGGGTGAGATTCAAGGTTTTAACTTAACATACAAAGTCCTACATGACATGGGTCCTTATTACTTAAGGGAGCGACTGCTGCCGACGTCGAATACTAACCGCCCTGTACAAAGTCACAGACAGGGACTCCTTGGGGTCCCATCAGCCGGCAATGCCAGCTGGCGGTCCCCGACGACGTGCCTACTCTGTCGCGGTCCCTGAACTCTGGAACCAACTTCCCCTGGGGCTCTGCTTGGCCCCTGACCTCCGCACCTTCCGCCATGACCTGAAGACCTGGTTATTTGACCAATCCGGGCTGTGACCCATGGGTGGGGTGGTTTTAGATTTTGTATTAATTGGGACCATTAGTTTAATTCTTTTTTAAGTATTTATTGTGCTTGTTTTTATTGTAAGTCACCCCAAGTCTTCGGAGATGGGGCGGCATATAAGTCCCATTAATAAATAAATAAATGAATAATTTTATGAAGCTTCTCCTCTGGTAATACTGTTTTGCTAACTAGGGCATTCAAAACCTTTGCTAGACCAATATTTGAATTCAGCTGTGCTGTCTGGAATCCACACTGTATATCTGGCATAAATACAATTGAGTGAATCCAGAAGTATTTTACCAGAAGAGTACTACATTCCTCTGTTCACAACAGAATACCCTACAGCACCAGACTTGAGATTCTTGGCTTAGACAACTCTCACCCAGCGGTTTCATGTAGATATTAAATAGGAAAGGAGAGAGGCACCCCATAAATGAGGGGCCGAGGGGTCGACTTCTGTCCTCTTACCAACACTGACTGCGACCGACCAGAGAGATAGGAGGTGAAGCACCGTAACACGGTGCCTCCCACACCCAATTCTCTCAGCTGCCACAGAAGGATACCATGGTCAATGGTATCGAAAGCCACTGAGAGATCAAGTAGCACCAGGATAGAGCAATGATCCCTATCCCAGGCTCGCCAGAGATCATCAAACAGTGAGACCGAAGCAGTCTCCATGCTGTAGCCAGGTCTGAAACCTGATTGAAAAGGGTCTAGGTAATCCGTCTCATCCAAGGACTGCAGGAGCTGGAGTGCTACCACTTTTTCAACAACCTTCCCCACAAAGGGGAGGTTGGAGACTGGACAAAAGTTCTTCAATTCAGCCGGGTCCAGGGAAGGCTTCTTAAGGACGGGCCTTACCACCACTTCTTTTAATAGTTGCGGGAAGGACCCCTCTCTCAAAGAAACATCGACCAACACCTGGAGCCAGCTCCGTGTCACCTCCCTACTGGCCGAGACCAGCCAGGAAGGGCACGGGTCCAGTGAACAAGTGGAAGAACTCATTGCTCTCATGGCCTTGTCCACTTCCTCAGGAGCCACAGGATCAAACTCACTCCATATAATAGGAGTAAGACCCACCCCTGTCATCTTGGTTGGAATTGCCCAATCGGATTCCAGGTCCATCCAGATCTGAGCGACTTTATCCGACAGAAACTGTACAAATTCCTCAGCTCTCCCTTGTAAGGGCTCCTCTGCTTCCTCTCGAGTCACCCTAAATAGGGTGGCTAGGTGAGAGTCTGTGGATGCAATAAGTGCAGAAAAATCCATGCATTTTGCCACCCATATCGCCACTAAATAAGTCCTAATAAAGGTTCTTAAAAGTGTTCGGTCAGATTTGGATCTACTTGTCCTCCAGCGTCACTCTAGATGTCTCTTCTGGCGCTTCATCTCCTGGAGCTCCTCGGTACACCAGGGAGTCATCCTGGATTGGCTGCCATTGAGAGGTCGCAAAGGCACAACCCGATCTAATGCCACCGTTGTCGCCTCATTCCAGGCAGTAACCAGGGCATCAGCCGGACTGTGGATCAGGGAATCCGGTGTCTCCCCAAGCTCCCTCTGGAACCCTTTTGGGTCCATTAGGCACCTGGGGTGGAACCATTTAATCAGTTTCATCTCCCTGCGATGGGGGAGCAGCATCCCGAAGTCTAGCTCAGCAGGGAATAATGTGACCATGACAAGGGAGAGATGTCTATACCCCTTAGTTTCAGGTCATATTTCCACTGCTCCAAGAGAAATACCAAGTCGAGTGTGTCGGACCCTGAATTACTTGAGTCAGGTCCATGGTTGTCATGGAAGCCATGAACTTCTGGGCCACGTCTGAGGATTCAACGAGTGATGGCAAATTGAAGTCCCCCAGCACCATAAGCCTGGGGAACTCCACCGCCAACCCAGCTACTACCTCCAGCAGCACAGGCAGGGCCGTTGTAATGCAGCTGGGAGGCAGGTACGTTAGCAACAAGTCCAACTGAACCACTGAGTCCAGCCTCAAGAGGAGATACTCACACCCCATAATCTCCGGAGCAGGAAGCCTGCTCCGGAGATTGTCAACTCCGTTTGATGGTCCAGGAATGAAGGATTGGTCAATAAGGCCGTTTTCAATTCTGCGGTCAGCTTATCTTCCAGGCATTTGGGGTTGTGGTTGGCTTGGGCTCGAGTGGTCACTTGGCCTGCTGATTGAGCTTCTGAAATTAAAGCTTGTACTATTTCCTCTCGGTTGCTGTCAAACTGAGGTTTTCTAGACAGAGCGTCCGCCAGTATGTTTTTCCCTCCAGGGATATACTTAATGTTGAAGTTGAATTGCTTGAAATATTTGGCCCAGCGGACTTGTTTGGGTGATAATCTCCTAGGGGTCTTTAGAGCCTCAAGGTTCTTATGATCAGTCCATACTTCAAAGGCCTCTGGAGCTCCTTCTAGAAAATGCCTCCAAATCAATAAAGCCCATCATACGGCAAATGCTTCTTTCTCCCAGACTGCCCACCTTCACTCTATGTCTGTCAGCTTTTTGGACACATAAGCACAAGGCATCAGTCAGCCTTGAGAGTCTTTTTGCAGCAAAACGGCTGCCACCGCTACATCACTTGCATCTGTTTGAACAATAAATGGCTTGGTCGCGTCTGGGTGTTGGAGGATGGGCTCAGCTGTGAAGAGGTGTTTTATGGTCTTGAAAGCTTTCTGACAATCCATAGTCCAAGCCAGGGGTTGACTTGGCTTTGGTTTGGTGGGTGACGGGCCCATTTTTAATAGCTCCATTAGTGGGAGGGCAACTTCAGCAAATGATGGAATGAATTGTCTATAGAAGTTGGAAAACCCCAAGAAACCTTGAAGTTGCTTTTGGGTTCTGGGGAGTTGCCAGTCCAGCACCGCTTTCACCTTTCCAGGGTCCATTTCAAACCCCCAACTGGATATTCATTAGCCTAAATAGTCCAGTGACTCTTTATGGAATTTGCATTTTGATAGTTTCACATATAATTTGGCAGCTAGAAGTTTTTCTAGGACTTGTCGGACCAATTGAATATGTTCTTCCATGGTTTTGCTGAAGATAAGGATGTCTCCAGGTATACGAGGACCCCCCGGTGAAGGTGCAGGTGTAGCACCTCATTGATGAGCTGCATAAACACTGCAGGAGTCCCCTGAAGTCTGAAAGGCATGACTTTGAATTGGAAGTTACCTAGAGGGCAGTTAAAAACTGTTTTCCACTCATCTCCCTCTTTGATGCAGACCTGGTAATAAGCTTCCCTGAGATCTAGCTTGGTGAATACCTTGCCCTTTGACAGGTGGTTCAATAAGTCCTTCATAAGGGGAGAGGATACATGTTTTTGATGCATACGGCATTCATGCCTCTAAAGTCAACACACAATCTCAACCTGCCATCTTTCTTCTCCTTGAAGAAAGGGGGCAGCTAATCTTGATTTGGCAGGCTCAATAAACCCTCGTTCCAAATTGCTGTTGATGTATTTCCTTAATTCAGTCATTTCAGCAGAAATTGAATGCATCTTTGGTTTTGGTAATTTCGCCCGGGGCTCTAATTCTATGGTGCAATCAGTGGCTCGATGGGGAGGTAAAACATTACACTCTTCTTCAGTGAATATTTCAGCCAAGTCTTTGTATTGGTCGGGTACCTGGGGTTTATCTGGGAGAAGGTGGGATGCTATGGATGCTGGCTCAGGCTCTGGGTTCAAACTGACTGGTGGTTTTGTAGTGGGCAGAAGAGGGGGCAATGGGCCCACTGCAATGGGGATTTTTCTGAATCCATCCTCCCATTTGATCATTGAGGCCCATTTGTCTAGCCAAGCAAGTCCCAGTATGATTGATTCTGACATCTTGGGGGCCACTATGAAGCATATGAGTTTGTGATGGGGCCCTAATTCCATCTTGATCAGTTCTGTCATTTGGGTGGCTGGGGTTCCCCCAATTAAAGTTCCATCCACTTGCTAAAATCTGATTGGGTGTTTTAGCGGGTTAGTCTTTATGCCCAATTGTTCAATGATAGGGAGTCCGATAAGACATCTAGAACACGCAGTATCAATGACAGCTTCTAACTCCCTGGCCTCCCCCGTGTTTGGTATCACTAACTTGAGCTTGACTGTAAAAGGTATGATGGGATCACTCACCATTGGGTCATCTTCGCAGGTCGGGTTCTCAGGGACATGGTGCCAGTCTGGTGGTCCATTGCTCCCATCTGCACAGAGGGGGCTTTCCCAGCTGTGTTTGGCAAACTCGCCAATGCCTGGAGGTCTTCCTTGATTCTTCCAACCTCTAACAGCTGGATTAGACTTCGATTGCGGTATTTGTGGTACAGGAGCAGGGGCCAGACAATCTGCTGCTCTATGGCCGGCTTGGCCACAGCAGTAATATTTTAGCCCCCTGGTGGGTTGGGTACGAGAAGTTTCAGCTGGTCTGGTTGGCAGTCTCCTAGCCACAATTCTCTTAGCTGGGGCCAACAGAAGGGGTTTTCTGTGTGGGTTGATGCTGCGATCTTAGCTGAGGGAGGCGGCATACCATGATTGTAAGGTCTCTGGGATTCCCCTAATTTCACAGGCCTTCTTTACTTCTGGATCAATGGTGTTTTTAAAGTAATGTAAAGTTATTCTTTCAGGCCAATCCATAAGGTGGCTTGCGACCCTTCTAAAGTCTCAAATAAATTCTGACAAGGTTTGCTTGCCTTGCCTCATTTCCATTAACTTCTCTTCATTCTCTGCTACCCTGTCTGGATTTTCAAACCTGAGTCTTAATAATCGAATAAATCCGTTTACATCATGTAATTTAGGGGCTTGTTCATTGTGTAGTTGGGCCACCCCTTCATTCATTCCATCTGTTATGGCCGTAACCAAATCGTGCTCTGTAGCATATTGATCTCCAAATTGTTCTATATGGGATCAGATTCGAGTGAGGAAGTAATTAAAATGTTCATGCCGGCCATAGAATATGGCCTTAAAGGGTATTTGGTCTAGCCTGAGTCACGGTTGGGGAGGTGGCACCTGCCAGGCCCCTGCAGGTTGAACTGGAATGAAAGGAACTGGCCGGTGGCATATGTAGGCTGGGAAGGCCCTCAGAAGCCTGGCTGGGTGGTGCCTTTCTGGAATAGGGGTCCCTGTGGCCTTGCTGCAGGTTGGGGTTGCATTTGTGGTTGCCAGGAGGAAGATGGGTGTGGCCTGGTTCCCTGGTCAGGTGGAGGGGACGTGGCTGCTGTCTGTTGTCTGGGCAACCCCCCTTCAGACCAGGGCTGTGTTGGTGCTGGCTGCCATTGGCACTGAATCCACCCCTGGCCTGGATAAAATCCCCACCCTGGAGGGATGCTCTCTGTAGGGGGCAAAATTCCTTTTTGGAAATGAGGGGATTGTCTTGGAGGCTGCAACATACCTCTGTCAGTTGATGCTTCTTGCTGGGCTCCTCCAATTGGCATCTGTATAGTTTTCTTGTCCCTCACGATACTTGGGTAAGTGAACATGGGTGGTCTCAAGCTTCCACCTGTCCAAACAGACTGTGAGACCAAGCCTGTCACCTTTAGATTCTGGAACTGTTGATGTAAATCTGCCTCCGATGGACTCCCAGGATAAATCTTGGGTTTGTCTTCTTGAGAGATTTCTGACCCCAATTGTCTCTCTTCCCTCCAATCTGGCAGAATAGCAATATGCCTGGGGCTAGAAAAAGATTTATCTTCAGACAGCTGGGTTACATCTGGGTTATAACAAGTTCTTGAGTTGAAATGCTTAGGTATAGCTCCCAAATCTCTTTCATTTACTGCCATTCTGAAAACATCCATCATCTCCTCCAAACCAGTTGATGCTCTGGAGGGAGGGCCCCCACATGCCCCCTCCTGCCGCTCTCCAACTTCAGCTGATTGTTGATCTTTTTCCATCTCTGGGAAAAGACCTTCGGGGGACCAGACAAGCCCCTTCAAAAAATAAAAGTGGTCTTTAGAAAATAAATGTAAGGCATCCAGAAAGTATCCAGGATATCAATCACTCCAAGACATATTCTCTCCAATTGATTTATTAGAAACAGATCTGGTATGTCTAAGGCATTTTCCAAAGTGAAAGAATTTTTGTGGGCTACACAGAATCCACCTTTTTCTCCTCCCACTTCTACACTTCATAAATCACGAGAACCAATTAACTGCAACTGGAATTTCTTAGTACGACATACAGAATAACCTTGAACTTGTCAAATCCTCCACCCCCTTCCCATTATGTTGGCAGCTGAATTTCAAAGCTGACAGAAGGTAGCTGGGAGGCTCCTCTCTTCCTTTACTTGCTATTTGTTTGGATGACCTTGGTCCCCACAAGAAAACTTTTTTTGTATTGACTGGGAGTCGATCTGTGTACTTCCCCCTTCCCTTCCCACTGTCAAAGCTCATGGCAATTATGAGGCAGGAAAAGATGGATTTAGTCAGCTTCACTTCAGAGTTGACACTGTGACCTAACAAAATAACAGAATAAAAGTGTTGGAAGGGATCTTGGAGGTCTTCTAGTCCAATCCTTCTAACCTTTTTGAAAGAATCGACACCTTGACCATTGAGGAAGTGTCATCGCCCCCCTGCCCCAACATAACCACCCCTGGCCACCTCTTAGCATCCCCAATTGGGCAGAGAGGGGCTAAGAGTTCGGCAGGGGGCATTCGAGGTGCCGGCCCTTCATTCACCCACTGAATGTAGTAACGCTCTGGATTCGGAGCTCAATGCAGCACATGTTGGGAAAAGCTGCCGCCTCATTTCCAAAGTGCTGCCACTCTATCATTCCTTTCTATCTTGTCCATCCCTGTCCATCCATCCCATCCCAAAAGGAAGGTCTGTTTTTCCTGCCTGCCTTCCTGACCTATCTACTACCTGTCTGTCTTTTGTCCTACCTACCTTTTACCACCTATCTAGCAATATTGATCTCTCTCTCTCTCCCAATATATCTCCTCTCCATTGCCCCATACGCCCCCCTTCATTCCTTCACCCCCTACGAGAGGCCCTTTGTTCCATCGCCCCCTGAAAACAATGTCGCCCCTCTGGGGCGATATTGCCAGGTTTAGAATCACTGGTCATAGTTGTTCCCAAACTGCTCCAGTCAGATAACAGAAAGTCTAATCCCTGCTCAAGTAGAAAACCTGACACCACCATTTCAGACAAATGGTTTGCCAATCTCTTAAAAAGAAACACCCAGTGTTTGGAACATCCATAACTTCTGGAGGCAAGTTGTTTTATTATTTATTGTTCTATTGATAATTGTTAATTGTTCTAATTCTCAGGAAATTCCTCCTTAGTTCTAGGTTGATTCTCTCTTTGATTAGTTTCCATCTATTGCTTCTTGTCCTGACTTCTGGTGCTTTGGAGAACAGGTTGATCAACTCTTTTTTGTGGTAGCCCTTTAGACATTGAAACACTACTATCATATCACTCTTAGTCCTTCTTGTCATTGAACCCATGGGCCAGATGCATCACATGCTGGCCACACCCACACTCAATTTAGTGAAGGAGAGAAAAGTCCCAATATATCATGTCATGCTTCCGTGACAACGTGAGTTTGATACCCCTGGTTTATCTGATCTTGATCCTGGACCGCATTGGCTTTTTAAGCACCTGGCTCATATTTAAATGATTGCCTCCAAGATCTTTCTCATGCTTACTACTATTGAGCCAAATACCACTTATTCTTGAGCCTGGTACCACCTATTGAGAGGCACTTTAGGTTTGATACTTAATATGTCAGACACATTATGTCTTTGTTTCCAAATCTGATGCAAATATATCAACCTCTGATGCAAATATATCTATGGAGATTCTCAATCATCCAGGTCATAGTTGTTACCAAACTGTTTTTTCAAAGAGTCAGATAACAGATAACAGATAATCAGAGTTGTAAGGGACCTTATAGGTCATCTAGTCCAACCCCCTGCTCAAGCGGGAGACCCTACACCTGTGATGGTGAACCTATGGCATGCGTGCCACAAGTAGCATGCAGAGCCATTTGTGCTGGCATGCAAACTGCAGGCAAACTTACCTCACTGCACATTGAGGCCTCACAGCTGCATACGAGCCTCACAGCTGATTTTTTTTTATTGCTTTGAGGGCTTTTTTGGCCTCCGAGAGGCTTGGAAAAAGGCTCTGCAAGGCTTCTCAGCCCACATTATAGGCCCATTTCATCACTTCCTGTAATACCGGAAGTGATGAAATGGGCCTATAATTCGGCCTGAGAAGCCTTGCAGAGGCCTTTTCCAAGCCTCTGAGAAGCCAAAAAAGATCTCAAACCAGCTGAAAAAAGGGCCCTGGTGGTGCAGGCTGTTAATAGCCTAGCACTTAGTTCCAGCTGCCTGTAATTGTTGCAGGCTCGAATCCCACCAGGCTCAAGGTTGACTCAGCCTTCCATCCTCTCGGGGTCCTCAATCTTGAGGACCCAAGATTGTTGGGGGCAATAAGCTGACTTTGTAAAAATGCCGCTTAGTAATAAGCAGGCATATACAATGGAAGGAAGGCTATTGCTGAGCGTATTGGGTTGTATCCCAAAAATTATAAGCCGCCCTGAGTCTCCAGAGAAGGGCGGGATATAAATATGAATTTAAAAAAAAGAAAGTCCAGTTGCCAGAAAGCTAATGCAATCCTAAATTGCATTAACAGAGGGATACAATCAAGATCAAGTGAGGTACTAATACTACTCTATAAAGCCTTAGTAAGACCACACCTAGAGTACTGCATCCAGTTTTGTTCACACATTATAAAAAGATGTTGAGACTCTAGAAAAAGTACAGAGAAGAGCAACCAGGATGATTAGGGGACTGGAGACTAAAACATATGAAGAACGGTTACAGGAACTGGGCATGGCTAGTCTAGTGAAGAGAAGGACCAGGAGACATGATACAGTCTTCCAATATTTGAGGGGCTGCCACAGAGAGGAAGGGGTCAAGCTATTTTCTAAAGCACCTGTAGGCCAGACAAGGAATAATGGATGGAAACTGAACAAGGAGAGATTTAACTTGGAAATAAGAATTTGGGATCGCAGGATACCATTTCCAGCTCCATTCTCAGAGGGGAGAGAGAGAGAGGAGAGAGAGACTTTTGGCTTCATGCAAGGAAAGCAGAAGAAGCAGTAGAAGTCTTTTTTTTCTCTCCCCCAAACTCCACCAGAAATGAGTCTTTGCTGGCACAACCTTTTGGAGCAGGATGCCTTACAGGGTCCCAAAGACTCATTTCTGGCAGAGTTTGGTGGAGAGAAAGACTTTTGCTACTTTCCTTGCATGCAGCCAAAAGCAGAAGAAGAAAGAATTGGAAAGAAGCAGCCTGGTGGCCAGGCGAGGTGTATGAAGTGAAGGGGGCAAGTTCCCCCCACTCTGTCCTTTCCCCTCTCCCCTCACTATTTCGTGTTGTTCACAATGCAAGTGACACAAGCTTGTATTCCCGTGGGCCATGTGGACAGTGCAGCCTTGTGTTCCTGCACAGCCTGAATTAATTGCTTTGGGAGGGGGTGATTTGAGGATGACATTTCTCTGCAGACCACCAAAATTTTCTCACGGACCACCAGTGGTCCAAAAACCACCGGTTGGTGACCACTGCTGTAGGTGATACCCAGGGAGAATTTAGATGGTGGTCTTTTTTTTTAAATTCATATTTATATGCCGCCCTTCTCTGGAGACTCAGGGCAGCTTACAATGTTTGGAGCGCAACCCAATGTGCTCAGCAATAGCCTTCATTCCATTGTATATGCCTGCTTATTATTACTAAGCGGCATTTTTACAAAGTCAGCTTATTGCCCCCAACAATCTTGGGTCCTCAATTTACCTAACCCGAGAGGATGGAAGGCTGAGTCAACCTTGAGCCTGGTGGGATTCGAGCCTGTACTAATTGCAGGCAGCTGGAACTAAGTGCTAGGTGTTTAACAGCCTGCACCACCAAGGCTCTTTGAGCCTTGGTGGTGTCTTGAAAAGAGCTGTACAATGAAAGAAATTCACACTTGTTTAAAACCCTTTAAGGAAGCTAGGCATGACCCAGAACAAAATTCATTTGATTAAAAGAAATACCCAGAATGTGAAATTTTGTTCTCCTTTAAATCAGTGTATTAGTAGAATCCTCAGTTAATTCAAAAATAAGGACTGCTTTTGTTTGACATTTCACTGAATTGTGCAATAATACACTAAAGTAATTTGACAGATTTGGAGGGCAGTTACATCTAGCCATTAATGCTGCTCTGTCAATACAAAAACAACAACAACAACACACACACACACACACAAGGATTTGTTGATTTCCACTTTGTTACTTTTTCTCTACAGAAAGTTTTCAAAAAATAGCAAGGCCAAACCTCCTCATGTTATCAGCAAATTGTGTAATTCATAAATTGAATTAAGAACATGAAGAGGGATTTTTTAAATGGTAGAATGGAAAGAAATTGAATGTTTTACATTTATAAATATGCGCTGGAAAACATTTGACACATCTTAGAACTGAAAAATAGTAAGAAATGAATATACACAAAGAGATTTTAACACACTTGGAAGGCATTTGCATCCAGCCATTGGTTCTTTCAATACAAAATGCCACAGATATTTGTTGGTTTCCATTCTGTTCCTTTGCTCTTGTTAAGAATTATTAATCAATCTTATGATCAATTAATATTTGTGGACCTTAAAACTCTGTCTATATATTTAAATTATATAAATAAGCTGAGCCCAGGTGTTTTCAAATCAATATTTATTGTAACAAGCAGCTCAAACAAATAAACAAGAGAAAGAATATTACCAGTGTCCTCTCTTCATTTTGAAGTTCCTCAGATCTTCATAGTTTTACAACTACCTATATAGTTGGGGTTTCTCTGTCTCTTCTGCCTCAAAAATGTTATAGAAATTATCTTTAGCCTAGGAATGTCTTTTTCCTTTCAGCTTGAGGTTTTCTTGAGGTTTCTTAAAGCTGTCTGCTTATGCAGCACAGATATCTTAAGAGACTACTCTAGAGACAGGACAGTCTGCCTATGCAGATGTAATGTAATCAGAAACCTGAGGTAAATGGCATTTGGTCACCTCCTTGTGAAGCCAGCACTTGGTATGTGGTGTATCACGCTGCCATTGGTGGGTTTGACTTTTTCAAATCCAAACATTGTAAATTGCACAGCACATTTAAATCCTTTAACAATCCCCTTCTCTGTGCATTTTACAATTTTATATACATTGGGCTATATATGATATGTACAATATAGAATGTACAATTGCTAGAACAACCATGAGTACACTTTATACAATCAGAGGTATCTTATCTAAAAGATATATGTGTTATTCTCTTGCTAAGGGCTTGGTAAACACATCCGCTATTTGCTCCTTTGTCTCAGTGAATATTGTCTTAATGAAACCAACCTTGCACAGTTGTCTTACGTGTTTGTACTTGATATCTATATGCCATGACCTCTGTCCAACGGCTTCAGCCCTAGATATCTCAATAGCAGCTTTGTTATCTTCATATATCATAATAGGGTATTCAGGTTCCCTCCATATGCTTTTCAATAACTCATCAAACCAGATGAGGTTATTAGCCACTTTAGACAAACAAGCATATTCTGCCTCAGCAGTGGAAGTAGCTATGAGCTTTTGTTTTCCAGAATACCAATGTATTGGGCTGTTATTTAAGAAGATAATATACCCAGAAGTACTTTTCCTTGACTTTGTATCACCAGCCCAGTCAGCATCAGAATAAGTATACAAATTGGGTACATCAGAAACGTAAGGTTCTAGAAGGAGCGTATAATCAGCGGTGCCCTTAAGGTATCTGAGGACTCTTTTGATCCCATCCCAGTGCATGTGAGTGGGGTTCCCAGAATGCCTTGACAATATATTTACAGCTAGACTAATATCAGGCCTTGTCCAACCTGCTATGTACAGAAGTGAGCCTAATACAGATTTATAGAGTGTTTTATACTCAAAATCTTCACTTTCACTGTACATATTCCTGGTAAAGTCTGTTTGCATGGGAGTGTCACAGGACTTGGCCTCTGCCATGTTGCACCTGCCAATCAAATCTATGATTTTGTCCCACTGAGAAAGCTCGAATCCTTTCTCAGTTTTGGTAAACTGAACCCCCCAATTGGCCTCTTCAGGGCAAACTGACTTACCTGATCAGAGAACTTACTTCTTTCCTCTGATTTGCTGATGTATAAAATATCATCAACATATACCAAAACTGTCTCCTTGACATCATTATCTTGCCTGATGAAAACACATTCATCAGCTGGTGAGGCGGTGAAACCTATTTGCCTTAGACACTCGGTAAAGCATTCATACCACCTTCTTCCAGACTGCTTCAGACCATAGAGACTTTTGTTAAGAAGCCAGATTTCATCTTCTCTATGATCTACTCCCGGAGGTGCCCTGACATATATCTCTTTGTCCAATTTGGCGTGCAAATAGGCCATCTGCACATCAAACTGGAGAACACTCTCCCCATGTATGGCTGCCACAGTGAGAGCCATCTTTACGCTCTCAAGGCGTACTGTGGGTGAGAAGGTGTCGTCAAAATCATCAGGGTATCTCTGCAAGAATCCCTGTACCACCAGTCTCGCTTTATATAAGAAGTTCCCATCATCTAGTGGCTTCTTCTTATAAACCCACCTTGTGCCAATCACTCTCTTGTCTTTTGGCAATTTAGCTGGTGTGAACACCTCTAACTTCCTGAGGCTGTCCATTTCCAATTCCATAGCTGTGCGCCAATTGCCCTGTTCTTTTGGAGGCAGCTTTAATACATCCTCATATTTTTGAGGAATGGTCGATGTCAAGTTTACACAAGTGATGAAGTCATTGTATTTACTGGGCATTTTGTTTCTAGTAGTCTGAATTGGTCTACTAACTGGCTCCTTTTCACAATTTGAATTGTCCAAATTAGCATCTTCATCACTGTCAATTTCACCAATTTTCAATTTGGAGTGCCCCTTCTTCCAGGTCACTCTCACTTGCTTCTTGAGGATTCCGTTAAGGGATTTGGAGGTTACCCTTTCTCCACTATCCTCTGAGCCAGATGTGTCACCATCACTAGATGAGCTTTCTGACACATTTTTACTTTTATTGGCCAAATTATGGGCAGGTTTAGGAGTCAGAATCTCGTTTGCGTGGATTCTACTCCAGTTGGTACTTTCATAGAAAGTGGCCGATCTTGATATGACAATCCTTTTGTTATTGTCAATGAATTTGTAGGCCTTGGAGCCTGGCTCATACCCTACAAACCTCAATTTGATCGAACTCCTGTCCCCCTTCTTTCTTAACTCCTTGGGGACGTGTACATTGGCCATCACCCCAAACACATGGAGATTTCTTAAATTTGGCTTGCAGCCATAGACCACCTCATATGGGGTTTTTTGTACTACACTTGACCATACTCTGTTGAGAGTGTAGTTTGAGTACAATATGGCCTCCACCCAATAAGCAAAATTTAGACCAGCATCCTAAAGAGCGCATCTCATCATCGCTTGGAGGATGCCATTCCTCCTTTCAACAACTCCATTCTGGAAAGCCGAATAAGGTGCTGTCCTAAGGTGGACTATCACCCTTTCTTTCAACCAGACAGAGAAGTTAGCAGAGTTGAACTCTGTTCCGCTGTCTGTCAAGATTCTTTGAATCTTGATTTTATGTTGAGTTTGGTCCAAATTATAAAATTCCCTAAATTTAGTGAAGGCCTGATCTTTGGATTTGAGGGGGTACACAAATCCATATCTACTATGGTCATCCACTATGGTAAGAATGTAGAGATTCTTACCAAGGGAGGGCTTCAATGGGCCCACCAGGTCCATATGTACCAGCTCAAAAATGTATTTGGATTGCCTCTGTGATTTTCTGGGTGCTGGCTTCACCCTAGATTTAGACTTGCAAACAGAGCATTCCATGAACACATCACAACCCTTTATACATAACCCCCTAGAGCACTCAGGCAATTTCTGCACAATTGGGAAACTCAGATGGCCTATCCTCCAGTGTAAGAGATGGGCACATTCATTGTGCAGAGGCCTACCAATCGATACAGCATTGGTATCCTTTGTTTGCTCATCACAGTGCTCTGAAATAAATCTTACAGATTTGGTGCCTTTAGACTTATTTACATCATTACAATTACACCCCTTCTTTTGTCTGCATTCTTTATGGCTGACCTCAGGCTCTGACTGAGAGTCATTATTTGGGTCACCAGTATTGGCTTGATAACTGGCACCAGACTCCTCATGTCTTACAATGGGGGAGTATTATGGTAGGTTATTAATTTTAATAACCTCTCCCATCATGTGGCCATCCCTGGTCATCATAGCACCCCCTTTTGAAAAAAAACTACTTCAATGTTACATTTCTCACTTAGTTTTAGAATACTTAGAAGGTTGTGTTCCAGTTTTGGAACATACAGAACATCATTTACTTCACCAAGCCCAGGTATATACACAATACCTATACCTATGGCCTTGGTCCTTAGGCCATTTGCCACTGTTACGTTACAGTTGTGGTCTATGAGATTATTAAACAGTTGTTTGTTGCTCACCATATATCTGCTGGCACCGCTATCAAGCAGGTAGGCCGCAGTAGACCGGGAACCATCTGCGAGGGCATTGGTAGACCGAGTGCTGTTCAGGTAGCCAAAGGTAGACCGGGGACCTTCTTGGTAGGCCGCGGTAGACCAGGGACCATCTGGGAGGGCTGTAGTAGACCGGGTGCTGGGAGGAAGCAGTAGACCGGTCCCAAACGCCGTGGCTAGCACTCTAATAGCCTGGTTGATCTCCAGTTCAGTAGGTGAGCTGGTTGGGGGTTGTTGTTGGACCACCGTGACCGGACTGGTCACCTGGGCATGGGTCCAAGCGGTCTAGGTTGGTGACATGTATGGCATGGTTGGGTCCAGCGGTGCCACTGTCACCAGTGAAGCCAGGCCCTGCACTGGCTGGCTGCGTTGGGCTGCTGCAGCAGTAGGCGCTGCCAGAAGAGCAGCCTCCAGATTGTCACCATCTTGGCATGTTTGATTCTCTGAGGCAGGCAGGGAGGCGGCAGGCGCCATTTTAGGATGAGTGATTTAAATTTCCCACCTTTGAGCCGTCATTTTTTGTGGTGGGAAAACTGAGAGAAACTGCTCTTGGTTTCCCCCGTGCACACTTTTAACTGCTTTTAATGGCCAAAGGGGTTTCAGGGCAGGAAACCTGTTGCCTTCATGGGCCCCAGTCCTGTCCTTGACTGCTTCTTCTGATGCAATCTTGCTAATTAGATTGCTGAGGTCTATGGTCGGATCACCGCTTACTGATTGTAAGCCGAATGCTCTGAGGAAAGCAGACCTGATTTCCTCTCCTTCTGTTAGGCTTCTAGGTGAGATAGGAAGGGGCGTTCTTCTCATCTCTGCTTCTTCATCCACTGCTGGGTTGGATGGGGCTGGTCGGCTTTCGGTAGGTGCGAAGCGTTCACTCGCAGCCACAAGTGAATCAGAGGACATGACAGCTGTCAGATTTCTTGCCATGCCGCTTTCTTCTTGTCCAGTTGGCATTTGGAAAGCTTCAGCTGAAGTCGTTCCAGGCTGTGGTTCTGCTGATTGTTTTGTGATATCATGAGCCTGGCTTTGGCTCTGGCCATCACTCTGCTCCTTTTTCTTGTAGATTTGAGGCTGGGCATTTTAATAATTTAAAATATAGACAGGTTTAACCAACTGTCCTCTGCTACCAATTTGTTAAGAATTATTAATCAATCCTATGATCAATTAATATTTGTGGACCTTAAAAGTCTGTCTATATATTTAAATTATATAAATAAGTTGAGCCCAGGTGTTTTCAAATCAATATTTATTGTAACAAGCAGCTCAAACAAATAAACACACAGAAAGAATATTACCAGTGTCCTCTCTTCATTTTGAAGTTCCTCAGATCTTCATAGTTTTACAACTACCTATATAGTTGGGGTTTCTCTGTCTCTTCTGCCTCAAAAATGTTATAGAAATTGTCTTTAGCCTAGGAATGTCTTTTTCCTTTCAGCTCAGGCAGGAAACCCTATACCTTTTCAGACAAATGGTTGTCCAATCTCTTCTTAAAAAGCTCAAGTGTTTTTGGAGGCAAGTTGTTCCATGGTTTAATTGTTCTAACTGTCAGGAAAATTCTCCTTAGTTCTAGGTTGTTTCTCTCCTTGATGAGTTTCAATCTATTGCTTCTTTCCTGCATTCAGGTGTTTTGGAAAATAGGGGAATCCCCTTCTTCTTTGTGGTAACCCCTCAAATACTGGAACACTGCTATCATGTCACTTCTAGTCCTTCTTTTCATTAAACTAGACATACCCAGTTCCTGAAATTGCTCTTCGTAGGTTTTAGCCTCCATGAATTTTTCAAATGGTGAAATGAAAAGAAATGAATCATGTAACATCCATAAATTCATGGTATGAAAAAAAATTAGACAACTTAGTATGAGCTCTACCTTGTTGAATGCCTTAGGCCATTGGATCACATCTTCAGAAATGTTGAATACTTTACCAGGGACATTCTGTGGCGCTACTCTCCCAACTTTGACTCTGACAAAGGACTGATTTGGAAATGTAATCCAGTTAATTATATCAAATTCTGATATCAATTCCCCTTTGGAGCTAAAAGAAAGCATTTTGCCAACACTGTTGTTAAAGGAAACACTTCTCAAGAAATGATGAAGCTATATGAAAATGACAGCAACAAATCATCAACCTCTTCCTTAGCATTATGTTAAATGAATATAGTAACAATAACATTAAATATTAAAGGCATTCCTTATTAAAAAAAATGGTTACAAATTTATCCCAGACATTTTAAAAAGTCAATTTCAATCATTTTAGCCAGTTTTCTTTTGTTGATTCAATTGCTGTTGACCTAAATAATATTACTTTTGTTTGCAATCATTATAGCACTGGAATGTATGAGATTACTTTACACTGGGTTGCTTGATTTTGACAAATGAAATTTCATAATCTGGCTACAAGGTATTACTAGAATAATTTTTTTCTTTTTCTTTCTAGTAGAATGTATATTTTTTACAAGCAGAAGCAATTAAAGGTGAATTATTAATGACAGAAAATTAATTTGATTCAGTTATCTTCCCCCTGCCCAGGGGATGCCCAGTAGGGGCCCCTTTCATGACACTAGCAGTATCTGGAGTGAAAGACGGGAGTTCACCCTGTTCCACATCAGTACTCAGATGTTGAACTCAATTTTGCTAACCTCCAATATCAAGCATCCTAATCATGTAAGCCACTATGCTCCCTGTTAGGTGCAATAAATATATTGCAAGTAAAACAAAAGGTGGTAAGATCTAATACACATTCCACCATTATCTGGAAAAACAAAACTGTGTCTACAGGGCTTCTTCAATATTCTTGGCAAAGCTACCTGCCAAGGTTGTTGATTGAGATGTTGCTGTCTCTGCTTATCCTTCCTTGTTCTTTTGTTCACTGTAGATGAGAGCTTAGCATGCAAAGCTTCTGCCACTACATGAACAGCATTATAAATGCTATAGCTGTGGCTGGTCATGCTCATTTCAAAAATTGACCCAGGAAGTTGACCCAGGTCCTCTTCTCCAGTGCAAATATCTTCATTCATTGTTTCTCCAGGAACAGTGGAGAAAGAACACTGAAACGCCTCTCTCCAGAAATCCCTAGAAAAACCATCTTCCTGTTTAGATGTCAGCTTCCTGTGCTGAAGAAACTCTTGAAATCCCAGCACTTCTTCACTGTGGACTGCAAAAGAGAGCGCACCGTGCATGAAGTCAATAGACCAGCTTCGTTGAAAAGACATTGATGTGAAATCCATTTGGGCTACAAAAATCCATAATTTGGTTTTCATCGGAATCTCTTCAAATTCAGACATATGAAGCATTGCCCTTAAAACCACCATTGTTTGAATTTCTCCATGTACAACTACTATGTTAGCAGTGGCTTCCATAATGATCCTAGTCATTTTCTCTCCTTCCATAACCATTTCAGAGATTTCACTTGAAAATTTTAGTCGTGGAAATGTTTCTATAAAATCAAAGCAGATACCTGCTTGGGCAAACATGGGCACCTGATTTTCTACAAATCTTTCCCCACTGACATCAGTAATTAAAATCACTCCAATCCACGTCCATTGGAAATAGAGCAGTAGCTGGAGAATCCCCTTATATTGTTGGTTGATGCCTGGAAACATCTGGTGAAGGAAAACTTTTTGGGATATGTCATCTATCACTGGGGGGGACCCATAGGCCAACTAAAGAATATAGCAAAGAATATAGTTAAGAAGGAAATGTCTCTGAAATATTTTCCCAAGTTGAGCACTTTCAGCATATTTCTAGGCATATGTGCAAGCATTAACTGTTTTCAGTACAGACCTCATTCAAATTCATTGATAATTTGAGGTTTTTGAGTATAATGGATATTGATTTACCTACTCAGAAATGAAAGAATATATAATTTACTTTAAAACTTAATCTATGTGAGTAGAAAAATCAGGGCCCTATGGCAGATGTAATATGGATTACTCAACTCTTTCTCATGCAACATTTGCTAAGAAACATGACTCGATGAATGATTATTCATAAGCCAATATCAGCAATGAAGACAGAGCTTCTCCTGGACATGGCTTCACTTTAAAACAACACTATCCCTTTTAACAGAATAAGAGAATTGGAAAGGACCTTGGAGGTCTTCTATTCCAACACCCTGCTCATTTCAGACAAATGGCTGTTGAGTCTCCTTTTTTAAAATATCCAGCTATGAAGCACCCACAACTTTTGGAGGAAAGCCATTCCACTTATAAATTGTTCTCATTGTATGGAAATTCCTCCTTAGTATTAGGTTGCTTCCCACCTTGGTTAATTTCCAACCATTGCTTCTTATCTTGTCTTCTGGTCCTTTGGAAAGCAAGTCAAGAAGTTTTACTTCCATTCTAATTCCTTAAAGGTATCAAGGCCATATCTCAAAAATATTGCTTGATAAATTATATTTCATGAGGACAACTCACCTGCAGAATCTTGTAGATGGATGCTATATTAGCCTGCACATCACACTTGTAGTTAGGGATAAACTTGCCCAGTGTGGAGAGAAGTTCCAGTGAGACACGGAAAGTCCAGTTGGGATGGAAATTGCTGTTCAACACATGGAAACCCAGTGTGGCATTTGGTAAGATCCTTACATTTTCATTAATTGTCTTTACAGCAAATTGCAAGGCTAATATATGCTGATAGTTCTGAGTTATTACTCTGCAAGTAGGAGATTGCTTTATTAATAATTAGATTTTGGAATCTAAACAAATGACTGGATCTCCATGGAACAAATTTCTTATAACTATACTAATACAACAGGCGAGACATTGCAATGAAGTATTATTTCTGCATTTATCTTACATATTCAGTATAGTACTATTATTACATGTCCTTTTACAGATTATTTGTTCCTGATATTGTTGACATATAGTCAAAAATCTGAAAGCTTTGCCCTTCCCATGAATGCAACTAAAATATAAAGGAAAATCATCTCTCTAAAATCCCCAATAGGCATATAATAGTATATTATACACTACTATACTATAGTACATTATATATACACTATAATATACAGTACTATATTATAGTGTACAATTTAATGCTTTGAAGTGCTAATCCACCTTGCTCTTATAGTTTAATAACAAGGCATTAAGTGATTGGCACTTTGCCAGCCAGTTGTGGGTGAGATTTGGTGAGTATTAAAGCCATTATCATGGATTAGATTACCTAGCATCAAAAGAAGAGGGTTTTGTTATTAATTGCTTCCTGTATTCTATATTTCAATAAGTCTTCTAAGCCTCAGTAGGTTTAGTTAGAAAAGCAAGTATTGGATTCAATGGAACAAGACATACAATGGCAGACATCGATACACTAATGAATCCCATTAATTCAGAGACACTAACATCATTTGAAAACTAGACAGGGCCATTGCCAAGAGATGTAACCTAGTTAGAAATCAAGAAAGAACATGAAAGGCGCTTACATGATATTGTCTGCTATTGAAGAAGTCAATAGCAGTCTCCTGGGAAATGCCCTATAAGCCTCCTTCTCGCTATTCTTCATAAGAATTACCATCCTGGTGACTTTATCATTGTTGCTATCCTCTCTCAGATCTACGTATTTTCCACTTCAGCAACATTTGAAAGTAATCCCTCTTTTGATGTTTTTGACAATGTCATGTAAGGCTTATCATGTTTTCCCTTGATTTTTGTCCATATCACATCTCTTGGCAATGGCCAATGGTTTAATTTTCAAATGATGTTGGTGTCTCTGAATTAATAAGGGACATGAGCACATCACTATCTATCATTGCATGTCTTGTTCTATTGAAGCCAATGTTTGTCTTTCTAACTAAACCATACTGAGGCTTAGAAGACTTATAGAAATATAGAATATAGGGAGCAATTAGTAACAAATTCTCTTCTTTTGATGCCACATAATTTAATCCATGATAGTGGCTTTGACATTCACCAGACCGCACCCACATCTGAGTGGCAAAGTGCCAATCACTTAATGTCTTGTTGTTTATATATAATAAGCAAGGTGAATTACTACTTAAAAGCCATTAAATTGTAATATACTATTATATGTTATAAGGGATTTTAGAGACATGGTTTTCCTTTATACTTTAGTAGCTGTTTATGATATGGGCAAAACTTCCAGATGCTTTGATTAAATATATTTTTGTCAAGAAAACCAGAAACAAAGTTTTTAAGAGATCATGTAATAATAGTACTATACCAAATATTGAGGTAAGACACGAATAGTACTTCATTCCAATCTCTTTCCTGTTGTATTATTATTAACTGATTGTATTCATGGGGGCAAAAGTTAAAAGAAATTTGTTCCATGAAGAGCAAGTCATTTGTTTAGAATGCAAGATCTAATTATTAATAAAGTCATCTTTTTATTGCAGAGTAATAACTCAGATCTATCAGCATATATTAGCTTTGCAATTTGCTATAGAGACAATTAATAAAAATCCAAGCATTTTATACAATGTCACACTGGGATTCCATGTATTGAACAGCAATTTCCATCCCAACTGGACTTTCTGTGTCTCACTGGAACTTCTCTCCACACTGGGCAAGTTTATCCTACAAGTGTTCAGCACATATACTAAAATTGGAACGATACAGAGAAGATTAGCATGGCCCTAACTACAAGTGTGATATGCAGACTAATATAGCATCCATTATTGGAGGACCTGATGCTGGTGTGTGTCACTTCATGGCAATCATTTTGGACATCTACAAGATTCCACAGGTGAGTTGTCTTCATGCAATATAGTTAAGCAAGCAATTTTTTTGAAACATGGTCTTGATACCTTTAAGGAAATAGGATAAAACTAAAACTTCTTGTCTTGCTTTCCAAGAACTTATTTTCTTGCTTTCAAAAGCACCAGAAGGCAAGACAAGAAGCAATGGTTGGACACTAACCAAGGAGAGAACCTACCTATAGCTAAGGAGAACTTTCCTGACAGTGAGAACAATAGATCAGTGTAATAGCTTGTTTTCAGAAGTTATAGATGCTCCACCAGTGGAGGCTTTTAAGAAGAGATTGGACAGCCATGTGTCTGAAATGGTATAGGGTTTCCTGATTGAACAGGGAGCTGGACTAGAAGACCTCCAAGGTTCTTTCCAACTCTGTTATTCTATGAAAAGGGATAGGTTTTAAAACCAAATCAAGAAAAGCTCTCTCTTTACTGCTGATATTGGCTTATGAATGAGTCACTGGCTTATGAATGAGTCAATTCAATGAGTCATGCTTACCAAGATTTGCATGAGAAAGAGCTGAGTAATTCATACTTCATATGCCAGAGAGGCCTGATTTTCCTGCTCACGTAGGTTAATTTTGAAAGTAAATGGTATATTCTTTCATTTCTGAGCTGGTAAATCCATGCTTATTACTCTCACAAATCCCCAATTATCACTGAATTTGAATGAAATCTGAAAAACAGTTAATTTAGAAAAGATGAAAGTACTCAAATTAATAATATTGACAAAAATATCTCATGGACATTACCTTCCTAATTGTTTGCTATATTCTTTAGTTGGCCTATGGGTCCTACCAGTGATGAATGACATATCCCGAAGAGTTTTCCTTCACCAGATGTTTCCAGGCATCAACCAACAATATAAGGGGATTCTCCAGCTACTGCTCTATTTCCAATGGACGTGGATTGGAGTGATTTTAATTACTGATGTCAGTGGGGAAAGATTTGTAGAAAATCAGCTCCCCATGTTTGCCCAAGCAGGTATCTGCTTTAATTTTATAGAAACTTTTCCACAAATAAAATTTTCAAGTGAAATCTCTGAAATGGTAATGGAAGGAGAGAAAATGACTAGGATCATTATGGAAGCCACTGCTAACATAGTAGTTGTACATGGAGAAATTCAAACAATGGTGGTTTTAAGGGCAATGCTTCATATCTCTGAATTTGAAGAGATTCCGATGAAAGCAAAGTATGGATTTTCGTGGCCCAGATAGATTTCACATCAATGTCTTTTCAATGAAGCTGGTCCATTGACTTCATGCATGGTGCATTCTCTTTTACAGTCCAAAGTGGGGAAGTGCTGGGATTTCAAGAGTTTCTTCAGCACAGGAAGCTGACATCTAAACAGGAAGATGGTTTTTCTAGGGATTTCTGGAGAGAGGCATTTCAGTGTTCTTTCTCCACTGTTCCTGGAGAAACAATGAATGAAGATATTTGCACTGGAGAAGAGGACCTGGGTCAACTTCCTGGGTCAATTTTTGAAATGAGCATGACCAGCCACAGCTATAGCATTTATAATGCTGTTCATGTAGTGGCAGAAGCTTTGCATGCTAAGCTCTCATCTACAGTGAACAAAAGAACAAGGAAGGATAAGCAGAGACAGCAACATCTCAATCAACAACCTTGGCAGGTATTTTCCTGAGATCAATAATACATGAAAATACTAGAGAATGCATGTACAGACATTTTGGTTGTTCCAGGCAATGTTACTTGGTGGTTCAAATGTTGAATATCACTACATAATTTTAGACATCCAGTTTATAGGATGGGTTTAAAGTGTGTTGAAACTGATTGGATGTTCCAAAGGTGCTTTTTCAATTTTGGTTTCTTCAGCTGTCAGTTGCATGTTATTAGATCTTAGCACTTTTAATTTTACTTGTGATATATTATTATCTAACTAGATGGAAAAGGTTATATGAATCAAATTGGATTTCAATGTCACAATTAATTTAGTGTAAAGGAATCTTTACAGTGAAGAAATTAACAGGATAGATTCACAGAAAAAGTAGATCTCAATCCACAACCTTGGCAGCTAAGAGAAATAAAAGGAGAATTTATGTAGACACAGTTTTAGTTGCATCAGGCAATGGTACTTAGTGGTTCAGACTCCGACTTCACTGCAGAATTTTAGGCATTCAGACAACAACTGTGCCATTTTTTCATCTGACACCTTGTGCATAGGATTTCCTTAAAACAGGAATGAAAGCTGTTTGATCATTTCTAATAACTGGAATTAAGTTATTCTATTATAAGTCATTCAATTTCATTTACTTTATGTTTCTTTTTCTTTTAAGTTTTTTTATTTTGTTTTGTTTCTTTTTACTTTATTTCACAGTATGGCAAAATAGATGAGCTAGGAAGTCTTGCTCACCTGCTAGTAAACTACTGAATACTGTTATGTTTTCTTATTTAGAAAATATTAATTTTGCCCTAACCTTTAGATGGAGGTCCAAAAGTTCTTTAATGAGAGGCAACTGGACTTTCTGGTTTTCTTTGAAGATGTTTTACTTCTTATCTAAGAATCTTCTTCAGCTCTCATTGAGAAGTTGGAGCTGTGCTTTCTGCAGAATGGCTTCTGCCCTGTGTGTTCCTTCACTGTTGAGCCCATGATCAGGCTATTAGGGATGAGCCTGTGCTGTTTGCATCTCAAACTGTAGTCTGCAATTTTTCTGGAAATCCATTTATACCCCCACTCCATTCGAAGGGTGCCCATCCCAAAGTACATTGCTAAATATCTATGGAGATTCTCAGTCATCCAGATCATGGTTGTCCCCAAAGTGCTTTATCAACAGGCAACTTGACTTTCTGGGTTTTTTTTCTTTTAAAACATATTAAAAGCTTATACAAGAAGCTTCTTCAGCTTGGAACTTCTTGGATAAGAAACAAAATGTTATATATATCTCCTTTTTTAATTGTGCAATATATATTGCTACCTCGCTGAGGGAAAAGGTGAAGATCAACCTGATATAAATCAAATTAATTTTCTGTCATTATTAATTCAACTTCTTCTTCTACTTGTAAAAAAAAACTTGCTTCTCCTTGTAATGCATCCTCCTAGAAAGAAAAAGAAAAATTGTTCTAGAGATTCTATTAGCATATTTCTAGCCAGATTATAAAATTCCATTTACTAAATCAAGCAACCCAATGTAAAGTAGTATAATACATTCCAGTGCTACAATGACTACAAAAAAATATATTATTTAGGTCAACAGCAGTTGAATCAACAACAAAAATTGGCTAAATGGAACACCTTTAAGATTCAAACTGATTGTTACTGTATGTATTTAATATAATGCTAAAGAAGAGATTGATGATTTGTTACTGTCATTTTTATCTAGTTTCATCATTTCTTGAAAAGTGTTTTATTTAACACTAACGTTGGAGAAATGCTTTCCTTTAGCTGCAAAGAAGAATTAATACCAGGATTTGATATTATCAACTGGATCACATTTCCAAATCAGTCCTTTGTTAGAGTCAAAGTTGGTAGAATGGCACCACAGAATGTCCCTGGTAAAGTATTCACAATTTCTGAAGATGTGATCCAGTGGCCTAAGGCATTCAACCAGGTAGAGCACATAATGTTGTCTCAATCATTCTCCCACTATATAGTTATGGATGTTGTATGCTTCATTTCTTCTCATTCCTCCATTTTTGTTGTTGTTCATCTTGTTTCTTGCCTTGCATTCAACATAATGCAAACATAAGCAATAGATCATAATGATACCGGAATCTTAGATTTTAAAAGAGCTGATTTTAACTAACTCAGAAAGAACTTGGAAAAGATTCATTGGATGAAAATCCTAAAGGGGAAACAAGTCAAGAAGCTTGGGAAACTCTGAAAAATATGATCATAAAAGCCAGGTCTAGCACAATACCACTGAAAAAATAAAAGAAATCTAAGAAGAAACCAGCATGGCTGCACAAAGATCTCTCTGACAAACTGAAAGACAAAAGCACAAGTACAAAAAATGGAAAGAAAGAGACACATAAGTAAAGCAGAATATCAGCAGATAGTCAGAATTTGCAAAGACAAAATCAGGAAAGCAAAGCTCAGAATGAACAAAGACTTGCAACAAAAGTCAAAGATAAAAAAAAATCAACATATAAATAGCAAGAAAAAAAATCAAGGTAACGGTTGGTCCACTAAAGAGAGAAAACAGCAAAGAAGTAACAGGTAGCAGAAAGAAAGCAAAGCTGCCTAACTCATCCTTTGCACTGGTCTTCACACAAAAAGAAACTATAATCCAACCTACCAAAAACATAACTGTAAAAGACAGACTAGAAATAAAAGTTAAAATAAGCAAAAAAAGGTAAAAGAACACCTGTCTGATCTTGATGAATACAAATCACTGGGACCTGATGGATTACAGCCCAGAGTTTTACAGAATCTGGCAGATGTCATTTCAGAACCACTGTACTACGTCTTTCAAAAATCCTGGAGCACCAGGGAACTAACAGATGACTCGAAAAGAGCTGATGTGGTTCCCATCTTCAGAAAAAGGAAAAAACAGACCCAGGAAACTACAGACCAATCAGCCTAACATTAATACCCAGGAAGATACTGGAAAAGATAATAAAAAAACAGATCTGCCAACATCTAGAAATGAGTAAAGTAATAACTAGAAGTCATCATGTATTTGTTAAAAATAGATCACGCCAAACCAATCTTGTTTCATTCTTCAATATAGTAACTAAATTAGTAATAGTGAAATACTGTGCACATAATATACTTAGACTTCAGCAAGGCATTTTACAAAGTAGATCACAACCTACTTCTTGGTAAGCTAGAAAAAAGTAGGATAAATAGCATAACCATCAGATGAATTGGTAACTGGCTAACAAATCATACTCAATTAGTATTTCTTAATGGTACTACAAGGAAGTAAGCAGTGGGGTACCATAAGGTTCTGTATTAGGCCCAGTACTTTTCAATATCTTCATAAACAACTTAGATGAGGGAATAGAAGAGGAATTCACAAAATGTGTGGATGATACCATGATGGCAGAAATAATCGACACTATTAGATGATAGGCTCAAGATCCAGATGGATCTTGACAGACTTGATAGACTTGAACACTGGGTCCTATCTAACAAAATGCAATTCAATGTAGAAAAGAGTAAGGTCTTACACTTAGGTAAGACAAGCCAAAAGTACACATATAGACTGGGAAACCAGGCTTAAAAGCCTGGTTAAAGGGATTGGAGTCCTAGTGGACAACCAATTAAATATGAACCAAAAGAGCCAATGCAATCCTAAATTGCATTAACAGAGGGATACAATCAAGATAAAGTGAGGTACTAATACCACTCTATAAAGCCTTATTAAGACCACACCAAGAATACTGCATCCAGTTTTGGTCACCATATTATAAAAAAGGTAACTCTAGAAAGACGGCAAAGAAGATCAACAAAGATGATTAGGGGACTGGAGGCTCAAATTGACTGGAGGCAACAGCTGCAGGAATTATGTATGTCTAGTTTAATGAAAAGAAGGGCTAGGAATGATATGATAGTAGTGTTCCAATATCTAAAGGGCTATCACAAAGAAGAGGGGTCAACCTATTCTATACCTGAGGGCAGGACAAGAAGCAATGGAATGCTGACACACAGTTTGAGTCATATCTATGGTTATTATACTAAGTAAGGGGCACTTGCATTTTCTATATAACTTGGCAGTTAAAACCAGCAATATTTGCAGAACAAAAATATGAAAGTATTATGAAATGCGTAATATGGATTGTCTGTATCTTTTGAGAATGAGATTAAAAAACCAAAGAACTAATTTTTTTAGGCACTTGATTGAAAAGAAGAAAGAACTTCAGCATTTGGTGACAAACGAAACATGATCATGTATTCAGGCTTCTCTAAAAGTGAACTTATGATCTATGTTATTGACTCTTTTTCTTTTCACACTTAAGATTTATGTAATAAAATCATGATGTCCTTCTTATATATACAGTTCTAGTGCATTAACTAGTACATTTGTTTGTTTCAACAGACTTGGATGACTGCTTTCAGTGTCCAGAAGATCAATATCCGAACAAAGAACAGAATCTCTGTCTTCCAAAAGATATCAGCTTCCTCTCATTTGAAGAACCTTTGGGAATTATGCTCACCCTTTGTGCTCTTTCGTTTTCTTCTCTCACAGCTTTTGTGCTTCACCTTTTCATTAAGTACTGTGAGACTCCCATTGTCAAAGTGAACAATCAGAACCTCAGTTACATTCTTCTCATTTCTCTTTTGTTTTGTTTCCTTTGCACTTTGCTCTTCATTGGACAACCCACAAAACTTATGTGTCTCTTTCGACAAACTGCTTTTGGCATAATCTTCTCAATAGCTACTTCTTCTGTTCTGGCCAAGACTATTGTTGTGGTCCTTGCCTTCATGACAACTACACCAGGAGGTGGGATGAGAAAATGGTCTAGCAAACACCTGGCCAGCTCCATTGTTCTTTCTTGCTCCTTTAGTCAAGTCTTGATTTATAGCGTATGGTTGATCACTGCTCCCCCCTTTCCAGATGTTGACATGCACTCCCTGATGGAAGAAATTATCCTGGAGTGTAATGAAGGATCTGACACTATGTTTTATATTGTCCTGGGCTTCCTGGGTTTCTTGGCTACCATCAGTTTCACAGTGGCCTTCCTGGCCAGGAATCTGCCTGACAGTTTCAATGAAGCCAAGTTTATCACCTTCATCATGTTGGTCTTCTGTAGTGTCTGAGTGTCCTTTGTTCCAACTTACTTAAGCACAAAGGGCAAATATATGGTGGCCATGGAGATTTTTTCCATCTTGGCCTCCAGTGCTGGCTTATTGCTCTGCATCTTTTCCCCCAAAATTTATATTCTTTTACTGAAACCTGAGCTGAACTGCAGGAAGCACTTAAGGAGAAAATAAGAGTAAACATTATATTATAATCCCACCCCTTTTAACCATCTTATTAGAACCTGAAGCAAAGACTGTGCTGGACAAAAAGTTGTATCTGCAGAAACTCTTTAGATGTCTTTGTGGGTAAGCAATGTATGTTTGTTATAGATGTTTTATTATTTTTGTCAATCATGGTTATTGCAAGATTCCATTAGAAATGGTTTAAACCAAAAATAGTGATGAGATCAGGTCAAATGTTTATGATAATAAATAGATATTAAGAAATACTTCAGGATCTTTTAGGATCCTAAAAGAAAAAGAATGTGTCAAGATGATGGAAAAAGAATTGGTCCTCTTCCTGAAAGAAAATAGAAAACAACAAACATCAATTCCAAACTTATGGGATATGATTAAGGCATATATTAGGGGCCTAGCAATCTCATATAATACACATAGATACAAGGAAAAAAAAGGAGAACAAGTTAAATTACTAGATACCCTTAAGGAATTAGAAAAAAACCTGGAAAAAACACCACATAATAAAAAAGCAAATACAGAGAGGATAATGATTAAACATAAATTGAATATGTTAGAACAAGAAGATTGGCTACAGGATATGAAAAAGATAAAACAGAACTATTTTGAACATGCGAATAAGCCGGGAAGGTGGCTAAAGGTAGGCTTAAGAAAGAAAAAGAAAAAAAGAGCAATCCAACAATTGAAAGATGCTGAAGGTACGCTACAATATCAATCTGAAAAGAAAAAGTATATTGTTAAAACCCTTTTTGAGGACTTATATAGTAGGGAAGATGTGCCAGAGGGAAATATTCAACATTATTTAGAAGGGAAAGGGCTACCTGCGATCCCGGAAGAGGATAGAGAAGAGATAAATAGGAAAATAACATTAAAAGAACTGCAAGAAGCAATCCTGAAACAGAAAAACAATAAGACACCGGGACCAGATGGTCTCCCAGGGGAACTGTACAAAACACTCAAAGAAAAGTTAGAAATGCAATTATTAGAAGTCTATAATGAGGTACTAATGACAGCAAAATTACCTAAGACATGGAGGGAGACATATATAACACTGATCCCCAAAGAAGATTCAGATGATCAATCAATCCAAAATTATAGACCCATATCCCTTTTAAATGTCGACTATAAAATATTTATGTCTATAATAGCGGAAAGATTGAAAAAAATTCTTAACCAGATCATACATAGTGACCAAAATGGATTTTTACCCAATAGGAAAATTAAAAATAATACTAGAATGGTATTGAATATATTAGAATACTATGAAGCAAACCCAGGGAAACAATTGGCAATGGTCTTCCTTGATGCACAAAAAGCATTTGACAACATTAATTGGAAGTTCATAATACAACAATTAAAAAGTATGCAATTTGGCAGCAAATTTATAAATTTAATTTCAACAATCTATATGACACAGATGGCCAGCATAATAATGAATGGTGATAGAGCCGAAACATTTAAGATTAACAAGGTAGTAAGGCAGGGATGTCCAATGTCACACCTTCTCTTCATCCTTACCTTAGAAAATTTATTGGGAAATGTTAAGAAAAATGAAGAAATCAAAGGGACTTCAATTAAAAGGTACAGGCATTTGCCAACGATATAGTATTTTTCCTGGAAGATCCAGAGGATACGGGAGTAAAATTAATAAAGAAAATATTTTTTTTAAATTTTTTATTCATATTTATATGCTGCCCTTCTCCAGAGACTCAGGGGCTTACAATTTTGGAGCACAACCCAATGCGCTCAGCAATAGCCTTCATTCCATTGTATATGCCTGCTTATTACTAGGGCTTTTTGGCTCCCCAAGCGGCATTTTACAAAGTCAGCTTATTGCCCCCAACAATCTTGGGTCCTCAATTTACCTACCCCAAGAGGATGGAAGGCTGAGTCAACCTTGAGCCTGGTGGGATTCGAGCCTGCAGTAATTGCAAGCAGCTGGAATTAAGTGCTAGGCATTTAACAGCAGGCACCACCAAGGCTCTTAATAGAGGAATTCGGCAAGGTCGCAGGCCTTAAGATAAACAAAACTAAAACTAAATTATTGACTAAAAATTTAAAAGAAAAGCACAAAAAGGAATTAGAAACAAAATTGGGAATGCAAAATGTGAAAAAGTGTAAAATATTTAGGCATCTGGTTAACAGCAAGATGCTCTTCAATTAAAAAAGATAATTATGACAAACTAATAATACAAATTAAAAAAGAACTGGAAACGTAGGGGAAATTACAACTATCACTACTGGGGAAAATTGCGGCAATTAAAATGTCTACTTTACCTAAAATACTATATTTTTAAAATACTTCATGAACTCCTCCTCATGAAGTGGGGCCCGGGAAGTCAGTGGGGCCTGTTGCTGGCATACCTATCACCCAGCTGTGTGGCAACGGCCTTGCCTGAGCTGCTCGACCTCCTCTCGGGGGTGGCATTGGAGTTCCCCAGGCTTGTGGTCCTGGGGGACTTCAATTTGCCTTCCCTGGGAGAGGGGTCGGGGGCGGCTCAGGAGTTCATGGCCTCCATGGCGGCCATGGACCTGACCCAGATTATACAAGACCTGACCCATGAGGGGACACACACTCTAGACCTGGTTTTTATCTTGGGACAGTGGTGTAATGGTTTGGGGGAGGAGCGCCAACTATTCGCCCCCTGTTATGGACAGATCATTATCTCCTTTGGCTGGTCTTCCACTATCCCACTCCCCACCACTGGGAGGTGGAACCAATGAGGTGGTTCCGCCCCAGGCACCTGATGGACCCTGAGCGGTTCCAGACGGCGCTTGGACCATTACCTGCCTCCCTGGCCCACAACTCGGCCGAGACCCTAGCAGAAGCCTGGCAATGGGCGGCCTCTGGGGTGCTCGACCAGGTTGTCACCCTGCGGCCCTTAACCCAATGCAGATCCCGGTTGGCCCCCTGGTTTACCACAGAGCTAAGGGAAATGAAGCATTGGAGGAGGGGCCTAGAGAGCAGTTGGAGGTCCTCCCGGTCCGAATCCGATCGAGCCCAGTTGAGGTCCTTTACAAGGACCTATCTGGGAGCGATGAGAGTGGTGAAGAGATCCTACTTCTCCACTCTCATTGTATCCGCAGATAATCACCTGGCTGCCCTGTTTAGGGTCACCTGCTCCCTCCTTAATTGGGAGGTGGGGGTAGACCCTTTGCAGGGATGAGCCAAGGAGTTTGGTCAACATCTGTTGGAAAAGATCGCTTGGATCCGGACCGGGTTGGACCCCAACTGGCTTGAGTCGGACGTGGAGTCAACAGTGAGTCTTGTCGATGTCATCTGGGAGGAGTTTGACCCTGTATTCTCAGATACGGTGGACAGGATTATGCGGTGGTTGTGTGCCTCCATGTGTTTATTGGACCTATGTCCCTCCTGGTTAGTTTGTGCTGCCCATGAGGAGACGTGTGGCTGGCTCCAGGCAGTTACCAATGCTTCACTATGGGAGGGGTTTTTCCCTGCCGCCTTGAAAGAGACGGTGGTGAGACCCCTTCTTAAGAAGCCTGCCTTGGACCCATCCAATTTAAACAACTTTCATCCAGTCTCCAACTTTCGCTTGTTAGCGAAGGTTTTTGAGAGTGTGGTGGCACAACAGCTTCTGGCTTTCCTGGAAGAATCTGAGTACCTGGATCAGTTTCAATCGGGCTTCAGGCCTGGTTATAGCACAGAGACGGCATTGGTCGGGCTGATTGATGATCTCTGGAGGGCTCGGGACAGGGGATATTCCTCTGTCCTAGTCCTATTAGACCTCTCAGCAGCCTTCGATATCATTGACCATGGTATCTTATTGCAGCGTCTTCAGGAGTTGGGAGTGGGAGGCACCATTTTACAGTGGTTCTCTTCCTTCCTCTCGGGATGCATGCAGTCGGTGTTGACGGGAGGGCAGAGATCGACCTCAAGGACCCTCACTTGTGGGGTTCCTCAGGGGTCAGTGCTTTCTCCCCTCCTGTTCAACATCTACATGAAGCCACTGGGTGAGATCATCCATGGTTTTGGGGTGAGGTATCATCAATATGCTGATGATACCCAGCTTTACATCTCCACCCTGGACCACCTCAGTGATGCCCTCCCCATGCTCTCCCAGTGCCTGGAGGTGGTGCGGATCTGGATGGGGAGGAACAGGCTACGACTCAACCAAGGGATTTTGTTCTGCCCCCACACTGGGGTGAGAGAGCAGTGGGGGGGGTGCACTCCCTTCATCTTGAGCCGGCTTAACATCACTTAGTCATCTTCCTGATGGTTCGGCTGGAGGTGCCCGGGGTGAGAGTGCGAGGCTTAATCCTTGTGGATGTCCTGACCATCGGCCATAGGGTTGCCGTGAGAGGGCAACCTGGACTTGGACCACGGACTACCTAGCTGACCATTTTCAGTCCTGTTATTTGGACTTATATGGTAATGGAGCTGCGGGCCTTATGGGAGCACCCTCTCTCCTGGGTTTGGCCTGCTGAATTGTCATTAGTCTATCTCGAGGATGGACCATGGAATCCAGAGAAATGGCACAGCGTGGTGAGGGGTAGGGTTCGGGGTTCTGGGAAAGGAAAAAAGAGGGTTACCAGGACCTCATTAGTTAAATTTTTAGATGGTTTTTAAAGAAGGTTAGGGGGGGGGTAATGTTAATGTTAATATTTGTAAGGAGTTACAGCGCAGCCCGGTGCCGAATCATGGGGGGGAGGGGGCCGGCAGGGCCCTGGGGAATGGGGCGGGAATCACGATCTCCAGGGTGGTGGGGATTGGCGGGGGATGGCGAGGCAGAGGGCCATATCATGTACAGGGAGTGCATCCCCACTATCTTCGAGTGGTGGTGCACTCCGACCCTCTTGCCTCCTCCCAAACTCCTGGGGTTTTGGGAACTGGGACCCCTGGGCTCCGACTGGTGTACCTAAATGCCAGGTCCATAGCTAATAAGGCTCCCCTCCTCCGGGAGATGATAGAGGAGGAGGAGGAGGCTGCGGACCTGGCCTGCATCACCGAGACCTGGCTGGGGCCAGAGAGGGGAGTCCCTCTGGTTGATTTATGCCCCCCAGGTTTTCGGGTGTTGCACCGGTCTTGAGCCCAGGGGAGGGGTGGCAGGGTGGCAGTTATTATCTGGGAGACCCTGATTCCAAGGGAGGTCACTGTTCCTGAGATAGGCAGGTGTGAATCCCTTCTCCTGAGGTGGGGGCCTGGAGGTCGGATGGCCTTGCTGTTTGCATACCTCTCCCACAGCTATGCAGCGGTGGCCCTGCCTGGGCTTCTCGACGTCCTCTTGGGGGTGGCGGTGGAATTCCCAGGGTTTATGGTCCTGGGTGATTTCAACTTGCCTTCCCTGGGGAAGGCATCGAGCCTGTCCCAGGAGTTCATGGCCTCCATGGCAGCCATGGGCCTGACCCAGTTGATTCAAGGCCTGACTCATGAGGGGTGTAACACGCTTGACCTAGTTTTTGTCTCGGAACAGTGGCGTAATGATCTAGGGGAGGGTAATGTTATTGCCCTACCTGTACCATGGTCAGATCATTATTTCCTATGGCTGGTCTTCCAACAAACCACCCCCCATCACTGGGATGAGGAGCCACCTAGATGGTTCCATCCCAGGTGTCTGATGGACCCTGAGAGGTTCCAGATGGAACTGGGGTTTTTTCCCACTTCCCTTAGCCACAACTCTGTCGAAGACCTGATGGCAGCCTGGCAACGGGCTGCTATGGGAGCCCTCGACAGAGTTGTCCCCATGCGCCCCCTCATTCGATGTGGATCCCGGTTGGCTCCCTGGTATACCGAGGAGCCCCAGGAGATGAAGTGCCATCAGAGGGGCTTAGAGAGCAGATGGAGGTCCACCCGATCCGACCCCGACCGAGCCCAGCTAAGAGCCTACATTAGGACTTACCTGGTAGCTGTGGGAGCGGCGAGAAGGTCTTATCTCTCCGCTCTCATAGCGTCCACAGATAACTGCCCAGCTGCCCTGTTTAGGGTCACCTGTTCTCTCCTACATCTGGGGGAGGAGGTGGACCCACTGCAGGGTAGGGCTGAGGAGTTTGGTCAATATCTGTCAGATAAGATTGCTCAGATTTGGGCCGGGTTGGACTCTGGTTTGCAGTGGTCTGATGAAGGGTGTGCAAGTAGTCTGGCTAATGTGACCTGGGCTGAGTTTGATCCTGTTTCTGAGGATGAAGTGGACAGGATTATGCGACAACTGAGCTCCACCACATGTTTATTGGACCCGTGCCCTTCCTGGTTGGTTTACGCCTCCAGGGAGGTCACCTGCGGCTGGCTCCGGGCAGTGGGCAATGCTTCGTTAAGGGAGGGGATTTTCCCCACCGCCTTGAAAGAGGCGGTGGTGAGACCCCTCCTGAAGAAGCCTGCCCTGGACCCAGCCGTGTTAGTAACTTCCATCCGATCTCCAACCTTCGCTTTTTTAGAAGGTTGTTGAAGAGTGGCTCAGCAGTTTCCGCTTTTCCTGGATGAAGCGGACTACCTAGATCCTTACCAATCAGGCTTCGGACCCAGGTTTAGCATGGAGACGGCATTGGTCATGCTGATGGATGATCTCTGGAGGGCTCGGGACAGGGGTTTTTCCTCTGTCCTGGTCCTGTTAGACCTCTCAGCGGCTTTCGATACCATCAACCATGGTATCCTGTTGCAGCATCTCGGGGGATTGGGAGTGGGGGCACTGTTTTGCAGTGGTTCTCCTCCTATCTCTCAGGGCATAATCGGTTTTGGCAGGGGGGCAGAGGTTGACTCCAAGGGCTCTCACTTGTGGGGTCCCCCAGGGGTCGGTCCTCTCACCCCTCTTGTTCAACATCTATATGAAGCCATTTGGTGAGATCATCCATGGCTTTGGGGTGAGGTATCATCAGTATGCTGATGATACCCAGCTCTACATCTCCACCCCAAATCATGTCAGTGATGCCCTCTCTGTGATGTCCCATTGTCTGGATGTGGTATGGACCTGGATGGAGGGAAACATGCTTTGACTCAACCCGGCCAAGACTGAGTGGCTGTTCATACTGGCATCTCAGTCCAGTCAGGAGATTTCATCATTGGTCATGGGGGGAGAGGTGTTGCCCCCTATGGAAAGGGCTCGGAACTTGGGGGTCCTCCTGGACTCACGGCTCAAGTTAGAAGAGCAGGTGGAAGCCGTGGCCAGGGGAGCCTTTGCCCAGGTCCGGCTGGTTCACCAGCTACGCCTGTTTCTGGACCGAGATGCCCTGCGCACAGTCACTCATGCTCTTGTGACCTCCCAGGAGAGTCCATGGGAGTTTGACAGCCCTGTGATAGGGAGTCAGCAATAGAGGGTTCTTGGAGAAGTGGATGATATAAATGATCCATCACTCAGGTGAATGATATTCAGATTGCATTCTTCCCCATATGGAAAAGTCCCTTGTGATACAAAGCAGGGCTTTAGTTCATCCTGTCTGCTGGTTAGATATATACACATTCCCAATTACAAGCAACTTAAAAACTTCAATTCTTGATATGAAATAAATATTCAAATATCAATATGAAATGTTGCCTATATTTTAAAGCTATTGAGAATGGAATGGAATGGAATGGAATGGAATGGAATAGAACAGAACAGAACAGAACAGAACAGAACAGAACAGAACAGAATAGAATACTTTATTGGCCAAGTGTGATTGGACACACAAGGAATTTGTCTTGGTGTAAATACTCTCAGTATATATAAAAGAAAAGATACATTCGTCAAGAGTTGAGAATCATAAGGTATGACACTTAATGATAGTCATAGGGTACAATAAGCAATCAAATCATACTAGAAAACAGTCAATATAAATCGTAAGTATACAAGCGACAAATTACAGTCATACAGTCACAAGTGGGAGAGGATAGGTGATAAGGAGCGATGAGAAGATTAACAGTAATAGTGCAGACTTTGTAATAGTTGAACAGTGTTGAGGGAATTATTTGTTTAGCAGAGTGATGGCTTTTGGGAAAAATCTGTTCTTGTGTCTAGTTGTTCACTGATGTGTAGTGCTCTGTAGCGTCATTTTGAGGGAAGGAGTTGAAACAGTTTATGTCCGGGATGTGAGGGATCTGTAAATATTTCCACAGCCCTCTTTTTGACTCGTGCAGTATACAGGTCCTCAATTGAAGGCAGGTTGGTAGTAATTGTTTTTTCTGCAGTCCTACTTATCCTCTGAAGTCTTTGTCTGTCATGTTGGATTGCAGAACCAAACCAGACAGTTATAGAGGTGCAGATGACAGACTCAATAATTCCTCTGTAGAACTATATCAGCAGCTCCTTGGGCAGTTTGAGCTTTCTGAGTTGGTGAAGAAAGAACATTCTTTGTTGTGCTTTTTTGATGATGTTTTTGATGTTAGGTGTCCATTTTAGGTCATGTGATATAGTAGAACCTAGAAATTTGAAGGTTTCTACTGTTGATACTGTGTTGTCTGGTATTGTAAGAGGTGGTAGTATGGGAGGGTTTCTTCTAAAGTCTACCACCATTTCTATGGTTTTGAGTATGTTCAGTTCCAGATTTTTCCAGTTACACCACGAGGCAAGTAGTACAACCTCCTGTCTGTATGTGGATTCGTTGTTATCTCGAATGAGACCAATCACTGTTGTGTCATCAGCAAACTTCAGTATTTTAACAGATGGATTGTTTGAGATGCAGTCATTGGAATATAGGGATAAGAGAATTGAAGAAAGCACACAGCCTTTGGGGGGGGGCTGTGCTGATTGTACAGGTATCAGATGTGATTCTGCCAAGCTTCACCTGCTGTTTCCTGTCTGTTAGGAAGCTTATGATCCACTTACAAGTGTGTTCAGGTACCGCTAGTTGGTTTAATTTATTTAGAAGAGTATCTGGAATGATGAATTGAAATACTCAAGGTTATTATGCAAATATTCATGTAGAACTCTTGCATCAATTCTATTTATAAAATATATTCTACAAATTCAGTTCAGTTCAAAAAAGTTCATTTTTGAAATCTGTCCATTTCAAATTCCAGTGACTTGCAAGTGTGTATGTTTTAAACTCAGTTAATTGAGAATGTGTACACATCCAACCAGCTTTTATGCCATTACTATTATCTTCCTAGAAATTTCTGAAGATGGAATCTAGTATACATAACTAGATTCCACTTACTTTTCAATGATTCTATAAATTTTCATATGGAATAAATAAATAAATAATGGAACAGAATTATACATCTGAATTTTTAAAATATAAACATGTTCAACTAAAAAAAGATTGATATAAATTGAAAAATGAAATACAGATAGTTCACACTTATCAACCATTTGTTCAGAAACTGTTTGAAATTATGTTGGTGCTCAACAAAGAAACAAAGTAAATTATAACATGATCCATTTAGTTGTGACTGTTGTGGTATCACCTGCTGTCACATGATCACAATTTAAGCTCTTGGTAACTGGCCTCCAATTATGACAACAATCACAACAGCATCCCATAGTCATGCAATCACCATTTGCAACTATCATGCTAGTTTCAAACAAGTCTGCAAGGAAAATGGCAAGAGGTCACAAACAATGGTCTCATGAGTTCACTTGCAATGATCACAAAGGGTTCACTTAATAATAGCAAGCAGAAGTACAGACTTGCTATCCTAAGTGAATTTGGTCATATGACATTGTTCTTAGTCACATGACCACATAACTTAGTGATAAAGTTGCCAGTCCTGATTACTTTCATTAAGTGAGGACTGCCTGTATAATCAATTACACTATGCTAACCTTCCAGAAAAACTGTTGCCCAAACTGCCGCCTACATCATCGATCATCTGCAATCATCAAATCCCACATCGGAGGTCCTGATCTCAGAGCACAGCCCTGCTAATTCACTCAGTAGCCTAATTCCTAAGATCACTGACCAAAGACAAGGGGATCCATGAGAAGACAGACCTAATCCCTAAGATCGCTAGCTGATGATCTGAAGTAATGAGTGAAGATTAACCTTCTGCCAAAAGACTTTCATCTTTACTTTCAGCCTAATATATGCCCGAAGACAAGAAGATCCATGTGAAAGATAAAACATTGAAATATAAAGACAAGGAGATTGTGGTCCTGAAACAAGTACCAAGAAGAGTGAGAGCGATGAGAAGAGAATATTAATTCTTGACTAAAATACTACTTAAAAAAGGTGTTAGTTACAGATGGCTGATACCAGAAGGTCTCATGTTTACATGGCAAGAACAAAGGCACAGAATAGACTCAACTGAGGAAGCAGGACTATTCTATGCAGAATATTTCAGAGGGAAAGAGGAAGAGGTAGGAAGAGAAGAGGTCTTAATTAGATTCCAAGAGGAAGAAGTGACTGAAAAAGAAGAAGGTGCAGTAGGAGGCAGGGTGGAACCCAGAGAACAACAAGAACCAAGATCTACCACAGCAACAAATCCCTCTTATAAAGGATAAACATGGAAGAGAAAAAACTGATTATAATCAACATAAGTGGACTTAACTCTGCTGTTAAAAGAAGGAAAACATTTCATAAACTAGAGAAATTAAAATTTGATATAATCTGCCTACAAGAAGTACATATTAAACAGCAACATGAACAAATACTGGTACAGCCAAAACTAGGGAAAATATTTACTTTGTTGACATGATGCAAGAAAAGAGGAGTAGTTTTATATATTTATATATACAATTACTGTGGAACAAATTTATATGGATGATGATGGAAGAATCTTGGTGGTGGAAATAATGGACAATAATGTGAAAGTACTACTAATAGCAATTTACACTCCAAATGACAATCAAGAAGAATTTTATAGAAAACTACACAGGAAAATAATTGAATTAGAATATGATAATATATGCTTGATGGGAGACTTCAATGGAATAATAGATGAGAAATTGGACTATAAATCACAGAAAACAATAAAGCACAGTAGAAAGACTCTTCCAAAATCCTTCTTTAAAATGACCGATGAAATAAATTTAAAAGACGCCAGGAGAGAAAGAAATGCTAAAAAATAGACAATATACCTTTTATTCAAATAGACACTCATCATGGTCTAGAACAGATATGATATGGATGTCAACAGAACTGATTTCTAATATACAGGAAATTGATATAGAAACAAGTAGTTGGGCAGACCACAATTCAATGACAATTAAATGCAAAGGACAAAGGAGAAGATCTAGTTGGACTTTAAATAATACTATATTAAAAGAAAAGGAATTTGTACAGAAGATAGAGGAAGAATTGGCTTTTTTCTTTAAAGAAAACAGAACAGAGGACACATCAATACAAAATATTTGGGATACAATGAGGGCTTACGCCAGAGGTTTGATAATAGACTATACAAGAAATAGAAATACGAAGAAAAGTCTAGCTTTAAAAACATTAGAGGATGATTATAAGAGACTTGAAAAAGAGTTACAGAAACTTCCACAAAAAGGACATTAAAATAAAATGGACACAACTAAACATAAAATGGGGTTATTGGAAAAGGAGGGATTAGCACAAAAAATTAGAGGTGCTAAACAGAATTATTTTGAAGATGCAAATAAACCAGGTAGATGGTTAGCACATAAATTGAAAAAAGAGAGAGAATCAAGAAAAATAGTGCAACTGATAGATGATCAAGGGAAAAATTGCTTTGGAAATAGAGAGAAGAAAAAATTATACAGGACTATTATGGAAAAATGTATGAACAAGAAAATATAGAGGAGGAAAGAATTAAACAATACCTGGAAAAAGCAAATTTACCCCAGATATCTAAAGACATTGAAATAATGCTAGAAGGGAATATAACAATGATGTAGCTAACTGAAGCATTAAAAAAACAAAATAATGGAAAGGCCCCAGGCCCAGATGGATTGGCAGCGGAATTTTATAAGACACTACAGGAATTGTTGAATCTTCCATTGCTAGAAGTTATGAATGAAGTTATGCTAAAAATGAGGACCCCTAAATCATGGTCAGAAGCATATATTACACTTGTGCCAAGGGAGGATGCCGATCCACACAAATTAAGAACTATAGACCTATTTCCCTGCTAAATTCAGACTATAAAATCTTCACTTCAATAATGGCAGAAAGACTTAAAACATATTTGAATAACTTTATTCATTCTGATCAAAATGGGTTTCTGTCAAAGAGACAAATCAAAGACAACGTGGGAATAATTCTGGACACTTTGGAATATTATGAGGCACATCCTGAAAAACAAATGGCTTTGATATTTTTGATGCTCAGAAAGCCTTTGATAATGTGAATTGGCGATTTATGTTATTACAGTTGAAGCAGATGGGCTTTGGTAAGAAATTTATTCAAGCCATATAAGCTACATATCAAAAACAAACACCAAAGGTAATGATAAATGGGGAATTGACAGATTGTATCAATATAAAGAAAGGGACAAGACAAGGTTGCCTGCTGTCACCTCTGTTGTTTGTGTTAACATTAGAAGTACTAAATAGAAATATTAGAGAAGAAAAAGAAATAAAAAGAATGAAAATTAAAAAGGAAGAATATAAATTACAAGCATTTGCAGATGACCTGGTTTTTATCTTAAAGGATCCATTAGAAACAGCACCTAAGATAAAGGAATATGGAAAGGTAGCAGGTTTAAAAATAAATAAAGATAAAACAAAGATTTTGACAAAGAATATGTTAGCAAAACGAAAGGAAGAATTGGCAGAAGTTTTGAAGATCCAGGTCACAAATAAGGTTAAGTAATCTGGAGGAGCAAGTGGGAGCTGTGGCCAGGGGGGCTTTTGCCCAGGTTCAGCTTATCGCCAGCTCGCCCTTACCTGAACCGAGATGCCCTTTGAACGGTCACTCATGCGCTTGTCACTTCCAGAATCGACTACTGCAATGCTCTCTACATGGGGCTACCCTTGCGGATTACTTGGAAGTTGCAGCTGGTGCAGAATGCGGCGCGAGGGCTGTGATGGGGCTATCCTGATACTCCCATGTTACACCCTCCTGCTGACCTGCATTGGTTGCCGGTTGCCTTCGAGTTTCCTTCAAGGTGTTAGTAACAACTTATAAAAGCCCTAAATGGCTTGGGTCCAGGGTACTGCAGGCGCCTCCTGCCAGCATCACCTCCGATTGCCCGTGCACTCCCACAGGAGGGGCCTCCTGGGAATACCATTGGTTAGGCACTGTCAGCTGGCAGTCCCCAGGGCTAGTGCCTTTTCTGTGGGAGCACCCGCCTTATGGAATCAGCTCCCCGCGGATCTTCATTTGGCCCCTGATCTCCGCTCCTTTCGTCGAGACCTGAAGACTTGGCTGTTTCAGCAGGCTGGCCTGGATTGACCCGGGGGTGGGTTGTTTTAATTGTATTGTTCACTGTTGCGATTTTAATTGTTTTAATTCATTTTTAGTAATTTATAGACTTGTATTTGTTTAATATTTTTTTATTGTAAATGTATTCTTTTTATATTTTGACCTGAGTCCTTAGAAAGAAGGGCGCCATACAAGTCTAAATAAATAATAATAATAATAAATAAGTATTTGGGGATATATTTGACAGCAAGATGTGGTACACTTAAAGAGAACAATTATTATAAACTCAAACAACAGATCGTGACAGATTTGGCAAAATGGGAAAATTTACAGCTACCATTAATAGGGAGAATATCAAGAATTAAGATGAATATATTGCCTAGAATTTTATACTTGTTGCAGACAATTCCAATTAGGTTAGGAAAAGATTATTTTGAAGATTTGAATAAAATAGTGTTGAAGTATATCTGGCAGGGAAAGAAGGTGAGAATAAAACTAAAACTATTGCAAGATGCTAGAATAAGAGGAGGATTTGGCCTGCCTAATTGTGAGTTATATTATCAAGTGACAACTTTGATGTGGGTCAAGGAATGGATAACACTAAGAAATAGTAGATTATTGACACTAGAAGGACATGATTTGTTGTTAGGTTGGCTTGCCTTCCTATGGTACAAGGGATTTAAAACACATGGGTATTTTAGGAGACATTATACACGATAGGCTTTGTTATTAAATTGGGATAAAATTAAAAAAACAACACTATTTAAAAATTCCAGTCTGGCTATCAACTATTGAAGCTTTTTCATACCCTGTAATATACAAAATGGAACAAACCATTAGATATGGCGAAATATTAAATGAAAAGGGTGAACTTAAATCTACGCAAGCATTGGAAGAACAAGGTATAAAAATGAATTGGTTTTCATATTTGCAAGTACAATCTAGATACGATAAAGATTTTAAAACAGAAGGTTTCTATGATAAATTGACTGACTTAGATAAAATTTTGACAGGTACTGATGAAAAAGTGATTAAAAAACTATATGGATACTTATTAGAGGTTAAGCTAGAAGAAGAGCAAGTTAAAGAAACAATGATTGCTTGGGGAAAATTTTGGATATGGATTGACTTAGAGAAATGACAAAAATTGTGATCTCAAAATTACAAAGTGACAATGTCAACAGCATACAAAGAAAATTTGTATAAGATGTTTTACAGGTGGCACTTACCCCCGATGAGAATAGCAAGAATGTTCATGAATAAATTGGAAAAGTGCTGGAAATGTCATCAGATACCTGGTTCATTTTACCATATGTGGTGGACGTGTACAGAGGCTAAAAGAGACTGGACTAAAATCCACATGTGGTTGGAAAAAATGACAAAAAATATATAGACTTTAAACCAGAGATATTTTATTGGGTATTTTACCGAAGTATACAGTAGAGAATTGAAATACTTCATTGTAAATGTGTTAACAGTGGCTAGAATTGTATTTGCTAAAAATTGGAAAAATGAGAAAATACCAATGCAGGAATAAGTTATTAAGAAAATAATGGAATGTGCTGAAATGAGTAAATTGACATTTGAAATTAGAGAACAAGAAGACAAAGAATATTACAAGATATGATTTATTTTATCAATGGTTAGATAAAAAATATGGAAATGAAATATTTTAGATAATTTTATAATATAAGGATAATAGAATTAAAGTGTCATCTG
>CM019155.1:137877003-137922003 GCA_009733165.1 Naja naja
TCAAGGTCCATCCCACTTCTGAGAGGATCAAATGGTAAAGACTGCAATGATGACACCATTAAAGCCAACCTCTTTAACACATTCTTTGGCTCAGTACACAGCAATGGATCATTGCCACCATTTCTATGAACCACAGACAACTACAACAACAACAACAACAACAACAACAACAACAATAATAATAACAATAATAATAATAATAATAATAATTTATTAGACTTGTATGCCTCCCTTCTCCCTAAGGACTCAGGGCGGTGAACATTAAAAAATACCATACAGCGACAATAAAAATAAATTAAACAAATAGAAGTCTAAATGATCAGTTAAAAAATTAAAACAATTAAAATAACCCACCCCCCGGGTCAATCCAGACCGGCCTGTTGAAACAGCCAGGTCTTCAGGTCCTGGCGGAAGGATTGGAGATCAGGGGCCAAACGGAGATCCATGGGGAGCTGATTCCATAGGGCAGGTGCTCCCACAGAAAAGGCACTAGCCCTGGGCACCGCCAGCCGACAATGCCTAACCGGCCCAAGGCCCCTCCTATGGGAGCGTGCAGGGTCGGTGTGATGCTGGCAAGAGGCACTCCCGCAAGTACCCTGGACCCAAGCCATTTAGGGCTTTATAAGTTGTTACTAGCACCTTGAAACTAACCGGAAGGCAACCGCAACCAATGTAAGTTTACAGGAGGGAGGTGTAACATGGGAGTATCAGGACACCCCATCACAGCCCAGCCGACGCCATTCTGTACCAGTTGCAACCTCCAGGTGGTCCGCAAGGGCAGCCCCATGTAGAGAGCATTGCAGTAGTTGATTCTGGAGGTGACGAGTGCATGAGTGACTGTTCAAAGGGCATCTCGGCTCAGGTAAGGGTGAAGCTGGTGAACCAGCCGAATCTGGCCAAAGGCCCCCCTGGCCACAGCTCCCACCTGCTCCTCCAAACTGAGCTGTGAATCCAGGAGGATGCCCAGATTCCTCGCCCTGTCCATGGGGGGGGCAACACCTCTTCCCCCATGACCAAAGATGGTACATCAAATGAAAACCGAGATGCCCATAAGAACAACCACTCAGACTTGGCTGGATTGAGCTGGAGCCTGTTGCTCCCCATCCAGACCTGCACCGCCTCCAGGCACCAGGACATCACGGAGAGAGCATCACTGATCTGGTCTGGGTTGGAGATGTAAAGCTGGGTATCATCTGCATATTGGTGATACCTCACCCCAAAACCATGGATGATCTCACCCAGTGGTTTCATGTAGATATTAAACAGAAGAGGCAAGAGAACCGACCCCTGTGGCACCCTGCAAGTGAGGGGCCTTGGGGCCGATATCTGCTCTCCTGCCAACACCCACCACAAGCAGCCCGAGAGGTAAGAGAAGAACCACTGAAGAATGGTGCCCCCCACTCCCAACCCTGAAGCCGCCGCAGAAGGATACCATGTTCAATGGTATCAAAGCCGCTGAGAGATCTAAAGGACCAGGACAGAGGAAAAACCTGTCCCGAGCCCTCCAGAGATCATCCATCAGTGCGACCAATGCTGTCTCCGTGCTGTGTCTGGACCTGAAGCCCGATTGGTACAGGTCTAGATAATCAGCTTCCTCCAGGAACAAGGGAAGTTGCTGAACCACCATGCTCTCAACAACCTTGCTAAAAAAGGTTGGATACTGGATGATAGTTGTTCAAAACGGCTGGATCCAAGGCAGGCTTCTTGAGGAGGGGTCTCACCACCACCTCTTTCAAGGTGGTGGGAAAAACTCCCTCCCTCAAGGAGGCGTTGACAACTGCCTGGAGCCAGCTGCATGTAACCTCTCCCTGAGTAAGCCAACCAGGAGGACATGGGTCCAATAAACACGTGGTGGAAGACAACCTCCGCATGATCCTGTCCACTTCATCCAGGGAGACAGGGTCAAACTCAACCCAGATAGAATCAGCCAGACCCATCATCACCCCATCATCTGACCCCTGCCAGTCAGAGTCCAAGCCGGCCCGAATCTGAGCGACCTTATCTGCCAGATGTAAATTAAATTCCTCTGCTCTGCCCTGCAAAAGGTCCCCCCCTCCCCTCTAAATGAAGGAGGGAGGGAGTGACCCTGAACAGAGCTGCAGGGCGATCATCTGCAGACGCAATCAGAGTGGAGAAGTAGGCACACCTCGCCACTCTAATAGCTTCCAAGTAAGTCCTAATATAGGCTCTTAGCTGGAGACGGTCAGATTCGGAGCAGCTAGTCCTCCACCTGCTCTCTAGGCACCTTCTCCACCACTTCATCCCCCGGAGCTCCTCAGAAAACCAGGGAGCTAACCGGGATCTATGGCAGGGAAGGGGCCGCAAGGGGACAACCCGGTCGAGTGCTGCCGAGGCCACCTGTTGCCAGGCAGCCACCAAAGTCTTGGCCAGGCTGTGGTCGAGGGAAGTGGGCAAGAACCCCCAGCGCCATCTGAAACCTCTCAGGGTCCATCAGGCACCTGGGGTGGAACCATCGAATTGGTTCCTCATCCCAGCAGTGAGGGACAGCCAATTGGAAGACCAGCCGCAGGAGATAGTGATCTGTCCATGATAGGGGCAGGGTAACCAGTGACCCCCCCCAGATCACTACACCACTGCCCCAAGACAAAAACAAGGTTGAGTGTGTTCCCCCCCCCAATGATCTAATACATATCAATTTTACAGAAGACAATGTTGAAAAAGCACTACACAATCTAAAACCATCTCTATCCATTGGAGCGGATGGAATATGTTCCTACTTCTTAAAAAAGCTATCCACTGCCATAGTTGAACCTCTAAGCATAATCTTTGAAAAATCTTTCAGGACCAGCTCCTTCCTAAACCTATAGTCACTAGCCATGGTCATCCCAATTTTCAAAAACAGAGATCCCAGCCTAGTTGAAACTTACTTGAAGCTTATGCTGCGTCACCTGTAAAGTCATGGAATCAATTATTAACCAATCCATTATCCTCCACTTAGAGACAAACAACCTACTCTCTAATAAACAATTTGGTTTCAGAAAAAAAACTAACCTGTAATCTGCAACTCTTACACTGCAAAAACATATGGACTACACAACTCGATCAGGGCAAAGCAATAGATGCAATCTACATAGACTTCTGTAAAGCCTTTGATTCAGTGGTACATGACAAACTACTATTAAAACTAAAATCTTATGGTATCTCTGGACACCTGCATAATTAGATAGAAGCATTCCTGTCAAACAGACAATGAATGGTCAAAATTGGGAGCGTCCTATCAAATTCTGTACCTGTCAACAGTGGTGTCCCTCAATGCAGTGTTCTAGGACCAACTCTCTTCATACTTTACATAAATGACTTCTGTGATCATATTAAGAGCAATTGCTTTCTCTTCACTGATGATGTAAAGCTATTCAACACCACAGATAATTCTGCTACCCTTCAAAAAGACCTTGACTATGTATCAAAATGGTCAAACAAATGGCAACTTCAAACCTCAACAAATAAATGCTCCATCTTACATATTGGCAAAAAAAATCAAGACCTTGTTGATGATCCAAACTCTGTCAAAGACCTTGGAGTACTAATCTCAAATGATCTAAGTGCTAGAGCCCACTGTAACTACATAGCCAAAAAGGCATTAAGAGTTGTTAACCTAATCCTATGTAGCTTTTTCTCTGGTAATATCACACTACTAACTAGAACATACGAAACATTTGCTAGACCAATACTTGAATACACCTCACCAGTCTGGAACTCACATTACGTATCTGATATTAATACAGTAGAGAAAGTCCAGAAATATTTCACAAGAAGAGTTCTCCACTCCTCTACTCATTGCAGAATACCTTATGCCACCAGACTCGAAATTCTAGACCTAGAAAACCTAGAACTACACCGCCTTCCGTCCGATCTAAATATAGTATATAAAATCATACATTGCAATGTCCTACCTGTCAATGAATACTTCAGCTTCAACCATAACAATACAAGAGGACACAATAGATACAAACTCATGGTTAACCGCACCAAACTTGATTGCAGGAAATATGACTTCAGCAGAATGGTCAATGTCTGGAATACTCTACCTGACTCTATGGTTTCTTCCCCAAATCCCAAAACTTTAACCTTAGACTATCTACTATTGACCTCTCCCCTTTCCTAAGAGGTCTGTAGGGGGCATGCATAAGCTCACCAATGTGCCTACTGTCCCTGTCCTATTGTTTCTTTTATTTTCTTGTATGTATCCATGTATTTATAACTATGTTTATACTTATACCTATTATCTTGTAAGCAATTGACTAATCAAATAAATAAATAAATAAATAAATAAATAAATAAATAAATAAATAAATAAACTTCAGAATGCATTCCCATAAGCTCTTCCCTTGCAGACCATTTGGTCACTGGCATGGGGTGGATTAGGATTACCTTTTAGAACTATATGTAATGAAGTTTCATTTTAATGTATGCCAATTAGTGTACATTCAAATTGACAAGTTATTATTCTTTTTTCTTCTCTTCTGAACCTAGTGATCACCTCATGATGACATAGCCTTGACCCAACTATTAGTTTTTTCATCTGGATTTGTGTGAACAGGATTGTTGAAAATGAGGTAGAAAGAATGAAGCTGTGTGCACCATGGACTCTTCCACAAGTTCACACTTCAAAGTATACAAATAATGAAGTTCTTCTGACTTCATATACTCTGAAATATTCTAGTTACCTTTGGATACTTTATGGATCCCAGTATCATAAGTAATAAAAAGAAAATGTAGCATGGCAGCCAGGAGACCTATGGCAAGCACCTTGTTTAATGAGTTGATCCAAATCAATAGTCAGTCGCTTGTCTATTTTAGTCATTCTATTCAGCAGAATCCAGACATAAAATGATGCTCTGGAAACCCTAAAGGTGTTAATTCCTTGGAGAGATAGATATTACAAATGCTGTATCATGCAAGTGTTTAATACTCAAGTTCTGCATCATCACCTGAAATTTGAAACCACTTGTGATATACAACAAAACACAATCAGCCATGTCAGCTGGATAGCTATACATATCTTTCCAATTACAGAATATATTTTTCTGTTTTTTTAACTAGTCTCCAGTTTCCAAGTAAATATTTACTCAGTATTTGAGACACTCATGCTCAGCCCCATCTAAAGATCATGTTGTGATTAAACATATCTTTATAAAAAAAGGGGGGAACACTGTTTCCTCTTCACCACATGGACAAAGAATCTGTTTGTTACAAATGTTGTGAAATTTGCTCTCCCAAAAAAGAAATGTAAAAATATTACTTCAATCAAATCTAAAAGTTCTTCCAGTGTTATGGGGTGTGGTATTATACAAATCATAGATGGGTGCAAAGCTGTTTTTAGGTTCTTCCTGAAATAAATAAAGGTAGCTCCTATTTGAAGTTATTCTGAAAATAATTGGCACATTGCTTAAGAAATGATTTCATTCATTCAAAATTCCTGTGAACAGTACATCAAGTTTATCATACTTAAAGATGAAACTAATTGATCACCATAAAGAAGGCTGGAATTTATTTTAAAGAATCCAAGCCAACAAGTTGAAAATTATTTCCCGTGCCCCCTAGGGAGGAGGCCATAGGGTCGGAGCATGCCACCACACAAAGATGGCGGGTATGTGCTCCCAACACATGATATGGCCCTATGCCTTGACGTCTCCTGCCAATCCCAACCACCCTGGGAATCGTGGCCCCCATCTCACACCCCAGGGCCCCGCTGGCCCCCAACCCCCACCCCCCCGCCATGCACTGGGCTGCAGCCCACATCCCCAGAATCACTACCCACCCTCCTCCCTAACCTTCTTAAAAATTTTGTTAAAAAACTAGAGCATGAGTGACTGTGAGTAGGGACCATTGGACCAGGAAAGGGCATAACAGGTGCACAATCTGCAGTTGCACAAAGACCCTCCTGCTCTTCAAGCAGGAGTCATGAGTCCAGGAAAATCCCTAGATTATGCAAGAGTCTGCTTGAGGTAGTGCCACCCCATCTAGGACCAAAGGTGGTAATTCTCCCTGAGTCAACAAATCCCAAACCCAGAGCCACTTGGTCTTGGTCTTGTTTAGTTTCAACCCATTGCTTCCCATCTAGCCCCTAACAGCCTCCAGGCATTGCGAGACAGAGTACACAGCAACACTTAACTCACCATGGGCCAAGACATACAGCTGAGTATCATCAGCATATTGGTGATCATTAGATAGGACCTCAGCCCATGGTGATGGATGATCTCACCCAGCAGCTTCATATAAATGTTGAACAGGAGTGGAGAGAGTACTGAGCCCTGCGGAACCTCTTAAAGCAGTGGGCAAAGGCTGGATCTCTTCCCTCCTATCAACATCAGCCGCAGAGGAAGGAAGTGAACCAAGACAGCACAAGGCCTCCCACTCCCATCTCCCGAAGCTGCCACAGGAGAATCCCATGATCAATGGTATCAAAAGCCACTGAGAGGTCAAATAGAGCAAGGATGGATGCACTACCCTCATCCCGCTCCTGCCAGAGATCATGCAAAAGTGCAACTAATTCTGTTGCTGTTCCAAATCCAGGTCTGAATCCTGACTGGTAGGTGTCAAGATAATCTGTTTCATCCATAAACCTCTGGAGCTGCTGTGCAATCACCTTCTCAACAACCTTCCTCAAAAAGGGAAGATTGCAGACAGGTCAGAAATTATCCAACCAGGTGGAGTCCAGTGATGGTTTCTTAAGAAGAGGGCAGATCACAGCCTGCTTAAAGTGCTGGGGCACAGTCCCCTCCTGTAGAGAAGCATTAATCACCACCAGAGTCCACCTGCCTGTCACCTCCTGGGAAGCTTTCACAAGCCAGGAGGGACATGGGTCTAAAATACAAGTGCTTGTGCACAAACTCCCTAGGGTCCTGTTCACTTCCTCAGGAGCAACAGGGTCAAACCGTTCCCAGATAACAGGACAAGAACCTGCCTCAGGAGCTTCCACCAGACCAGCAACCATGCCAGCATCTAACTGGGAATGAAGTCAAGTGATTTGTCTTCCAGAAAATCTGCAAATTCCTCAGCATGCCCCTTCAAGTGGAGCTTAATCTCCTCCTTCCCTAGGAGGAGATGGCTCACCTTTGGTGATAACACTTTACCAGTTTTTTTTAATTCACTCATTTATTCATTCATTCATTTGTAGCATTTATTGTCTATGGACTTTATAGTGACTCCTCCTTCATAAATACAAATGTTGCAAATAACTTAGACTTTCATGCCTGCATTTATTTCTCTTTTTCTTCCTAGCTGTTTTGAGGCTTGCTGTCAAAACCCATTATTGTTTGTTGTCAACGAAGCCATTTTTTTCCAGACATGACAAACAACCATTCATTCTTGTTCAAGGTCCCCTATGACAGGGATTCTGAGCTGGTGATTATCTCAAAAATAGTAATGAGTATAAGCATGGTTATCTGCTAGATTGGTGAAAATGTTTCCAAATACATCTGCAGAATATTGGAAATGCAAACACAACCAAGGCACATTTTTTCATATGTTGTGGTCTTGTCTGGAAGCTAGGAAGTACTGGACCAAAATAAGAAAGTGGCTAGAGGAAATCACAAGTCAACGAACTGAGTTAAAACTTGAACTATTTCTACCAGGGATAATAAGAGGAAACTATAGTAAGAAAATCCAATATATTATATTGCACATAACGACTGCAGCCAGAATTGCCTATGTGCAAAACTAGACACAGGAAAGCATGCCCTCTGAGGGAATGATTGTAAAAAAGTGTTAGATTGTGCAGAGATGGACAGGCTCAAATTAGAATTAAAAGAAAGAGGGGAAACAGAATATTATTTGGTCTGGGATACATGGTATAAATGGTTAGAAAATAGAAGTAAAGATTAAATAAAAAGGTAATTTAAGAGGTATATTAAACTTAAAGGCAATGGATACAGTTAAAGGAAGAAAAAGGAATGTAATTGATATGTATATATGAGTATTTTTGATGCTGGAGCAGTGCAAAGATTGTAAAAGTGATATAAAATGACGAAATGCTGTCAAAGTCATGTGCACAATGGCCATTGGTTAATGTTATATAAAGGCACATATCTCCTTAATGGTAGTTTTGCACTCTGACAATGTTAGCAGAGGCTAACAAAAGCTTAGTGAACAATATAAATTTTTAGTTCCAGAGATCAGGATGTCTGTCTCTTTTCTCATAGTTTCACCAGGAACTCGTATTTTTAAAATAGTTTCTAATGAATCTATATCTATATCTATATCTATATCTATATCTATATCTATATCTATATCTATATCTATATCTAATCTCTATCTCTATCTCTATCTCTATCTCTATCTATCTATCTATCTATCTATATTTGGGGGGGGTTGCGCATGTCTGGGAAATGGTCCACAGTCTGTGATCGCCATGGGGGGGTTGGGTTTTGGGCCGTTTGAGGGGGCAGGGGGCTCCGTCTTGCTGCCCAACCCCCCAGATTTACTACCTGGGGGGTTGGTGGGTCCTTTGGGCCCGACGGCAGACGGAGGTGACTGGTGAGGCGTTGGTGTGTGTGGTTGGTGGCTGGCAGCTGGCAGTGGTGATGATGGTGGCTCGGGTTGCTCAGGCGGCAGCAGCGGCGATGGCAGCGATGAGGGCGGTCGAAGACGACGGCAAGAGTCAGCGAGCTGTAAGGAGACTGGGCAGAGGGTGGAGAGTGTGTTGTTGTTGGAGCCCCTGCGGTCCCGAGGCCCTCCGGAACCACCCTGACTGGCAGAGGGTGGAGAGTGCATTGCAGGGGAGCCCTCAGCAGTTACGAGGCCCCCCTGAAGAACTGCGGGCCCGAAACCTCCTCGGAAGAACTGCGGGCTGAGACCCTCAGAAAAACTGCAGGCCTGAGACCCTCCAGAAGTACTGAGACCCTTGGGAGATCTGAGGCCTGTATTCGTGGCCTGGGGCAGCTCGGCGGAGTGAGTTGTTAGCTGCCAGCTGCTTCCAAGCCAGGTTTGTTGGCTGTTGGCTGTGGGCTGGCCTTCTTGCTGCTGGCTCTATGCTGGCCTATGGTTTGTCATCTGTTCATCATCTGTTGTCTGGGCCCTGCTGCCTGCTGCCTATTTGCTGTTGGCTGTCTGCTGCCTGGTGACTCTGCTGGAGCCATTGCCAGATGCTGTCTAGAAGCTGCCAGACGACCACAGTCTTTGACCCTTTTGCCCCGTCTGTTTCTTCTGTTCAGGCCGATGGAGTTGTGCCCCCACTGCAGTGTGAGGGCAATGGGTTTTTTTATGTTTCAGCCTGCTGCAGTGAGAGGGCAGCAGAGACTGTTTCTTCAACCCATCTGCCCAGGTGTTGGAGTTTATCACCGTGGTGAGAGAGCAGTGGTTGGACCTTGATTTGACTCTGGTCTCCCCTGACTGGCCATGAGAGAGCTGTTGGGGTGGGAAACGGTGACACTGGGGCTTGAGCCTGGACATGAGGACTCTACCATCTGGCTTTGTTTTATTGCCCAACCCCATTTTTGGGTCATTTCTACCCTTTTATGATGATACGGACTTATTCATTGGCAGAGTTGCAGGCCCTGGGGAATGTCCCCCTGTCCCTGAAGTGGCCCACCAGACTAGCAAAAGCCTACCTTGATGACGGATCCTGGGATCCCGAGAGGTGGCATGGCACAACCAAGGGGTTTAGTTTTAAACGGGGTCGTAAGGGGAGTCTTTTATCATTTTTAATTAAAGGTTTAAAGGGGTTAGGGAGTGAGGTGGATTGTCAGTTCAGGCGGGAACTTGGGGGGGTTCTGCCGAATCAGCCCCAAGTTCAGTCCAGGTCAGGAGAGGGTCATGGAGTGAAGGGGATGGGTGGGGGCCTCTGGGACCTTGGGGAATGGGGTGGGGATTGCAATCCCCAGGGCGATTGGGAATGGCAGGAGATGGAAAAATGGAAGGCCGTATCGTAGTCTGGGAGTGTGTCCCCGCTATCTTTGAGTGGTGGCACGCTCCAACCCTTCTGTTTCCACCCAGTCCCCTGGGGGTACGGGAAGTGTGATTCCTGGGCTGAGGTTGGTGTATGTGAATGCCAGGTCCATGGTGAATAAAGCCCCCCTCCTCTATGAGTTGATTGAGGAGGAAGCCGCGGACCTGGCTTGCATTACGAAGACCTGGTTGGGACCTGAGGGAGAGGTCCCTTTGTGTGAGTTATGTCCCCCAGGTTTCCACGTGCTTCACCAACCTCGGGCCCAGGGTGGGGGTGGTGGAGTGGCAGTAGTTATCAGGGAGACCCTGTTTCCAAGGGAGGTCACCATTCCGCAGATGGGCGGGTGTGAGTCTGTCCTCCTGAGGCTTGGCCCTGGTGGTCAGTTGGGCTTGTTCCTCACATACCTTTCTCCAAGAAACGTGATGACGGCTCTGCCTGAGCTGCTCGACATGCTCTCGGGAATGGCAGTGGAGTTCCCCAGACTTTTAGTTCTGTGGGATTTCAACCTGCCCTCTCTGGGTGCAACATTGGGCTTAGGTCAGGAATTCTTAGCTTCCATGGCAGCTATGGACCTGACCCAAATAATTCAGGGGCCAACTCATGAGGGGGCAACACACTTGACCTGATTTTCATTTTGGAAAGGTGGTGCAATGATCTAGGTGGGGGTTCACCTACTACCCAACCCCTGTCATGGACCAATCATTATCTCCTGTGGCTGGTCTTCCAGCAGGCCACCCCATGCTGCTGGGAGATGGAACCTACTAGATGGTTCCACCCCAGGCACCTGATGGACCCTGAGGGGTTTCAGGTGGTACTTGGGCTGATTTCCACTTGCCTTACCCACAGCTCAGCTGAGACCTTAGTGGATGCCTGGCAACGGGAGGTCTCTGAGGCTCTCGACCGAGTTGTCCCCTTGTGGCCCATAACTCATCACAGATCCAGGTAGCTCCTTGGTTTTCGATGAGCTCCAGGAGATGAAGTGTCGAAGGAGGGGCCTAGAGAGCAGTTGGAGATCCAGTCGATCTGAATCTGATCGAGCCCAGTTAACAGCCTATACAAGGACTTATCTGGTAACAGTGGAAGTGACAAAACGTGTATATTTCTCTGCTCTCATTGCATCCGCAGATGATTGCCTGGCTGCCTTGTTTTAGGTTTGCCCATTCCCTCCTGTATCAGGGGATGAGGGAGGGCCCTCTGCAGGGAAGGGCCAAGGAGTTTAGTCAGCATCTGCTGGATAAGATCACTCAGATTCGGGCAGGCTTGGACTCCAACTGGCAGGAGTCAGATGAAGGAGTTGCAAGGAGTCTGGCCATTATCATCTGGGATGAGTTTAAGCCTGTGTCCTTAGAGGAAGTGGACAGGACCATGTGGAGGCTGAGCTCCACCACATGTTTACTGGACCCGTGTCCCTCCTGGTTGGTGTATGCCTCCTGGGAGGTTACACATGGCTGGCTCCAGGCAGTGGTCAACGCTTCATTAAGGGAGAGATCCTTTCCCACCACCTTGAAGGAGGCAGTGGTGAAGCCCCTCCTCAAGAAGCCTACCTTGGACCCAGCCATTTTGAACAACTTTCATCCTGTCTCCAACCTTCGCTTTGTAGCGAAGGTTGTTGAGAGCATGGTGGCTCATCAGCTTCCAGGGTTCCTGGAGGAAGCCGATTACCTAGATCCATACCAATTGGGTTTCTGGGAAGGGCACAGCATGGAGAAGGCATTGGTCATGCTGATGGATGATCTCTGGAGGTCTCGGGACAGGGGACTTTCCTCTGTCCTAGTCCTATTAGATCTCTCGGAGGCTTTCGATACCATCGACCATGGTATCCTATTGCGTTGCCTCAGGGGGTTGGGGGTGGGAGGCACCATTTTGTGGTGGTTCTCCTCCTACCTCTTGGGTCATTCACAATCGGGGTTGGCAGGGGAGCAGAGGTTGAGTCCAAGGCCCCTAGCTTGTGGGGTTTCCCAGGGCTCGGTCCTTTCATTCCTCCTGTTCAATATCTACATGAAGCCGCTGGGAGAGATCATCCATGGGTTCGGGGTGAGTTATCATCAATATGCAGATGATACCCAGTTGTTCATCTCCACTTCGAACCAAATCAGTGATGCCCTCTCCGTGATGTCCCGTTGTCTGGATGCGGTATGGATCTGGATGGGGAGGAACAGGCTCTGACTCAACCCAGCTAAGACTGAGTGGCTGTGCATACTGGCATCTCAGATAATCCAAGATGTTCCATCATTGGCCATTGGGGAAGAGGTGTTGCCCTCCGTGGATAGGGTTCGCAGTTTGGGTGTCCTCCTGGATTCACAGCTCAGTTTGGAGGAGCAGGTGGGAGCTGTGACCAGGGGGGCATTCATCCAGATTTGTCTGGTGTACCAATTGCACCCCTATCTGGACCGAGATGCCCTACAGATGGCTACCCACACACTCATAACTTCCCGAATTGACCACTGTAATGCTCTTTACATGGGACTGCCCTTGCGGACCACCCGGAGGCATCAGCTGGTGCAGAATGTGGCTCTGCAGGTTGTGATGGGAGTATCCCGATACTCCCATGTTACACCCCTCCTGCACAACCTGCATTGGCTGCCGGTTGCCCTCCGGGTGAGATTCAAGGTGTTAGCGCTAACATACAAAGTCCTACATGGCTTGGGTCCGGGGTACTTGCAGGAGCATCTCCTGCCAGTGTTGACCTCCAATTGCCCTGTGCGCTTCCACAAGCAGGGCCTCCTTGGGGTGCTGTTGGCCAGACAATGTCGGCTGGCGGTGCCCAGGGGTAGGGCCTTCTCCATGGGAGCACCCACCCTGTGGAATTGACTCCCCTTGGAGCTCCGGTTGGCCTCTGATCTCCGTTCCTTTCGCCGTGACCTAAAGACCTGGTTGTTTCAAGAATCTGGCCTGGACTGAAGGGTAAGGGGTGGGGTTTTATTGTTAATTTAAATTTAATTGGGTTTTTACTCTTTCTTGGGCTTAGCTACTGTGGTTTTAAGGTATTTTTAATTAATTGTATTTCTATTTTTTTTACTGTAAGCCACCCTGAGTCCCTAGGGAGAGAGGGCGGCATATAAGTCCAATAAAACTAAACTAAACTATCTCTATCTCTATCTATCTCTCTCTCTCTCTCTCTCTCTATCTCTATCTCTATCTCTATCTCTATCTCTATCTCTATCTCTATCCCTATCCCTATCCCTATCTATCTATCTATCTATCTATCTATCTATCTATCTATCGAGAGAGAATAAGCATGGTTATCATAAAACATGGAGAAACCTCACTGTTACTACCTGCCCCTGTATCATTCCAATCTGTAATTCCAGTTAGTTACTACTTGACCACACATGGTTGTTATTTTTAAAATCTCACCACAGATGTACAAAATACAAAGACAAATATAGAAACATGCACCAAATATTTTGGGGGGTTATAAAGTTAGACTCTAGAAGAACAAGTAAAACTCAAGAAAGGTTATGTGTAATCCTGAATGAATTGTTTTCTTTTATGCATTGTATCCATAACATTCCTGTTAATGCTTTATCCACAAGGTATGTGTAACTTTATTCCTAATAAATGTGGCATTGAGGATCCACTGCCTATTCTCCACAAGCAGTACCAGCCAGGTGACATCAACGTTGCTGGCATCATTTCTCAGATCTTCCTGTTTTATATGATGATGGACTTCAAGACATCTTCTTCTACTGACCTCTTTGAAGAGACTCTGTAAGTATTCAATCATAGCCACATACATACATATAAAATAGATCTGCTGGTAGGTGAATGACATTATTGTTTAAATTATGTTTTATATATAGCATAGCATAGCATAGTTATGCACTATTTTCATCTAACATTAAATAAGTGATATGAATTTAAAAAATACTGTTTCTTACATATATAGACTGGATCAACTCCTTATATTATATTGGAAAGAAAAGGCAAAGTAGATATAATATTCTGCAAGAAATGAATTACAGCAGATCATATACCTCTCTCTTCAGGTTTATAACTCAGATTTATCAACAAATCCTAGCTTTAATATTTGCTGTTAAGGAGATCAATACTAATCCTAATATTTTACCTAATGTTACCCTGGGTTTTCAAGTCTACAACAGTCACTTTACTTCAAAATGAATATACCATGCCTCAATGGAACTCCTTTCCTCTAAAGACAAATTAATTCCTAATTACAACTGTGATATCCAGAAATATCCAGTAGCAATAATTGGAGGACCAGAGACTGAGGTATGTCTTCATGTGGCCAACATTCTACACATCTACAAGTTTCCTCAGATAACCATGTATGTGTAGTATGGATACAATCTGGTTAAATTTCCTCACTTTATTTAGATAAGACTTGATCACTGGCATAAAGTCAACACTGACTGAAATCAAGAGGAACTTTTCTTTCAAATTTATTTTGAAATATAAGAAACATTCTTGTTAATAGTTGGATGTTGCATGTGAAGATGGTGAACCTCATCCATGTTAACTGGATAAGAAAATTCCTGGTGCACCAAAGATTATTGACCGGATTCACAAACTAATTTAGTAAATAAATTTATATTCAGAGCTTAAACAATAGACTGCACTAAATGTGAAAGGTTATAAAAGAAAGAAAGCCCCAAAGCAATCAAAACAAAATTGAGCTGATTTTTTTTGATAAATTAAGTACAACTAATCTTAAAAGATTATGGGTTATGTTTGAAATGTATTATAGCAGATCATGGTCCTCTCTCTTCAGGGTCATAACATAAATTTACCAACATATCCTGGCTTCAGTATTTGCTGTTAAGGAGATCAATATTAATCCCCATATTTTACCTAAAATGCATGGTTATTAATGTAAGGATGGAGAACCATATTCAAATTAAATGGATTAGAAAATTCCTTGTGCAAAAAATTCTACTTGCTATATTCACAGAACATACTTAATAAATAAATCAGTTCCTATTCTTAGTTTAAACAATAGATTGCACAAAATGTCCTGGTTTATACAGGAAAGGAAGCCACAAGTAATCAAACCAAGATCAAGACAAAGAAAGATTGATAGGTTGTGCACAACTAGCTTTATAATTTTAAGCTTGAAAGTGTTGGAGGAACACAACTGCCAAATCTAAAACTATTAAGGTGTGACTTTTGCTTTGTGTACTATAATGATTAAAAAAATCTATTGACACACTTATAAAAAAAATCAAAGCCTATTGTTTCCTTCTCTTAATTCTCCTGTTATTTCTACAGTTTATGTATGGCTCTGCTCCAGTGACAAATAAGGAAAAACAGGCTGGTTTCTATCACCAAATGTTTCCAAATATGGACCTTCAGTATAAGGGAATTCTTCAGCTACTGCAGTATTTTAAATGGACATGGATTGGGGTAATATCTGTGAATAATAACAATGGGGAGGACTTCCGGTTTTGAGCCTCCCCGAATCCAGACCTCTCCACAATTGTCCGCGGCTTGGTTTGTGCTTCGGCGTTGGAGAGCCCTGATCTTTTAGATCTGGGGCAGAAGCTGCCTTGTAGGGGCAGCGGAGGAAGGGGAGACCATCAGCCAGGTGGAGAGGAGTTGCAAATCCCCTCCCTGGACTGGCACAGCTCCCTCCCAAAGATGCCAGAAACAGTGGTCCAACATGGCCACCCCGAAGGGGAGGATAAGACTAGAAGAAGCATTGTGCAGGAGAGAGTTAAAGAAGCAGACAGCATGAAATACGGGAAGATACAATCAAATGGAAATTACCCTCTGGATTAACACTACAAAGCATTCTTAAGAAAGAATTTAGCTGTGAACTGAAAGAGGTTTTTTTTAAAAAAAGGTGTGAATTCTTTGTGACAGTGACAGAGCTTTGAGCCAAGAGAGGTAGAAGCCATAAAGAAATTATACAGCTACTCCAGATAAGTATATTTTGATTTCATTTAAGCATTAATTTAAGCTGAATTATAGATTGCTAAAGACTGTTAAGGAGGAAATTTATACCAATTGTATCATTTTTGTGGACTGTGTAGCTTGAAAAGCTCTGAATAACTGGGAAGGAAAAGAAAAGAGGAGCTGTGGATTTGCTAGAACAAAGAGTGCCATCTGAGTCAAACTTAACTTGACTTTTTTCTTTAAAGAATTTGTCTCCTAAAATACAAAGAAAACTGATATAATAAAATAAGAGTTTCTGAAAATTGAAATATTGAAGTAAAGAAAGATATATGAAGATTTTGCTTTTGGATTAATTGCTGATTTCATTATGGACTTGGTATTGGACTAACTGAGGACTAAAAGCTGAGAAGAAAGAAACAGAAGCCGGGGTTTTTTGGGAATTAACTTTAAAGACATTAATTGGATTAAATAAAAAATGTAAAATGGAAATATCCTTTCAGGCACTAAAACTGGAACTGGGTAAAATTAAGAAAACCTTGCAGGAAAAAGGTGAAACTTTTGGCCCGTTTTAAATTTCTTGAAGAGGCAGTTGCAGAGTATGAACAACAAAGTATAGAAGAAGAGGTGGAGCAAATTCAGAAGGGGCCATCTTTAACTATTATCATCGAGAACAAAGGAATCAGAGGAAAGAGGAAAAGAATTGGGAAAAATGGAGGGTTGAAATTGAGTAAAGAAATATCAGAAAATAAAAGGGATAAGAATCAGCAGAAATTTGAAGGGTGAAGATAGTCAAAAAGAGAGGGTTAAAATTGGAGTGAAATAATAAAAAAATGTTAGGGGATGGAAGGCAGAAGAAACAGGATCTGGGAATAAAGGAATATGGGAAATTTGAAAAATGGGAGTAAACTTACAGAGATAATGGTTGAATAACCTTGGGAGAGGGGTTCTGCAAGGTGTAGGGAATAATATAGATAAATTTTTAGTTGTGAAAAGGGGACATAGAAGATGGATAATAGAAGTGTTATTTTTTGGTAAAGCTCTCCTCCTTTATGTATAAGAAATAAATATAATGAACATATGGAACATGATTATTAAATATATTGAATTTTTTTCTTTTCTGAGGATTGGAATGCTGATTTTCTTTTTCATTTCTCTTGATTTAAGTATGAATGGAATAATTAATGAATGTAATAATATGGGAGGAGATTTGAAGGTGAAATTGGCATTAGGGTTGATTAATTGTTATTTTTTTGATAATGGAATTTTATGCTCTTTATTACCCATAGAGATAATTGTAATAAATAACAAAATATGTTTATTGAACACACTGAAATAACTTAAATATATTAAAATAAATGAAATGATATAGGAGGAGAGTTGAAATGGAGTTAACATCAGGGCCTATTAAATGAGTAGATTAATATGTCCTTTTTTTCCTGAAACTAGATAAACTTTATGAAATTAAAACTAAAAAGGGGAAACCATGCAGAACCTGATTTATATGTGTTATATAATCTTAAATGGCATTAGTAATTTTAATGTGTTAGGTAATAAAATGTTAATATTTAATGGAAGAATATGTAACTCAAAGGTGGTGCACTTAAACTATTTCAGGGGGGAAACCAATTTATAGAAGAAGTATTATAAATCAGAATTTAAGAGGAATATATAAATGTGACAGTCAAAAGTATTAAAATATAATAATTATGAAGTTAATATATGTGAATTAAATAATGAGATAAGCATTTGGAACAATATGATAAAATAGAAAATATATAAAAACATTGTTAAGATAAGAAATTGAATATAAAAATTGAATGTGTAGTTATGGTCATATTTGTATGTATATGTCAAACCTGTAATCATGCTGTTTACTGAAAAGAGACGTTAAAATGTGGAAAATTGAATAAAACTTGTTTAAAAAAAAACAATGGGGAGAAGTTTGTACAAAATGCGGTTCCCATGTTTGCCATGAGTGGAATCTACTTTGACTTCATTGAAAAATTTCCATTAATATCTTATTCTACTGACATTGCCAATATGGTAAAAGAAGGGATGCAAATGTATAGCATTGTTATGAATAGCACTGTCAATTCAGTATTAATTCAAGGTGAAATTGATATAATGATAATATTGAGAATGTTTCCGTCAATGTTAAAATTTGAAGAGATACCATTACAAGTAAATAGTAAAATCTGGATTATGACAGCTCAGATGGATTTCATGTCTCTCCCCTTCCAGAGATGGGAAGACCTTGATTTTCTTCATGGTGCTCTATCCTTTGTGGTTCATTCCAGAGAAGTCCTAGGGTTTCGGGAATTTCTTCAGATGATAAAACCAAACCTCAAACAAAGAAATGACTTTATTAGGGTTTTCTGGAAAGAGGCATTTGGTTGTGTCTTTTCAGGCACCTTAGTTGATGAGAAAACCAACTCCATGATGGACAGTCAACCGATTTGTACTGGGGATGAGAAGATAGAGACCCTCCCTGTATCCATTTTGGAAATGGACATGACGGGCCACAGTTATAACATCTACAATGCAGTCTATATTTTGGCACAAGCATTACATGTTGCTTATTCAACTTCTTTCAAAAAGAGAGCAAGAATAGGGAAAATTGGACTTATTGAACTTCTCAAACTTCATCCATGGAAGGTAATGTCTCAAGTCTTATGGCTTTCTTCTCTCCATTTTGTTAATATCACACACACACAAATATATAAATTTGCCTCTACAACATACAATGCCATATTAAATATCTACTTCAATATCATTTTGCATTGGTTACAGTTTATTTCCTCTCCAATAAAATAAGATTCTAAAAAAACAGATAGGGTCAAGAAAAAAAGCAAAATGCCTTTCCATGAACAAAGAAGGATTCAAACCTTTAGCTATATTTCTTTTCATTTGGTATTTATGTTAATATCTCCTAGACAAACAAAAACAATATTCCAGTATTGTAATGCATTAAACACCCTGGTTTTTTTTACTGCTTCTATTTCTTTTTTATATGTTTCAGAATGCTTTGTAACTGAATTTAATTATTAGATGACATTTTCCTGTAAATATAAGTTGAATGATAACCATCATTATTAAAAATATTATACCTAAAAGCATTTAAATATTTCTTATTATCTCCCTTTTAACTTTTTTATGAGACTAGTGGGAATTTCCTGAATTGGTTGAATGACAGCATGCAAATACAATATGGTGAATCAATTATTATTTTTTCTTCTGCATTTTTCTGTAACATCTAATTAATTTCAGAATCCCTGGTTTGTCCATTTGTTTGAGTTTTTCAGCTAAAAAGTTTTCCAAACAATATTCTTCTAGAGAAAATAAATACTCCTTCTGAATTTCTCCTGAATGTCTAATGTATAAATTGCTTTACTAAGCTAAATTTAACTACCTCCCTTCTACAAGTGTAATCCAGGGTGCAAAGTTGGTCTAACTGATAGGTTTTCATCACTTTACAGATCCTGATGAATTGTTTGTCTCTTCCCTTTAATCTTTTGTTTTTGCTTTGCAGTTCAACAAAATTGTAAGAAACCTCTCATTTAATAATACTGCAGGAGAAGCACTATCTTTCAATGAAAATGGAGAACTAGAGGCTGGATTTGATGTCATCAATTGGGTCACATTCCCAAACAAATCCTTCTTGAAAGTAAAAGTTGGTGGAATAGGGTCTGTGACTTCCCAAGAGGACATATTAAAAATTGATGAAGAAGCCAACATTTGGCCAAGCAGATTTAACCAGGATTGGCTAATACAGAATGACATTGTCAATGTTTAACTTAATAGAAATGAACTGTGGGATAATTCCAGTATATCTCTTATCTGAAATACTAAAAGATATGGCAGGGAATACTTGAAATAGGTAATTTAGGGGGTGGGACAAATTGACAATATTGCATCAAGTTAAAAAAGAAAATGAAAAATCCCTTCAGAAATGATGTAATAATGCAAACATGTAAACAAATGTTTTATACAGAGAGAGAGGGAGAGAAAGGGAGGGAGGGAGAGAGAAAGATAGCATTGAAAAGTGGAACAATTGAATTGTAACCAAAATAATTCCAAAAAAATTATTTTTATAGATATCACAGCAAGAATCAACACCTAACAGACTTGGTTAATGGTGATAGAACCTAAATGATGTGGTTTCTCTTGATAGTTATTGACCAAAACTCTAGAAAATTCCATTGCCCTAGAAAGTTGAAAAAATGCAAATTAGACAATATAAATTGCTTTTCTTCCATTGTCTGGGAGGGAGCTATATGGTTGTATTTTTATGTCTGTAGAAGATGACCTTGACTCAAAAAGGTTTTTACCTTAGCATCAATAAAATACACAGCAAAGGCTATGTGTGGGAGCTCTGTAAATGCCATGGTTTTCTTTTTTTTCTTGTTTCTTTTCATTGACATCACTCACAAGACTTCCCACCAAACCTGATGCAAAGTGAGAGCTTTGCAGATAACACAAATACTACACAGTCTTGGAAAATGCAAAGCATTCTCTTCTATCCTTTTTTAACAGGTCCAACCACTGTCTTTGTGTAATAACTATTGCCCTTTGGGTTATGCTAAGACCAAAAAAGAAGGGAAGCCATTTTGTTGTTATGATTGTCTTCACTGTCCAGAAGGGAACATTTCAAATCTGATAGGTAAGTGAAAAAAATGATGCAGATTTTGAACATGTATTGATATTAAGTACTGCAGATACTTACTTCAATGCAGCCAAACCTTTCTCAAGGTTTATAGATCCAGTGTAAGTGTATGATACGAATACAGATCTTAATGCTACTTTTTCACATATGGGAAAGATTTAGGCATTGATATTTATTTTTCTGTAGTACATAAATGGGGGGAGGAAGGAAATCTGGAAGAGCAGTGCAGCAATTTGAAAGTGAAAGTACATTCCAATTCTTATCTTTAAAAGATTGTAACTAAAATTCCAGAGCTTTCGTCCACGAATATATTTAATTGGAGAACCTGAATGATGACACCCAGCCCATGAATGTGCTCAATTAGAAAATCTGGTTTATGGGACACCCGGAGCGGGGGAATGGGGAAAACAGGGTTACAGGTGACTGTAAATTACATATGCCAGAGTTGGATTCATACAAGGCGGTGCCAGTATGTCGTCTCTAATAAACCCTTTGAAGATTTTTGAAGTTTGGCTCAAGAATTATGATTTAATTAAGGTGATTGCTGGAATCGTAACAGATAGTGGATATTCAGGCTGTGCTGAGATTGAGTTTAAATCTATACTAACAGCTTCAAAAGACCATCAGCATACAAACTATCTTCAACAGTTCAAACTGTCATGTCATTCCATGAAAAAGCTGTGTGTGTTAGGACATCTGAAGATGAGATAATGTTGTGCTTTTGCAAACCAGAAGCCACTTTTGGAGATAAAATCATATGGTCTCCACAACTTTATTTGGCATTTCTATGTCGAATTAAACAATCTGATTGATTGTAAAAAATGGGACAATGGAATTAGAAATGAATATTTATGGAAATCCTTCCAATGTGGGTCAAAGATGAAGGATAGAGGTCTGTAGAACTAGCTGCAAAATGAATAGCTGTATTTAGAGTGGTGATGAGTTCACCGATGGAATACTAAAAGACCAGATTAGGGACATGTTCCATGGAGAATGTCTATTTATGGGTGGGTAACAATTGACACCAGCTTCACTGCACATAATCAATAATCACTTCATTGTACAAGGACATGGCAATAAATCAGAGAAAAATAATCCTGATTTCTCAGAGATCTAAGATAACTTTTTCTGTAGAAGAAAACCATTGTCATGAACAAGCCTTCCTTTTTCATGCATCCTTCCCTTTTGTATTTACAATGCCACTGTAATCTACTTCCTACAATGAGAACATGTGGCTTTCAATCTACAATAAAACTTTCTTACCATGCCTCTACTACACATCTTGTCTATTTCAAAGATAATGACATAAATAAAGGCGCTCTGACTCTTACTTCTATTTCTTCATTTTCTTCATAGCGTCATCACCCACAATTTTGCTTCATGTCATCTCAGTCATGACAAACAAATTGATATAGTGGTTAAGGTATGGAATTTGGAGAGAAAAACCTAAGTTCTAGTCTTGTCTTGGCAGATCCTGGTTACCTTTTACTGGTCAATCCTTCTGAGATTTAATAAAATGGTCATAGCAAACAATTTGCAAAATATGTTTCAAGAAGCTTCATCAATTTTTAAAATCTGACTTATAAACAAATATGTGTAAATATTTCAATAATGTTTTCTAAAGCTGGTCTTATAGTTAGAATTTGCTTTACACTTTTACTCCTAATAAAATTTAACTTAAAAGAAAAGCTCATATATTATTGTACCAGAAGTTACAGGGCTGAAGAGATTAGATTGAGATAACAAAACTTCATGCTATTCTCAGCGCAGTGCATTCATATTCTTTCAGTTTAATTTTAGAACAATTATGTTTCTAATCTAATTTTTTCCCTAGATATGGATGACTGTTTTCCATGCCCAGAAGATCAGTATTCAAACAAGGAACAGAATTCATGTCTTCCAAAAACTGTAACATTTATGACATATGAGGAAACTTTGGGGTCCATCTTGGCCATTTGGTCTCTTTCTTCCTCTTTTATCATAGTGTTGGTTCTGGGTATCTTCATTAAGTACCAGGATACCCACATCAGCAAGGCCAACAACCGAAACTTCACCTATATCTTTCTCATTTCTCTCCTGTTTTCATTCCTTTGTGCTTTACTATTTATTGGCAAACCTCCCAAAATGACCTGCATCCTTCGGCAAAGTACTTTTGGTATCATTTTTATTGTAGCTGTATCATGTGTGTTAGCAAAAACTATTGTGGTGATTTTAGCTTTCATGGCCATTCAACCAAAGTCTATCATGAGGAAGTGGGTGGGGAACAGACTAGCCATTTCCATTGTATTTTTCTGCTCCTTCATTCAACTAATTCTTTGTACTTTGTGGCTGTTGACTTCTCCCACATTCCCTGATCTCAATGTGCACTTAATGGCAGAAGAAATTGTTTTGGAATGTAATGAAAACTCCTTTGCTATGTTCTACTGTGTCTTAGGTTTCATGTTCCTCTTAGCCCTTTTCAGCTTTACTACAGCTTTCATTGCCAGGAAATTACCTGACTCTTTTAATGAAGCCGAATTTATCACCTTCAGCATGTTGATTTTCTGCCATGTTTAGCTCTCCTTTGTTCCTAGCTATCTGACCACAGGAGGCAAACATATGGTGGCTGTGGAGATCTTTTCCATTATAACATCCAGTGAGGGGCTCCTGGTGTGCAACTTTTTCCCTAAATGCTATATCATCATATTGAGGCCTGAACTGAATAGCAAGCAACATCTAAGACAAAGAAATAACTGAACAACTATATTCCCTTTTTAAAAAAATTAGCCATAAAAAAGCAGTTAGGCTTCAAAGTGAAGATATATAAACCTTTCCCAGCTTTCCTTGCAATTGCTGTTTTACCAGATGAACAATAATCATCTTAACTGAGCCTACTTACAATTTTGCAGGGAAATGTACTGTCTTGAAGCCTATGTTTTCTTTAGCTTTAATTTCCTTCTTTTAAGAATGTTTAAAAAAATTTAACAACATTCTTATCAGCATGTTATATAGTTTTCTTTGTGTGGGAGACAACTTGTTTCTTGAAAGGGTTGGTATTAGCATAAGGTCTCAAAATTCTATTATTGCAAAGGGATTCATCAGATGCCCTTACATTTTTTTAATTAATGAAAAGTGGAAAGTATTGCTTTTTCTTGGTCTTGGTTTGTATAAACCTGGACTAGCAGATGATGATAGGAAATAAGAACTCAAGGCATCTTTCTTCCTGTGAAGCTAAAGAAGCAAAAGATTTCAGGACTTTTGTTGTCTTTGTATTATGAGACAAATAGCAAGAGAAAGTGCTAAAATATTATTGACTATTTAAAAATTAAACCATGTAGAATGAATGGAATGTAGAATGAAGACTCCTTTGGCCTTCTGCTGATCAAAAAATGCCAAAACATGACAGTGCTGTATTTTCAAATGACTAACAAGAGAAAACAACTCCCTACAAGAATCTCCTAAACCATCTCCATTTCAAAATTTTTGTGAATTTTTTTTACCTGTGGAACACCATGTGGAACTCTATCTTTGACCTGCATTAATGTCATGTCATCTGCAATGTTGGAAAGGAAATATAATACAGCTTTTGCAAAGCAAAGTTGTCTCACTGATTTGAAACAGCCAAGATTCCAGTCTTTTCTATTGCAACCTTTATATGTCCATTTTCTGACAGAAATCCCACATTTTCTCTTTCATACATACACATGTATATGCATACAAATACATATGATTTCTTATTGAAAGAACAAACATATGAAGAAGGTGATGTTAAAATGGGAGGAATTAAAATTGTCACTATTATGGAGATACTGCTGCAAAAGGAATAACTGCTAAAATGAAGATAGGAAGCCAGCTTTTAAAAATTTTTCATATTTTTTCATATTTTTTAACATAGTGTTCTTTTGCATTTCAAGAATGTGTCTGATTTCCATTAAGAAAGCTGGAATTCATTTGAAAAATAAGAAATTACACTAGATAGTCTCCAATGGGTGGGGGCTGATGTGAACAGCCTGGCTTCAATGGGCTTTGTCCTAGATATGAGTTGATCATTGTATATGAACATTACAAAATCAGTAAGTCAAACTATTAAAAAACAAATCATGTAAAGCCAGTTTCAAGGAACAATACCATGAGGTCAGTTATGGAGGTAGCACAAATGATATCACTTTGCCAGGATTTTTAAAAATTCATTCATCCATCCATCCATCCATCCATCCATCCATCCATCCATTTGTACCATTTATTTTCTATGGATTTCACATTGGCTCCCCTTTACTGTTATAAATACAACATTGCAAATAACGTGGACTTTGATGCCTGCATTTATTTATATTTTTCATCCTTGCATCCTTGCTTTGATGCTTGCCATCAAATCCTATGATCACTTGGTGTCAAGTTGAATTTTTTTTTGAGACATGGAACAAACTGTTCCTTCTTGTTCAAGATCCCTCGGGGCTTGGGAGTTGTTTATCTCAAAAGTATTAACTAGTATAAGTATGAAGACATGGAAAGACCTATAATCAGAAGACAGGGAGAAACCTCAAATGGATCAAAATTTGTTAATACTGGCTCCTGGAACATCCTCATCTGCAATTCCAGTAAGTCACTGCTTGACCACACATGGTTTTTATCTCAAACTCTGAGCTTTTCAATTTCTCCATACACACAGAAACAAAATACAAAGACAAATGTAAAAATATACAGCAAAGTATTTCTTTTGGACATAAGTTAAGAATCTAGAAGGATGAGAAAAGGTGGAGCAAGGTGGCCTATATTCAAGAATGAATTGTTTTCTTCTATCTATCATTTCCATAACATTCCTATCAATGTTTTGTCCACAAGGAATGTGTCACATTTCTCGTAGTAAATGTAGCACTGCCGATCCTCTGCCTATTCTCCATAAGCAATACCGGTCGGGGATATCCACTTTGCTAGCATCATTTCTCAGATTTTCCTGTTTTATATGATGACGGACTTTAAAACACCTCCTTCTAGCAATCTCTTTAAGAACACTATGTAAGTATTGAGTTATGGCAAGAGAGAGATATGTAAAACAGACCTAAAGGTGAATGAGTGAAAGGGAATTGTATGAATTGTATTGCACATATGATATAGTTACATGTGTGCTGATGTTTTGCATGAAATTCACCATGTAATCTCGAGTCATCTGTAGAGCATGAAATAATGGCTGGTTATATGTGTTATATCTGTATATTTACAGTGGCCCTGCTAATGCATAATGATTTTATGGACTTCGTTCTTTCTATATATTTGGTGCCTTTATCTGCTTGATTGTTATAGGCCAAGCAATGTATGCATACAAATACCAAGCAATGTATATAAACAAAGAATATTTATTTTTGTCCAGGTTCGCACAGTGCCAAAAATGTTGTCAGCATTACATTTCACCTTTTCTGGAAAAGAGTCTTTTTTCTGGAGATGGTGTACCATATATTTATTTTTGTTTTATTTTTCTCCACGCAAATTTATTTCCTTTGTCACAGACCAAACACACCCCATATAACTTGTTTTTGATGAACATCCTAACCTAATCTTTCATGGAACAATGTCCTAATCTATCCTTGTAAATCCTTCCAGAGAAAAGATGGAATTGGACAAAAGCTGAACAAAGAACTGCATTATAGATCTCTTTAACAACAATCGTAAAAAATATACTCAATAGATTGATGTTTCTATAACCTCACTGGTCAATAGTGAAGGCATCATTGACATATTTATATGCTCCTAGAACAAACCTTTTGGGTATCAGGTTGAAGAGGAAGAAACCTGCTTAATTTGATGGCCACTACATATTATACAGTATTTCTAACAAAATGCTTCAATTATTGTAGTAGCTTAAACAAATTATATGACTCCTCACATTATATTTAAAAAGAAAGGAAAGGTAGAATACATATTCTGCAGGAAATGTGTTATAGCAAATCATGTACCTCTCTCTTCAGGGTCATAACTCATATTTATCAACATATCCTGGCTTTAGTATTTGCTGTTAAGGAGATCAATACTAGTCCCCAGATTTTACCCCATGTTACACTGGGGTTTCAAATCTATAACAGTCATTTTACTTCAAGGAAGATATATCATGCCTCAATGGAACTCCTTTCCTCTAAAGGCAGATTGATCCCTAATTACAACTGTGACATTCAGAAATATCCAGTAGCAATAATTGCAGGACCTAACACTGAAATATTTCTTCATGTGGCCATCATTCTACACATTTATAAGTTTCCTCAGGTAACCATGCATAATCTGATTAGATTTCTCATTTCATTTAGATAAGACTTGATTACTGGGATAAAGTAAACACTGACTGAAATGAGAAGGCTTATTTTTCTTTCAAATTTATTTTGAACTCTAAGAGATACATTCATATCTGCTCCTTCTTCAATAGCATGGGTAAGAATAGCTACAAAATGTAGCTAATAACTAATTTAGCAACTATTCTGAGTTCATCTAATAGACTAAACTAAATGTCTGTGTTTATTCAGCATAGGACTCCAAAATGAAATCTGAGCAAGCTTAAGACAAGCAAAGAAAGAGTTGGAAGAACACCACTGCCAAATGAAATGAAAAAAAGGACTAGGGATGACATGATTGCAGTGTTCCAATATCTCAGGGATTGCCAAAGAGAAGAGGGTGTCAAACTATTCTCCAAAGCACCTAAAGGCAGGATAAGAAGCAATGAATGGAATCAAGGAAAGAAGCAACCTAGAACTAAGGAGAATTTCTTGACAGTTAGAACAATTAATCAGTTGAAAAACTTGCCTCCAGAAATTGTGAATGCTGCAACACTGGAAGAGATTGGAGAACAATTTCTTTGAAATTGTATAGAGTTTCCTGAGCAGTGGGACAGCAAGTTTCTTAAGCAGGGGGTTTCCTGAGTATGAAGTTGGACTAGAAGACCTCCAAATATCCCTTCCAGTTCTGTTATTCTGCTATTCTGAAAATGGAAGTAAACTTTTACTTTGTGCACTATAATTAGAATATATATATTTTCGTAGATTTTCACGGGTACAGGTATGCGGGTCTTGGTATGTTCAGGTCTTTTCCCATTTAAGATTGAGAGTATCTTGGCAATGTTTCGATGAGGTCCCACTCACCATCTTCAGTCTGGTGCTTTCGGCTTCATGCTTGTGCGAGCAAAGTGTGATTGGAGCTGCCATCTCTCTATAAATACTGGTGGGGAGGTGTGGTGTGCTGGCTCTGTTGTAAGCAGGTTGGTTGGCTGTGTTGTTACTTCTTGATTGGTTGATGGAGTTGATGTTTGCAGATTGGTTGGCTTTTTCTTAAGAGCCTGTGTGGCTGAGGTACTGGCTGTGTGTCTCTCAGCCTTTTGTGTTGTAACGACCTGGGTAATGGGCTGTGTGATGACCTTCTGAGTTTTATTGTTGTGACATACTGGGTCTTGTGCTGTAATCTCCTGGGTCATTGGCTGTGTTGTAACATCCTGAGGTTTTGTGGTGTAACCTCCTGAGTTCCGTGGTGTGATATCCTGAGCAGATGGGTGTGATGTAACGTTCCAGGCTTTAGTTTGGCTCTGAGTTTGAGGTCTGGCTATGTGTTCATGGAGTGCATCAGTTTGCTTAGTTTGGGAGTTAGAGGGTGTAGCAGCTGGTGATGCAGCCGTGGTCTGGTTTCTGGACAGTGGTTGCCTTTCATCTATGGAATGGGTTTGGGTTTGAGTCTGGTGAGGGAGATTGGTGGTGGTGTCATGTGTTGTTTTGGGTCCAGTGTTGGTTTTCATGGCTGGGACTCATTTGTTGATAAGGGCTAGTTTCCAGATGTCTGGTAGGTGGGAGGTATCATCCCATTTATTCATGTTATGGGGGTGTTTCTCTATTTTGATGGTTTCCCTGATTATTCTCTTGTTGAAGTGTTCAGTATTGGAGATAAGTTTGGATCCCTCAAAATCAATTTCATGTCCTGTGGCTTTAAGGTGCTGGAAAAGGGAGGAAATATTTTCTTCTTTTCTGGCTGCGTTCTTGTGTTCTGCGATGTGTGCATTTATTCTCCTGTTGGTTTGTCCAATGTATGTGGCTGGACAATTTTTACATGGTATTTCATAAACTCCTTGGTTTTCTAGCTGGATCTTGTCCTTGGGGTTTCTTAAGATGTTGGCTATTTTTTGGTCAGTGCTGAAGGCTGTCCTGATATTGTGTTTGTGGAGAGTTTTGCTGATTTTATCTGTGGTGCCTTTGATGTAGGGGAGGAGAGTGATACCGTTGTCCTGCTCTGTGTCTCGGTTTTTGGGGGGTGTCTCCCTTAGGATCAGGTTGGTAATTGTGTTTCTTCGGAATCCATTGGAAATTAATATGTTAGTGAGGGTGTAATTTTTCTCAGGTGGTCTTTGTCAGCTAGACAGATTGATCTGTCCAGGGTGGTGATGGGATTGTGCATTTAAGTAGTGGATACCGGAAGAAAACACACACCAACCACTACTTAAACACACAATCCTCTCACCACCCTGTACAGATCAACTCTGTAGCCAAGACCCTCATCTCCAGAACCAAACACCTAGCCAACAAATACCACCTGAGGACAGAATTATATTATCTTTCAATCAAAATGGAGAACTAAAGGCTGGATTTGATGTCATCAATTGGGTCACATTCCCAAAGAAATCCTTTCTGAAAGTCAAAGTTGGTGGAATACATTCTATGACTTTCTAAGAGGACACTTTAATAATTAATGAAGAAGCCATCATTTGGCCAAGCAGATTTAACCAGGTTTGGATAATCCAGGATCAGGTTAACAATGTTTAACCAAACAGATGTGGCCTGTAAGATAGTTCTAGTGATTCTCATATCTGAAATACTAAAACATATGCCAGGGAAACATAATGATTAATGTTGTAGGGAGATTAATTGCCATACTGCCTTCAAGTTAAAAAAGAAGAAGACAAATCGTCAGAGGTAATGGCAACCATGTGAACAAATCTTTTATATAGTTATACAATGTTGAAAAGGAGAACAGTTTAATTGTAATCCAAATAAATCTAAAAATTAGGAAAATATTTGAACCTATTCCATTACAACCTCTAAATTATATAATCTACAGCGCTATACAATACATATGTCAAATCAAATCAGGAATTGGATTAAAATTAGATATAGTCTGCCTGCAAGAAGTCCACATTAAACAACAACATATTCAAATGCTGAAGTACCCAAGAATTAGTGACTTATATGCCTCATTGGCTCAACAAAATAAAAGAGAAGTACTATACATAAAGAATACAATTAAGGCCAAATTAATTTATACAGATGAAGAAGGAAGAATTTTATTGGTGGAAATAATGGATAATAATTTGAAAATCCTTTTAGTAGCAATTTATGCACCAAATGAAAAACAAGAAGAATTTTACAAAAAGTTGCATGAGAAGATAGTAGAATTGGAATATGACAATATTTGCATGTTGGGAGATTTTAATGCTATAGTAGACAAATATTGAACTATAAAACACAGAAACTTAACAAAAAGAGGAGAAAGACACTTCCAAAATCTTTTTTTAAGATGGTGGAGGAATTTAGGATTAGAGATGTTTGGAGAGAAATGAACTCTAAAGGTAGACAATATACATTTTACTCTAATAGACATTTTGTACAGTTTGCTTCTGTTCCTTCTGCCGGCCTGTGAGATCTGGGTCCGGTGTTCGCTGGTGTTGGAGAGCTTGCCAGCTCGATGGACAGCTGCTGCTGTAGCCGGGCCAAATTTTGGGCCCGGGGCTACTGGTACTTGTGCTGGGTGGCCCTGAGGCTAGGCCCGAGGACGGATGACGATGGAGTCCAACCTGGGGCAGCTATGGAGCCCCAGATTGAAGGTGGCGGTGGCAAAGAGTTTTTCCTTGCCCGGCAGTTGAACATTGGCTGGCGGGGGCTGCTTGACTGCTTTTATGAAGCTGGCTTGAGGCCCACACTGGCTCAAAGGATTTCCCCGCTTAGCCTCTATTGTGTCCTGAGGGCGTCTTTGATGTCTGTTTGCCTGGAAGAAGGACACCTGGAAGATGGAAAACCCAATGGCTGATGAGCGGGTTGGAGGACATGTTGCCACCTGCCCCACTGCTATGGCCACGATCTCCAGACTTGCTGGGGATGCCTGCTCCCCCCACTTTAGGTCAGTTCGGGCTGGAGGGGTCAGCGATCTCCACGACAGTGAGAGAGCGGTGGTGGATTTGCTCTGGTTTAACATCCAGTATCTGCTGCTCTGGCAGCTTTGACTGACTGGATTACCCCTCCTGACAGTATTATGGCCTTTGGCCTGCCAAGAGCTTTTGAGCACCACCTCTGTGAGAGGGCGGTGGTTGGACTCTGCTCCTTTTCATCATTCCAGTTGCCGTGAGAGGGTAGACGGATTTGGGAGCTTCGCGCTGTTGATACTTGGCTTCTGAACTGATTGATTGACCATCTGGCCTTGTTTCATCCCCCATTATTTCCATTTCCTGGATGGCTTCACATTTTTACTCGGCTGCTGAACTGCGGGCCCTGGGGAATGGCCTCCTTTCCCTGTTGTGGCCTATGGAACTGTCTACGGCCTACCTTAAGGAGGGATCCTGGGATCCCAAGAGGTGACATGGTGCAACAAGGGGTTTTAATAAGGCTTTTAAAAAGGGTTTTAAAAAGGGGTTTAACCGGGGGTTTTCACTGTTTAATTTTTTAACAAAAGGGTGGTGGGTTGTAGGGTCCTGTCAGATCTTGGGAGAGTCCCACTGTACCAGTTCCAGTCCAGGTTTGGTGAAGGTCGCAATGAGGGGAGAGGGGGTTGGGGCTTGCTAGGGCTCTGGGGAAGGGGTGGGGTTGCGATCTCCATGGTGATTGGAAATGGCAGTAGGTTTAGGAACAGAGGGCCTTATCAATATCTTGGAGTGCACCCCTGCTGTCTTCGAGTGGTGGCACGCTCTGACCCTCTGGTGCTTCTCTGGGGGTATGGGAGAGCAGGCCCCTGGGTTCAGGTTGGTCTACTTAAATGCCAGGTCCATGATGACTAAATCTCCCCTCGTCCGTGAGCTGATCGAGGAGGACCTGGCTTGCGTTACAGAGACCTGGTTGGGCCCAGAGGGAGGAGTCCCTCTGATTGAACTGGGCCCACCAGGTTTCTGTGTGCCAGGGTAGGGGCAGGGGGGTGGCAGTTGTTATCAGGGAGATCTTTTGTCCACAGGAGGCCACTGCTCCTCTGATAGGTGGGTGTGAGTCTCTCCTCCTAAGGTGGGGCCCGGGTGGCCAGTTGGGCCTGTTGCTCATGTACCTTTCTCCCAGCTGCATGACAATGGCCCTGCCCAAGCTGCTCAATGCTCTTTCCGGGCTGGCGGTGGAGTTCCCCAGACTTATGGTTTTGGGGGATTTTAACCTGCCTTCTCTGGGGGGGCATCTGGGATGGCTCAGGAATTCATGGACACCATGGTGGCCATGGACCTGACCCAATTAATCCAAGGCCCGACTCACAGGGGAGGACACACACTCGACCTTGTTTTCATCTCTGGTCAGTGATATAATGATCTGGGTGGGAGATTACCAATTAATCACCCCCTGTCATGGACTGATCATTATCTCCTCTGGCTGGACTTCCAATATGCCACTCCTTGTCCCTGGGAGGCAGAACCTATTAGGTGGTTCCGCCCCAGGTGCATAATGGATCCAGAAAGGTTTCAGGCGGAGTTTGGGATGATTCCTGCCTCCCTTATCCACAGCTCGGTCGAGACTCTGGTGGACACTTGGCAACATGCAGCCTCCGGGGCTCTAGACTGAGTTGTACCTTTGCGGCCTCTAACCCGGTGCAGATTCCGGTTGGCTCCCTGGTTTTTGATGGAGCTCCGGGAGATGAAGCATTGGAGGAGGGGCCTAGAGAGCAGTTGGAGGTCCAGTCGGTCCAAATCTGATCGAGTGCAGTTAAGATCTGTTACTAGACCTTATCTTGTGGCAATGCAAGCAGCGAAGTCTGTGTACTTCTCCGCTCTCATTGCATCCACAGATAATCACCTGGCTGCCCTGTTTCAGGTCACCCGTTCCCTCCTCAATCAGAGGACTGGGGGACCCTTTGCAGGGACGGGCCAAGGAGTTTAGTCAACATCTGCTGGACAAGATTGCTCAGATCAGGGCTGGTCTGGACTCCAACTGGGCAGAATCTGATGGGGGGAGCGACTGGACTTGGGGATACCAATTGGGAAGAGTTTGATCCTGTGACTCTGGATGAAGTGGATGGGATCATGAGGAAGCTGAGTGCCACCTTGTGTTTATTGGACCCGTGTCCCTCCTGGCTGGTTTATGCTGCTCAGGAGGTAACACGAGGCTGGCTCCAGGCAGTGGTCAATGCTTCATTGAGTGAGGGGTGCTTCCCCTCTGCCTTGAAGGAGGTGGAGGTGAGGCCCCTCCTCAAGAAGCCTGCCTTGGACCTGGCTATTTTGAACAAGTTCCATCCCGTCTCCAGCACAGCAGGAACAGCCCTGCAGTGGTGGTCAACAGCTTGGTACAGAGGATGACACTGATCTCTGGTGGGCTTGGGATAGAGGTTTTTCCTCTGTCCTGGTCCTATTAGATCTCTCAGCGGCTTTTGGTACCATCAACCATGGTATCTTACTGCGATGCCTCAGGGGGTTGGGAGTGGGAGGCACGGTTTTGCAGTGGTTCTCCTCCTACCTCTCAGGTCATTCGCAGTCGGTGTTGGCAGGAGGATCGAGGTCGACTCTGAGGCCCCTCGCTTGTGGGGTGCATCAGGGGTCAGTCCTCCCCCCCTCCTGTTCAACATCTACAGGAAGCCGCTGGGTGAGATTGTCTGTGGTTTTGGGGTGAGGTATCATCAGTATGCTGATGATACCCAGCTTTTTATCTCCACCCCAAACCAACCCAGTGATGCCCTCAATGTGATGTCCCGGTGCCTGGAAGCGGTATGGGTCTTGATGGGTAGGAACAGGCTTCAGCTCAACCCGGCCAAGACCGAGTGTTTGTATGTACCGGCATCTCAGATTGTCCAGAATGTTCCATCTTTGGTTATGGGGGGAGAGGTATTACCCCCTGTGGAAAGGGCACACAATCTAGGCATCGTCCTGGATGCACAGCTCAATTTGGAAGATCATGTAGGAGCTGTGGCCAGGGGGGCATTTGCTCATGTTTGCCTTGTGCAGCAGTTGCACCCCTATCTGGACTGAGATGCCTTGCATACAGTTACTCATGCACTTGTTACCTCCCGTGTAGATTACTGCAATGCTCTCTACATGGGGCTCCCCTTGCGGACCACTCAGAGGCTTCAACTGGTGCAGAATGCGGCTGCATGGGTTGTGATGGGAGTATCTCGATACTCCCATATTACACCTCTTCTGTGTGAGCTGCATTTGTTGCCAGTTGCCCTCTCGGTGAGATTCAAGGTTCTGGTAATCATCTATAAAGCCCTTCATGGCTTAGGTCCGGGATATTTGCGGGAGCACCTGCTGCCAGCAACGGTTTCCCATTGCCCTGTGCACTCCAACAAGCAGGGTCTCCTCAGGGTGCTGTCAGCCAGACAATGTCAGCTGGTGACTTCCAGGGGGAGGGCCTTCTCTGTGGGTATGCCTGCCCTTTGGAACCAACTACCCATGGAGCTTCGGGTGGCTCCTGACCTTCGTTCCTTCCGTCGTGACCTGAAGACATGGCTTTTCCAATCAGCCAACCTGGACTGAGGGGTTTTTAGATTTGTTGGTTAGTTTTAATGTTTTAATGTGTAATTGGGGTTTCTTGTTTAATTGCTTTTTAAATTTTGTATTTCTGTTTATTTTTGTGAGCCGCCCCGAGTCCTTCAGGAGATAGGGTGGCACAGGAATCCCATTATTAAATTAAATTTATCTTGGTCGAGAATTGACATGATTTGGATGTCATCAGAAATAATTTCTAATATACAAGAAATTAAAATTGAAGCAAGTACTTGGGTGGACCATAACCTAATATGGGTCAAATGGAAAGGACAAAAGAAAAGATCAAGATGGACTTTAAATAATGTAATTTTGAAAGAAAAAGAATTCTTAAAGAAAATGGAAGAATTGGCGTTCTTTAAGGAGAATAAGAAGGAGGAAACTTCATTGTAGAACTTATGAGACATCATGAAGGCCTATACTAGAGATTTGATTATAGATTATACAAGAAGAAGAAATGTTAAGAAAAGACAGAATTAACAGATATTAGAGGGTGAATACAGGAAACTTGAGAAAGAATTGCAAAAATATCCACAAAAATAATTATCAAAAAACAAATGGAGGTCATTAAGCATAAAATAGAATTGACAGAAAAAGAAGAATTAGCTCAAAAAATTAGAAGTGCCAAACAAAACTTTTTTGAAAATGTGAATAAACCTGGTAGATGGCTGGCATATAAATTGAAAAAAGAGAGAGAAACTAAAAAGATAATACAGCTGATTGATGATCAAGGTGTGAGTCATAATGGAAATGAGGAAAAGAAAGAGATAGTACAGAAGTACTCTGAGACATTGTATAAGCAAGAGAATATTGTATGAGCAAGAGAAGAAGAAAAAGTTAAACAATATCTACAAGAAGCAGAGTTACCCAAATACCTGAAGACATTAAGATAATGCTAGGAGGGAAAATAACAATGATGGAACTGATGAAGCATTAAACATTTGTCCATTTTAATTAGCTTATTGGGATGTTTATTTAATTCTTTTTTTAAATTTTGTACTGTTTGTTTTTATTGTTGTGAGCTTCTCTGAGTCCTTCGGGGGATAGGGCAGCATAAAAATCCCAAAAATAAATAAATAAATGAATGAATAAATAAATAAATAAATAAAATAAAATAAAATAAAATAAAATGATGTAATCCACCCAAATAATGGAAACATCATTATAACTTTCCATTTGCAAAGTAACCAAAGAAACTGAAACAGAAAAGTAGGGTAAGGTATAAACTCTGACTTTGTTGAAAGCTTCAGTCAGTTTCCTTGCTACGGAAGCCATTGTGAAGCAAGGAAGTTCATAAAAACCAAGACAGCAGAATATGAAGAAAGATCCTTCATATTCCATTATAATTTCTTCTGATTTAAAGTTCACTATCTGGGCATGAGGATAGATGATTAGCCATATAATGCAAATATCACTCTAAAAAAAGATGTAGTAAGATACAGGTGCTTGTGCACAAACTGCCTAGGATCCTTCCACTTCCTCAGGAGCAACAGGGTGAAACTGCTACCAGTTAACAGGGCAAGAACCTGCCTCAGGAGCTTCCACCAGACCAGCAACCACGCCGGCATCTAATTGGGAATGAAATAGAGTGATTTGTCTTCCAGAAAATCTGCAAATTCCTCAGCTCTCCCCTTCAGGTGGACCTCAATCTCCTCGTTCCCTAGGAGGAGATGGCTCACCTTTGGTGATAACACTTTACCAGTTTTTTTTTAAAAAACATTCATTGATTTATTCATTCATTCATTTGTACCATTTATTGTCTATGGACTTTACAGTGACTCCTCCTTCATAAATACAAGTGTTGCAAATAACTTAGAGTTTCATGCCTGCATTTATTTCTCTTTTTCTTCCTAGCTGTTTTGAGGCTTGCTGTCAAAACCAATTATTGTTTATTGTCAATGAAGCCATTTTTTTCCAGACATGACAAACAACCATTCATTCTTGTTCAAGGTCCCCTACGACAGGAATTCTGAGCTGGTGATTATCTCAAAAATAATAATGAGTATCAGCATGGTTATCTGCTAGATTGGTGAAAATGTTTCCAAATACATCTGCGGAATATTGGAAATGCAAACACAACCAAGGCACATTTTTTCATATGTTGTGGTCTTGTCCGGAAGCTAGGAAGTACTGGACCAAAATTCGCCCATCAGTGAAGAGATCCAACAAAGAATCATCCCCAGAGAAAAATCATCTAGATGCCCTAAGCTCTATGGCCTCCCCAAGATACACAAAGAAGGAACACCACTCAGACCCATAGTCAGCTCCATAGGCTCACCTCTACAGAACCTTGCCAAATTTCTCGCCAAACAACTCCAGCCCTACACAGAATCCATCATCTCACACGTACAAAACTCTTTCCACTTCATAGAAACAATAAAGAAACAAAACCTACAACCCAGCGACCTACTTGTGAGCTTCGATGTCATATCCCTCTTCACCCAAGTACCTATTAAAGAAGCCTTGACAGCTATCCAAAACAAATAACCCCCCCTAAACACATCCTAGATCTGACCAACTATTGCCTTTCCAACACATACTTCATCCACAATGGACAAAGATATAAATAGATAGAAGGAGCACCTATGGGATCACCCCTCTCACCCGTCATCGCTAACCTATACATGGAACATTTTGAAACCAATGCTCTAGACAAATCCGAATACAAACCCAAACTCTGGCTTAGATATGTAGATGACACTTTTGTAATTTGGCCACATGGGAAAGAAAAACTGGACAACTTCCTCACACATCTCAACAGCCTACACCCAAAATACAATTTACCATGGAAACAGAAACCAACAACCAACTTCCGTTCCTGAACATCCTAATTTACAAAAACCCAATGGCTCCTAGGACACACCATCTACCAGAAGAAGACACACACCAACCGCTACTTAAATGCACAATCCCATCACCACCCTGCACAGATCAACTCCGTAGCCAAGACCCTCATCTCCAGAACCAAATGCCTAGCTGACAAAGACCACTTGAGAACAGAATTACACACCCTCACCAACGTATTAATGCCCAATGGATTCCAAAGAAGCACAATCACCAACCTAATCCTAAGGGAGACTCCCCCCCAAAACGAAGACACAGAACAGGACAATGCCATCGCCCTCCTCCCTTACATCAAAGGCACCACAGATAAAATCAGCAAAATTCTCCACAAGCACAATATCAGGACAGCCTTTGGCACTGACCAAAAAATAGCCAACATCTTAAGAAACCCCAAAGACAAGATCCAGCTAGAAAACCAAGGAGTTTATAAAATACCATGCAAAATTTGCCCAGCCACATACATTGGACAAACCAACAGGAGAATAAATGCACATCGCAGAACACAAGAACGCAGTCAGAAAAGAAGAAAAACTTCCTCCCTTTTCCAGCACCTTAAAGCCACAGGACATGAAATTGATTTTGAGGGATCCAAACTTATCTCCAATACTGAACACTTCAACAAGAGAATAATTAGGGAAGCCATCGAAATAGAGAAACACCCCCATAACATGAATAAACGGGATGATACTTCCCACCTACCAGACATCTGGAAACTAGCCCTAATCAACAAACGAGTCCCAGCCATGAAAACCAACACCGGACCCAAAATAACACAGGACGCCACCACCAATCTCCTTCACCAGACTCAAACCCAAGCCCATGCCACAGATGAAAGGCAACCACCATCCAGAAACCAGACCATGGCTGCAACACCAGCTGCTACACCCCCCTCCAACCCCCAAACTAAGCAAACTGACACACGCTATATACACATAGCCAGACCTCAAACTCGGAGCCAAACCAAGGCCCAGAATGTCACATCACAGCCTTCCCCCCAGGATACTACATCACAGAACTCAGGAGATCACAACACAAAACATCAGGAGGTTGCAACACAGACAACGACCCAGGAGGTTACAGCACCACACCCAGGACGTCACAACAATAGAACTCAGAAGGTCATCACACAGCCCATTACCCAGGTCGTTACAACACAAAAGGCTGAGAGACACACAGCCAGCACCTCAGCCACACAGGGTCTCAGGAAAAAGCCATCCAATCTGCATATATCAACTCCACAAACCAATCAAGAAGTAACAACACAGCCAACTCTAGAGTTTAAAAGGGAAAAACAGCCACGATCACACACTTCTCCCAGGAGAACGAAGCTGAAGACACCAGCCTGAAGATGACGGATGAGATTTCGTCAAACGTTGCCAAGGTATTCTCAATCTTACACGGGACAAGACCCGAATACACCAAGACCTACATACCTTTACCCGTGAAAATCTATATATATATATATATATATATATATATATATATATATATATATATATATATATTAGGATATAATATTCATGATAATAAACATAGATATCTCTGCACATACATTGCATATACATTGCACATATAATCATGCCTTTTAAAACGGAAAAAGAGTTGGGCAAGCAAGTTTAACAATATTAAAATATTGTACAAAAAGATAATAAGCAGAAAAGAAAGCAAACAAAGAAAAGGGAAAACAATGCATTACTTTTAAATATCTGCTAATTTGCAATATATTATAACATTTTTTTCACTTTTATTTGGCGCATATGTAGAAGCCAGCATGATTGGTTTTTTTTTACTTTCATATTGTTAGATTAATATATTCCTTGCTCTCTTTCAATAAATCCAAATCTTCCAGGGCAGATGGTTTGATATAAATTACTATTTCACTTTATTTTTTACTCTGTACAGTAGTTGTATATTTTTGCCTCAATTTCCATTGCCTTAATAGAAATGGGTGGCCTGTTATTTGTATTTATGTTTCTTGGAGGCAAACAATATCTGCATTTTGTCTTTTCAACTTATGGAACATTTTGTTTTGCATTGATGGTGAATTTAATCCATTGGGGTGAATTTATGCTGTTAATGTATACCTGACATAATATGTTTTGAACTTATTCCATACAATAAGCCTTCTGTTTTCAAGGGGCAACTATGCGAATGGTTGTGCCAAGATAGAATTAGTGATAAGATCTAAAAAATGTGGTAACCTGGAATCTATTGCTCATAACCTAAGATGTTCACTCAGAATTACCAGCATATTCTGGCTTTGGTATTTGCTATGAAGGAAATAAATGAGAATACCCAACTCTTACCCAATGTCAGTTTGGGCTTCCACATCTTAAATAGCTATTTTTTGGCAAGGTGGATCTATCTTGCCTCAATGAAACTTCTATCCACTCAGGACAAGCTCATCCCTAACTACAAATGTCATATTCAGAACAAGATTGTGGGAGTCATTGGGGGACCCAACTCTCAAGTTTGTCTCTACATGATGAACATCTTGAGTGCCTACAAGATTCCACAGGTAAAAATAAGATATAAAATATACAGGTTCATGAGATTTAAGGTACTTTGGTAAATGGGAAATAGAAAATAGAAATCTTATTAGTTTGTTGGGTGGTGTAATTTATTAAACAGTGAAATGGTAGTTGATCAATCTATTCTTGGATGCCGAAAAGGTTGCCACACTTATTTGTACTTATAAATTAAAATACAGGTAGTCCTTGACTTATTCCTGGAATTCATGTCATAAGTTATGAAAAGTATAGGTTGAGGCATATATGTACTGTAACTGGCCAGTTTCCAGTAAGGAACATTGTAAATTGTGCCATGTTTTTGTAGAATGTTGAAGGAGAGGAACATAGTACTCTATTGTCCAATTGATGGTGGATTGGAAAGGGCTGTTGCATAAAGTGAAAATGACAACAACTACAAGCACAAGCACAAAAGCAGGGGGGAAAACTATGACAATGGCTTCACCAGGGGGGCAGACATCTTTAGATGTGATGCTACTGGCTGAAAAGACGACATCAACCCAAAGCCTCCAGACAGTCCAGACAACCCTTAATATGATGCAAAAAATGATGGTTAAGACTCATGAATTAATAGCTAGTAAACCATGATGACATGAAAACAGAGATGAGAACAGAAATAGACAAAGTAAAAGATGAAATACAAAGTTTGAATAATAAAATTGGAATGATGCAGGAAAAAGTATTTAAAAATGAACAAAAAATAAATCTTGTAGAAGCAAAAATGGAGGAGGTAGAGAAGAAACTAGAGGATAATGAACAGAACTGGAAAGAACTTTATAGTGAACTACATGAATCAATGACCCACATGGAATTAGAAAAGGCATCTTTCCACCTTAGGTTTCAAAACGTGGTAGAAGATAAAAAAGAAGACATACGCATGGTGATGATAGACTTGATAGCGACAGCTTTGCAAAAAACCAAAAACAGAATTGAAAAAGAGGTAGATGAGACATATAGGGTATATACGCACTATGCAAGAAAACATAGATTGCCAAGGGAAGTTCATGTTCATTTCGCAAGGAAGTTAACACGAGACCTCCTGTATACTAAAACTAGGGATGACCCCATTGTCTATAAAGATCATGAAGTGATCACATTAAAACAAATCCCTAGAAGAGTTAGGGAACAGAGGAGGGGTTATCAATTTTTATCCATACAACTTATTAGAAACGCTGTACCGTTCAGATGGCTTATACCAGAAGGCCTATTGGTCTCATGGCAAGATAAAAAATATAAAATAGATTCAATAGAAAAAGCAAAAGAATTCTATGATAGATACATAGGACCAGAAGAAAAATCTGACAATAGAGAAATTTCAAAGAGAAAAAACGAGGAAAAACAACTCTCCAAAAAAGAACTGGATTTACCTACCCAATCCTCAAACCCCAGTGTAGAAAAAGAAGATAATAAGTTGAACAGAAGGGACCCCAGAACTAGAAATGAAATGAAGCACGCTCTCCACAACTAATGATAAAGATAAAGAAATTAATCTAATTTTGGTTAATGTTAATAGTTTAAACTCGCCTTTAAAAAGAAAACAAACCTTTGAGAAACTCAAAAAACAGAATGTTGATATCATTTGTATGCAAGAAGTACATATTCTAGATTGTCAAGTAGATCTATTAAGAAACATGGATTTGGGGAAAATGTATTCGGCATTGGCAAATTAAAAAAAGGGGGGTATTGTGGTATATATAAAAGATTGGCTCCAGCACAAACAAGTATACAAAGATCAAGAGGGAAGAATGCTATTTATGGAAGTATTTATACATCAGAAAAAAACACTATTAGTTATAATATACGCCCCAAACACTAATCAGAAAGATTTTTATTATAAACTTCACCAAATGATAACAGAATTTGACTATGATAATGTATGTATTATAGGGGACTTTAATCTAATTTCAGATAAAAATAAAGATTATAAAAGTGGAAGAAAAAAAGAAAGAAAGGAATACTCTCCCCATGACATTTCAAAATATGGCAAGGGAGCTAAATCTCAAAGATGCGTGGAGAGAGATAAACCCAAATAAAAAACAATACACCTTTTTCTCAAATTCCCAAAATCATGGTCTAGAATAGATCAAGTATGGATGGGCTCTGGCCTAATGGAAAATATTGCAAAAGTGGAAATTGGGATAAATATATGGGCGGACCACAATCCTATATACATCCAATGGAAGGGGAAAAAATTAGGAAGATGGACCTTTAATAATGCCATATTAAGGGATAAAACATATATTGAAATGATAAAGAAGGAATTAAGTATATTCTTTGAGATAAATAAAAAAGAACAGACCTCCCTACAAAATTTGTGGGACACAGCCAAGGCCTATGTGAGAGGCCTAACCATAGCATATAATATAAGAAAGAATAAATAAATGAGGTACCAACAAAGTTTATGGAGGGAGAAATTAAAAGATTTAGAAATAGTTAGACAAAAAGATTTTATTTATTTATTTATTTATTATTTGAACTTATATGCCGCCCCATCTCCGAAGACTGGGCTTACAACTAAAAAGCAAAGAACAATAAATACATTAAAAAACGATTAAATCAGAATTATAAGCCCAAATATTTATAAAATGAATTAAAATTTAAAAATAACCCTCCCAAAGGGTCACAGCCCGGTTGGTCAAATAACCAGGTCTTCAACTTCATGGCGGAAGGTCTGCGGAGGTCAGGGGCAGGCGGAGCTCCAAAGGCAGTTGATTCCAGAGGTCAGGGGCAGCAACAGAAAGGCTCGTCGTCGAGGAACCGCCAGCCGGCATTGGCCCGCCGACGGAACCCAAGGAGTCCTTGCCTATGAGCTCGAACAGGCGTCGGTGTTTGACATCGGAAGAAGGCGCTCCTTAAATATTGAGGACCCATGTGTCGTGAAGGACTTTGTATGTTAACACTAAAACCTTGAATCTCACCGGGCGCAACCGGCAACCAATGCAGCCACGCAGGGGGGTCACATGGGAGAACGGGTAACTCCCATCACCACCAGCCCGCCGCATTTTGCACCAGCTGCAATCTCGGATGGTATGCAAGGGCAGTCCCAAATAGAGAGCGTTGCAGTAGTCAAGCCTGAGGTAACAGGGCATGAGTGATCGTGTTGCAGCGCCCCGATCCAGAAAAGGGAAGTTGACGAACAAGGCGGGCTGGGCAAAGGCCCTGGCAACGGCCCCCACCTGCTCCTCCAACCGAGCCGCATCCAGGAGGACCCCAGATTCGCCCTATCCACAGGGGCAGCACCTCTCCCCTATGGCCAAAGATGGATAATCTTGACTGGGTCGGGACGCCATGCACAGCCACTCAGTCTTGGCGGGTTGAGTGAAGCATGTTTCCGCTCATCCAGTTCCGCACGCATCCAGACACGGGTCATCAGGGAGAGGGCATCACTGATCTGGCCTGGGGTGGAAATGTACAGCTGAGTATCATCAGCACTGATGGAATTTCACCCCAAAACCACGGATGATCTCACCCAGCGGCTTCATGTAGATGTTAAACAAAGGGGAAAGGACCGACCCTGAGGGACCCCACAAGTGAGCCCTAGGGACGACCTGACCCCCGCCAACACACCGATTGCGACAGCCCGGAGAGGGAGGAGAACCACCAAAAGCGGTGCCCCACTCCCAACCCCCAAGGCGATGCAAAAGGATACCATGGTCGATGGTATCGAAAGCCTGAGAGGTCTAATAGGACCAGGACAGAGGAAAACCCTATTCGAGCCCTCCAGAGATCATCCATCAGCGCGACCAATGCCGTCTCCGTGCTATACCCAGGTCGGAAGCCGATTGATACGGATCTAGGTAGTCCGCTTCATCCAGGAAAAGCGGAACCTGTTGAGCCACCACACTCTCAACAACCTTCAGCAAAAAACGGTTGTTGGAGACTGAGCGAAAGTTGTCTAACACAGTCGGGTCCAGGGCAGGCTTCTTCAGGAGGGGCTCACCACCGCCTCTTTCAAGGCGGCAGGAAAGACACCCTCTCCTTAAAGAAGCGTTGATAACTGCCGGAGCCACCATGGTGGCCTCCCTGGCGGCATAAGCCAGCCAGGAGGACACGGGTCCAATAAACATGTGGTGGAACTCATACGCCGCATAATCCTGTCCACTTCATCCTCGGAAAGCGGATCGAACTCATCCCAAATAACCAGACTCCCTGCACCCCTTCCTCAGACCACTGCAAATCGGAGGACAACCCGCCCGAATCGAGCAATCTTATCCGACAGATATTGAACAATTCCTCGGCCTTACCTAGCGGGTCCGCCCCCCCTGGCTGAAGGAGGAGCAGTAACCCGAAACAGGGCGGCGAGGCGTTATCTCTGGGACGCTATGAGGGTGGAGAGATAAGATCTTCTTGCCTCTCATAGCTACCAGGTAAGTCCTAATAAAGGCTCTAGCTGGGCTGGCGGATTGGGAACGGGACCTCCACCTGCTCTCTAAACCCCTTCGATGGCGCTTCATCTCCGGAGCTCCTCAGTATACCAAGGAGCCAACCGAGATCCATGACGACAAGGGGCGATGGGGACAACCCTGCCGAGGGCCTCCAGCCCGTTGCCAGGCTATTGCCAGATCCGGCAGAGCTGTGAGCAAGGGAAGAAGGAAAGAACCCCAGTTCTGCCTGGAACCTCTCAGGGTCCATTAGGCTCTGGGGCGGAACCATCTAGGTGGCTCCTCATCCCAGCAGTGGGGGCTGTTGGAAGACCAGCCGTAGGAGATAGTGATCAGACCATGGAACAGGCAAAGTCAATAGTGACCTGCCCTCTGTCACTCCGCCCTGCTCAGAGATAAAAACTAGGTCAAGAGTATTTCCTCCATGAGTAGGACCTTGAATCAACTGGGTCAGGCCCATGGCCTCCATAGAAGCCATGAATTCCTGGGCCACACCCCCCCCCAAGGAAGGCAAGTTGAAGTCCCCAAGACCATAAGGTCCGGGAGCTCCACCGCCACCCAGAGAGGAGATCAGGAGCCCAGGCAGGGCAGCTGCCACACAGCTGGGGAAAGGTATGCTAGCAGCAAGCCCACCACCATTTGGCCCCCATCTCAGGAGGAGGATCTCACTCCGCCTATCTCTGCAACAGAGACCTCCCTCGGAAACAAGGTCTCCCCGAATAACCACGCCACCCCACCCCCCTACCTGGCTCGTGGCGGTGCAAGACCGAAACCTGGTGGGCATAACTCAACCAGAGGAACACCCCTCTGGGCCCAACCAGGTCTCAGTGATGCAAGCCAGGTCCGCAGCCTCCTCCTCGATGATCCCGGAGGAGGGACGACAGCCATAGCCAGACCTGGCATTAAAATACACCAACCTAAGCCCAGGGATCCTGGTTCCATTGCCCCTTGGGAGGAGGCCATGACATGCACGCCAGCCTTAAATGCAAATGGCCCCATAACCTGATATGGCCCTATGCCTCATCGTCCTCTTCCAATCCCGACCACCCTGGGAATCGCCCCCACCCCAGGGCCCAGAGCCCAGCCCCCAACCCCCACACACTCCCACCAGCCCCGGGCTGCAGAATGACCCTGCACCCCCTCCTCCTCCTAACCCTTTAAAA
>CM019155.1:138016267-138127243 GCA_009733165.1 Naja naja
GTTAATTTGATTTTGTGCTAGGATTATACTTAAGCAATATGATAAGGACTTGGAAGGCCAATCTGATTATTTTGCTCTATCCAAAACAGAATTTTTTAGCAGCTAAACCCACTTCATTAAGCTAGCAAAATATTAAAATCAAATAAACTTCCCAATATCATAAACCACAAACATTAAGGATTTTACTACTCTCTTGGCCATCTGGACCATTTTGTCAGTGCTTCAGAAAAAAAAAGTCAAAAAGATCAAGAGATGTTGGATAATGAGAGAACATTTCAATAAAATGGGAAAATATATACAGGGAAAATAGTAATATATGTAATAATAGAAAATATAATTTAATAATATAATCCAAATAAATCAAGACAGTAGATGGGAATTTAGGATTAGGTAATCAAACTGTATTATTACTATTAATAGTGTGTTAAAGTATATTATGAATTTAAAATAATTAAGGACTAGGAACTGTGTGGGATTTTGAGATACACTCTCGGGATTGACTAAATATTGTCAATATTTAGCATTATTATTAACCCTACACATTTTGAATATTTAAGTTATGGTGGTACTATGAATAATTTTTAGAAAATATTAAATAATAGTATTTAGGGGCTATACATGCAAGGCACAAAGAAATGTTATTTATGTTTAAATGAATTAATGGGAAAATGAGAAATGGATTATGAAAAGAGATTAGCCTTGTTGAAGTTGTTGAAGCTGTAAGATTAGAACTACATATATCTATTTGTATTATTGTTGCTTAAAAAAGACTTGACCCAGTTAATGCAATGTTGATAAAATATGTAAGTTTATATTGAAAAAAAAACTTATTTAAAAAAAATGTATCAGGCAAAAATGCATGGTGATCTTTCTGATTTTTATTTCCTGACAGTTAGAACAATTAATCAATGGAACAAGTTGCCTCCAGAAGTTGTTGTGGGTGCTTCAACACGAAGAGTTTTTAAGAAGAGGTTGGATAGCCATTTGTCTGAATTGCTATAGGGTTGAGCAAGGGGTTGCACTAGAAGACCTCCAAGATGCCTTCCCACTCTATTATTCTGCATTCTATGCTCCATTTGTCCAGAATGCTATTACTTACCTTTTAAAGGTCACCAATGATCTGTCATCTAATTGAACACAAATCTAAAGAGTACATCCTAATTCAAAACACAAGTCAACAATTTTTGAATATTCAGAATGTAGGTTAAACTATCTCCAGATCTGTATGCACCTGATAAAATCTTGTGGGCCATTTAATAGAATCATCATCAATGCAGAGTGATTTAGAAGAGGAAGGGTCTGGGTCTATCCATCCAACTTTGATTTTTGCGAATGTGTTATTTGAATATGTGACCCAGTTGAAAATATCAAATCCAGCAATTATATGTCCCTTGTTATCAAATGAAATATTTTCGCCAGCACTGTTTTTAAAGAAAGTGCTTCTTATAAACCTGTGGAACTAAATAGGGGAAAAAGTTGAGAGAAAATGATAAGATGAAATACTGTCTTGAAAACTCTGGGTACCAGTCTAGAAAAAAGATATATTGCTACAGAGATCAATATTAAACATTCAAGATACCCTAAGAGCACTAATTTCAGTTCAAAGAAGAGAAGGAGAAGGAAAAGGAGAAGATAATGAACTGTTGTGGCTGCATGGTAACATTACAAGGAAAGCTGAGGTGACACATTTGAATAATTGGAATCTTTAATGTGGCCCAGATTGATCTGTTTAGGACTGTCTATTCTCTTTCTTTTCTTTAAAAAATCATGCTCCAATTTATTTATTTATTTGTATACCACTTTTATTATTTGTACAAACAACTCAAGGAGGTGAACATATCCAACACACTTTCCTTCTTCTGTTTTTCCTACAACAATAACTCTGTGAAGTGGGTTGGGCAGAGAGAGAGAGAGAGAGAGAGAGTGACTGACCCAAGGCTACCCAGCTGTCTTTTGTGGCTAAGATGGGACTTGACCCCCATCTTTCTAGCCTGGTGCCTTAACCACTAGACCAAACTGGCTCTACTCCCTCAAATTGATGTGAGGCAAATTTTGTATTAATACACCCATACATAGTATAGAAAATTAGCAGTAGGAAAAAATGCCTTTGAAGCTCTATTTCTTTATGGTATTATAAAAACTTGCACAAGCAGAAAAATTATTTAGGAGAAAGAAATATTGACTGAAATTCTACTATATTGTTCTACAAAATACCTGCCATGGTTCACGAGTTAATCGATCTTGTGATCTCTCTTTCAACTTTGCTGTCTGTTTTGTCTTGGATGAAGTTATTCTTTGCAAAGCATGAGCCATAATGTATACTGCATTGTAGATGCTATAACTGTGACCAGACATGCTTGTGTCAAAGAGGGTCACAGGTAGATTCTCCAACTTTTCCTCCCCAGTGCAGATCTCCTCATCTTTCTCTTCTAGAGGGGAATTTGAGAAATCACAATTAAATGCATCTTTCCACAAGACTCTGATAAACTCATCCCTATTTTCTGAAACAGGATTTCTTTTTTGCAGAAACTTCTGGAATCCTCTAGGATAATTTGTGTGAATTGCAAAGGACAGAGCTCCATGGAGGCAATGTATGTCCCAATCTCTTAGAAAACCAGGAGAAGCAAAGTCCATCTGGGCTGTCATGATCCACACTCGGCTCTCAACTGCTATATCATAAAACTCTGCGAAGTGGAAAATTGATCTTAAGACACTAATAGTATGCAGTTCACCTTGTATAATAACAGTATTGGCAGTACTTCCTGTGACAACCCGTGAAGTTGAAAACCATTCCACTGCTGCTTCAGCAACATCACCTGAAAAGGACATTTTGGGCATTGTTTCTAAGAAGTCCACACAAATGCCATGCTGAGAATAAATGGGAAGTATATTCTGCTTAAATATTTCTCCGTTGTCATCATTATATGCTACTACACCAATCCAGGTCCACTTGAAATGCATCAGCAACTCTAGGATTCCCATATATTGATGGGTCCCATTTGGAAACATCTGGTGGAAGAAATCTTCTTTAGTTTTGTCTTCTATTATTGGAGATGACCCATAAATGATCTTAGGATGGAAATACATGGGAGAAGGTGAAACATAATGACAATCAATCTTATGATAAATTCAGTTGAAAGGTAAGGCACCAGAGGTGGTATTCAGCAGGTTCTGACCAGTTCTGGAGAACTGGTAGCAGAAATTTTGAGTAGGTCACAGAACCGGCAAACACCACCTCTGACTGGAGATTTTACAGTATCCTTCCTCTGCCATGCCCACCAAGCCACGCCCACAGAACCAGTAGTAAAAAAATTTGAATCCCACCACTGTAAGGTACTTGTGATGATCCAGGGCATGGCACAAAGGGAACATAGTCAGATAATCAGTAGGAGTCTGATAACCAATGTCCTGGTTATCTTCTGGCTGGAGAAAAACTATCCCAGGAACAGCCTTTGGCTGCAGAGAATCAAGTCCAAAATATGGTCAACAAAAACTGAAACTATAAGACCAATCAAGGCAAAATGAAGTAATTAGTTCAGCAGGGCAGGAGCAACAATTCCAGATGTGAAGGTATGGCAGTAACTCCACATGGCTGGGAAGATGCCAGGAACACAGATAACTAAAGTCAACACAAGATAAACTCACATTTACTCCCAGAAACTGCTGAACACAGCATGCATTTCTTTTAAACTCTCATTTCCAGGTGTGGCTAATGAAGGGAATCAGGGCCCTTTCCACCCCTGTAAGCCATGCAATCCACATTGCTCTCTTCTCTATTCCTCCCTGCATGCCCTAGGATGAAGAGGTGATGGGCCTAGGTCCTCTGAACTCCCTCTCCCTTATTCTATCTCTCTTCTGCTCTACCCAGCCGATCTTTGCCCTTCCCCAGTTTCCTCCACAGCCAATGGAGCCACTCCCTCTCCCTGTCAGCTGTTTATCTTCCTCCTCAGATTTAGACTCCAACAGGGGCATGGCAGCACTGGAAAAAGGTTCTCCATTCACCTTCATTTTACATTTGATTGATGTATTTCATCACTGATGAGTGTAAAAGCAAACATTCTATCTGCAAATATCTTTCTTAAATATTAGTATTGTAGCAGATGACCTGACTCATCCCAAAGGAAGGGTCAAGCATGTCATCAGTCTCAAGTCCCTTCACACCCACAAGAGATCTAAATCCAGCCTACATTGAGTTCTGTTGACTTTTATCTACCCCCAATGTGTGGGAAAGGAAAATATATTTTTTGTTAGTAAACACCTAACGAGATAAGAAATCTGTAGTGATGTTCAGACATATTGTTGAGGAATTTCAATGGGACTTTGAATTAACATTGTCAACTATGTAGTGTCCTTTAATATACAGTGTACACCTGTTCCCAGGAGAACCTTTTACAGCAGAAAAAGTTGTTGTAGGATTTTTTTTTTAAAAAAACACCTTTATCTGTAATAATTATGGAGTACAATTTATAAAAGAATTTATCATTGGATATATATTTTTTAAAAATCAAATGAGTCTAAAAAATTAAGAAGGAGATAAAAAATCCATTTCAAGAGACAAAATGAAATAATTTCTTTTTACTAGATTTAGAAAAGAGGCTTGCTAAGAAATTCAAGACAAATAGTAATGATCATTCAAATGAATGAAAGCAAGTGGCTTACTTGATCAGGGTTAAAATGTTGCATGTTCTAAAAATAACTAGGGAGTTTTTTTATTTGCTAACATTTGGACTGGAAAAGATATCACTTACTAAATTTGCTCTGCAAAGCACAATTTGCTTTGCTGTTAGTTGTTCTGATTTTTGTAGAGAGTGAGTTAGCATGCCATAAACATGTGGTCATATGAACTATCTTACTTTCTGATTCACCTAAGTATGGCAAGAAATACAGTACTAAAATTTTCAAAGTCCTTCAGTTGAGGCTGTTAAGCACAGCATGGCTTGACATGAATAGAATGGGTAGATACAGGATGAGTTTAATACAAATGCATCGTGCTGATCCTTCACATGCAAACAGATTAAACATGAAGTTGGATCTTCAGAAAAGAAAAAGGGTCATAGATCTTTAAAATGAGATATCCATTTTCTGGCACACATACACAAGATCATATTTAAATTTAAGGAATGCAGTTATTCCTCAATTATATTTCAATGCCTATAGCTTGCCTGTGGTACTTTGTAAGTGCTCAGGATATTTGTCATATGCAGACAGACTTGAGAATTGGGTCCTCCAATGACTCCCAAAATGTTATTGTGAATATCACATTTGTAGTTGGGGATGAATTTGTCTTTTGTAGATAGTAATTCCATTGAGGCAAGATAGGTCCATCTTGCAAAGAAATGGCTGTTTAAAATGTGGAAGCCAAAACTGATATTGGGTAAGAGTTGGGCATTCTCATTTATTTCCTTCACAGCAAATGCCAAGGCCAGGATGTGCTGGTAATTATGAGTGAGTATCCTATATTTTTTAAAAAATAGTTCCAGGTTAAGTCTGTTTTCTAGATGGCAATGCTCAGATCAACTGCATAGAACACGTTTTGGAAATTATGAAGTTATTTTCACACACAAAACTAAAGAATTACTCTTACAGTTTCAGAAATCAGTTTGAAACATACTGTATTTTCATTAGGGATATTACTGAAACATGAAACATGAAAATGTTAAGAGCTATTGCAAGATCTTATTTATATGTTTACAATATTTGATATCTATTCATGTCATTTATTTTACTTGCTACTAAACTTCTATGCAACCCATCTCGCTGTGGTGATTCTAGGCAAGTAATAAAATGTAATCTATTTTTACAATATAGATTTCTGTGAAGTAGGGCATTATGGTATTCTTGCATTTTATATCTTTACATTCCTGTAGGTGCTTCCATCTATGAGCATCTTGAGAACCACTCTAGCAAAGTTTAGCAGATGAAGACAAAAGCATATGCATGATTTGAGACTCTGGAGAAAGTGCAGAGAAGACCAACCAAGATGATTAAAGGCCTAGAGACGAAAACCTATGAAGAATGGTTGCAGGATTTGAGGGAGTTATGATAGCAGTATTCCAATATTTGAGAGGCTGCTACAAAGAGGAGGGGGTTAACTTATTTTCCAAAGAACCAAATGGCAGGACAAGAAACAATGGATGGAAACTAATAAAGGAGAGAAGCAACTTAACAGTGAGGGAATTAACCAGTGGAACAGCTTGCCAACAGAAGTTGTGGGTGCTTCCAGAATACTATCAAACATGGAATCTATTTTACCAGTGATTGGAAAAAAGTGGTGGAGATTAAGAATATAATCAGAATTGTAAAACAAATTAAATACCCATACAACACAATGTTTATTAAGCACTAAGAAATGTAATTAATAAAAAATCAATAAAATGGGGGGGAGGAGAAGAAGTTGTGGGTGCTTCAACACTGGAGGTTTTTAGGAAGAGACTGAACAGACACTTGTATGAAATGGTGTAGGATCTCTTGCTTGGGGGTTGGATTACAAGACCTCCAAGGTCCCTTCCAGCTCTATTCTGATTGATTGATTTGCATGAAAAGTTGGAAAGATTCCTTATAATATTTTCCTCATTTTCTCTCTTTTTTCTTCTTTCCAAATTGTAGCGTTAGGTGAACTCTATAAATAGCATGAATAACTTGAGCACTTTATCTGGTCAAACATAACATGCTTATAATGTATTAAACCTAAGCTACTTACACAAGATCATCAAAACCTTCCTCAGAAGGTGGTTTTTGAAAGCTGATTGGACTTGAAAAAATGTAGATCTGAGAGAAAATGCCTGCAATGATGAAATCTCCTGGCTGGTAATACTTGTGGAGAATAAAAAGAGGCTTTCCAACAGGACACTTATCAATAGAAACCTTACTTAAGGTATGAGGTACAGTCTGTATAGCTATCATTAGGGCCACAAAAAATATCGCTTTATCTGAAAAATGTCCTGCCTTCTTCCAAAGTATCTGTTCCTTCATTGACATTTGAATACTATTGAGTCAAGAGGCAAAACCACCTAAAGCCAGAACTGTATAATATTTACTATCAATAATCATAGGTGTAAAAACTTGCCAGTCATTAGCTTTGACTCTATGTGGGACATGAAGTATTAGTATAGTTAAGTATCTTCCAATCCCAAGGGAATATGTACCAGCTATGCTAGCAGGAGAAAGCATTAAACACAGTTATTTCATAATTATGACCTGATGGGGAAATAATGACAACATGGAATTCTAACTTCACCATAATGTTCTCAGAGGTTGACCCATTGATGTTTCTCACAACTCAGCTGCTATCTTACTTTCTGAACATAAGAGGAACACCAGGTGTTCTTTTTTCTCTGGTAATATCACACTACTAACTAGAGCATACTCGAATACAGCTCATCAGTCTGGAACCCATATCACGTATCTGATGTTAACACAGTTGAGAATGTCCAGAAATACTTCACAAGAAGAGTTCTACACTCCTCTACTCGTTGCAGAATACCTTATACCACTAGACTTGAAATTCTAGACCTAGACAACCTAGAACTACGCCACCTTTGGTCAGATCTAAATATAGTATATAAAATCATACATTGCAATGTCCTACCTGTCAATGAATAGTTCAGCTTCAACCATAACAATACAAGAGCACACAATAAATACAAACTCAAGGTAAACCGCACCAAACTCAATTGCAGGAAATACGACTTCAGCAACAGAGTGGTCAATGTCTGGAATACTCTACCTGACTCTGTGGTTTCTTCCCCAAACCCTAAAAACTTTAACCTTAGACTTTCTAGTATTGACCTCACCCCTTTCCTAAGAGGTCTGTAGGGGGTGTGCATAAGCACACCAATGTGCCTACCATCCATGTCCTATTGTTTCTTTTATTGTTTCTTTTATTTTTCTTATATGTATTCATTTCATGAATTCATAACTATGTTTACCCTTATACTTATTATCTTGTAAGCGATTGACAAATCAAATAAATAAATAGATAGATAGATAGATAGATAAAGTATAATATCCCTTATGAACAAAAAGAATAAGACTTTTCAAAGAGACATGAAAAAGAATTATTGATTAATTCATTCATTTATTTCAATTTCTCCTTGGCAGTTTTAATTTATCCTAGGGCAATTTTTTGAATATTTTTGAATCTCAGGTGGACCATTTTAATAATCTTCCTATAAACATAGGTACTTCATGAATTATATTACCTCAAGACTTCTGCAGATTTTTTTGTGTTTAGCTGAACATTTGGTCTCATAAAGAGAAATAGACCCCAATTTTTAGGATGACTTCTGTTATTCATAGAATAGAATGCTATGCATAGAGTATCCATTCTTGCTTAATTTGATCTCTCAGCAGATTTTCCTAACATAGATAGCAGTATGTATGTGTGTGTGTTTGTGTGTGTGTGTTTGTTTGTTTGTGTGGTGTGTGTGTGTTTAATTAATTATTTTCAATAGCCATCCATCTCAACAAATGACTCTGGGCTGTGTACACCATAAAACAATTTTAAAAAATTTCAATAATTGAAACAGTACAAAATAAATATATATGGCATCAAGTAAAATTATTCCTATGAGTAATAATACATGCAAGAAATGGGGCCCTTAACACACTTTGGACTCTAGACTCAGGCACACAATCAACTCTTTATGGCTTTACAAAAATGTCAACAGGATTGGGACCATCCTAATATCTGAAGGGAGAATATTCAGAATACAGAGGCTATGGCAGAGGCCACAGCACAGAAGGCACTTTTCCCAGTTCCCATCAGCTGATATTCTTGGTTGATGGGACTGCAATATCTCCAACCTGTCTGACCAAATGCACAGATAGAATCTATTGGAAGAAGATGGTCCCTAAGCCATGAAGAGCCTTAAAGGTGATAACTGAAAACTTGAACTGAACCCAGAAATTCACTGGAAGAATGCAACTGTCAGAGTTCCAGGGAACATCCATTCCTGTCAGTAACTCCAAGGCACACATAGTCTCAAAAGTACTTTTATTAGAATAACACCTGGTACATCTGTGGAATTCCAAAACTAAAAGTTTCCCAACTTCCCCACAAATTCCCAGCCTACAAACCATCCCCTTTTTTCTCATTATCACATCACATAAACCAATCCCAAATTAAGTTACAATTCTTTCTACGCCACACTCTTTAACTTTGAAGTATCAAAAGAATTATATTTTGCCTACTAAGAGCTACTTAATTAACATCACTCCCTCCCACTTTCTCCAGCTATGTGCCAGCAATGAATCATAATTCCATAGCTGACAGGCATCCCCCCTTGAGAAGTTCACCTCCTATAAGAAAATAAGAAACGAAACAGAACCAGGGGTTAATGCGATGATCTTAACCTCCTCTCTCCACTCCAAGAGGACCCTTTGGTTTGTTGGGGAATTCCTCGTGGAATTGGTTACATGCATGTACATCCCAACTTTTAACCCAAGTAGCATCCGATACAGGGTAACCCTTCTACAATACCAAGTATTGTTATTGTCCTCAGTGTAATTTAGAATTGAAGATTTTCTTGATTTCCTAATATGTACAATTAGAGGTTTAGGGGGAGCTATTGGTATTGGTCTTATAATTGATGCTACAACTGGTTTTAATAAACTACTATGGAACACTGGGTGTATTTTCTCCAATCACCGTGGAAGACTTAATTGGACTGTGACTGGATTGATTACCTTTGATATCGGAAATGGACCTAAGAATTTAGGCCCCAACTTCTTACTAGGAAGTTTCAATCTAAGATATTTTGTTGACAAATATACTTTGTCTCCTACTTTAAATGGTGGTTGGAGTGATCTATGTTTGTCTGCTTGCTTTTTGTAATCCTTTGCAACTTTAGTCAAAGCTTTTTTTCATATCCTCCCAACCTTTCTTTAATGAGTTCATCCATTCTGTTACAGACATGGATGTGGGGGGTTCTCTAGGTAATTCTGGCATAGGGACAAATTCCATGCCAGTGTTGATTTGGAATGGAGTCAAACCTGTGCTGCTAAGTACTGCATTATTATAAGCAACCCCTGCAAATGGTAATAACTCTGCCCAGTTTTCCTGTTGATAATTTACATAGCATCTAATATATTGTTCTACCATGGCATTCACTCTCTCTGCTGCTCCATTGCATGCTGGATGGAATGCTGAGGATAATCCTTGGGATGACCCAATAGACTAAAAACTCCCTCCAGAACTTAGCAGTAAACTGTACCACTCCGTCTGATATTATTCTATTAGGTACTTTGTGTAGCCTATAGATATGCTTCATGCAAGCTTTTTTGCAGATGGAAGTCCTTTACAGGCTGTAAAGTGGGCCTGCTTAGAGAATAAGTCAATAACAGTCCAAATTATTGTATTTCCTCCACTCTCAGGTAATTCAATGATAAGGTCCATTGCAATTTCTTCCCACATTTGTGTTGGTTCAGCTATTTGTTGAAGGAGACCAGGGGTTTTTCCAGTTCTGTGTTTCATTGTGGCACAAATTGATCAGCTTTTCACATAGCCCTTGATGTCAGGTTTCATTTTTGGCCACCAGAACTGTCTTCTGACTAAATGTAGGGTTTTTAAGAACCCAAAGTGTCCCCCCAATCGCAAGTCATGGCTATGCTTTAGTACCATTAGTCTTAGATTTGTGGGTACATAAAGTTTAGTCTCTTTCCAAGCCAGTCCCTCATTCATTGTCAATTCAGTTTGATGCTCCAGGAACCAAGGATCGATCAATAGGGCTGTTTTCAACTCAGTTGTCAGTTTGTCTTCCAGGTGTCAGGGGTTGCGGTTGGCTTGGCCTCAAGTGGTTACTTGGCCTGCCGATTGAGCTTCTGATATCATAGTCTGCACTACTTCCTCTCAGTGACTGTCAAATTGGGGTTTCCTTGACAGGGCATCTGCCAATATGTTTTTCCCTCCAGGGATATATTTCATGTTGAAGTTGAACCACTTGAAATGTTGAGCCCAGCGGACTTGTTTTGGTGATAGCTTCCGAGGTGTCTTTAGAGCCTCAAGGTTCTTGTGATGAGTCCAGACCTCAAAAGGCTCCTTCACCCCTTCTAGGAAATGCCTCAAAGTCAACAAAGCCCATCATTCTGCAAATTCTACCTTCTCCCAGACTGCCCATCTTCGCTCTGTGTCTGTCAGCTTTTTGGACACATAAGCGCAAAGCGTCAGTCGGTTCTGAGAGTCCTTTTGGAGAAGAATGGCTGTGACCACCACATCACTAGCATCAGCTTGGACTATAAAAGGTCTGGTCAGGTCTGGGTGCTGGAGAATGGGCTCAGCTGCAAAGAGGTGTTTTAAGGTTTCAAAAGATTTCTATCAGTCCATGGTCCAAGCAAGGGGTTGACTGGGCTTTGGTTTGGTGGGAGTTGGCCCGGTTTTTAATAGCTCTGTCAAAGGGAGGGCAACCTCAGCAAAAGAAGGAATGAATTGTCTATAGAAATTGGCAAAACCCAAAAAACTTTGAAGGGGGGTTGCCAGTCCAGCCCGGCTTTAACTTTTCCAGGATCCATCTCAATTCCCTGGTCAGATATTTGGTAGCCTAGGTAATCCAGCAACTCCTTGTGGAATTTGCATTTTGACAATTTTACATATAACTTGGTGGCTAAAAGTTTTTTCAGCATTTGTCTGACCTATTTGACATGTTCATTGATGGTTTTGCTAAATATAAGGATGTCATTCAGGTAGACGAGGATCCCCTGGTACAGGTGCGGATGTAACACTTCATTCTTGAGTTGTATAAATACTGTGGGGGCTCCTTGGAGTCTGAAAGGCATGACTCAGAATTGGAAACTACCCAAAGGGCAGTTGAAGGCTGTTTTCCATTTGTCTCCCTCTTTTATGTGGACTTGGTACTAAGCTTCTATCAGATCTAGTTTGGTGAAGACCTTGCCTTTTGATAGGTGGTTTAATAAGTCTTTCATGAGGGGAAGAGGGTACATGTTTTTGATGCCCACAACATTCATGCCCCTAAAATCAACACATAATCTCAAACTGCCATCTTTCTTTTCTTTGAACAGCACTGGGGTGGCCAACCTAGATTTGGCAGGTTCAATGAAAACTCTGTCCAAATTGTTATTGATTTATTTCCTTAATTCAGTCATTTCAGCTGGTGTCATGGAAAACATCTTAGGTTTTGGCAGTTTTGCCCTGGGTTCTAGCTCTATGGCACAATCAGTGGCTTGATGGGGAGGTAAAACATTACATTCCTCTTCACTGAATGACTCAGCCAAGTCTCTGTATTGTTTGGGTACTTGGGGGGTATCTGGAAGAAGGTCTGATGCTGTTGCTTCAGGTTCTGGACCCATGTTGGGTGGTAGTTTCTTAGTGGGAGGAAGGGGGGACAGTGGGCCCACCCCAATTATGATTTTTTGGTATCCATCCTCCCACTTGATGGTAGGGGCCCATTTATCTAGCCAACCAAGTTCCAATATGACAGATTCTGACATTCTTGGAGCCACTATAAAATGTATGAGTTTGAGGTGAGCACCCATCTCCAGTTTGATTAACTCTGTCATTTGAGTGGCCAGGATCCCCCCCAATTAATGTCCCATCCACTTGCTCAAATCTGATTGGGCATATTAGGGGTTTAGTTTTTATACCCAATTGTTCAACAATGGAGAGCCCAATAAGGCATCTACAGCATCCGGTATCTATGACAGCTTCTATTTCCCCTGCCTCCCCTGTGTCAGGCACCACTAACTTCACTTTGATAGTAAAAGGTGTGATGGGTGCAGTCACCATAGGGTCATCTTTGTCAGTGGCTTCTCTGGGGAGGATGTGTTGGGTTGGAAGTTTGTTGCTCCCTTCTGCATGGAGAGGACTTTCTACAATGTGTCTAGCAAAGTGGCTAGTGTCAGGAGGCTTCCCTTGAATTTTTTGACCCCTGGCAGCTGTATTAGACCTTGGTTTTGGAGCTTGTGGAACAGGTGCAGGGGCCAAAACAGTCGGCTGCTCTATGGCCATTCTGGCCATAATGATAACACTTTATCATTCTGGTGGGTCAGGTGGGAGCAGCTTCAGCAGGTCTGGTCAGTGGCCGTCTGGCCACAGCTCTCCTGGGAGGACCTTCAGGTAGGGGTCTTTTTGTTGATTGATGTCACGGTATAATTTGAGGGTGGTTGTATATCACGCTTGTAGAGTCTCTAATGTAGCAGGCCTTTTTTTACTTCTGGGTCAATGGCATTTTTAAAATAGTGCAAGATGATTCTTTCAGGCCAGTCCATGAGGTGGCTTGCAACCCTTCTAAAGTCCCAAAAAAAGTCTGATAAGGGTTGCTTGCCCTGTTTCATTTCCATTAATTTGTCCTCATTTTCTGCCACTCTGTCTGGATTTTCAAATCTGAATCTCAACAAATGAATAAAAGCATTGACATCCTGTAGCTCTAGGGCTTGTTCGTAGTGCAGTTGGGCCACCCAGTCAGAAGCATCCCCCTCATTCATCCCATCAGTTATTGTAGTAACCAGATCACGCTCTGCTGAATATTGGCCTCAAATCGGTCTATGTGAGACCAGATTTGAGTGAGGAAATAAGCAAAATGTCCATCAAACGTGGCCTTGAATAGCATCTGGTCTGGTCTGGAGGGTGGGTGGGCAGGTGGTATTGCCCTGGCAACTGCAGACTGAGCTGGAATGAAAGGAGCCTGACAAGCCATGTATCCAATTTGGAAGGGTCTTCTGAAGCCTGGCTGGGTTGGGGGTCTCTGGAAGAAGGGCCTCTGCAGGGTTGCTCCGAGTGGGGGCTTGCCATGAAGAGGCTGTTGTTGCCTTATTTCCTGCATGGGGAAATGGGGGGGGCTGCCTCCTGCTGCCTGTACAGATCCCTTTGTTTGGAAGGGATCACTGATTCACTTTGGGACCAGGGTGTTGCCAGTGCTGGCATCCACTGGCACTGGATCCACCCTTGACCAGGATAAAATCCCCACCCTGGAGGGATACTTTCTGCAGGGGGTAATTTTCTTTCTGGGTGTGTGTGGGGAGGACTTGGAGGTTGTAACATACCCATTGTTTGTGGGTATGCATCTCTCCCTTGAAATTCGATCCTGCCGAGCTGAGCTGCTTCGCTGGCCATCTCCAGCTGGTACCAGAGTGAATTCCTCTTCCCTCCTTAAATTGGGAAAGGTAAAAATGGGCTGCATTATGCTCCAGCTTGCCTGGACAGTTTGTGGCTTTGAGGAATAAATTCCCATTTGAAGTTGTTGGAACTCCTCTGGTAATTCTGCTAAAGATTGGCTTCGGGAGGTAATCTGTTTGTTGCTGTCTTGGGAGGCTTCTGATTCAATTGGGGCCACAAACCCCCAGCCTGTCTCCTTTGCAGTATGTAGAGGGCTTGAGAAAAAAAATATGCTCAGGCAGCTCATCCAGTCCCATCTGACAACTCTCCCACAAGTCTGATCATCTGGGCTGGGCTCCTAAATCTCCTCTCTCCTTTGCATGCTTCAATGCCTTTATCACCTCCTCCAAAGGGGGCCTGGGGGATGCAATTAATCTTCTGGAGCCCCCCAAAACCCCTTCTATCTCATCTTCCATCTTTGCTGATTCTTCATACTGATCCATTCCTGGAATCAATCCAGGGGTTCAGCAGTCCCTAAAAGCTCCCCTCTTAGGAGAGCTGGAAGTTTTTATAGTTTTGAAATAATGTCAGAGTTCCAGGGAACATCCATTCCTGTCAGTAACTCCAAGATATGCATAGTCTCAAAAGTACTTTTATTAGAATAGCACCTGGTACATCTGTGGAATTCTGAAACTAAATTTTTCCCGGCTTCCCCACAATGTTCCAACCTACAAACCATCCCCTTTTTACTCATCATCACATCACATGAACCAATCCCAAATTAAGTTACAATTCTTTCTGCGCCACACTCTTTAACCTTGAAGTATCAAAAGAATTATATTTTATCTACTAAGAGCTATTCAATTAACATCACCCCCTCCAACTTTCTCCAGCTATGTGGCAGTGATGAATCATATTTCCATAGCTGACAGCAACTCACAAAGCAGTGGTGTTACTTATAAAAAACCAACTGAATTAGATAAAATTTTGATGGGCACGAATGAAAAAATGATTAAAAAACTTTATGGTTATCTATTAGAAGTTAAAATGGAAGAGGAGCAGGTTAAGGAAACAATGATTGCTTGGGGGAAAAATTTCGGTTATGGGATAGATCTAGAGAGATGGCAAACACTGTGGGATCAGAATTATAAAATGACAATGTCAACTGCATATAAAGAAAATTTGTATAAGATGTTTTACAGGTGGCACCTATCCCCGAGAAGGATTGCAAGAATGTTCAAGGATAAATCGGATAAGTGCTGGAAATGTCATCAGATACCTGGCTCCTACTACCACATGTGGTGGACTTGTGTTGATGCTAAAAGATACTGGACTAAAATCCACATGTGGTTGGAAAAAATGACACAACAACATATAGACTTGAAACCTGAGATATTCCTGTTGGGAATTGTACCAGAGACATTTAACAAAGAACTGAAATATTTGATTGTTAATGTACTGACAGCCGCTAGAATTGTATTTGCTAAAACTGGAGAAATGACAAGACACCTACACAGGAGGAAGTGATTAAGAAGATTTTGGATTGTGCCGAAATGAGTAGATTAACATTTGAAATTAGGGACCAAGAAGAAAAGCAGTTTTATAAGATATGGAATATGTTCTATCAATGGTTAGACAAAAAGTTTGGTAATATATTTTGGGAATATAAAGATAGATAGAACTGTTAGAAACAATATAGAGATTATAATATGATAAAGGATTAATAATAATGATTATAGTTTTTCCTTTTTGTAATATTGAGTATGAATAATGAGGGGTAGGCACTGTGATTTTTGACCGACCGACATACTTGAAATTGATATGGATCTATGTGTTGTATGTTTGTTTGTTATGTTTGTGTTTTTGGAAAAATAAAAATTCTTATTAAAAAAAAAGCAGTGGTGTTACCTGTATTGAATATCTGACACCTTTTACTACCAGGGAGCCAAAATCTGTACCAGATGAAACTTAGAATGCATTACAGTAATCCAGACAAGAGGTCAGAAGGTCATGAGTGACTATGAGCCAAACCTCCCAATCCAGCAAGAGGCACAACTAGTTCTCCACCCTAAGCTGTGCAAAGTCCTTCTGAACAGAGATGTCACCTGTTCTTGTGGCAGGATCCGTGAGTCTAAGAGGACCCCAGATTATTCACCATATTCCCTTTGGGTATTGTCACCCCATCCAGGACTAGTGGCAAAAACACCCCTTTTTATTCAACAGCCCAAATATCCAAAGCCACTCAGTCTTCCTTGGGTTGAGTTGAAGCCCATTGCACCCCATGCAGACCCTTACAGCCTCCAGGTACTGGGACAGGACATATGTGGCATTGCTCAGGCAGACTCAATGGCAATATAAAGCTGAGTACATTTGGCAGGCCCTAGGCAGCTGGTCTTTTCTGAGATGGTACCTACACTTTGGAAACTTTTCCCCAAGTACTGAGGTTGACCAAAAGTCCTGAGTCTTTGGAGGTCTCTCAAGACCTGATTATGGCAGCAGGCTGGGTGTCCTTGGGGCAGTGGTGAAATGCTACCGGTTCAGCCCAGTTCAGCCAAACTGGTAACAAAAACCTAAACTGGTGGTAAAAAAAGCTCCGACGATCAGCTGAGAGGAGAAAGAAGAGAAAAGTACAGGATCAGCCCTCCTGTCTGCCCCTGTGCTTTTCTGTTCTTTATCCTCTCAGCTGATTAGTGCGGCAGAGCCTCAGCTGGTGTTTAGAAAGTTCGGTGATCATGTGAAGTGCACGATCACCAAACCGGTAGGTAAACTGGTGGAATTCCACCACTGCCTCGGGGGATCCAAAACTCATGAAATGACTCCATTATTTATTAACATCCCTCCATATATTATTATTTTTATCTTATTAGGTCAACTTTTAGAGTTTGGTTTATAATAATTTCATTTATCATTTTATGTTATTGTTCTACGCCAGCCAAAGATCACTTTCCATGAGATGGGTAGTAATATAAATTTGATAAATGAATAAATGAAATAAGAAAAATCATAAAGTGAAAAACAAGCATCTGGGCTTGATGATTCAGTTCCCTGCTTCCCATTCCATGTCTCCTTTTCCATGGAAAACCAAAAAGATGATTCTACAAGGCAGAGAAAAGAGACTAGGAGAACATTGTATGCCTTTATACAAGTCTCCACCTCTAGTGTATTTCAAGTTATTGATATTCTCAAGCATGGGACTGGAAGGTTTTTCCTTCTTTACCCTTATGATCATAGGCTAGTGAGAAAAAACAACAACAATACCACAAGGAGTTATTTAGGAATCTAAGTTTACTGATATGATTAAATCAAGTCTAGACAGAAGGACTAGGAGTGAGATAATAGCAGTGTTCCAATATATGAGGGGCTGTCACAAAGAAGAAAAGTCAACCTGTTCTCCAAAGCATCTGAAGGCAGAACAAGAAAAATTGATGGAAAACTGAACAAGAAGAGAAGCAATCTAGAACCAAGGAGAAATTTCCTAACAGTGAGAACAATTAACCAGTGGATCAGCTTGCCTTCAGAAGTTGTGGGTACTTCATCATTGGAGGCTTTTAAGAAGAGACTGACAGCCAATTGTCAGAAATGTTATAGCATCTCCTACTTGACCAGGGAGTTGGACTTGAAGACCTCTAGGTCCCTTCCATCTCTGTTATTCTATATTATTTCATTGAAGACATATATCCAGAAGGTTTGAGAAAGGAGGGTGAAGGCAGCTCCTCCCTAATAGTCCACAGAGTATATTGTGGATGCAAATAGTAAAGTGTTCAGTCTGACAAGATTTTGTCTATAGGTTGAAAACAGTAATCACCACTTGTCATTCTTGGAAGAATCTCCAGGTGTCAGGTTTAGATCTGACATGAACACTCTACTATATACATCTACAGTGTACTCTATGAATTATTTGAGTACAACTGTTCTCACCCTTTTTTATCACTAAGTTGCTTCTCACGCTTCTGGAGTACATCCCCCTCCCTCCTGGGAATCCAGCTCCTTACTACCTTCCATCACTGTTAACTTCTTTGTCAAACTATAGGATGAAATTAAGCAGCCATCATTGGTCAGATGAATTCTAGTGCTGAATGGAGGAATATAAAGAAGAAAAAAGTTATCGCCAGCATTGAAGCTCTGAGATCAGAACATGTGGTGTTAACTATCCAAGACTTTCTAAAGAGATCCAGGAAGGGTTAGGAAAATCCCCAAAATTCTTTTTTCAAGCAGTTGATAGGATTGCAGGGTTTGTTTGTTTTTTAAATGACTCTTTCAAGTGAGAAAGGGGAAAATCTTGTCAAACACAAACAGGATGACCACAAATATGACACTGGGATTTGAATATTGATGCCATTTTTTCCTCAACATTACAAAAGTTCAGCATGTTGATGCATTCTCAAAATTATTACATTTAAACATAAGAAGAAAGGAAAGAAATGAAAATAACTATTTCAATATGATAGATAGCTCGTTGTTTATATTCTCCAAATGAAAGTTGGTATGGCTATTTCTAATACGGTGCAAGGAAAGAAGTTTATTGAGTGCCTAGAGGAATCAAAAGGGATAGGTGGATTGATATGACTTCTGATGGCTTCTTTTTGAATCAGTTTCAGTTTCTGAATATTCTTCAGAAAATGTATCTTTGACTGAACCAATATTATGGAATTATACTGTATTTCTTGTCTCTCATTAACTGTTTTTATTATTTAGATTAGGTCTTAGTACAATAACAAAGCATTTGGGAAAAAAGATGCAACCCAGTAATCCTGCACTGGAAGAGAGAATAGAAAAGATCTCCACAGCCACCATGTATTTCCCTTGGTGCACAGATAGCTTGGGAAAAGGACAACCAGACATTGCAAAACCATAACAAGCTAAAAGAGATAAACTTGGCCTCATTAAAACAGTCTGGTAAATGTCTTGCTTGGAAAGCCACACAGAAACCAACAATGGCAAGGAAAAGCAGGTACACAGTAAAACATAACAGTAGAGCCTTCATTACACCCCAGAATTATTTCATCTGCCACTAAGTTCATATCAGCATCTGGATATGGGGGTGAAATTACAAGCCATACAATACAAACAATGACTTGAATGAGGGAACAAGAAACAACAATGCAATTATCTAATCGTTTGCCCAGCCATCTCTTCATCTTGGATCCTGGCACTGAAGCTATGAAAACTAAAATCACAATGTTGGTTTTGGCCAATATACAAGAAATGGCTACTGAGAAGACAATCCCAAAAGCAGTTTGTCGCAAAACACAGGTAACTTTTTCAGGTTTTCCAATGAATAATAAACTGCAAAGGAATGAGAGCACAAGGGAGACAAGGAGAAGGTAGGTGATATTCCGGTTGTTGGCCTTGATTATGGGAGTTTCCTGCTATTTGATGAAGATCCCAAGCACCACAGTGGCAATGCAAACAAAAACAATTGTGACAGTGGCCAAACTGATACCTAGTGGGTCTTCATAAGATAAGAAAATGGTGTGTTTTGGAAGACACAAGTCATGGTTGCTGTTTGGATACTGTCCTTCTGGGCATGGCAAACAATCATCCATATCTGTAGAAATCAATGAGTGAATGAATAAATGAACTAATGAATACAATGTATACATTGCTATTGTTACAGTGTAGAAGATACTGTATTAATGAAGACGTATGCAATATTGAAAGAAATAAGAATATAGCTTAATGGCCTCTGGTTAATGCTTCAATTGAGGCAATATTATTAGCTATTGTAAGGGCACTAATAGACAAACTTTTTAATGCAATCAGTGAAACTGTGTAGAACTGTACTTAACTCAGATTAACTTTTTGATTAATCTTCCAAATATTAGAACTCATACCGAATATGATCAAACTAATTTTTGTATTGTTTTGCTTATTTGCATTGGGGGCATAATGGCTCATCAAGTTAAAGACCTTGAGCTTGTCAGCTGGAAAGATGAGAGCCTGGCTTTGAGACTCAAGTGCTGCATGATAGGGTGAGCTCCTTTTACTTGCCTCAGCTCCTCTCCACATAGTGTTCAAAAGCACAAAAATGCATGTAAATAAATAGGTAGCACTTCGGTAGGAAGGTAACAGCATGCCGAGGGCCTTGGCATACAGTTATGCTGACCACATCACCTTGAAAATGTATTTGGGCAACACTGGCTTCCAAAACTAAGAAATGAAGATGAGCACCACCCACTAAAAGTTGGACTCAACTGGACAGGGGAAACCTTTACTTTTATCTTTTATTTGCATAGTTCAAAATATTAAAATAAAATGGCCCATAAAGCCATAGATATTACACAATAGGTATAATGTAAAAGTAAAAACCAGACTTTTATCTCAGTGGTTGAGATGAAAGACTGGCACATTGTGAACATATTTCACTGGCATAATATCACAAAGTATCGTTTTCAAATTAGCAGAAAAGAATAGATTCTGATGAGAGGAAATTTGTTCATCTCACAGGTTTTCTAAAGAGTTCATTTAAAATTGGAGACCAGTGCCCCACTTCTTTGTTTATTTACAGAACTGTAGTTAGCCTGGCTAACCTATAAATTAAGGAGGTGCAAATTTATGACAATTAGAATATGGCTGTGATTGGATATAGCAGTAGGTATTGGATTAGATAGAGAAACACATCAGGCCTCTAGTGAGGAAGTTAGCGTAGAACTAAAAAGGCTATGCTGGTTTTGAGAGAACAAGTAATCAGTATTTCATGAATTTAATATCTTTCTAGACCTACTGTTTAACTTGTTTTAGTTTAGAGAGTCTATGCCAGGGTGTCAAACTCAATTTAATTGAGGGCTGCCTCAGGGTTGTGTTTGATCTTGGGGAGCTGGGATGGGTGTGGCCAGGGTGGGCAGTTTGATGTTACATGTGTTGGGGATGTTTTTAGAGGTCCAAGCACTTTACCAGCAAAACGGGCTCCTGAGCTCCATTTCCACTTGCAATGGCCTCCTGCAACCCTCTGTCAGTGAAAATGAACTGGGAGATGGCGCATGTGGTCCTCCCAAGCTCCATTTTTGCTGGCAGAGGCATTGTGGGCCAGCCCTTTGCTGTTTCCAGGGCAGCCCCTTGGGCCAGATCTAAGCACTTCACTGGCCAGATCTGTCCCCAGGCCTTGAGTTGACACCCCTCTCTGCCTTCCTCTTGATATTTATCTGGTTTTTTTAAACATTGGCTAGATGTCTTAAGGCTGAGATGACAAGGTTCATTACTCCTGGGAAGGCAATTAGGGAAGAGATAAAATAATTTCCTTCATTTCAGTCATCCCAATCATACCTCTAAACCCCTAGTCGGAGGGGTTTAGAGAGCAGGTGGAGGTCCACCCACCCCAATCCCACCGAGCCCAGCTAAGAGCCCATATTAGGACTTACCTGGCAGCTGTGAGAGTGGTGAGGAGGTCTCTCTCTCCACCCTCATAGCATCCATAGATAACCGCCCAGCCACCCTGTTTCAGGCTACCCTCTCTCCATCATGGGGAGGGACGGACCTTGCGGGCAGGGCTGAGGAATTTGGTCAATATCTGTCAGATAAGATCGCCTGGATTCAGCGGATTGTCCTCTGATTTGCAGTGGTCTGAGGAACAGGTACAAGTAGTCTGGCTAATGTGATCTGGGATGAGTTCGATCCTGTTTCCGAGGATGAAGTGGACAGGACTATGCGCGTCTGAGTTCCAACACATGTTTATTGGACCTGTGTCCTTCCTGGTTGGCTTATGCCTCCAGGGAGGCCACCTGCAGTTGGCTCCGGCAGTTGTCAATGCTTCACTGAGAGAGGGTGTCTTTCCTCTGTCTTGAAGGAGGTGGTGGTGAGGCCCCTCCTGAAGAAGCCTGCCCTGGACCCGACTGTGTTAGACAACTTTCATCCCGTCTCCAACCTTCGCTTTTTGGTGAAGGTTGTTGAGAGTGTGGTGGCCGGCAGTTTCCACTCTTCTTGGATGAAGCGGACTACCTGGATCCATACCAATCGGGCTTCCAACCCGGTTTCAGCACGGAGACGGCATTGGTCGCACTGATGGATGATCTCTGGAGGGCACGGGACAGGGTTTTTCCTCTGTCCTGGTCGTGTTAGATCTCTCAGCGGCTTCGATACCATCGACCATGGTATCCTTTATGCATCGGGGTTGGGAGTGAAGGGCACTGTTCTTCAGTGGTTCACCTCCTACGTCTCAGGGTCGCAATCAGTGTTGGTAGGGGGCAGAGGTCGACCCGAGGGCACTCTCTTGTGGGGTCCCTCAGGGGTCGGTCCTCTCCCCTCTTTTATTTAACATCTACATGAAGCCACTGGGCGAGATCATCTGTGGTTTTGGGGTGAGATACCATCAGTACGCGGATGTCACCCAGCTGTACATTTCTACCCCGAACCAGATCAGTGATGCCCAATCCCTGATGACCCTTTGTTTGGATGCGGTATGGATTTGGATGAGCAGGAACAGGTTTCGACTCAACCCGGCCAAGACTGAGTGGCTGTGCATACCAGCATCTCGGTCCAGTCAGGAATATCCATCTTTGGCCATAGGGGAGAGCGTTGCCCCCTGTGGATAGGGCGCGGAATCTGGGTGACCTCCTGGATGTACGGCTCCAGTTGGAGGAGCAGGTCTGGGCCGTCGGCATGGGGGCTTTTGCCCAGCTCCGCCTTGTTCATCAACTTCGCCCATTTCTGGACCAAGATGCCCTGCACACAGTCACTCATGCCCTTGTCACCTCTAGACTCGACTACTGCAACACTCTCTATTAAGGACTGCCCTTGCATACCATCCGGAGATTGCAACTGGTGCAGAATGCGGCCATGCGGGTGGTGATGGGAGTTTCCCGATTCTCCCATATTACCCCCCTCCTGCGTGGTCTGCATTGGCTGCCAGTTGCACTCAGTCTTGATTCAGGTTCTGGTTTTAACATACAAAGTCCTACATGACATGGGTCCTCAATACTTAAGGGAGCGACTCCTGCCAATATTGCGTGCCAACCACCCTGTGCAAGGACACAGGCAAGGACTCCTCAGGGTCCCATCAGCTAGTCAATGCTGGCTGGTGGTCCCCCAGCGATGAGTCTATTCTGTCGCGGCCCCTGATCTCTGGAACCAACTTCCTGGGGCTCCTCCTGGCCCCTGACCTCTGTGCCTTCTGCCATGATTTGAAGACCTGGCTGTTTGACCAATCAGGCTGTGACCTTCCTCCTGGGGGGTGGGATGGTTTCTAAATTATTTTAAATTTTAGATTTGTTACTATTTTGGGCTTGTGATTAGTTTAATTCTTTTTTAATTATTTATTGGGGTTGTTTTTAGTTGTGAGCTGCTTGAGTCTTGGAGATGGGGTGGCATACAAGTCCAAATAATAAATAAAAAAAATAAATATTATACAACCATTCTTATGTTATCTCTGAAAGCACATAACATAGTCAATAGTACATAAATACTGAATTTGTTCCACACAGGTTTTCATGGAATAATTAATATTTATATACTGAAGAAATCTTACCATTCTGAGTGGTAATCTTCCCTTCTGGACATGGAAGGCACTCATAGCAGCAAAATGGCTTTCCTTCTATTTTCCCCTACTAGAAGCAGAGTGACAATTGTCATTACATAGGGAATGAGGTATTTTCTGAATGAAGGAGATAAAAATAAATCAGTTTATGCTAGGGAGCATTGTGCTTACTGAAACAGACACATATTCTAAATGTGGGGACCCTCAGAATGAGACATAATATTGACTATCTTTTACATGGTGCATAGGTGTCATGGAAAGCATTTATTTATTTTATTTTATTTTATTTATAATTGGACTTGTATGCCGTCCCCTCTCGAAGGGACTCTGTACATTGGGATGCTGTACATCTTGGTTATCATGAAAGATACTATCTACTGTACATCTTGGTTATCATGAAAGATACCTACTAAGCAATGAGTTGACATGCAGCAGACACATATTTGGGCTTAATGTAATTCATACATTGCTCAGCTTCATTCTACTTAATATCAAGTCATTCCCAGAATAGAGAGTCCTTGACTTAAAACTGGTCATTTAATGATCTTTTGAAGTTATGATGGACTTTTTAAAAGCTAACAACAACAACAACAACAACAACAACAACAACAATAATTTATTAGACTTGTATGCCACCCTCTCTCCCTAGAACTCATTGAAACCACAATATAAAAAGGCAATACAATAATTTACTTAAAAATAATTAAACAATACAAGCCCAATATACACTAAAACTAATTAAAATTACTTTAAAGAACCACCCCTTGGTTTAGTCAGGAAGCCTGCTGAAATAGCCAGTCTTCAGGTCGGCAGGCTGATCAGGGGCCAAGCAAAGACCCAAGGGGCCCAAATATGATTCAGTGGAACCATCCTAGGTACCACTTAAATTGATTTCCACCCCCTCCCCTAACCCATTAAGACATCTAATTAAAAAAGTTAAAAGATTCCCCTTGTGAACCCTCTTAAAATTTAGCCCCTTGGTTGTGCCATGCCACCTCTTGGGATCCCAGGATCGATCATCAAGGTAGGCTTTGGAAGACCAACAGGCCTCCTCCAGGACAGGGGAATAGTCCTGAGGGCCCACAACTCCACCGATGTGTAAGTTCACAAGATTGTGCAAAGTCTAAACAATCTACAGGGTGGTGGAAGATGTAACAATTGGCCAAATAGTTGTAATATATGGAGTGGGTGCCCACTCCAGCATAAAACCATTTTCCCCCAGTAGCTCTCTCACCACCAATCCAGGGGGGGATCAGAGTCATACACAGTCCAACCACCACCCTCTCACAGTGGTGACCAAATCCAAAACTGGAGCAAGAGAGTTGATGAGCAAGACACTGCCATCCTCCCACCACAGCAGGATGGCAGCCCTATTGCCGTCACACCACAACAGGGTCAACCCCCACCCTGAACAGAAGGAAGAAAGTGTTAAGGTAAAATGCCAAACTGCTTTATTCATATAAGAAAAAATGTTCGTTGTTGTTCCTAATATTAAGCATACAAGTTCCATGATGCATCACTGCATATTCCCCTCCCACTAAGTATAAAAGGTACTGATTTCTGGTTTTAGCTCTCTCTCCTCCCTCTCCTGAAAGAATGATGTACCTAAGAGAAAACATAGACATGATGTAAGTTTATATTTCTACAATAAAAGGATTATTCTGATCATAAATATTTTTGAAGATTAATTTTGGCTAGATCCATTAAAAGTTATCAACAAATGGTAGCAGAGATCGGTTGCCAAATTAACTTGAACAAAACATGTCAGGATCAGAAAAAATCCAGAATTAATACGAGAGCCTTCACCAGACAGATGGCAGCTCAATTGACACCAATGGGAGCAATAATAGGAACTGCCTTGGATGAAGAAAGTAAAACTCCTACAGCTGAAAGAAATGAAACCCAGGAGAAAGACAAAATAACTGACAAAAATGAAGATTTAAAATCAACCCTACTCAGAATCATTGAAATGTCAACAGGCAACAAGGACCCGATCGCAGAATTAAGAGCACTTTTTCAAAATATAGACAACCCTCAAAATGAAGAAAGGCAAACAGAGAAAGAAAATAAAACAGCAAGCTGAACCGGTAAGTCCTTTACAATCTTGTTTAAACTTACTGGAGGCGGGAAAACATGCTGAGATGCCATTTTCAGATCTAAACAGCCCAGAGCCACAGCCAATAGAAACGGCCGACCAGCAGCCAATCACTGCAGGAATTTTAAAATGGAAGGCGGGAAAAAGGAAAAGGATAACCCTGAAAAGAATGAGGAAGGGAGAAACAGGCAGAATGATCATGAAACTAACGAACTATTTTGTGAGGGTGGCTGGTCAGTTCTTCATTTGACAAGACCAATAACACCAGATAACAGAGAACCAAAGACTAACACCCAAAATAAATGTGTCAACAAGAAACCTCCCTCAGAACAGGAAATCTCAAGAGCGATTGAAACACTCACAGAAGCATTTGGGGCTGCATTCACACCCCGACTCCAAAACAATCACAGACAATGAGCACCGAACTCCCAGCAACCACAGGCAGTCTCCCAGCACCTTCAGTCAACATTCCAAAGGCTCCAGAAGCAGCTGCAATGTTCCCAGAAGCCGATCTCCAAGCAATTAAGCACTTCTCGCTCCGACAGCTTCCCTGACTTCCGCAGCGGTCCTAGTGCCTCCAGATTACTTGCTAGCCCCACAAATAGCACTGCTTCAGGATGCTACAGCCCCCAGTCAGGAATTAAGAATGAAACCACAGCTCCAATGCAATTTTTAACCCTTCACCTCCTGCAGCAGCTCTTCAGGGAACATCCTCCACAGGAAACCAACATAAAATGAACATGGCACAAATTCAAAACACCATGCATATGCAGTCAGCACCAGTCATCTTGAAAGAAAAAAGAACAGTAAGTTTTTCGAACTTAACAGCGTGCATACCAATGTCCTTCTGCCAGTATGCACATATTCCAGAGCACCAACAACAGCAATTTCTGAATATCACCCTATCCAGCACAACATCTTACCTAATGGTTTCCCCAAGCTATGTGCCACAGGTAATAATCTAATGGACTGGGCGCAGCAATTTCAGATTGCACTAATGAAGGAAAATGCCCTTTTCCTCATACTGAATCCACCCCAAAAACCATGGTCTATACAGGTGGATTGTATTCACCATCGGGCATTTTGCTTAATGCTGAGTTCCCTCGAACCAGCCATATACCACATCATACCCAATGGGTCCACCATCTCTGAAATTTGGGAAAAGATATGTAACCTGTTTTATAGCAAAAATAGGAGTACCACTAGCAGAATATCTAGAGAGTTTCATTCTGCTAGACTAAGACCAGGAGTGAGCATGAGCGAACATCTGCTCAACTTAAATGCCATGAGATCTGATCTGTTACAAAGGGGTGAGACAATCACAGAGGGAAGTTTTATTAGTATTATAATTAATTCCCTTGATTCTAGCTGGGACTATTTTCTTAATCAATTGGATAATCTAAATTATGACAACATTTCACTCAAACATTATCAGGAAGACTGGTGGCTGAGGATAATCTCAGAAAAGATCGAGCTTTACTTCACAAGGAACCCAGGTTTATGAAAAGAGTTAACTTTGTGGAACAGGTACATTACCAGGGTGTTATACATGCGGTTCGAAAGACCACTTTAAGAGGAATTGTCCTAAGACCTTTAAAGGCAGAGGACCCTTTGAGTATCCCCAGCCCTATTATACAAGTTATCAGAGAGAAAGGTCCAACTATGGACAAAGATATCAAGATAGACACCCCAGTAGCCAAAGACACGATGTAAACTCGAGATGTAGAAAATCACCAAGCCCAAAAGGAGCAGGAGATCCAGTCGGAGAACAATGGGACTGACACTGAATCCGTGAATGGGGTCAGAGAAGTAGAACCAAATCTTGGTGCAAACTTAAGGGAACAATGTTGGTTAATCGACTCGGGCAACAACACACACATCTTGCAATAGAGAGCTGTTCACCTCTTTAGATGAGGTGTCGTTTAAAATTAAAGTTGCCAACCAAAAATTTGTGCAGGTGGTTGGGAAGGGGGATGTCCACATCCCAGGTCTTGGGAGAATCAAGGAAGTCCTTTTCATACCTGAAATACCATATAACGTCCTAGCTATAATTAAATTAATCAAAGGTACCAAAATCGAGGTGTTATTTAATAATGGCACCATCCAACTTACCAATGATGGCAAGGAGGTAGGGGATGTTATAGTGACCAGTGGTTTAGCTTATTTTATACCCACCATGAATACCACCGCACAAGTTATAGCCAATTTTTCAAATGATGGTGTTAAGAATGGGAAGGAAGAAGGAGAAAGGATGATAATGCTGACAGTGATACTAGTGATGAGGAAATAGAAGGGGAAAGTGATAATGATGTTAACGATGTAAGTGTTGAAAATGTTGTAACCAAAACGAATGACTCAAAACATATTTCAATTGGTAAACCTTTACATAATAATTGTGCACATATCTTGCATAGGAAGCTAGCACATATTGGTTTTCCTGTTGTTAAAAAATGTTGCATTGTTCTGAGGGACTCAAAGTGAACAATTGTGAAAATTATTTAGAATGTTCCATTTGTAAGAGTTCAAAGTCAAAAGAAAAACCCCGACCAAAGAAATCAGAAAGGAGCACCACACACATTTTTCAGCTGATACACATGGATCTAGTAGGCCCCTTGAAGCCTTCTATTGGCCACAAAAATATTTCCTCACAATTGTTGACGACCATAGTAGATATGGTTTTGTATACACACTCAAACACAAGGGGGAAACATTCACCAAATTTAAAGAATTCTATAAGAGGATAGAAATCCAACATAACATTAAGATCAAACAGATCATGACAGACCATGGTTCTGAATTTCTTTCCAAAGAATTCAGTGACTGGATTAATAAACATGGTTTAATACATTTTACAACTTCACCATTTTCTGCCTTTCAAAATGGTGTGGTGGAACGCAGGAATGGAGTATTACAAACTATGGTTAGATGCATATTAGAAGATGCGGATTAAACTTTTCATATTGGGGAGAAGCCGTCTTATATTCAAACTATACTCTTAATAGAATATGGTCAAGTGTGATACAGAAAACCCCATACGAAATAATGTATGATCAGAAACCCAAATTAGCACATCTTCATGTTTTTGGAGTAACTGCCGATGTGCACATACCCAAGCAACTCAGACGAAAGGGAGATAAAGTATCAAAAAACTCAAATTTGTTGGTTATGAACCCAAAACCAAAGCTTACAGATTCATGGATAGTAATCACAAGATAATCATATCGAGATCAGCAAATTTTCATGAAAACACAAACTGGAGTAAGATACATTCAAATGAAATCATAATTGGCAAAAACACATTCAAAACTGATCAGGAACAAACACAACTTCACACTCACACTACAAAAACAAAACCCAACAGAAATAGCATTAAGGTTAAGGCGTGGAAAGAAGGTCACCACATACTCAAAACCAAAGGTACAGATGAGTACAGCTCAGATGACTCATCAGAAAAAAATATTCCAACCGAAAACATACCCAGGAGATCACTAAGGACTAATAAGGGCAAAATTCCCAATACCTTAGGGGACTATGTGATGTCTATTGATACCACCATCGTCACACCCAAAATTATAATGACATACTCGCACTCCCACCAGATGAACAGTTAAAATGGAAAGAGGCCATGCGGAGGGAGATGGAAAGTATTAAAAAACTAGAAGTATATACCCCTCAAGAGTTCCAGAGAACAAAAAAATACCAGGTGGGTATACAAAATAAAACCCCTAGAGGATAACAAAAATCTATACAAAGCAAGACTGGTGGCACAAGGTTTCTCACAAAAATTTCCAGACGATTACATAGACACATATTCTCCTACTGTGAGGGCAGAAAGTGTTAAGACAGCCTTGGTCATTGCCTCAATTCTAAATGAACACGTGTATCAATTCGATGTACAAACAGCATACCTACACGCACCACTAGATAAGGAATTATACGTCAGAGCACCACCAGGAATTGACTGTAATGAAGGAAAACCTGGCTGCTCCATAAAAGTCTCTATGGTCTGCGACAATCGGGTAAGAGATGGTACGATTGTCTTTCCAAAACTTTAAGGCTAATAGGTTTCACCGCCACATCAGCTGACAAATGTGTATTTATTAAAAGGGATCAAGGCATATGTGAAAAAGTACTTGTCTATGTCGATGATATATTGTACATATGTAAAAGTAAACTTAAATGTGACCAATTTGCCAAAAACTTCAAAAACATTTTTCATTGAAATCTTTGGGAAAAATCGATAAATATTTAGGGGTTCAGATTACCGAATCACAAAATGGTTTCATACTGTCGCAAAAGGAAAAGATATTAGAATTACTGGAAAAATGCAATATGTCTGATGCCAAACCATCAGATACCCCCATGCAGACTGACTTCCTAAAGAACATGTTTAATAATGATGAGATATTTAAGGACAATACAGTTTATCGATCTACAATTGGTTCGCTACTTTATATAGCCAATTGGACTAGACCTGACATAGCATTATCTGTCAACTTACTCTCAAGACATGTAAATAACCCAAAATGTACCACTGGAATGCAATCAAAAGATTATTAAGATATCTGAAACATACCGCTGATGCGGTTTTGTCACTTAATCCAAATATGTCAAGCACCCTAGACTTTCATGTTACGCAGATGCCGATTGGGCGGAGATGTCAAAACACGAAAAAGTACTTCAGGGTATGTTATTTTTCTGAATGATAGTCCTATACATTGGTATACCGGAAAACAAAAACTTGTATCAACTTCAACTACAGAAGCCGAATTTGTTTGTTTATCAAAGGCCGCAAATAACTTAATTTGGTTCGACGATTTAGTGATGGATATTTGGAAAGAACCTTCATACCCCATAATCATTCAGGAGGATAACAAAGCAGCAATAGATATATCTAAAGCCGATGCTGTAGGCCACAGGTCAAGACACATCGACATTAAGTACAAACATGTGAGACAGTTGTCAGAAATTGGATTCATAAAAGCTGTACATTGTGAGACTAAGGAACAAACTGCAGATATTTTGACCAAGCCCCTTCCCTCAAAACAACATTCATATCTGACAAAGAAGCTGTGTATAAATATATAAATAATGTATGATAATATCTATGTTAATGTTCCCCCAATGATAAACCAGTTTGACCTTAGAAGGGAATTGTTAAGGTAAAATGCCAAACTGCTTTATTCATATAAGAAAAAATGTTCATTGTTGTTCCTAATATTAAGCATACAAGTTCCATGATGCATCACTGCATATTCCCCTCCCACTAAGTATAAAAGGGTACTGATTTCTGATTTTGCTCTCTCTCTCTCCTCCTTCTCCTGAAAGAATGATGTACCTAAGAGAAAACATAGACATGATGTGAGTTTATATTTCTACAATAAAAAGATTATTCTGATCATAAATATTTTTGAAGATTAATTTTGGCTAGATCCATTAAAAGTTATCAACAGAAAAGGACAGGGGACCAAAAATAAAAGCCCCTTTTACTTCTAGCACTGGGAGCAGTACTTGCTCAAAAGGCAGGCAGGAGCATAGGTAGACAAGGTCCAAAAGGTGGGTAGAAGATTACGGGCAGAAGAGCATAGATGGAAGTAACCAGTTCACAGCAGCAGCAAGCCCAACAGCACACAACTGCCGGAAGGCCTGGAAGTGGAAAACACAGTCCAACTGCCAACAGGTCAACTGGCAGCATCCCAAAGGCTGGGCTTTGTAACAGCCCGACCAGCTGCAGCAACTGGAGCCAAGGAGACACCAGTCCCAGAGCCCTGGAGCAGCCTTCCACAGGGGCACCTCCTCCATTGGTCAGACTCCTCAGCCCCCAATAGGCCTCCAGTGGCTTCGAGGCCTCCTTGTCTCCCACTGGCTCCACCGCCACAGCCTCCACTGCCTCCATCGCAGTTGCTGCTGCCCTTGCTGCTACCATCACCACCGACAACAAGCAGCAACATCACCCTTGTCGCAGCCACACCACCCGGGGGCCGACCGAAGCTCCTCACCTTCAGCCGGCCCATGCCTAGTGGGCCCAACCCTTGAGATGGACCAGTCACCCCAACCCTTGAGATGGAAAAAAGCCAAGGGTCGGTAAACATAACGCCGCCGCCTCTGCCACGGGAGCCTCCTCCGCTGCCTCCACCGCTGCCTCCACCGGCACCACCACCATTTCCATCGCCCACCGCACAGATCAGGCCAACCAAAACCTCCCACAACTCCTCCATCTCAGCCGGCCACGGTCCAAGAAACAAGGACCAGTCGCCCCGATCCCTCAAATAAGAGAATCCGAAGTTGGGGGCACAGCAAAGCCCCTAAGCCTCCTGCAGCCAAGAAAAATCCACTTCCCCCATGGCGCTCACAAATCATGGGTCACCATTACCGGGGCATGTGCAAAACCATGACATGCTGCAATAAGATACCATGGTCGATACCATCGACCATGGTATCATGACTATCAACAAAGTTATTACTGCTGTCCCCACTTCCACAGTCAGATAATTCCATCTTGGGTGATTGGCAACTTGCTCACCTACAACCAGTTACAGCACCCAGTGTCACATGACCAAAATATGTGACCTTCCCCCCCCCTGATTTCTGATATTTCTTTATGTTTCTATCTGTTTATTTATCTATCATTTATCATCTATCTATATCTATTGTCTATCATCTAGGTCAGTGGTCCCCAATCTTTCTAGCTTGGCAGACTGACCTGGCATGGTGGGGGGATGGCATGTTAGTGGCAGGCACAGCTTCATTTGTGTCACCAGTGTGCATGCATGACTTCCACTTGTGTGAATGGAGCTTCAAATCCAAGTGGGGGATGCTTGGATTTGTGTGTAAAACTCTACTCATGAGAGCAGAGGGCACTTGAGCAGAATGTGCTTGCATGCAAAGTTACATTTCTGCAGTTGGAGATTCACATCTGAGTGCTCTTCACTTGTGTAGGTGCATCTTTGCATTGAAGCACAGGTGTATACTTAAGCACCCTTCCCTTTCATGAGTGGAACTTCATGTGTGAGCACAAGGATCCAATGCTCACATGAGTGAAGCTTCATGCACGTGCTCTTGCTCATCACTCACACAGTCTGATTTCAAACAGGCTATGGTGCAGTCTGGGGGTTAAGAGTCCCTGTTCTAAGTCATACAATGGAATCTTTAGAATATTGACCAATTTTGGTGAGAAAGATCTAAACAGCATAACACTCTTCTTTTGACGTTATTCAGAAGGTTCTGAAGATGTGGTCATCTAATTGCATACTGAACTATGGAGCATATCCCAGTTCACAATGCTAGTACAACACCTGAATAAATTGACACTGCTGCAGTAGAAGAAAAGGTCACATTTGTTGAATATTCAGAATATGGATTAAACCATTCCAAATCTGGACAAAATATATACCTGGTTAAATCTTATAGGCCATACAATGGAATTTTCATGAATGTTGAGTGATTTGGAAGAGAAAGAGTTTGGGTGTACCCATCCAACTTTGGCTTTGGTAAATGTGTTATTTGAATATGTGACCCAGTTGAAAATATCAAATCCAGCAATTATATGCCCTTTATCATTAAAGGAAATATTTTCTCCAGCACTATTTATAAATGAGGTACTTCTTATAAACTTGTGAAGCTAAATTGGAGAGAAGGTAGAGAGAAAATGGAGAACCTTCATAATAGTCCTAATACAATTTAAAACTAAGATGGGTGATCTTTGAGGGAGAATATCTACTGAATCTTGAAAAACAGAAGGAGACATAATTGAAGCCTGGATGTCCCGGTAGCATCACCACCTGAGAAATTTGGGAGACATATGTGGGAGACTAATTACTTTAGATAGCAGAAACCTTTCTGTTAAAGTTGTTGACCTTCTGTCTTCCTTATGGCTTTAATCATGCTAATAAATGAGCTAATTTCCATCCAATTTTGGCAGTGGAAATTTTACAATTTAAAAATAATAACATATTGATAGAGAATGTTTACATGGTGTTAACAGAAACACATATACACTACACAAATACAATCAAATTGAAACAAAATAGCAAAAGAAAAATATTATATATCTACATATTTGATACTCTTCATGAATCCCTACATTGTTCTTTTGCTTATTTTTGAGCTTCAAAATAGTTTTATGGGTATGCTTTGCAACCAATTCTCATTAGTAGTTTTGTGCCGTATTGCTTTGAAAACTGTTATGATCACTAGTAAACTTTTGCATCATCTGCCTGGAAATATATGTCATGGTAAAGGGGCTTGCACAGCTCAATGAAGCTATGAGCTAAACCATGCAGGACAGGTCATAATGGAGAGTTCTGACAAAACAGGTTTCAATGGAGAAGGAAATGGCAACCCAGTCCAGCCTCCTTGCCTAAAAAGCCCACAGACAGTACCAAACAGCAAAAAAGATATGGGGACAAAGGTGAGCCCCTCTGGTCAAAAGATGTTCAATGTGCTACTGGGGAAGAAAGGAGGACAATTACAAATAGCTACAGAAAGAATAAAGAGGCTGGGATAAAGCCAAAAGGATAGTCCTACTGTGGACTATCCCTTGACTCATGGTCAAGCATGAGATGGCAAGTTTGAACATCAACATCATGGAAATTAGTGAACTAATGGGATGGGTGAATTTAATTCACGTGACTACTTCTACTACTTCTACTACTTCTGAGAATCCCTTGGAACAAATGGAGTAGCCCTCAAAGTCAATAAAGAGTGAGTAAAATAATATTGGGGTACAATCTCAAAAATGACAGAATTATCTCAGTCCAAATTCAATGCAAACTATTCAATATCAGAGTAATCCAAGTCTATGCCTCAACCTCAGGACAATGGAAATGATCAGAGATCTGTTCGAGAAAATTGGAGCTACCGAGGGAAGGTTTTCTACAAAGATGGCATGATAAAGGACTAAAATGATAAAGACCTAACAGAAGCAGAGGAAATTCTCCAAAGCACCTGAGAGCAGAACACAAAGCAATGGATGGAAACTAATCAAGGGGAAAAGCAACCTAAAAAAGAAGAAATTCCCTGATAGAACAATTAATAGTGGAACAACTTGCCTCCAGAATACCTCCAAGGTTCCTTCCAACTCTGCTATTCTATTCTAAATTAAGAAGAGGTGGTAAGAATATACAGATGAACTATGCAGGAAAGATCTTAATGTCCTCGATAACCACGATGGTGTGATTGTGATCTCCAACCAGACATCCTACTATTACAAAGTCAAGTGGGCCTTAGGAAGTATTACCAAGAACAAAGCCAGCTGAGATGACAAAATTACAGCCGAGCTATTTAAAGTCCTAAAATATATTCTGTTAAAGTGTTGCACTCAGTATGCTAGCAAATTTGGAAAACTCAATTAAGGTCAGTTTATGTTCCAATCCCAAAGAAGGGCAATGCCAAAAGACGTTCAAATTACCATACAACTTTTGCACTCATTTCACAAGCTAGCAAGTTCATGGTCAAAATCCTACAACCTAGGCTTTAGAAATATGTGAACCAAGAACTACCAGAAGTATAAGGTGGGTTTCATATAAGCAGAGGAACTAGATATCAAATTGCCAACATTCACTGGATTATGGAGAAAGCCAGGGAGTTCCAGGAAAACATTTGCTTTTGCTTCATTAATTATGCTAAAGATTTTGTGTAGATGACAACAAACTGTAACAAATTCTTAAAGAGATGAGAGTATCATACCATCTTATCTGCCTCCTGAGAAACCTGTATGAGGGTCAAGAAGCAACCAGACATGGAACAACTGATTGGTTCAAATTAGGGAAAGGAGTATGACACGGTTGAATATTGTCACCTTACTAAATACTATATACTCCATATTCACCTTACTAAATACTATACACTTTATATTTAGAGTGTATCATGTAAAATGCCAGGCTGGTTGGATCACAAACCAGTTATTATGATTGCTGGGGAAAATATCAACCTCAGATATGCAGACAATACCACTCTAAAGGCAAAAAGTGAAGCGGAACTAAGACTCTCTTGATGAAGGTGAAACAAGAGAGTGAAAAAGTTGGCTTGAAACCCAATATACTTTAAAAAAAACTTAAGATCATGGCATCTGGTTCCATCACTTTCTGGCAAATAGAAGAGGGGGGAAATGGAAGCAGTGATAGATTGTATTTTCTTAGGCTCCAAGATCACTGCAGATGGCAACTGTTATGTATGTAGGTTTAAAGTCATCGGTTTAGTTTGAACTGTTCTTGTAAAATGTTAGAAATGATTGGTTAAAAGTGTGCGAAAACCCTGCACTCTGATTGGCTGTCAACTGCGGCTGCTGGCTATAAGTAGCAGCTGCAGCCCAGCCAAATTGGGTGCATTCTGAGCTGTAGTCACTAATAAACTAAGAGCTTGAAGCACTCCGCGTCTGTCTCTTCATGCAAACTTAACACTGGCAACGAGGATGGGATTCCTCTGAAGAAGAAGGCAAGGTGGAACAGAAGGAGAGCGAGGGTCTGGGGGAGGAAGGAACAAGCTGCATTTAACAATATCAAGAGACAAATCACGTTTGATGCTGTGCTGATACAGTTCTCTGAGAACTTTCCTGTTGTTCTGACTTGTGATGCCTCCCCTTTGGGTGTGGGGGTATTGAGCCACATGCTTCCCAGCGGGAGGGAAGCTCCTATTGCATTTTACTCTCACACCTTGACTAAAGCAGAGAGGAACTACAGCCAATTGGATAAGGAAGCCTTAGCAATTGTAGCAGCTGTCAAGAAATTCCATGAGTATCTATATGGGAGAACATTGACTGTTGTCACAGATCACAAACCTCTTTTAGGCATTGTGGCATGGGACAAACCAACGCCCACGATTCTGTCACCAAGAATGCTGAGATGGACTGAATTTCTTGCTGCTTATTCATACAAACTGATCCACAGACCTGGTAAAGACATTGGGCATGCAGATGCTTTGAGTCACTGCCCACTTCCTTCACACATTGAGGACCCTGTTCCTGAGACCCACACCTTTTTTCTAGAAACTGTTGCCAAGCTTCCAATACATGCTGCTGAAATTGCCAGAGAGACTGCCAAAGACACTTTATTGGCTCCTGTTATAGGCTGGATTAAGAAAGGTTGGCCACTTCAAGATCTACCTCAACTTGCCTAACCTTTTAAATCCAGGCAAACTGAATTATCTGTATGAAGAGGATGTATTTTGTGGGGTAACAGGGTGGTTATTCCTGCAAAACTACAAAAAGAGGTTTTGGAAATGTTACATGAGGGTCATCCGGGAATTGTCAGAATGAAGGGATTGGCCAGAAGTTATGTATGGTGGCCAGGTATTGACAAAATGGTTGAAAACTGGGTTGCATCTTGTCCCAACTGTCAGGTAGTCAGGCCTGCCCCACCTCTCGCCCCCACACAGGAATGGGAATGTCCTAGGGGCCCATGGTCCAGGATTCACATTGATTTTGCTGGCCCTACCAGAGGGCACACTTTCCTTATTATAATAGATGCATATTCCAAATGGCTAGAGGTTATATCCCTATGGCATCCACCACAACTGAAGCTGTCATCAAACAGCTTAAAAAGCTTTTTGTAACTCACGGGTTACCTGATGTGCTTGTTTCTGACAATGGCCCTCAATTTACATCCAAACTTTTTGAATCATGTCTAGCACAGCATGGTATCAGACATGCCCTCACAGCCCCTGGGCATCCTTCGGCTAACGGCCGGGCTGAACATATGGTACGATTTACCAAGGAAAAACTTCAGCAATTGGGTCCAGGGGATATCACTGAGAGAGTTGAAAAACTTCTCAGTGTTCAGCATATCACTCCCAACCCCTCAACTAATTTAACCCCAGCTGAATTGTTGATGGGTAGGAAACTCAGGTCTCCCCTTGACCACCTTCATCCCACTTACGCACCCAACGCACCACTAGATTCCACTAGCAAAATTCGCACATTCACTGTGGGAATTCACTGTTTATGCTAAGAACCTTAAGGGTGAACCATTATGGATTCCTGCTGAGATAACCCAAATCACAGGCCCCAGGTCTTACAGGGTACAAACGGAGGATGGTGTCCTCTGGAGCAGGCACATTGATCAGTTAAGATCCCGATTACCACAGGAACATCGCCCTTGCTCCTCTCTGGTTCCCATACCTACTGCCTCTTCTAGGGGGGAAGGGGAGGATTATGAGAGTAATCAACAAGCAAGAATCAACCCCATGTGTAATGAGCTAACACAACAGGAACCATCCCAAAACCTGTCACAGTACCAACAACCATTTTCACAAATGGAAGATTGCACATTACTACCTGACTTAGGTGCGGACATTGGGTTGGAGATGGATTGGGAGGAGAGACCAGGTTGTAGTAACCAAACAGGTTCTACCATTACCAGAAGTCCAAGTAAGGAAATGTCAGCAGACACATTTCCTCTCTCACAAGGTGAGAACTTTAAAACATCTGAACCACGTAGGTCTCAACGTACACATAAGAGCCCCACCTATTTAAAAGAATACATTAGATAGGTTGGGGTTTGAGTATGGACTGAACCTAGTGGGGAGGGGTGTTATGTATGTGGGTTTAAAGTCATCGGTTTAGTTTGAACTGTTCTTGTAAAATGTTAGAAATGATTGGTTTAAAAGTGCGGGAAAACCCTGCACTCTGATTGGCTGTCAACTGTGGCTGCTGGCTATAAGTAGCAGCTGCAGCCCAGCCAAATTGGGTGCATTCTGAGCTGTAGTCACTAATAAACTAAGAGCTTGAAGCACTCCGCGTCTGTCTCTTCATGCAAACTTAACAGCAACTGCAGCCATAAAATTCAAAGATGCTTGCTCCTTGGGAGGAAAGCCATGACAAACCTAAAAAAGCAGAGAAATCACCTTGCATGACAATGATTCATATATTCAAAGCTATGGTTTTCTCAGTAGTAATGTATGGAGAAGTGTACCATTAACAAGGCTGAGAATCAAAGAACTGTAGCCATCATTATATCTTGGGAGTTTTGATAATGAATTACATAGGCATTTAAGAGGTATAAGAATAACTCATTTTTGTTTGTTTTATATTTCTTTCCTGGCAGGTAACCCATATTCTGTTATTGCCATAATATTTAATTATTTACTTCGTCTCCTTCTACAGTGCTTTGGAAGATACCTGCCAGGCTTCTTCGAGTAGATATTCTTGTCTCATATTTTTTATTTTTGTCCTCTCTTTTGACTTGGATGAAGTTATGGCATACAAAGCATGTGCCAAAATGTAAACGGCGTTGTAGATACTATAACTGTGGCCAGACATCCTTGTGTCAAATACGGTAACAGGTAGAGTCTCTAGTTTTTCCTCCCAGTGCAGATCTCCTCATCTTTTTCTTCTACAGTGGAATTTGAGAAATCACAATTAAACACATTTTTTCCAAAGGATTTGGATAAAGTTATCTTTGTTTTCTGAGAGGGGATTTATTTCCTTCAAAAATTTCTGGAATCCACTAGGGAAATTTGTATGAACAGCAAATGATAGAGTTCCATGGAGGAAATGTATGTCACAATCTCTTAGAAAACCAGGAGAAGCAAACTCCATCTGGGCTGTCATAATCCACACTCGGCTTTCAATTCTTACATCATAAAATTGCGAGAATTGGAAAATTGTTCTTAAGATGCTCATAGTGTGTATTTCACCTTGTACAATAACAGTATTGGCACTACATTCTGTGACGATATGTGAAGTTGCAAACCATTCTGTTGCACTTTCAGCAATGTTATTTGAAAAAGTTATTCTGGGCATTGTTTCTAAGAATTCCATGCAAATACCCTTCTGAGAATATAAGGGAAGTACATGCTGTACAAACTCATCTCCATTGTCATCGTCAGAAATAATTTCACCGATCCAGGTCCACTGGAAATACAGTAGCAACTCAAGAATACCCAAATAGTGATGGGTCTCATTGGGAAACATCTGGTGGAAAAAATCTTCTTTGGTTTTGTCTTTTATTATTGAAGAAGACCCATACAAGATCTTGAAAGAAAAAAGGGGAAGAAGTCAGACAGTTAAAATTAATCTTTGCATACTTTTAGTAGAAAGACAGAGCTGTAGAAAGAACTGGTTTCATTCTTTTTTCCAGATCATTTAAGTATTTCTTATGACAAGTCTCCCATGCAATATATATTTTGTAGACCATGGGTATTTCAGGAAATATTAAGACATTTTATTAATAAACAGCATTCATTGCAATCGTTATGCATACCATTGGAATTTCCAAAGTTTTTTTTTCAAAAACTCCAAATCAGTGTTTCTCAGCAAATGTGGAATTTATAGTAACGTATAGATGGATTATTGCCAAATATAGGCAATCCTTGCTTAACAATGCTAAATTACAATGCCCCCACCCCTCAAAGGTCAAACTCAGTTCTAGATTTCTGATAGTGTCACTCCTCTATAGTCACATGAGTGTATTTCAAGGCATTTTGCAAGCAACTCACGTTTTCAACTGATTGCAGCGTTCCGCAATCACATAACAGAATTTACTAAGTCCAATTTTGGAAACTGTCTGGCCACATATGTGCTTTGACCTACACTTGTCATAACTTAGGACAGAAATTCCAGGATCCCTTACAATCATAAGTCAAGATCTTCCTGTATTCTAATGATGTATTTATTTTAAATACATCAAAGTGTGCCAATTTATTAAGCATCCAACTATTTTCAGTGCTTCATAAATACAGTGCATCATCTACAAAACTAACAAGATTACCATTTTCTCTCCCACTTACAAAAGTATTTTAACTGTAATGAACCTATATATTTCACATATTTTTCTTTTTACCTGTGGAATCTTGTACGTGCTCAAGATGTTTGTCATGTGGAAACAGACTTCAGAAGTAGGTCCCCAATGACTCCCAAAACATTATTCTGAATATCACATTTGTAATTAGAGATGAATTTTCCTGAGTTGTTAGAAGTTCCATTGAGGCAAGATAGGTCCACCTTGCCAAAAAATAGCTGTTTAAGATATGGAAACCCAAACTGACATTGGGTAAGAGTTGGGTATTCTCATTGAGTTCCTTCACAGCAAATACCAAGGCCAAGATGTGCTGGTAATTCTGAGTGAACATTCTAGGTTATGAACAATACATCTTATTACTAATTCTATCTTGACACCATCATTTTCATAATTGGCTTAAAAATAAGAAGCTAACGCTATGGAATAGGTATGAAACATACTATGTAATGGATGAATTCACCAAAAAATATGACAAAATGTTCCATATATGAAAAGACAAAACACAGATATTGTTTTTCTTCAAGAAATATGTGTAAAACAACTGGACACAGTCTTCTGTTAAAGCAGGGGAAATTCAGATAAGAATATATAACTGCTGTACAGAGTTTTTAAAGGGAAAATAGCATATTTATATGAAACTACCTGCCTGGAAAGATTTGGATTAATTGAAAGAGAGCAAAGAGGATATTAATCTTTAAAAAAATGAAAAAGAAAAAAGATAAGACAATCATGCTGGCTTCTACATGTGATTCAAATAAAAATGAAGAAGAGTTTTATAATATATTGCAAATCAGCAGATATTAAAAAGGGAGAATCAAAACTATTATATTTTGCTTTCTCTTTTCTTTTCTGCTTATTAGGTTTTTTATTTTAATATTGTAAACTTGCTTTGCCCAACTCTTTTTCTCTTTCAATATATAATATACAATATAAAGGATATCTGTATTTTTGATTATGTTTATTATATTCTAACTTTATATACATATGTACAGGAAAAGATTAGATGAGAGATGAGAGATATGAGAGAGAGAGGGAGGGAGGGAGGGTGGGAGGGAGAGGAGAGGGAGAGGAGAGAGAAGAAAGAGAAAGAGAAAGAGAAAGGGAGAGAAAAATATACCATTTTTCCCCAGAGAAATATATTTCTCCTAGAGTTGCATTTAATATATTTTTCTTTAGTGGTTTTCAATATTTTGATATAAGATAATTTTTATATTATATGTGATTATGTCTAACATTCATGATAGGAGATGATAACAGGAAGCTTCTGAATGCTGAAGATATTGTCATACCTTTGCAATTTGTAATTTTCAAGAAAATTAAAAAATAGATTTTTTTAATATTGCAAAGTACTAAATAAAATATGCCATCTTCTTCTCTTCTTTTTATCTAATTTGGACCTCTGGATTAAACTCCTACATGAATGTAACTACTGTGAAATCTATCAATCTAGACATAACTGTTCAATGAATGATACCTTCACTGAAGATTATTCAGAAACTTAGAACCAGTGTATAATGAAACCATTGTAACTCATGGGGATCCTCTTATTATTCTGAGTGCTTTATCAACTGTTGCTAATGTTGTTGAAATTTGTCTCCAATGCATAAGTTCTGAGTGTACACAGAAGCAACAAATGATGGTCATAATCATAAATTACAAAAATCATAAATCATAAATACAATACTCAGTCATAGGACACTAAAGCAATCAATATAAATCATGAGATACAACAAATTATAGTCATAAGAATCTAATGAAATAAACAATAGGACAGACAATAAGTAACATAGCCATAGGAAATGATGAGTTTTTGGGGCACTGAATTATGCCCATGTAAAGTTATCAGTGCAACTTGTTCCATCCCTACCTAGCTGACCCAAATCAGCAGTGCCCAATGAGTGGCATTGAGCCTGCCACGCCCACCCAGCCACACCTATCTAGTCACAGCAACCCAGCTGTGACCACCAAGCTCTGCCTACCAAGACATGCCCATCTGGCCCCTGTGAGTCATCATAATCTTACATGCAACTGGCCTTTTGAGGACAACCATAATGCTGATGTGGCCCTCAGTGAAATTGAGCTTGACACCGCTGCATATAGCATCACCTTGAGGAAAGAAGTTGAAACAGTTTATGTCCAGGATGTAAGGGGTCTGTAGATAGTTTCATAGCCTTCTTTCTGGCTTGTGCATTGTACAGATAGTCAGTGGAAGGCAGGCTGATTGCAATTATTTTTTTTGCAGTCCTAATTGTCAGTTGAAATCTGTGTCTGTCTTGTTTGGTTGCTGTGCCAAATCAGACAGTTATAGAGGTACAAATGACAGACTCAATGTTTCCTTTCTAGAATTGTATCAGCAGCTCCTTGGGCAGTCTGAGCTTTCTGAATTGGTGCAGGAAGAACACTCTTCATTGTGCTTTTTTGATGATGTTTTTGATGTTAGGTGTCCATTTTAAGTCCTGAGATAGAAGCTAGAAACTTCAAGATCTCCTCTGTGTTGAATCTGTGTTGTCTAGTAGTGTAAGAGGTGGTAGAATAGCAGGGCAACTCCTAAAATCTACTATCATTTCTACAGTTTTGAGTGTGTTCAGTTCAAGATTGTTCTGACTGCACCATATGGTTTTAAAGATATTTTTAAGATGATATTCCTTCCATTCACACGCACAGCATTTGGACCCATCTCCCTGGTGGTGGCTCTTCAATCTCTTGGGCTTCCTATAGTTTAATGAAACCATAAGGAACTTCTTTGAAGAAGAAATATAATTGGTGCAGTTGGAAATCTTCCATTTGTTCTACAATTTTCTACAGTGATACATCCATTATATGGGAATAGGAAAAGGTATGAGATGGTAAATAGAAAAAAGTACAGAGGACATAATTGTGTTTTTTTCCATTGTCATACATTTTCTCTTTCATATTTTATTTTGTTTTGTATACTGTACAGTATGAATAGACACTGTGTGTGTGGAGGGGGGGTTGAGTGCATACATGTGTACATACACGCGCACGCACACACACACAAATATGCAGAAAGAGACAGTTGCATACATACAAAAATCAACAGAGTTGGGGATGTCCTAAATGTGGGAGTAACCTCATTACAGAGGGCAGGCAGTGCTACAGATAATTCTTTCAAAGAAATAGATTGGGAAGATGCCAGCTGAGGTGTTATCAAAGTCAACATGTTGAGCTCTGAAACATTTTGACAATATAAAGAATTCAAAATTGGTAAATATTCCCTGTCTCACTGTAATTATGAAGCAACCACAATTAATACTGTACAGTAACTTCCAGGTTCATTAACATTCCCTTAGGACAGGAGGATAAGTGAAAATGTACTAATATTTCATGTTTCATTGATATGAACAATGATCTCATGTTTCTTTTTGTGAAGGATGAGACAGGCAGAACTACACTGCTAGGATTATTGTTAGCTGATTCTATATGATTCTGGCTTTCAATCAACTGAGTGATGACATATGAATTAGCAATATTAAAAACAAATCAATAAAGGGTCAAACTATTTGGAATAAAACAAGAAGACTCTCAGTTAAAGTCATGTTACATTTGACACTGATGACAGTCTTAGTAGTTGTACTTTATGGCCAGAGAAAGATTCCTCTGGCTAAGTGTCCTATTAAGGCACCTCTGCCTATTGTCCACAAGTATTACCAGCCTGGGGATTTTATCATTGCTAGCATTACCTCTCAAGTCTACATTTTCTCAAGTCCAATAACTTTCCAGAAGCCACCTTCTCATGAAACTTTTGATGACCTTTTGTAAGTACCTAACCTGAAAAATCAAATATATCCTCTATGTGGTCAGATAGTTTTTATGCTATTGGAACTATTTTTAGTTCCATGTAGAGGTTTCATCTAAAGCTTCAACTTGGACATGAAAATTAGACGATATGTCACTTTAGTATATAAAAATTCTCATGTGTTTATTTTTATTGCAAATTGCAAATTGTAAAGATATAATAAAAGCTTTCTGTAGTCATCTTTTATCATGAACATCAGGTAAATCACCTACTGTATAAATATTATCTTCTGTATTGAAAGACTGAAAAATACTAAAATGACAGCATTAAAGTGCACCTTTAGGGGGAAATATTCCCTTGGGGAGGGGAAATGTTTTATCTATCTATCTATCTATCTATCTATCTATCTATCTATCTATCTATCTACCTATCCAGTGGTGGGATTCAATTTTTTTACTACCGGTTCTGTGGGCGTGGCTTAGTGGGCGTGGCAGGGGAAGGATACTGTAAATCTCCAGTCAGAGTGGGTATTTGTCAGTTCTCCGAACTACTCAAAATTTCCACTACCAGTTCTCTAGAACTGGTCAGAACTTACTGAATACCACCTCCGTATCGATCCATCTATCTATCTATCTATCTATCTATCTATCTATCTACCTACCTACCTACCTATCCATCTATCATTTATCATCTCCCTCTCTCTTTCAATCATTAATTATCTATATCTATATCATCTATATCTATCTGTCTGTCTATCTATCTATCTATCTATCTATCGTATATTAAATTAGAATATAATATTCATAATAATAAACATAGAGGGCCTTGGTGGTGCAGGCTGTTAATAGCCTAGCACTTAGTTCCAGCTGCCTGTAATTATTGCAGGCCCGAATCCCACCAGGTTCAAAGTTGACTCAGCCTTCCATCCTCTCGGGGTAGGTAAACTGAGGACCCAAGATTGTTGGGGGCAATAAGCTGACTTTGGAAAAATGCTGCTTAGTAATAAGCAGACATATACAATGGAAGAAAGGCTATTGCTGAGCGCATTGTGTTGTATCGCAAAAATTGTAAGCCCTGAGTCTCCGGAGAAGGGCGGCATATAAACATGAATAAAGTAAATAAAAATAAATATCTCTGCACATATATACATTGCACATATAATCATGCCTTTTAGAATGGAAAAAGAATTGGGCAAGCAAGTTTAACAATATTAAAATATTGTACAAAAAGATAATAAGCAGAAAAGAAAGCAAAGAAAGAAAAGGGAAAACAATGCGTTACTTTTAAATATCTGCTAATTTGCAATATATTATAACAGTGTTTTTCACTTTTATTTGGAGCATATGTAGAAGCTAGCATGATTGTTTTATTTTATTTTTTTTACTTTCATATTGTTAGATTTATATATTCCTTGCTCTCTTTCGATAAATCCAAATCTTCCAGGGCAGATGGTTTGATATAAATTACTATTTCACTTTATTTTTTACTCTGTACAATAGTTGTATATTTTTGCCTCAATTTCCATTGCCTTAACAGAAATGGGTGCCCTGTTATTTGTATATATGTTTCGTGGAGGCAAACAATATCTGAATTTTGTCTTTTCAATTTATGGAACATTTTGTTTTGCACTGATGGTGAATTTAATCCATTGGGATGAATTTATGTTGTTAATATATACCTGACATAGTATGTTTCAAACTTATTCCATACAATAAGCCTTCTGTTTTCAAGAGGCAACTATGCGAATGGTCATGCCAAGATAGAATCAGTGATAAGATCTAAAGAATGTGGTAACCTGGAATCTATTGCTCATAACCTAGGATGTTCACTCAGAATTACCAGCATATTCTGGCTTTGGTATTTGCTATGAAGGAAATAAATGAGAATACCCAACTCTTACCCAATGTCAGTTTGGGCTTCCACATCTTAAATAGCTATTTTTTGGCAAGGTGGATCTATCTTGCCTCAATGGAACTTCTATCCACTCAGGACAAGCTCATCCCTAACTACAAATGTCATATTCAGAACAAGATTGTGGGAGTTATTGGGGGACCAAACTCTCAAGTTTATCTCTACATGATGAACATCTTGAGTGCCTACAAGATTCCACAGGTAAAAATAAGATATAACATATACAGGTTCATGATATTTAAGGTACTTTGGTAAATGGGAAATAGAAAATAGAAATCTTATTAGTTTGTTGGGTAATGTAATTTATTAACCACTGAAATGGTAGTTGATCAATCAATTGTTGGATGCTGAAAAGGTTGTCACACTTATTTGTACTTATAAATTAAAATACAGGTAGTCCCTGACTTATTCCTGGAATTCATGTCATAAGTTATGAAAAGTATAGGTTGAGGCACATATGTACTGTAACTGGCCAGTTTCCAGTAAGGAACATTGTAAATTGTGCCATGTTTTTGTAGAATGTTGTAATGAGATGTAAAAGTGAATTGGCTGCCCAATGCTAGAAATGCAGTCATGTGACTGTGGAGGCAGTGACACCATCAGAATACCAAAATTGAGTTGTAAGTAGTTTTGGTTTGGGTGTTGCATCATAGCTATCTGCATTTTTCAATAATCCATTTGTATATCACTATATATAGAACAGAACACAACAGAATTCTTTGCTGGCCAAGTGTGATTGAAGAAACAAGGAACACACCAACAACAAAGTGATAAGTCATAGATCATAAATCATAAGATACAATTATAAATCATAAGATACAACAACAAAAGATAAATCATAATAAACCAATAGGAGAAAGTGGTAGGAAAGATCAGAGGTGAGAAAGATGAGAAGGATGAGAAGCTGACAAAGATATTAGTAATACAACCTACTACATGGGTCTTTGGGTAGAAGACAGTGCTGTAAGAATAAGGTATTTAGCAGAATGATAGCAAGGGTGAAGAAAATATTCTTTTGTCTAGTTGTTTTGGCATGCAATGCCCCATAGTAGCATCTTGAGGGGAGAAGTTGAAGCAATTTATGTCCAAGATGTGAGGGGTCAATAATTTTCTCATCCCGCTTTCTGGTTCATGCAGTATACTGGTCCTCAGTGGGATGCAGGATGGTCACAATTATTTTTTCTGCACTTCTAAGTATCCACTGAATTCTGAACCTGTCCTGTTTGGTTGTTGTGCCAAACAAGACAATTATAGAGGTACAAATGATAGACTCAGTAATTCCTCTGTAAAACTGTATCTTTGTTGTGTCTTTTTAATGATGCTTCTAGTGTCCATTTTAAGTGCGGAAATATTATAGAATCTAGAAACCTGAAGATCTCTATTGTTGATTCTGTGTTGTCTAATATTATAAGAGGTGGTAGAACATGTTAGAATAATAAGTAGAATAAGGAGTCCTAAAATTACTACTTTTTAATGATGATTCTAATGTTAGGCATCCATTTTAAGGCCTGAGATATAGAAGGTAGAAACTTGAAGATCTCTACTGTTGATACTGAGCTGCCTAATATTGTAAGAGATGATAGAATAGGAGAGTTTCTCCTAAAATCGACTATCATCTCTAGTTTTAAAAGTATTCAGCTTCAGATTGTTCTGATTGCAGCAGAGGGCCAGTTATTCTATCTCTCATCTGGTATGTAGCCTTAGCCTTAGTAAGACCACACCAGCCTTAGTAAGACCACACCTAGAGTACAGCATCCAGTTCTGTTCACCACATTACAAAAAAGATGGTGAGACTCTAGAAAAAGTACAGAGAAGAGCAACCAGGATGATTAGGGGACTGGAGACTAAAACATATGAAGAACAGTTACAGGAACTGTGCTTGGCTAGTCTAGTAAAGAGAAGGACCAGGGAAGACATGATAGCAGTCTTCCAATATTTGAGGGGCTGCCACAGAGAGGAAGGGGTCAAGCTATTTTCTAAAGTGCCTCTAGGCCAGACAAGGAATAATGGATGGAAACTGAACAAGGAGAGATTTAATCTGGAAATAAGGAGAAACTTTCTGACAGTGAGAACAATCAACCAATGGAACAGCTTGCCCTCGGAAGTTGTGGGAGCGCCATCACTTGAGACTTTCAAGAAGAGATTGGACTGCCATCTGTCAAAAATGGTGTAGGGTCTCCCGCTTGGGTGAGGGGGTGGACTAGATGACCTACAAGGTCCCTTTCAACTCTGATTATCTGTTATCTGTATGCAGACTCATGATCATCTCAGATGAAACCAATGACTGTTGTGTCATCTGCAAACTTCAGTACCTTAACAGAGGGATACTTCCTAATCCAGTCACTGGTGTAGAGAGAAAAGAATAATGGAGACAGCATAGGGACCTAGAGGGCTTCTATGCTAATGGGTATTCAATACGATTTTACCTAGCTTCACCTGATGCTTCCTTTCTGTTAGAAAGCTTATGATCAGGCTATGAAATATTGGTTTTGATTTTTTGAAAGTTTTGGAAAGTCCAAACTTATGTGTAAAATTGCAGTTGATGCTGTTCAATAGCAGAATGTGTTATGAAATAATAAGATTTCCTGAAATACCTGTGGTCTAGAAAAATATATTGCTTTGAATATTTGTCGTAAGAAATATTTAAATGTTCAGAAAAATATATAACATACAAATGTGAAAACAGAAAGGAACCAAACCACTGCTAATGGTTAGTCTTTCTACTAAAAGTATGTGAAGTTTCATTTTGATAATGTCTGACTTCTTTTCTTGTTTTTTTTCCATCCCCAAGATTTTATATGGGTTTTCTCCAGTAACAAATGACAAAAACAAAGAAATATTTTTGCACCATATGTTTCCCAATGCAACCTATCAATATTTGGGCATTCTTGAGTTGCTACTGCATTTCAAGTGGACTTGGATTGGTGTGATTTCTTATGATAATGACAATGGAGATGCATTCATACAGCATGTCCTTCCCTTATATTCTCAGAAGGGTGTCTGTTTGGACTTCTTAGAAACAGTGCCCCAAATGTCTTTTTCAAGCAATGTTGCTGCAATTGCATCAAAATGGTTTGCAACTTCACTTATTGTCACAGGAAGTACTGCCAACACTGTTATTATCCAAGGTGAAATACATACTATTAGTGTCCTAAGAACAGTTTTTCAATTTGCACAATTTTCTGATATAAGAATTGAAAGCCGAGTGTGGATTATGACAGCCCAAATGGATTTTGCATCTCCTGGTTTTACCAGAGATTGGGACATACATTTCCTCCATGGAGCTCTATCATTTGCTGTTCATACAAATTACCCTAGAGGATTCCAGAAATTTTTGAAGGGTCGAAATCCCCTCTCAGAAAATAAAGACGGGTTTATCAGAATCTTCTGGAAAGATGTATTTAATTGTGATTTCTCAAATTCCATTCTAGAAAAGAGAGATTTGGAGATCTGCACTGGGAAAGAAAAATTGGATAGTCTACCTGGAACATTGTTTGACACAAGCATGTCTGGCCACAGTTATAGCATCTACAATGCAGTTTACATTATGGCATATGCTTTGTATGCCATAACTTCATCCAAGTCAAAAGAGAGGACAAAAATAAAAAATATGAGACAAGAGTATCTACTTGAAGAAGCCTGGCAGGTATCTTCCAAAGCATTGTAGAAGGAGACATAGTCGATAGTTCAATATTATGGCAATAATAGTATAAGAGAACAAGACACTGTTATCGAGAAACAAAATGAAAGAAAAATAAAAGAAACAAAAATGTACTTCTTTTCATGCTTTATAATTTTATATCTAAGTCATTATCAAAACTCTCAAGATACAATGATGACTATCTTTTTGGCATAGTTACATCAATTACACATTATTTTAAAATATTTTTTTAAAAAGAAGTTGCTTTCCATTCCCCCCCCCCCATTTTTCCTCTTTAAAAATGTAATTGGTGAATATGTAATACACATCTAGAATGTTAAGAATAAATGAAATATGTTGTGATTCAATCACTAAGTTTTGCCCATGCCCCTGCAATTCAATGGATCTCACCATGCCAAGGTCCCTGTCCTCTACTATCTCCCAGAGTCCAACAAAACCAATGCCCACTATTGCTGACACCATGGATCTATTTCGTTCTATGCAATCCTCTTCTCCTTCAATCTTTCCCATCATCAAGGTCTTTTTGCAATGACTTTTCACTTCTTATTTGGTGGTCAATGCATTTGAACTTCAGTTTCATTATCTGACCTTCCAAAGGACAGCCACAGTTGATTTCCTTTATTTGATTTGATCTTCTTATAGTCCAAGGGACACTCTAGAATCTTCTTCAACATCCCAATTTGAAAGCATGAATTGTTTTATGCTCAACTTTCTTTATGGTGCAACACTCAGAGCCATACCTAGGAAAACAATAGCTTTGGCTATATAGACCAGAGGTCTCCAAACTTGGCAACTTTAAGACTTGTGGACTTCAACTCCTAGAATTCTCCAGTCAACATAGCAGGCTGGAGAATTCTGGGGGTTGAAGTCCACAAGTCTTAAAGTTGGTAAGTTTGGGGACCCCTGATATAGACTTTTGACAAGCAAGGTGACTTCTCTGCATTTTAATATGCTGTCTAGGTTTGCCATAGCTTTTCTCCCAAAGAGCAAATGCCTTTTTATTTCATGTCACCATCTGCAGTGATCTTGGAGCCCAAGAAAATAAAATCTGTCACTGCTTTTATTTTTTCCCAATCTATTTGCCAGGAAGTGATGGAACCAGATGCCATAATCTTATTTTTTTAATGATGAGTTTCAAATTAACTTTTGCACTCTTGTCATCAGCATCATCTTTTAAGATTTTAAAGAGCTCAGCTAGAATCCTGTAACCTCAGCTAGCTTTGTTGTTGGTAATGCTTTCTAAGGCCCACTAGACTTCGCAATAGAGACTGTCTGGCTTGAGGTCAGCAATCACACCAATGTGGTTATGAGGGACATTAAAATATTTCTTGTACAGTATAGTTGTTTTGTATATTATTGCCATATCTTCTTAATCCCTTCTGCTTCTGTTAAGTCCCTTTTTGCTTTTATAGTGCCATCTTTGCAGAAAATGTTCCCTTGATATCTCTTATTTCTTTAGAAAAGATCTCTACTCTTTCCCATTATATTGTCTTCTATTTCTTTGCATTGTTCATTTAAGAAGGCATTCTTATCTAATTGTGCTTTGTCCTGGAAATTTGTATTCAGTTGGGTATATTTCTCTTTCTCCTTTACCTTTTGCTTTTCTTCTTTCCTCAGTTATTTATATGGCCACTGTGTTTCATTGCATTTTTTTCCTTAGGGATGGCTTTAGTTGCTGCCCGCTGTACATTGTTATGAATCTCATCCATAATGCTTTTCTACCAGATCCAATCCCATAAATCTAGTCATCACCTCCACTCTATACTCAAAAGTATACTAGCTGATTCCCTTCCACTTTAGTTCACTGATTCTCAAGATGTTGATATTCAATTTTACCATCTTACGCTTGACCACTTGCAGCTTACATTGATTCAGATCTTACATTGCAGCTTCCTATACAAAATTGTTCTGTACAGCATCTGACTTTCATTTCACTAGCAGAAATATCCACAACTGAGTGTTCTTTCAACTTTGTCCCAGCCTCTTTACACTTTACAGACCTACTTGTAATTCTCTCAAGTCTTCCCCCATAGCATATTGGACACTTTCCAACCTGAAGGGCTTATTTTCCGGTGTCATCTCTTTTAGCCTTTTGATACTGTCCATGGGGTTTCCTTAGCAAGGACACTGGAGTGGATTGACATTCCTTCTCCAATGGACCATATTTTGTCAGAACTCTCCATTGTGAATGCTTTAGCTCATAGCTTCTTTGAGCTGTGCAAGCCACTTTGCCATGACAATGAAGGAGATGATTTGTAGATATATAATCTTTTTATTTTGTTATTTTGTTTTATTTTGAGTATGTTTTATACATGTGTTTCTATTAACACCATGCACACTTTCTCTATCAATATGTTATTATTTTTTATTTGTTGCTTACACTTCCAAAATTAGATAGAAAATAGCTCATTTTGGTAGCATGTTTCAAAGCATGAGGAAGAAAGAAACACAGTGTTAATTTCAGGCTTGACACACAGCACACTTGAATAGAACAGTTTGTAGTAAATTAAAAGTAATTCATCTCCCAAATATGTCTCCCATACCTCTCAGGTATGATATCACTACTCTGCCCAGAAAATTCATTTGAATGATTTCTCCTTCTCCTGCTTAAGTAGATTTCCCTCCTCAGAATCATTCATCTTAGTTTTAACTGGTCTTAGGTTTATTATGAAGGTATTCCTAGAATCATTTTCTCTCTTTCCAATTTAGCTCCACAAGTTCATAAGAAATACCTCATTTATAAATAGTGCTGGAGAAAATATTTCCTTTGATGACGAAGGGCATATAATTGCTGGATTTGATATTTTCAACTGGGTCACCAATGAAAATAACACATTTACAAAAATCAAAGTTGGATGGTTAGACCCAAACTCTTTCTGTTCCAAATCACTCAACATTCATGAAGACTCCATTGTATGGCCTACAAGATTTAACGAGGTATTTATTTGGTCCATATTTGGAAACAGTTTAATCTATATTCAAATAGTCAAAAATGTGACCTTTTTCTTCTATTGCAGCAATGTTGCTATTACTCAGATAATTGTATTTGCATTTTGAATTGGGATGTGCTCTCTACTTTAATGTGCAATTAGTTGACAGCATCTTGAGAATCTTCTGAAGAATTTCAGAAGATGACTATTATGCTGCTTAAGTCTTTCTCCCCAAAACTGGTGAACATTTTAAAGGACTCTGTTGTATAGCGCAGAAGGTTATATATAGTATTTTGCATAGATTTCAGGATAATTTAATCCACACTCTAATTACAAATAGTCCTGAAATTACAATCATAATAGGCCTGGAGTTTTGATATTAATTTTAAGGAGAGGCATCCCATGACCAGATTTGTTTGTTTGTTTGTTTGTTTGTTTATTTATTTATTTATTTATTGGATTTATATGCCACCCCATCTCTGAGGGGGGGAGACTCGGGGCAGCTCACACAAAGATATGCATAGAAAAATAGGTAAAAATATTAATGCTTGAACTCCAAAGGTTGAACTCCAATTTGCAGTGGTCTGATGCTGAGGGTGCAAGTGGTGTAGCTAATGCAATCTGGACTGAGTTCGATCCTGTTTCTGAGGATGAAGTGGACAGGATTATGCGATGATTGAGCGCCACCACATGTTTGTTGGACCCATGCCCTTCCTGGTTGGTTTACACCTCCAGGGAGGTGACATCTGGCTCGGGCAGTGGTCAATGCTTCTCTGGGGAGGGTACCTTCCCGCTGCCTTGAAGGAGGCGTGGTGAGGCCTCTCCTGAAGAAGCCTGCCCTGGACCCAGCGATGAACAACTTTCGTCCGGTCTCCAACCTTTGCTTCTAGCGAGGTTGTTGAATGGTGGCTCAGCAATTTCCACTTTTCCTGGAGGAAATGGACTACCTGGATCCATACCAATCGGGCTTCCGACCGGGTATAGCAGAGGCGGCATTGGTCACTGATGGATGATCTCCTGAGGGCTGGGACAGGGGTTTTCCTCTGTCCTGGTCCTGTTAGATCTCTCAGCGGCTTTCGATACCATCGACCATGGTATCTTATTGTGGCGTCTCGGGGGGTTGGGAGTGGGAGGCACTGTGTTGCAGTGGTTCGCCTCCTTCCTCTCAGGACACTGCATGTCGGTGTTGGGGGGCAGAGGTCGATGCCAAGGGCTCTCACTTGTGGGGTCCCTCAAGGGTCAGTCCTCTCGCCCCTCCTGTTCAACATCTATATGGAACCGCTGGATGAGATCATCCGTGGGTTTGGGGTGAAGTATCATCAGTATGCTGATGATATGCAGTTATACATCTCCACCCCAGGCCACATCAGTGATGCCCTCTCCATGATGTCCCATTGTTTGGATGAGGTACGGATTTGGATGGACAGTAACATGCTTCGGCTCAATCCGGCTAAGACAGAGTGGCTGTGCATACAGACATCTCGGCCCAGTCAGGAGATTCCATCTTTGGTCATGGGGAGAGGTGTTGCCCCGTGGACAGGGCATGGAATTTGGGGGTCCTCCTGGATTCACGGCTCAGGTTGGAGGAGCAGGTGGGAGCCGTGGCCAGGGGGGCCTTTGCCCAGGTCTGGCTGGATCACCAGTTACGCCCATACCTGGACGAGATGCCCTGCATGGTCACTCAGGCACTTGTCAGCTCGGCTCGACTACTGCAATGCTCTCTATCTAGGACTGCCCTTGCATACCATCCGGAGGCTTCAACTGGTGCAAAATGCTGCCACACGAGTTGTGATGGGAGCTTCCCAGTTCTCCCATGTTACACCCCTCCTGTGTGGCTTGCATTGGTTGCCAGTTGCCCTCCGAATGAGATTCAAGGTGTTGGTATTGACATTCAAAGTCCTACGAGACATGGGTCGGGCTATTCTGAGGCGTCTACTGCCAGCATCAAATACCAACCGCCCTGTACGAGCTCACAGGCAGGGACTTCTCGGCGTGCCGTCTGCGACCCAGTGTCGTCTGGCGGTGACGCAGGGGAGGGCCTATTCTGTGGCTCCCGCCCTATGGAATCAACTACCTCTGGGGCTCGGCCTGGCCCCTGACCTCTGCACCTTCCGCCATGACTTGAAAACCTTTTTTGAGCAGGCTGCGCTGTGCTGACTTCTCTTGGGGGGGGGGGGGTTGTTTTATAATTTGTTTTAGTTTAATTTGGCTTGTTGATTTAATTCTATTTTAGGTAATTAATTTATTGTATTGGTTTTAATTGTGAGCCGCCCCAAGTCCTTTCGGGAGAAGGGGCGGCATACAAGTCAAATAAATAAATAAATAAATAAATAAATAAATAAATAAATAAATAAATAATGCAATCCAAATAGAAAATTCAATTATACTAAAATAGCCAATTAAAAAACCCCAATCCCTCTCAATCCAGGCTGGCCTGTAAAAACAGCCAGGTCTTTAGAGGCAAAAGGAATGTAGGTCAGGAGCCAACCGCAGCCCCAGGGGCAGTTGGTTCCACAGGGTGGGTGCCCCCACCACAGAGAAGGTCCTCCCCCAGGGGCCCACCAACCGACATTGTCTGGCTGACAGCACCCCCAGGAGGGCCTGTCTGTGGGAGCGTACTGGGCGATTGAATTTATGACCATTTTTATAATGGAAGTAAAGCATGTCAATGTCATCATAAATCAAATACAATTTAATTTTTATTTATTTATTTTGAAAATTTTCAAACTTTTCAATTTGTTTTGCATTGACAATAAACATTTGATTTGATACAACATGTCCAAAGGCGTTTTTTACCAGAAAAAAGAACTGTGAGAGCTTCAGGGATTAGGCTAGGTTAGTATAAAAAAAACTGGAGAACAATCATAAAACTTTTCTGTGTTATTCTGAAAGAACTGAGCTTCATATTAAGTAGAATGAGACTACTGACTCAGATAAGTGACCAATGTATAAATTGAACCTAAATCCCTGTCCACTGCAGTTCAATTCATGGTTTATTAGATATATTTTATTTTATCCAAGATGGGCAGTATCCTGTAAATCCTTGCCATGAGAACTAAGAACCATCCAGACACTGATAAATATTACAGTCATATGAAAATGTCTCATTCTGAGTTCCTCCCAAGAAACTTATGGCTGTATGACTGTAACTTTGTCGCTTGTATCCTGACGATCTATATTGATTGTTTCCTAGTATGATTTGATTGCTTATTGTACCCTATGACTATTACTAAGTGTTGTACCTTATGATTCTTGACTCTTGATTAATGTATCTTTTCTTCTACCTACACCAAGAGCACTTGCACCAAGCCAAATTCCTTGTCTGTTCCACACTTGGCCAATAAAGAATTCTATTCTGTTCTATTCTGTTCTGTTCTGTTCTATTTTATTCTATTCTATTCTATCCCATCCCATCCCATCCCATCCCATCCCATCCCATCCCATCCCATCCCATCCCATCCCATCCTATTCTATTCTATTCTATTCTATTCTATTCTATTCTATTCTAATGCATTTAGAACATGGTTCTGTATTCAGTAAGAGCAATGCATGGCAAAACTACCAAACTGATCCCTTTATTTTTCATCTTCTGCACTCAGAAAAGACCTCATTCCCTGTGTAATGACAAATGCCATTCTGGTTTTAGTAGGGCCAAAATAGAAGGAAGACCCTTTTGCTGCTATAAGTGTTTTCCATGTCCAGAAGGGAAGATTACAAGTCAGAAAGGTAAGGTTTCTTCAAAATATATTTTATTAAAAATATTAACCATTCCATGAAAACCTGTGTGGGATAAATTAAGTATTTATATACTACTGTATATATTATGTGCTGTAGAGATAATTTAATTATGCTGGGATGACTGAAATGAAGGAAAATATTTTATTTCCTCCCTAATTACCTTCCCAGGAGCAATGAACCTTGTAATCTCAGCCCCAAAACATCCAGCCAATTAATGTTGATTAAAAACCAGACAAATGCCAGAAAGAAGGCATGGACTCTGCCAAATAAAGGAAGTTTAACATTAGCTCTAGACAGAAATTACATTCTTGAAATATTGTCTACTCATTCTCTCAAAATCAGCATTGCCTTTTCAGTTCTGCCCTAATTTCCTCACTGAAGGCATGGCGTGCTTCCCTAAGCAGTCAAAACTGTGCTGCTCTATCCAGTAAATATGCATATTCTAATTTGTATATATTAGTAAATTAATCAAACAGTTAATCATGTTACCATAAAAGAGGACCTGACCCGTGGTGCTCACATTGCAGCACTGGTCAAAAGGGCCCAGCAGAGATTATACTACCTGAGACTTCTCAGAAAACAACAACTGAATGAAAAACTGCTGGTGACCTTCTACCACTGCACCACAAAGAGTATTTTAACTTACTGCACCTCTGTATGGTTTGCCAATTGCACAGTGGCAGATAGGAAAGTACTCCAGGGGGTTAACGTCATTGCCAAGAAGATCATTGGTTGCCCTCTCCCCTCTTTGGAAGAGCTTTATAGCTCCCACTGCCTTAAGAAAGTTCAAAACATTCTCAAAGATCCATCTCATCTTGGGAACCCCCCCTTTTTTTGAACAATTACCATCTGGCAGATGGTACAGAATAATAAAAACAAGGACAAATAGGCTGAAAAACAGCTTCTATCCCAGGGCAGTAGCTCTTTTGAATTCTGCTGTATAGTGCAGTGTTGGTGCAGTGTTGGGTTTTTTTGGTTCAAAGTGTGGAGAGTGAAGGATGTGTGTTTGTGTTTATTTTCATGGTCATGGTCATGATGTGCACTGAAGATGGTGTTTGATTTCATTGTACGAGGTGCAATGACAATAAAGTAGACTAACTAACTAATCATAGTTAAGTTCCTTACCATAGCTAATAATTCCAAAACACTCAGGGAGCTGCCAATTGAAGCATTAACCAGAGCTTATTATACTAAATTATTATTTCTTTCAACATAACATATGTTTTCATTAATATGGTATCTTCTACATTATAATAATAGTGATGTATGAATTCATTAGTTCCTTCATTCATTTTCACAGATATGGATGATTGTTTGCCATGCCCAGAAGGACAGTATCCAAATAACAACCATGATTCATGCCTTTCAAAGCAGATAGTTTTCTTGTCTTATGAAGAAACATTAGGTATCAGTTTGGCCATTACAGCAATTGTCTTTGCTTGCATTGCCACTGTGGTGCTTGGGATCTTCATCAAATACCAGGACACTCCCATAGTCAAGGCCAACAACCGGCATATCACCTATCTTCTTCTCATCTCCCTTGTGCTCTCATTCCTTTGTAGTTTGTTGTTCATTGGAAAACCTGAAAAGGTAACTTGCCTATTGCGACAAACTGCTTTTGGGATTGTTTTCTCAGTAGCCATTTCTTGTATATTGGCCAAAACCATCATTGTGATTTTAGTTTTCATGGCTTCAATGCCAGGTACACAGATGAGGCAATTACTAGGCAAACCATTGGATAATTACACTGTTGTTTCTTGTTCCTTCATTCAAATCACTATTTGTGCTATATGGCTTGTAACCTCACCCCCATATCCAGATGCTGATATGAACTTAGTGGCAGATGAAATCATTCTGGGATGTAATGAAGGCTCTACTGTCATGTTTTATTGTGTTTTGCTGTACCTGCTTTTCCTTGCCATTATTGGTTTCTGCATGGCTTTCCAAGCACGGCATTTACCAGACAGTTTTAATGAAGCCAAATTTATCTTTTTCAGCCTGTTGTGTTTCTGCAATGTTTGGTTGTCATTTTTTCCAACATATTTAAGCACCAAGGGGAAATACATGGTGGCTGTGGAGATCTTTTCCATATTATCCTCCAGTGCAGGGTTACTGGGCTGCATCTTTTTCCCAAAATGCTTTGTCATTCTACTAAGGCCTGATGTGAATACTAAAAAACAGTTAATGAGAGGCAAGAAAGGAGAAATATAAATCCATGACTAGTTCAGTAAACAATACATTGACTGGAGACCACTCAGAAAATGGAACTGGTACATGAATCCATTGCAAATCATGTGAATTGTTTTATTATTTCTGAGTGCTTTAGGCATTTAATAATTTCTCCAATCCTCATCCCCCCAAAAAATTAGTGAAACAAATTATAACCTTAGAAATATCCATCCTTAATCTGATAAATGTGGTGGCACCATGGCACTGTGCCTCAGTGGTTAAGATGCTGGGTTTGTCAGCCAAAAAACCAGCAGCTGAGGTTAAGACCAGAGGTCCATGCATTTGAGTGAGTCATATCATTGCCCCAGCGTGTGTCAACCTAGCAGTTCAAAAGCATGCAAATACAAATAGATAAATAGGTACCACTATGATGGGAAGGAACATGATCCATGATGTTATGAAATGTCTTCAGACAGCATTTGCTCAATGGCCTTGAAATGGAGATGAGCACCACCTCCTATAGATGGCAAGGACTAGCAAAGTAAAATCCACAGGGACTCCTTTACCTTTTTAAAAATTCTAATAAATGGAATATAAACAATGAAATGCCTATTCCTGAGAAATAATACTTTCATTTTCTACGCTTCCTTTTAAATGCTTTTAAGGAATAATATGAAGAAGACCTTAATATGCTGAACTGTTGGAACTCTGAGAAAAATGACTTCAATACTCAAATTAAATTTTCATATTCCTGGTCATCCCATTGGTGTTTGTTCTGTTTTTACCCAAATCAACTCTAATCATGGGAATTATAGGTAAAAGAAGTGCTCTATAGTTAATTGAAGATCCAGGTGCAAGCCCACCCAGTGCTTAACTCCAGATTCTCCATAAACTTTGTTTAAAGACATGTACAACATATCTAGATACTGCTAATCCTTGATCTAGGCTCAGTCCCAATCCATGAACCAACACAGGAAAACAAGGCTATATAACCAATCTATTCTACCTCCATGTAACTTCCCCAGTGTTCTAGTGTATGTGCAATTGCTTGGACAGTCAACAATTCAATGAAGAACTAGCCATAAGAAAGTTCTCTGGTTTCCCCAAATTTCTAGAATGATTTGAGGAAGAAAGAAGAAATATATTTTTGTCAAATTGTTTTAATGTGATATTTAAACAGTCCTTGTTTAGCCACTGGTATTGGTATTTTGTTTTTTCTTGCACACCATTCTAATAGATATTAATCCTCAATTTGATATTTAAGTGTTGTTGCAGAACCTGCTCTCTTGTCTTCTTCCTCAAAAACTGTAAAAATATATCTTAACTTTGTAAACTTTCTAATAATTCTGTACACTTCTTCCATTTCTGCATTGGTATCTTGTCTATCCCATTCAAAAACTATTTTTAAAGATTCAATAACTGTCTCTCTCTTGTCTACACTGGGTTTTTCTGGAATTTTCCTGTCTTAAAAGCTATTTCTCTCTTATTCCAATAGGGCCACATATTTTATTCATTTTTTATTTACATGTTTGCAAATTTTTCCTCCATCCTCCCTTTGTATTAATTCAGTTACCTTTTCCCCAAGTCCTCAAACATCATTTCACTGTCTTTGCTGTAATACCATTTTCATTCATTTTGTTAAAAATCTGCTCTTCCCTTTGTTGGAAGTTAAAACCCACTCCCCTCCTAGGAAAATATTTTAGGAAATACTAAAAAGGCATATTTCCCCTAAAAGAGAAGTAGAAACTCAGATAGGCAGCAACTCAGCCCTTCCACCCCCCCTTTGTTAACAACCAATGACAGCAACCAATCAGGATACTGTTTCTGTGCCCCAGGAAGTTCAAAGGCCAGAGAGGGCATAAAACCCAGGGATTCTCAGCATCTCTTTCCTTTTCTTCACCCAAGAGCTTCCAGGCATGTGACCCTGTCTACCATTAAACCATCTTTCCAAATAGGATCCATGTTTCCAGTGTCTTTTCCCCACTTGGAACTTGTGGAAGAATTTCCACTTTGCTGTGCGCTTTCCATTGTTTGTATTTGAAAAGTTGAAAGGACCAATGGTAATGCAGCTACATCTAAAAGTACTGGTTTTTATAGCCACACCCCTTCTTAATACAAGGCTATAAAAGGGACTACCTAACTGTCAGTTACCTCAGTCCCAACTGACAGACATTCTGCATAGGCAGACTGCCCCAACTGATTCCAGAGAGAGACAATACCAACTCATCTGAAGAAGGAAACAGTCCCAAGCTGCAAGGAAAAACAGTTCCTAGGCAAGAGACTGCTGAAAGCCTTTTCATCTATCCTTTCTAAGGAAAGGACTGATCGGACTCCAACTGCATAGGCAGTTGCTAAACACAAAAGACTTTGAGGACATTCAAAGAAAGAGAGGACATTGGTATGATTCTTTCTGAATATTTATTTGTTTTATCTGCTTGCTGTTACAATAAATAAGCTTTTGGATTGGAATCCTCTGGGCTCAATTATTTTTGAATAATTTGATTACAGACAAAGGTTTACGTTCCATCAACTTAATTAATCACAGGATTAGTTAATTTCTAACAAATTGGTAGCAGAGGACGGTTTAATAAATTCTGTCTATATATCTTAAATTACTCAAAATGCCCAGCTTCAAAACAACCAGAAAAAGCCGAGTGGTGACCAGAGCCACAGCCAGGTTAATGGCATCATGACACCAATCAGAAGAACCTGGGATGGCTTTGGCCAAAGCATCCCAGGCACCAGCCGAGCATCAAACAAGCAGCGCAACTAGCCTTATGACAGCTGTCATGTCCTCAGACCCACTTGCAGCTTTGAGTGAGCGTTTCATGACTTCTGAAAGTCAAACTGATACTTCTAATCCAGCGGTGAATGAAGAAACCAAGACAAGAAGGACTCCCCTTCCTATCTCACCTATGAGCCTAACTGAAAAGGAGGAAATGAGGTCTGCTTTCCTCCAAGCATTCGGCTTACAATCGGTAAGCGGAGATCCAGCCACCGACCTCAGCAATCTAATCAGGCAGATTGCATCAGAAGAAGCGGTCAGGGACAGGACTGGGACCCAAGAAGGCATCAGACCAGTAAGGGTTACCCAGTCCTGCCCTGCAACCCCTTTGGCCGATAAAAGCGCGTGGGCGGGAAACCAAGAGCCGTTACTCTCAAGTTTCCCGCCACAAAATATGGTGGCTAACGGGCAGCAAATTCAAACCGCCCATTCAAAAATGGTGCCTACCGCCTCCCTGCTTACTTCAGAGAACCCGCTGTGCCAAGCAGGCACCAACCTTGGGGCTACTCATCTGGCAGCGCTGACCGCTGCAGCAGCCCAATGTGGCCAGCCAGTGCAGGGACTGGCTTCTCTGGTGACAGCGGCACAGCTGGACCCAACCATGCTGTACATGTCACCAGCCCAGGCTGCTTGGACCCACGTCCAGGTGACCAGTCTGGTCATGGCAGTCCAACAACAACTCCCAGCCAGCTCACCTACTGAGCTGGAGATCAACCGGGCCAAGAGAATCCTTGCCGCAGCATTTGGGACCAGTCTACTGCTTCCTCCTGGCTCCTGGTCAACTATAGCCCTCCAGGATGGTCCCTGGTCTACTGCTGTCTACCCGGACGGTCCCCAGTCTACTGCAGCCTACCTGGACGGTCCCTGGTCTACTGTGGCCTACACGGATGGTTCCCAGTCTACTGCACCCTACCCGGACACCTCCCGGTCCACTCTGGCCTACCCGAACACCTCTCGGTCTACAGCGGCCTACTTCGATGCCACCTGGATCACTGCGGCCCTCCCCAAATTCCTTCGAATGACTGCAGCCTGCTACTCACCAGTCCAGGCGGTGACAGTTTCTTCTGCGGCATCTTCAGCCTCCCAGGGCCTTCCCCGGAGCTCAACAGCCAAAGCCGGAGCTTCACAGGTCGGCCCGAGGCCTGTCCAAGGAGCCCAGGCAGAGAGCTCCTTCTTCCTCGATGTCCTGCATCGAATGACTCCTGCACATGCTCAGTCAGGAACCCCGGAAGCAGGCTAGAGGCCTACCTCTGGAGCTCAACCAACGAGCTCCTTCCTCGATGAGATCCAACGCCGAATGACTTACGCATGCTCAGCACAGCACTCTGACCCCTCCCATCTGGGAGGAGCAACTGTCAGCTTACCGGCCAAAGAGAAATAAGCCTGCTGTTAACATTCCCTTGCCATATTGTGAATATAAGGGGGCTCAACACCAAGGACAGCTACAAAGCTACATTTTACTGGGAAATCCAAACCTCTTACCAGCTAGCTTTAAGAATTTCTGGTAGAAATTTCTGGTAGAAACCTTTATGAATGGGCTAAGGAGGTGCAAGTATTATTTATGAAGGAAAATGGTTTAAATTTATTATTAGACCCCCCTCCCAAGCCCTGGTCTATTGAAATTGATTTATTACATCATAGGATTTTTTGTCTATTGTTGTTATCTATTGATCCTGCGTTATATCCTAGCATCCCTCATGAACTTACAGTATATGAGTTATGGGAAAAATTATGTAATATGTTTAATTCCAAAAATTCTAATACAACTGCCAGAATTTCTAGAGAATTTCATTCTTCAAAATTAAGGGCAGGAATGGACATGAGTGAACACCTTTGTGAATTAAGAAAAATGAGGGAGGAATTAAATTTGAGGGGGGAGCCCGTCTCAGAACAAAGTCTAATAAGTATAATAATTAATTCACTGGATGCTAGCTGGGACAATTTTATTTCCCAGCTAGATAACTCAAACTATGATGGTGTTTCACTAGAAGTTCTGACAGGTAAGTTAATAGCAGAGTATAATTTAAGAAAGGACAGGGCGACCTTCTACAAAGAAAGAGGGACCACTAGGAGATCTGATAGCCCTAATAAAGTAAATGCTATTGGAGAATGCTTTAACTGTGGATCAAAAGGGCATTATAGGAGAGACTGTCCAAGGTACACAGGTCCAAGGACAAGTCACAGGGGACCCTCTAATTTCAGATATAAAAGGAGGTCACCCACTCCTCAAGGGAGGCCCCAATGGAACCCAATGGAACCCTACCACCACGAGAAGGGGTAAAAGGGGCAAGAGAAATAATAAAGGGGATAACTTTAATTTAACAAATGATTTTACCAGTGTGGCACAGACCACCTGTCCAAGGGCAAGTCAAAGGGGACCCTCTAATAACAGATACAAAAGGAGGTCACCCACTCCTCAAGGGAGGCCCCAAGAGAACCCTGCCAACATGAGAAGGGGTAAAAGGGGCAAGAGAAATAATAAAGGGGATAACTTTAAAAGCATGACTGAGGTCAACTACCCAAGGCTCACCAAGAAACAATGTAAGCAGTTATGGCTACTCGACAGTGGTGCCAGTAGACATATGGTAAGCAATAAACAGTTATTCACTAGTCTCAAGGATTACAATTGTAATGTTACAGTAGCCAATGGGTTCAGAACCAAGGCCATAGGTATTGGAATGGTGTACATACCTGAGCTTGGAAAAGTGAATGATGTATTATATGTTCCCAAGTTGGAACACAACCTTCTTAGCACTCTTAAATTGAGTGAACATAGTAATACAGAGGTGCTTTTCTCTAAAGGAGGTGCAGTGGTGACCAGGGATGGCCGGATGGTGGGAGAGGTTCTGAAGATTAATAATCTGCCATATTACTCCCCCATTATAAGGGCTGAGGAGTCTGGGGCCATCTACCAAGCCAATACTGGTGACCCAAACAACGACTCCCAGTCAAGGCCTGAGGTCAACCCTGAAGAATGCAAATCAGAGAAGGGGTGTAATTGTGATTTTGTAAATAGATCAAAAAGCACCAAATCTGTAAAATTTAATTTAGAGCACTGTGATGAGCAAACAAGGGATACCAATGTTGTATCAATTGGTAAGCCCCTGCCCAATGAATATACCCATCTTATGCATCAGAGGATGGGCCATTTGAGCTTTTCTATCATGCAGAAAATGCCTGAGTGCTCTAGGGAGTTGTATATAAAGGATTGTCACATGTTTATTGACTGCTCTGTTTGCAGAAGTGCAAAATCCAGGGTGAAGCCAGTGCCCAGAAAATCTCAGAGGCAATCCAAGCACATTTTTGAGCTGGTGCATATGGACCTGGTGGGTCCTTTGAAACCCTCCTTCAGTAAGAATCTCTACTTTCTTACAGTTGTCAATGATCATAGCAGATATGGATTTGTGTACCCCCTCAAATCCAAAGATCAGGCTTTCTCTAAATTTAAGGAGTTCTATAATTTAGTAGAAAACCAGCATAAAGTCAAGATACAAAAGATCTTGACAGACAGAGGAACTGAATTTAACTCTGCTAAGTTCTCTGTCCGGTTAAAGGAGAGGGGGATAGTCTATCTTAGGACAGCTCCTTATTTTACATTCCAGAATGATGTGGCTGAGAGCAGGAATGGAGTCCTCCAAGCCACAATGAGATGCGCTCTTGAGGATGCTGGGTTAAATTTCTCTTATTGGGCGGAGGCCATCCTGTACTCAAACTACACTCTCAACAGGGTATGGTCCAGTGTAGTTCAAATGACCTCATATGAGGTGGTATATGGCTGTAAGCCAAATTTAAAACATCTCCATGTGTTTGGGGTGATGGCCGATGTACACATCCCCAAAGAGTTAAGAAGGAAGGGGGATAAAAGGTTGATCAAGCTCAGATTTGTTGGCTATGAGACAGGCTCCAAAGCCTACAAATTTATTGATACGAACAATAGAATTGTCATTTCTAGATCGGCCGCTTTCTATGAAAGCACCAACTCGAGTAGAATACATGCAAATGAGATTCTGACTCCTAAACCTGCCCAGAATTTGACCAGCCAAAAAGAAAATGTGTCAGAAAGCCCATCTAGTGATGGTGACACATCTGGCTCAGAGGTTAGTGGAGAATGAGTACTCTCCAAGCCCCTAAAGTGGATCCTCAAGAAGAAAGAAGGAGTAGCCTGGAAGAAGGGGCACCCCAAACTAAAAACTGTTGACAATGATAGTGATGAAGGCAACAAATCAGACAATTCAAATACTGAAGAGGAGCCAGTTAATAGGCCAATTCAGTCTACCAAAAATAAAATGCCCAGAAAATATGAAGAGTTCATCACTTATGTAAACCTGACATCGACCACACCTCAAAAATATGAGGATGTATTAAAGCTGCCTCCAAATGAACAGGACAATTGGCATACTGCGATGAATTCAGAAATGGACAGCCTCAAGAAACTAGAGGTGTTCACACCCACTAAATTGCCAAAGGATAAAAGGCTAATTGGCACTAGATGGGTCTATAAGAAGAAGCCATTTGATGATGGGAACTTCTTATATAAGGCAAGGCTGGAGGCACAGGGCTTCTCACAGAGATACCCTGGTGATTTTGATGACACCTTCTCACCCACAGTACGTCCAGAGAGCATCAAAACTATGCTCACTGTGGCAGCCATACATGGAGAGAGTGTACTCCAGTGTGATGTGCAGACGGCCTATTTGCACGCCAAATTGGATAAAGAAATATATGTCAGGGCACCTCCGGGTGTAGATCATAGAGAGAATGAGATTTGGCTCCTAAATAAAATCTCTATGGTCTGAAACAATCTGGAAGAAGGTGGTATGAATGCCTTACTGAGTGTCTAAGGCAAATAGGTTTCACTGCCTCACCAGCTGATGAATGTGTCTTCATCAGGGAGCATAAAGGTGTTAAAGAGACAGTTTTAGACTATGTAGATGATATATTATATATCAGTAAATCAGAGGAAAGAAGTAAATTCTTCTCTGAGCAATTAAGTCAAAAGTTGGCCCTGAAGCCTCTAGGCCGAATTGATAAATTCCTGGGGGTTCAGTATACTAAAACTGAGAAAGGATTCAAGCTTTCTCAGTGGGACAAAATTATAGATTTAATTGGCAAATGTAACATGGCAGAGGCCAAGCCCTGTGACACTCCCATGCAAACAGACTTTACCAGAAATACGTATGGTAAAAGTGATGATTTTGAGCAAAAAACACTCTATAAATCTTTATTGGGCTCTCTACTGTACATAGCTGGCTGGACAAGACCAGATATTAGTCTGGCTGTAAGTATTCTGTCCAGGCATTCTGAGAACCCCACTCACTTACACTGGGATGGGATTAAAAGAGTTCTCAGATATCTCAAGGGCACTGCAAATTACTCGCTCCTATTGGAACCCTATGTGTCTGAAGTACCCGATTTATGCACCTATTCAGATGCTGACTGGGCAGGTGATATTAAATCTAGAAAAAGTACTTCTGGTTACATTATATTCTTAAACAGCAGCCCCATCCACTGGTACTCAGGCAAACAGAAACTCATTGCAACTTCTACTGCAGAGCTGAGTATACTTGTTTATCAAAGGTTTCAAACAACCTCATCGGGTTCGATGAGTTATTAAAAAGTCTATGGAAGGAACCTGAGTACCCCATTGTAATCCAAGAAGAAAATAAGGCTGTGATAGACATATCTAAAGCTGAAGCTATTGGACAGAGGTCACGGCATATAGATATTAAATATAAACATGTGAGACAATTGTCTAAGGCGGGTTTCATTAAAACCATCTTCACAGAAACAAAGGAGCAGATTGCAGATATATTTACCAAGCCCTTACCAAGAGAACAACATATGTATCTATTAAATAAGATACCCCGATCATGTAATGTGTACCTATGATTGTTCTCACTGTTGTATATAATGTATATTGTATATTGTGTAGAGCCCAATGTATATTAGTGTAAAGGCACAGAGAAGGGGATTGTTGGAAGAATTTCCACTTTGCTGTGCGCTTTCCACTGTTTGTGTTTGAAAAGTTGAAAGGACCAATGGTAATGCAGCTACATCTAAAAGTACTGGTTTTTATAGCCACACCCCTTCTTAATACAAGGCTATAAAAGGGACTACCTAACTGTCAGTTACCTCAGTCCCAACTGACAGACATTCTGCATAGGCAGACTGTCCCAACTGATTCCAGAGAGAGACAATACCAACTCATCTGAAGAAGGAAACAGTCCCAAGCTGCAAGGAAAAACAGTTCCTAGGCAAGAGACTGCTGGAAGCCTTTTCATCTATCCTTTCTGAGGAAAGGACTGTTGGGACTCCAACTGCATAGGCAGTTGTTAAATGTAAAAGACTTTGAGGACATTCAAAGAAAGAGAGGACATTGGTATGATTCTTTCTGAATATTTATTTGTTTTATCTGCTTGCTGTTACAATAAATAAGCTTTTGGATTGGAATCCTCTGGGCTCAATTATTTTTGAATAATTTGATTATAGACAAAGGTTTACTTTCCATCAACTTAATTAATCACAGGATTAGTTAATTTCTAACAGAACTGAACCCAGATGGACATTTCTTCCAACATCTTATATGCACATTTTGCTATTTTGAGAGAGAAAAAAACTGAGAAGAAAAGATGTACTAGAGAGCCATTTTGGTGCAGTGCTTATGGCATCAGACTAGAAATCAATTGACCATAAATTAGAATCCCACCTTTGTCACCAAACCAGCCTGATGCCCTGTGGTCAGTCATTCTCTCTAAGCGTTAGAAAGAAGGCAATGGCCAACAAACTTTGAAAAATCTTACAGGAAAAACTGTAGGGTCTGGTCCTGTCATGGCCAGAGTCCATACTAATACAAAGACATTGAAATAATCATAAGCAAAATGAGTTTATTATGCTTTAATGTCACCTACCTTTCAAGTACTCTGGGTGGCTCCTACTGGGTGACAGTTAAGTTACTATAGTAAAATTTATACAAAAAACAAATGAACATACAAAATGGCTTAGCACAATGAAATGAAGGTCTGACTTTCCTTCCAGAAAGGCCTTGATAAAGATCTCTTCTAAAAAACCACAGATTTAAATCACTTCAGAAGAACTATTCTATACAAAAAGTTGAAAAAATAATCAAACCCTATAAACCTGAAAGCTGAATAGCTACAGGAACCTGGTGTAAAAAAGACAATTTCCACACAGGATCAAGAAAGGACAAGTCTTTGATTTCTGTTTGGGAGCCTCCACATTTCACACTGAAGGACCACACCAATAATTGGGCTGAATTATTTTTATATAATTTACCAAAGTAAACAAAAGTTTTAAAAAATGCTCATTGGATACCAAGCTACATGATAGTCATAAATGTGCATGAGGCAAAGTCATCCCATAATACTCTATTAACTAGTGGCTTCTACTTCATTAAACTACTACCAGACTAATTACTAGGCTAAAGGCTAATATAGAGAAAGCAGGAGTGTCAAACTTGCATCATCATGGCATCATCACATGATGTTTCGTGACTATTTCCCACTTCACTAAACAAGGCATGGGCACGGCCAGCGCACGACACATCCGGCCCACAGGCTGTGAGTTTGACAGCTCTGTTATAGAGTGTCACTACCATCTATTTTGTTTGCTAACATGCTCCTTAGAGCCGAAAGTAGATTACATGAATCTAGAGTTAATACAAACCAGGCTATGAGAAACTGCTGTGTCATCCTTGCAAGAGAAACTTGGTTAAAACATTCTATCCTGGATAGTACTGTTAGCTTGGGTGGATTTTCAACATTTCAGCTTATTTCCTTTTAGAGCAGACAACAGAATTGCATTTTTTAATGTGTGCTAGTGTGTTCACAGAAAAAAGTGACAATAAAGCTTTTCTTATCCCTCTTCTCTTCTCCTCCCCTCCCCTCCCCTCTCTTCTCCTCTTCATTTCTCTTCATTCCCTTCCCATCCCATCCCATCTTACTTCACCTCATCATATCCTATCCTATCCTATCCCATCCCATCCCTCCTCACTTCATCTAATCTTCTCATCATCTTATCTTGTCTCATCTGATCTTAGATTATTACTCTGGGTGTGGATTTTTATGCTAACAATAAACTTTGTTCACCTCTGGACCTTGTCTGGATGCCCTTAACCACTGCTTAATTTGAATGTCATGTCACCTTCCTTAATTCTGGTAATAGCTTTGCTTGCAATGTATCTTACCTGAGTCTTAAAGATACATCTTGTCCACAAGTGGGCAAGAGACATTTGTAGTCAGGCTTTAGAGCAGTGTTTCCCAAAGTGGGCGGTCTGCCCCCTGGGGGCAGTGGGATGCCTTAGGGGGGTGCTAAGGGGCAAGGGGGCTGGCAGGGGGTGCTAAGAGGTGGCAGGGGGCATTAGAGGTGCCGGCCCCACAGGGTCACCCTATTGACTGTTGCACCATTCTGGTGTCGGCGCCTCAAATGTGGCAGCTCCAATGCACCACTCCGGTGCAACAATCAATGGCATCCATGGATCACCTAGGGGGAGGCAGAGGAAGGGGGGCTTTGACCATATGCCCAATATCCAGTATCCCACTCAGCCAAGCCCGCCCCTCTTGTAGTTGTGTGCCTGACAGCAAATTCAGGGATCCGTCTTCCAAGCTGCCACCCGTCCTGGGGCACTCACATCATAGAAAGCAGTGCTGTTTCCACCTTCCTTGAGCAGGGCAGGGTTGAGGAAGCCCAGGGTAGGCAGCTTTGCTCTACTTTCACAATGTGCCGCCACTGTGTTCGACACACCGGCTATGCAAGCTCACTCCATTGAGCCCCTTGCACCGCTCCGGTGCAACAATCAATGCGGTGAACCTGCAGTGCCGGCACCTCAAATGCCCCTGTGCCGCCTCTTAGTGCCCCAAAGGGGGCCAGAAGAGGGGTGCAAAAAAGCGGCAGGGGGGTGTTCAATGGTGCTGGCACCATTGACTGTTGCACTGCTCCAGAGCCAGTGCCTCAAATGTGGTGGCAGCGGCTTTGCTTTACATTCCCAAAGTGCTGCCACTGTCTCATTCATTCATTCATTCATTCATTCATTCATTCATTCATTCTGTCTGTCTCTCTGTCTGTCTGTCTGTCTGTCCATCCGTTCGTCCATCCACCCACCCACCTACCTACCTACCTACCTTGGGATCCCGAGAGGTGGCATGGCACGACCAAGGTGGTAAATTTTAGATCGGATACGAAGGGGAAACTTTTAAATTTTCTAATTCATTGTCTTAATGGGTTAGGGAGGGGGGAGGGAAATCAAGGTTTGGGTCAAAACTGTTCTCCCAGGCCGGCAACGAGTCCCGGTATGGGGGGGATGGGGGATGGGACCTTGGGGCCCGTGGGGGTCGGGGTGGCGTTGGCAATCCCTAGGGTGATCGGCTTTGGCAGGGGGAGATGAGACAGGAGGCCAAATCATGTTATGGGAGCGCGCCCCCGCTGTTTACGAGTAGTGGTGCGCTCCGACCCCCAGGTCTCTGCCTGCTCCCCTGGGATCTTGGGAGGTGTGGTCCCTGGGCTTAAACTGGTATATGTGAATGCCAGGTCCATTGCTAATAAGTCATCCCTCCTCCATGAGCTTATTGAGGAGGAGGCGGCAGATCTGGCATGCATTACGGAAACCTGGTTGGGGCCGGAGGGAGGTGTCCCTCTGTGTGATCTATGCCCCCCAGGTTTCCATGTGCTGTACTGGTCTCAAGCCCAGGGAAGGGGCGGAGGGGTAGCCATAGTTGTTAGAGAGACTCTGTTTCCAAGGGAGGCCACTGTCCCCGAGATAGGCGGGTGTAAGACTCTCCTCGTGAGATTGGGCCTAGGAGGTTGGTTGGGTCTGTTGCTGACATACCTGTCCCCCAGGCCCTTCCTGGTCTGCTCAACGTCCTCTTGGGAGTGGCGGTGGAGCTCCCCAGGCTTATAGTTCTGGGGGACTTTAACTTGCCCTCTCTGGGGGGGGCGTCGGGTTTGGCCCAGGAGTTCATGGCATCCATGGCAGCCATGGACCTGACTCAGGTAATTCAAGGGCCCACTCATGGGGGGGGGGAACATGCTCAATCTTGTTTTTGTCTCAGGACAGTGGTGTAGTGACCTGGGGTGGGGTTCTTTGTTTACCCTACCCCTATCATGGACGGATCACTATCTCCTGCGGCTAGTCTTTCAAGGGGCTATCCCTCGCTGCTGGGATGAAGAGCCAATTCGATGGTTCCGCCCCAGATGCCTGATGGACCCTGATAGGTTTCAGATGGTGCTGGGGTCCTTGCCCACCTCCCTTGACCACAGCCCAGCTGAGGCGCTGGTGTTCGACTGGATTGTCCCCTTGCGGTCTCTTCCCCGCTGTAGATCCCGGTTGGCTCCCTGGTTTTTGGAGAAGCTCTGGGGGAATGAAGCGGTGGAGAAGATGCCTAGAGAGCAGATGGAGGACTAGCTGTTCCGAATTCGACCGGAGCCAGTTAAGAGCCTATATTAGGACCTACCTGGAAGCGATCAGTGCGGCGAGGTGTGTTTACTTCTCCGCTCTGATTGTGTCCGCAGATGATCACCCTGTGGCCCCATTCAGGGTTACCCACTCCCTCCTTCAAGTGGGGGAGGGAACGGACCCTTTGCAGGGCAGAGCAGAGGAATTTAGTTTACATCTGGCGGATAAGGTCACTCAGATTCGGGCCGGCTTGGACTCGGACTGGCAGTGGTCAGACGATGAGGTGGCGGCAGATCTGGTTGATTCTACCTGGGTTGAGTTTGACCCGGTCTCCCTTGATGAAGTGGACAGGATCATGCGGAGGTTGTCCTCCACCACGTGTTTATTGGACCTGTGTCCTTCCTGGTTGGTTTATGCCTCCAGGGAGGTTACACGCGGCTGGCTCCAGGCAGTTGTCAACGCCTCCTTGAGTGAGGGATCCTTTCCTGCTGCCTTGAAAGAGGTGGTGGTGAGGCCCCTCCTCGAGAAGCCTGCCTTGGACCCGACCGTTTTAGACAACTACCGTCCAGTCTCCAACCTTCGCTTTTTAGCGAAGGTTGTTGAGAGCATGGTGGTGCAGCAACTTCCCTTGTTCCTGGAGGAAACTGATTATCTAGACCCGTATCAATTGGGCTTCAGGTCAAGACATAGCATGGAGACAGCATTGGTCGCGCTGATGGATGATCTCTGGAGGGCTCGGGACAGGGGTTTTTCCTCTGTCCTAGTCCTGTTAGATCTCTCAGCAGCTTTCGATACCATCGACCATGGTATCCTTCTGCAGTGGCTCCGATGACTGGGGATGGGGGGCACCATTTTGCAGTGGTTCTCCTTCCTCTCGGGCCATTTGCAGTCAGTGTTGACAGGAGAGCAGAGATCGGCCCCAAGGCCCCTCACTTGTTGGGTGCCACAGGGGTCTGTTATCTCACCTCTCCTGTTTAATATCTACATGAAACTGCTGTGTGTGATCATCTGAGGTTTTGGGGTGAGGTATCATCAATACGCTGATGATACCCAGCTTTATATCTCCACCCCAGACCAGATCAGTGATGCTCTCTCTGTGATGTCCCGGTGCCTGGAGGCTGCAGGTCTGGATGGGGAGGAACAGGCTCCGGCTCAACCCGACCAAGACAGAGTGGCTGTTCTTACCGGCATCTCGGTTTTCAGGCGATGTTCCATCTTTGGTCATGGGGGGAGAGGTGTTGCCCCCTGTGGATAGGGCGAGGAATCTGGGCGTCCTCCTGGACCCACAGCTCAGTTTGGAGGAGCAGGTGGGGGCTGTGGCCAGGGGGGCTTTTGCCCAGGTTAGGCTGGTTCACCAGCTCCGCCTTTACCTGAGCCCAAATGCCCTTCGAACGGTCACTTATGCGCTCATCACTTCCAGAATCGACTACTGTAATGCTCTCTACATGGGGCTGCCCTTGCGAACTACCCGGAGGTTACAACTGGTGCAGAATGCGGCCGTGTGGGCTGTGATGGAAGTATCCCGAAAATCCCATGTTACACCCCTCCTGGGTGACTTACATTGGTTGCCGGTTGCCTTCCGGGTTAGTTTCAAGGTGCTAGTAATAACTTATAAAGCCCTAAATGGCTTGGGTCCAGTGTACTTGCAGGAATGCCTCCTGCCAGCATCATGCACCGATCGCCTTGTTCACTCCCACAGGAGGGGCCTCCTTGGGATACCGTCAGTTAGGCATTGTTGGCTGGCGGTTCCCAGGGCTAGGGCCTTCTCTGTGGGAGCACCCACCCTTTGGAACCAGCTCCCCATGGACCTCTGTTTGGCCCCTGATCTCCGCTCCTTTTCAACCGGGACCTGAAGACCTGGTTGTTTCAACAGGCTGGCCTGGAATGACCCGGGTGGGGTTTTTTTTAACTGTTTTAGTTTTAAGGTTTTAAGGTTTTATTGTTTATTTTGACTTGTTAGGTTTAATTTGTTTTATGTAAATTATATGTAAATATGTGCTGTTTTAATGTTAGCTGCCCTGAGTCCTTAGGGAGAAGGGCGGCATACAAGTTGAATAAGTTATTATTATTATTAAATTACCTACCTACCTATCTATCCATTCATCCATCAAAAAGATCTGTCTGTCTGTCTGTCTTCCTGCCTCCTTGCCTTCATGCCTGCCTGCTTGCCTGCCTACCTACCTAACTACCGACCTACCTACCCACCTACCTGTCTCTCTATGTCTCTCTCTATCTATCCATCTGTCCATCCATCAATCCATGTTCAAAGTACCAGCCACGCAGGCACATCGGGAAAGTAGAGCAAAGCCACTCTGAGAGGGAGGGAGGGAGGGAGGGAGGGAGGGAGAGAGAGAGAGTGACCTGATGCATCAGATTGAAATGAGGCCTAGTTTAGACTGAGGCCCTTTTCCACATTGAAACATTTTTGCCAGCACATTGAAACATCTTTGGCTTCTATTAAAGGTTTTGTGGATGAAACATGATCAAGTCTATCAGGAAGCTCTCACATTTTGTTGAGGTTTTAAACAGGATCCATTGGACCAGATCTCCACCCTAAAAAAATTACTTTTCCCCAATGTATTACAGTGCCAATTCTGAAGAAGGCAAAACCAAAATGTACTGGTAAATTACAAGAACACACACACACACACTCCCTTCTAACCCTGCTGGAGCAGGTGATTGGACTAGAATAGATATCTCATTATCTTTCTCCTCCCTTCCTCCTTCTTTATTTCTTTTTCTTTCAGTCCCTTCCTTCCATCCCCCCCTCGTTCTTTGTTTGTCCCTTTTTCTTTCTTTCCCTTTTCTCTTTCTTTTCTTCCTTTTCTCTTTCTCTCTCTCTTTCTTTTCTCTCTCTCTCTTTCCCTCTCTCAGGCTCACCCCATTGACTTGGTGCACCGCTCTGCTCAGATTTGCTTGGGCAGTCCCTCTGGTGCAGAGGGCTCAATGGGGTGGACCTGCGGGACTGGCACCTAAAATGCAGCAGTGATGGCACATTTGAAAAGTCGAGCAAAGCCAAAGGTCAGTAATTTTTGCTGCAAAGAATCACAAAAGCTTCTGGGTTGTGCACAAGAAGGGACACACACTTCAATGCAATTCAGCAATATAAAATAAAGAAATAGAAATAAAACGAATCAAAAAGAATCAGCAAAGGATCTCTGATTAGATTTTATTCACTACTAGAATCTAATCAGATATGCTTTGCCAATTCTAGTCCAATGACCTGCTCCAGCAGGGTTAGAAGGGAGTGTGTGTGTATGTGTGTGCATGGCTGTCAAAACTCAAAAAACAGGTCAAGTAGCTCTGGGGAGGCCAGTCATAAATTAGAATACTTGCTAAACAACCGGCCATTAAGTGAGGACCACTTGTATTTAGTTTGCCAGTCACCTGGCCATGCCCACCCAGTCACATGACCAGCAAGCAATACCTCAAATTAGACCACACCCACAGAAATTTGAATCCCAGCCCTGGGTGGGGGGCACCGAGGATGAGTTTGTAGCACCAAGGGGGTGGTGGACTGAAAAAGTTGGGGAACCACTGCTTTAGAGTGTTTGTTGTTGATTTCTCTAACACATGCTGGCAAGTATTAAAGAAATATTATTACTTGCAGTCCAAGAAAACTGCTAATAATCATGGCTATAGTTAATCTATAGTTTACAAAAGCCTCTCACAATTAATAAAATATTTAATATTAGGCAAATTTCTACTTGTTCTACAATGTCTACAGTGGAAGATTCAATTATAAAAATAATTAAAATTAAAATTAATTAAAATTATAAAAATAATGGCAAAGATGGTCAGTCTGTTTAGAGAAAGAAGAACCAAATCTCTGCAAGACTGGAAATTATATAAATATACTCTCTCTCCTCCCTCCTCCTCTCTCTCTCTCTCCCTCCCCCCTCCCTCCCCCCCTCTATGTGTGTATGCGTGCATGCATGCATATGTATATATACACACACACATATATATGCATACATACATATACATACAGGTGAAACTCGAAAAATTAGAATATCGTGCAAAAGTTCATTTATTTCAGTAATGCAACTTAAAAGGTGAAACTAATATATGAGATAGACTCATTACATGCAAAGCAAGATAGTTCAAGGCGTGATTTGTCATAATTGTAATGATTATGGCTTACAGCTCATGAAAACCCCAAATCCACAATCTCAGAAAATTAGAATATGACATGCAATCAATAAAACAAGGATTGTACATAGAACAATATCGGACCTCTGAAAAGTATAAGCATGCATATGTACTCAGTACTTGGTTTGGGCCCCTTGTGCAGCAATTACTGCCTCAATGTGGTGTGGCATAGAAGCTATCAGCCTGTGGCACTGCTGAGGTGTTATGGAAGACCAGGATGCTTCAATAGCGGCCTTCAGCTCTTCTGCATTGTTCAGTCTCATGTCTCTCATCTTTCTCTTGACAATGCCCCATAGATTCTCTATGGGGTTCAGGTCAGGCGAGTTTGCTGGCCAATCAAGAACAGTAGTCCCATGGTCATTGAACCAGGTTTTGGTGCTTTTGGCAGTGTGGGCAGGTGCCAAGTCCTGCTGGAAAATTAAGTCAGCATCCCCATAAAGCTCGTCTGCAGAAGGAAGCATGAAGTGCTCCAAAATCTCCTGGTAGATGGCTGTGTTGACCCTGGACTTAATGAAGCACAGTGGACCAACACCAGCAGATGACATGGCTCCCCAAATCAACACAGACTTTGGAAACTTCACATCAGTCTTCAAGCATCTTGCAGTCTGTGCCTTTCCATTCTTCCTCCAGACTCTGGGTCCTTGGTTTCCAAATGAGATGCAAAAGTTGCTCTCATCAGAAAAGAGAACTTTGGACCACTGAACAATAGACCAGGTCTGTTTTTCTTTAGTCCAGGTAAGATGCTTCTGACGACATTTGAAGCCCATGTCCAGGATCCGTCTGTGTGTGGTGGCTCTTGATGCACTGATTCCAGCCTCAGTCCACTCCTTGTGAAAGTCCCCAACATTTTTGAATGGCCTTTTCCTGACAATCCTCTCTAGGCTGTGGTCATCCCTGCTGCTTGTACACCCTTTTCTTCCACCCTTTTCCCTTCCACATAACTTTCTATTAATGTGCTTTGATACAGCACTTTGGGAACACCCAACTTCATTTGCAATTATCTTTTGAGGCTTTCCCTCCTTATGGAGGTTGTCAGTGATGGTTTTCTGCACAACTGTCAGGTCAGCAGTCTTTCCCATGATTGTGATTCCTACTGAACCAGACTGAGAGACCATTTAAAGGCTCAGGAACCCTTTGCAGGTGTTATGGCTTAATTAGCTGATTAGAGTGGGACACTTTGAGCCTAGAATATTGCATTTTTTCACAATATTCTAATTTTCCAAGATTGTGGATTTGGGGTTTTCATGAGCTGTAAGCCATAACCATCACAATTATGGCAAATCATGACTTGAACTATCTTGCTTTGCATGTAATGAGTCTATCTCATATATTAGTTTCACCTTTTAAGTTGCATTATTGAAATAAATGAACTTTTGCACGATATTCTAATCACACATATGTGTGTTTGTGTATACATATATGTGTGTGTGTGTGTGTGTATACTGTAATGGTGTGAGTGGTGGTACACACATACACAACACAGAGAGACATACATACAAAAATCAACAGAACTGTGGACATTCAAAACTTGGACTTGGGTTTTTATATGATTTAGCAATGTAAGACAAATATGTGGGTTAGGAGGATTGTACCATGTTCAATGTTTTTAATGTTCCTTTTTGTTTTTGTTTGTGTTTGTTTGTTCAATAAAATTTAAAATTAAAAAAAACTTGGACATAATCTCATTACAGAGGACAGGCAGCACAGAGAATTCTTTCAAAGAGATTGATTGAGAAAATGCCAGCTGAGGTGCCACAAATATCAACATGTTGAGCTCTGAAACTTTTGAGAGAACATGGAATTCAAAATTGGTAAATATACCCCTATCACACTGTAATTATGAACTCTATATAATTAATGCTTCATGAACATTCTGTCAGGATAGGAGGATAAGTGAATAGACAAGTAAATTAATATCTCATGTTATATTGATATGAACAATGATCTCACATTCCTTTTCATGAGAGATGAGACAGGCAGAGCTACACTACTAGGTCTATTGGTAGTTGATTCTATATGATTCTGGCTTTTAATCAGCTGAGTGATGCCATGTGAATTGCCAATATTAAAAAAAAAATCAGTGAGGGGTCAGACTATTTACAGCAAAGCAAGAAGACTCTCAGATAAAGTCATGTTATTTTTGGCATTAATGAAAATCCTAGTAGCTGTACTTTATGGCCAGAGAAAAATTCCTCTGTCTAAGTGTCCTATTAAGGCACCTCTGCCTATTGTCCACAAGTAGTATCAGCCTGGGAATTTTATCATTGCTAGCATTACCTCTCAAGTCTACATTTTTTCAAGTCCAGTAACATTTCAGAAGCAGCCTTCTGATGAAACTTTTGATGGCCTTTTGTAAGTAACTTAGGCTGAAAAATAAAATATACCTTCTATGTGATCAAATAGTTTTCATGCCAGCTAACTTTACATAAGGGTTTCATCCCTTACATGGCAAGTGATTTGATACAAATTTCACTTTTTTAAAAAAAATGTGTCCCAATTTCCATTGCTTTAACAAAAAATTGTGTCCTTTTTTATATATATATATATACTTTTCGTGGAGGACACACAATATCTGCATTTTATCTTTGCAATTTAAGGAATACTTTTTATATTTTTATGGAATGTTTTATCTATTTACACTGTTTATGTATTCCATGCATATTATGTTTCAAACATATTCCATACAATGTCTGAAGGGGCCAATTAAGAGAATGACTATGTTAAGATAGAATGAATAATAAGATATAAATATGCGGTAACCTGGAACTTATTTCTCATAACATAGGATGTTTACTCAGAATTACCAGCACATCCTAGCCTTGGTATTTGCTGTGAAGGAAATCAATGAGAATACCCAACTCTTACCCAATGTCAGTTTGGGATTCCACATCTTAAATAGCTACTTTTTGGCAAGGTGGATCTATCTAGCATCTATGGAACTTGTATCCACTCAGGACAAGCTAATCCCTAACTACAAATGTGATATTCAGAATAAGATTGTGGGAGTCATTGGGGGACCTATTTCTGAAGTTTGCCTCCACATGATGAACATCTTGAGTGCCTACAAGATTCCATAGGTAAAAAACAAAGATATAAAATATTCCGGGTCTTTATGTTTAAGGTACTTTTGTAAGTTGGAGATGGAAATTTTATTAGTTTGATAAATGATGTATTTATGAAGCACTGAAACAATAGTTAATCAACCTATTTTTGGGTTCTGAAAAAGTTGGTATACTTTGTTGTATAAATTATGACTGTATGGATTCTGGGATTTCTGTCATGAGTCATGATATGGGTAAGGTTAAGGGTTATATGTGACTGGCCAGTTTCCAGCAAAGAATATTGTAAATTTTGCCAAGTGATCCTAGAACACTGCAATCAGCTGTAAAGGTGAGTTGGTTGCCCAAAGTCTGAAATGCAGTCATGTGACTATGGAGGGTATGACACCATCAGAATTCCAGAATTTGAGTTGTGAGTATCTTTGGGATGGGGGAGTCCATTGTAATTTAACTTTGTTAAGGAAGGACTATCTGTATTTTGCAATAATCATTTATATGTAATTATATATTCTATATTTGCTGAGAAACATTGATTGAGAATTTTTGAAAAAAAACTTTGAAAAGTCCAAAAATATGGGTAAAGATCATAGTTAATGCTGTTCAATAGCCAAATATTTTCAGAACCCATAATATTGTCTGAAATATATGTGCTCTAGAAAAATAGGTTTCTTTTGAGATTTGGCATAAGAAATATTTAAATGATCAGATAAATATGTAAGATAAAAATATAAAAACAAAAATGAATGCAATTGGTTCTAATGGTTTGTCTTTCTACTAAAAATATGAGAAGATTCATTCTGATTGTGACTGACCTCTTCTGATGTATTTTTTTTTTCAAGATGGGTCTTCTCCACTACCAAATGACAAAACCAAAGAGGATTATTTTCACCAGATGTTTCCCAATGAGACCCACCACTATTTGGGCATTCTTGAGTTGCTACTGCATTTCAAGTGGCTCTGGATTAAATCAAAAAATTGAAAATATCTCATAGGGATAGATCGGCTTGCTTAAACAGCCATGTCTTAAGGACATGGAGAAAGGCTCCCAGGTCAGGGACAATCCGGATCTCTACTGGTAGCTCATTCCAGAGGGCAGGGGCAGCCACAGAGAAGGCCCTCCCCCTGGGGGCCACCAGCCGACATTGTTTGGCTGCCAGCACCCTTAGGAGGCCAACTCTGTAGGCCCGCACTGGTTGGTGGGAGGTTGTCTTCAGCGGTAGGTGGTCTCGCAAGTACCCTGGGCCTAAGCCATGGAGCACTTTAAAGATCATAACCATCACCTTAAATTGCACCTGGAAGACCACCAGTAACCAGTGCAAGCCATGCAGGAGAGATGTTACATTGGCATGGCGAGGCCTCCCATAAATAGTGCACGCAGCCACATTCTGCACCAGTTGGAGCCTCCGGGTGCTGTTCAAGGGGAGTGCCATGTAGAGAGCATTACAGTAGTCCAACTGGGAGGTGACAAGGGCATGAGTGACCGTGTGTAGGGCATCCCGGTCTAGAAAGGGGTGCAACTGGTAAATCAGGCAGACCTGATAAAAAGCCCCCCTGGCGGTGACCGAAAGATGGTCCTCTAAAGACAGCTGTACGTCCAGGAGGACACCCAAGTTGCGGGCCTTCTCTGATGGGGACAAGATCTCACCCCCAATTGTCAATGATGGAACAACTTGACCAAACCGGGACGCCGGAAACCACAGCCACTCAGTCTTGGAAGGGTTGAGTCTGAGCCCATTCATCCCCATCCAGATCCGACCAGCCTCCAGGCACCGGGACATCATATCAAGGGCATCATTGGGGTGGTTCGGAGTGGAGATGTATAATTGGGTATCATCAGCGTACTGATGATACACTCGAAACCACAGATGATCTCACCCAGCGGCTTCATATAAATGTTGAACAGGAGAGGTGAGAGAACCAACCCCTGAGGCACCCCACAAGTGAGTGGCCTTGGTGTCGATCTCTGCCCCCCTGCCAACACACACTGAACAACCCCAGAGATAGGAGGAGAAGCATGGTGCCTCCCATGCAGTAAGATACTATCATCGATAATATCAAAAGCCACTGAGAGATCTAAAAGGACCAGGACAGAGGAACAACCCCTGTCCCGAGCCCTCCAGAGATCATCCACCAACACGACCAATGCCATTTCTGTGCCGTGACCGGGCCTGAAGCCTGATTGAAATGGATCTAGATACACAGCTTCATCCAGGAACCGTGGGAGGTGACAGGCCACCACACTCTCTACAACCTTAGTCACAAAGCAAAGGTTGGAGACAGGACAATAGTTATTTAATACAGCTGAGTCCCGGCTCGGTTTCTTGAGTAAGGGTCTCACCACCACCTCTTTCAAGGTGGAGGGAAAAAAAGCCTCACCCAAGGAAGCATTAACAATCATCTGGAGCCAGCCTCATGTAATCTCCCTGGAGGCTGAAACCAACCAGGAGGGACACGGGTCCAATAAACATGTGGCAGCACTGAGCTTCCCAACAATCCTGTCCACTTCATCGGGAGTTACAGGATCAAACTCCTCCCAGATCACATCCTCAAGACTGGCCCTCGCTAACCTCCCCAGGGACCACCCAGTCGGAGTCCAAGCCCATCCAAATCTGAGCGATTTTGTCCTGCAGATATTGAACAAATTCCTCCGCCCTGCCCTGTAGAGGGTTCTCCCTCACCCCAGAATGTAATAATGAGCAGGTCACTCAAAAGAGGGTGGTGGAGGAGTTAACTGCTGATGCGATAAGGGTGGCATAGTGCGCACACTTTGCCGCCCTTATCGCCACTAGGTACAACTTAACACAAGTTCTTACCAGTGTCTGATCAGATTTGGATCTGCTGGTCCTCCAACTCCAACATCTCCTGCAGCTCCTCAGTAAACCAAGGGGCAGCCCAGGAGCAGCACTGGGTTAGAGGCTGCAAAAGCGTGACTCGATCCAAGGCCCCCGTGGTGGCCCTCTCCCAGGCATCCATGAGGGTCTCGGCAGAGCCATGTGCCAGAGCCTCAGGAATAGTCCCATGCTCTGTCTAGAACCTTTCAGGGTCCATCAGGCACCTGGGGCGGAACCACCTGGTCAGTTCCACCTCCCTGCGGTGGGGAGAAGCGGACCGGAAGTCAAGCCTGAGGAGGAAGTGATCAGACCATGACAGGGGTTGAATATCTAGAGCCCCTATACCTAGATCACTTATCCACTGTCCAGAGACGAAAACCAGATCGAGTGTATGTCCTCCACTGTGAGTGTTTCTTGTTCCCTCATTGAAGTCACTATTTGCATTGTATGGCTTGTAACATCACCCCATATCCAGATGCTGATATGAACTCAGTGGCAGATGAAATCATCCTCAGATGCAATGAAGGCTCTACAGTTATGTTTTATTGTGTCTTGCTGTACCTGCTTTTCCTTGCCATTATTGGTTTCTGTGTGGCTTTCCAAGCAAGGCATTTACCAGACAGTTTTAATGAAGCCCAGTTTATCTTTTTCAGCCTGTTGTGTTTCTGCAATGTTTGGTTGTCATTTTTTCCAACATATTTGAGCACCAAGGGAAAATACATGGTGGCTGTGGAGATTTTTTCCATTCTTTTTTCCAGTGCAGGGTTACTGGGCTGCATCTTTTTCCCCAAATGTTTTGTCATTCTACTAAGGCCTGATCTGAATACTAAAAAACAGTTAATAAGAGGCAAGAAAGAGTAAAAATAATTCCATGACTATTTCTGTGAAAGATACATTCACCAAAGACCACTTAAAAAGTGGAACTGATCCAGCATGAAACCATTGGAAGTCATGGGAATTATCTTCTTCCCTTTGAGTGCTTTAGACAGTTATTAATTTCTCCTACTTTGGACCATCAAAGAAACTGGTGAAAAAAACTATGACCCCAGGGATATCCACCCTTTCTCTAATAAATGCAATTCAAACAATGAACCTCCTATTCCATTGAAATAATATTTTCATCTCTTTCTTTCCTTCTAAATGGTTTTATGTAATAATATGGAGAATACATTAATATGGTGGACTGTAGGAGCTTTGAGGAAAAATTAGCTCAATATTCAAATTACATTGGCAAATTCCTGGTCATCTCATTGATGTTTGCTATGTTTTTTCCAAGCTACCTCGAATCATGGGAGTTATTAGGCACGCAAACACACCATATCTACATTCTACTAATCCTTGATTCAGGGTATGTCCCCAAACATTAAAACCAACATAGAAAAACAAGGATATTCTTCCTTCATGTAAGTTCATCAGTGCTGTGATAGTAGCTCAGAATAATTTCCCACTTGATTATGAAGTCAGTCTTCATCTTCTCACAATAGTACATGGTGAAAAATAGTAAATATTATGAAGACCAGATACTTTTTCCTTTTTAAAACATTTTGCGGTGTGTATATGCCCGGTTTCTCTTGTAAGACCATAGTTATTACTGACATGGGGATTTAAACATGAACAATTTCACATATTTTATGTGACCTTGATAAATCAGATACTTAATATTTAGTCCAGGAAAACTGAAATTACCCACATATTAAAAATTTGAAAATTGTCCTATATTAAAACTCATCGAATTTTGCTTAGTATTGCAAATGGAAATGTTGTTTATTCTACAAAGTGGTAAGTCCTAAAGGTCTTTTGTTCTTTATTTCATTTCCATTTTTTCCTGGTTTTATTTTGTTGTGAGTCATTATACACCTTGTGCTTCCTTCTTCGACCTATTGTTTGCTGGTAAAATCATTAAAAGAGGCTAGATTGAGAAGATGTCAGTTGAGGTGACATAAACATCAACATGTGGAATTTTGAAACTTTTCAAGAGAAATGGCACTCAAAATTGGTAAATATTCCCCCGTCACACTGCAATTATGCAGTAACCATAATTAATGACATACAGAATCTTCCTGGTTCATGAACATTCCCTCAGGATAGGAGGATAAATGTACAGTCAAATATTCTAACATCTCATTGTTTTGATATGAACAATGATCTCATGTGCCCTTTCATGAGAGATGAGACAGGCAGAACAACACTACTAGGTTTATTGGTAGTTGACCCTATATGATTCTGGCTTTTAATCAGCTAAGTGATGCCATGTGAATTACCAAAATTTAAAAAAAAATCAGTGAGGGGTTAGACTAAATGGAATAAAGCAGGAAGACTTTTCAGTTAACATCATGTTATATTTGGCACTCATGATAGTCCTAGCAGTTTTACTTTATGGTCAGAGAAAGATTCCTCTGTCTAAGTGTCCTATTAAGGTACCTCTGCCTATTGTCCACAAGTATTACCAGCCTGGGGTTTTTATCATTGCTAGCATTACATCTCAAGTCTACATTTTCTCAAGTCCAGTAACATTTCAGAAACCACCTTCTGATGAAACTTTTGATGGCCTTTTGTAAGTAGCTTAGGCTGAAAAATAAAATACATCTTCTATATGTCTAGATTGATAGATTTCACAGTAGTTACATTCATGTAGGAGTTTAATCCAGAGCTTCAAATTAGATAAAAAGAAGAGAAGAAGATGGCATATTTTATTTAGTACTTTGCAATATTAAAAAAAAAATCTATTTTTTAATTTTCTTGAAAATTACAAATTGCAAAGGTATGACAATATCTTCAGTATTCAGAAGCTTCCTGTTATCATCTCCTATCATGAATGTTAGACATAATCACATATAATATAAAAATTATCTTATATCAAAAGATTGAAAACCACTAAAGAAAAATATATTAAATGCAACTCTAGGAGAAATATTTCTCTGGGGAAAAATGGTATATTTTTCTCTCCCTTTCTCTTTTTCTGTTTCTGTTTCTTTCTCTTTCTCTTTCTCTTTCTCTTTCTCTTTCTCTTTCTCTTTCTCTTTCTCTCCCTCTCTCCCTCTCTCTCCTCTCCCACCCTCCCTCCCTCTCTCTCTCATATCTCTCATCTCTCATCTAATCTTTTCCTGTACATATGTATATAAAGTTAGAATATAATAAACATAATCAAAAATACAGATATCCTTTATATTGTATATTATATATTGAAAGAGAAAAAGAGTTGGGCAAAGCAAGTTTACAATATTAAAATAAAAACCTAATAAGCAGAAAAGAAAAGAAAAGCAAAATATAATAGTTTTGATTCTCCCTTTTTAATATCTGCTGATTTGCAATATATTATAAAACTCTTCTTCATTTTTATTTGAATCACATGTAGAAGCCAGCATGATTGTCTTATCTTTTTTCTTTTTCATTTTTTTAAAGATTAATATCCTCTTTGCTCTCTTTCAATTAATCCAAATCTTTCCAGGCAGGTAGTATAAATATGCTATTTTCCCTTTAAAAACTCTGTACAGCAGTTATATATTCTTATCTGAATTTCCCCTGCTTTAACAGAAGACTGTGTCCAGTTGTTTTACACATATTTCTTGAAGAAAAACAATATCTGTGTTTTGTCTTTTCATATATGGAACATTTTGTCATATTTTTTTGGTGAATTCATCCATTACATAGTATGTTTCATACCTATTCCATAGCGTTAGCTTCTTATTTTTAAGCCAATTATGAAAATGATGGTGTCAAGATAGAATTAGTAATAAGATGTATTGTTCATAACCTAGAATGTTCACTCAGAATTACCAGCACATCTTGGCCTTGGTATTTGCTGTGAAGGAACTCAATGAGAATACCCAACTCTTACCCAATGTCAGTTTGGGTTTCCATATCTTAAACAGCTATTTTTTGGCAAGGTGGACCTATCTTGCCTCAATGGAACTTCTAACAACTCAGGAAAAATTCATCTCTAATTACAAATGTGATATTCAGAATAATGTTTTGGGAGTCATTGGGGGACCTACTTCTGAAGTCTGTTTCCACATGACAAACATCTTGAGCATGTACAAGATTCCACAGGTAAAAAGAAAAAAATATGTGAAATATATAGGTTCATTACAGTTAAAATACTTTTGTAAGTGGGAGAGAGAAAATGGTAATCTTGTTAGTTTTGTAGATGATGCACTGTATTTATGAAGCACTGAAAATAGTTGGATGCTTAATAAATTGGCACACTTTGATGTATTTAAAATAAATACATCATTAGAATACAGGAAGATCTTGACTTATGATTGTAAGGGATCCTGGAATTTCTGTCCTAAGTTATGACAAGTGTAGGTCAAAGCACATATGTGGCCAGACAGTTTCCAAAATTGGACTTAGTAAATTCTGTTATGTGATTGCGGAACGCTGCAATCAGTTGAAAACGTGAGTTGCTTGCAAAATGCCTTGAAATACACTCATGTGACTATAGAGGGAGTGACACTATCAGAAATCTAGAACTGAGTTTGACCTTTGAGGGGGTGGGGGCATTGTAATTTAGCATTGTTAAGCAAGGATTGCCTATATTTGGCAATAATCCATCTATACATTACTATAAATTCCACATTTGCTGAGAAACACTGATTTGGAGTTTTTGAAAAAAAAACTTTGGAAATTCCAATGGTATGCATAACGATTGCAATGAATGCTGTTTATTAATAAAATGTCTTAATATTTCCTGAAATACCCATGGTCTACAAAATATATATTGCATGGGAGACTTGTCATAAGAAATACTTAAATGATCTGGAAAAAAGAATGAAACCAGTTCTTTCTACAGCTCTGTCTTTCTACTAAAAGTATGCAAAGATTAATTTTAACTGTCTGACTTCTTCCCCTTTTTTCTTTCAAGATCTTGTATGGGTCTTCTTCAATAATAAAAGACAAAACCAAAGAAGATTTTTTCCACCAGATGTTTCCCAATGAGACCCATCACTATTTGGGTATTCTTGAGTTGCTACTGTATTTCCAGTGGACCTGGATCGGTGAAATTATTTCTGACGATGACAATGGAGATGAGTTTGTACAGCATGTACTTCCCTATATTCTCAGAAGGGTATTTGCATGGAATTCTTAGAAACAATGCCCAGAATAACTTTTTCAAATAACATTGCTGAAAGTGCAACAGAATGGTTTGCAACTTCACATATCATCACAGAATGTAGTGCCAATACTGTTATTGTACAAGGTGAAATACACACTATGAGCATCTTAAGAACAATTTTCCAATTTCAATTTTATGATGTAAGAATTGAAAGCCGAGTGTGGATTATGACAGCCCAGATGGAGTTTGCTTCTCCTGGTTTTCTAAGAGATTGTGACATACATTTCCTCCATGGAACTCTATCATTTGCTGTTCATACAAATTTCCTAGTGGATTCCAGAAATTTTTGAAGGAAATAAATCCCTCTCAGAAAACAAAGATAACTTTATCCAAATCCTTTGGAAAAATGTGTTTAATTGTGATTTCTCAAATTCCACTGTAGAAGAAAAGATGAGGAGATCTGCACTGGGAGGAAAAACTAGAGACTCTACCTGTTACCGATTTGACACAAGGATGTCCCACAGTTATAGTATCTACAACGCCGTTTACATTTTGGCACATGCTTTGTATGCCATAACTTCATCCAAGTCAAAAGAGAGGACAAAATAAAAAATATGAGACAAGAATATCTACTCGAAGAAGCCTGGCAGGTATCTTCCAAAGCACTGTAGAAGGAGACAAGTAAATAATTAAATATTATGGCAATAACAGAATATGGGTTACCTGCCAGGAAAGAAATATAAAACAAACAAAAATGAGTTATTCTTATACCTCTTAAATGCCTATGTAATTCATTATCAAAACTCCCAAGATATAATGATGGCTACAGTTCTTTGATTCTCAGCCTTGTTAATGGTACACTTCTCCATACATTACTACTGAAAACCATAGCTTTGAATATATGAATCATTGTCATGCAAGGTGATTTCTGCTTTTTAGGTTTGTCATGGCTTTCTCCCAAGGAGCAAGCATCTTTGAATTTTATGGCTGCAGTTGCTGTTAAGTTTGCATGAAGAGACACGCGGAGTGCTTCAAGCTCTTAGTTTATTAGTGACTACAGCTCAGAATGGACCACTTGGCTGGGCTGCAGCTGCTACTTATAGCCAGCAGCCACAGTTGACAGCCAATCAGAGTGCAGGGTTTTCCACTTTTAAACCAATCATTTCTAACATTTTACAAGAACAGTTCAAACTAAACCAATGACTTTAAACCCACATATTAACACCTCCCCACTAGGTTCAGTCCATACTCAAACCCCAACCTATCTAATGTATTCTTTTTAAATAGGTGGGGCTCTATGTGCACGCTGAGACCCACGTGGTTCAGATGTTTAAGGTTCTCACCTTGTGAGAGAGGAAATGTGTCTGCTGACATTTCACTTGGACTTGTAGTAATGGTAGAACCTGTTTGGTTACTACAACCTGGTCTCTCCTCCCAATCCATCTCCAACCCAATGTCAGCACCTAAATCAGGTAGTGATGTGCAATCTTCCATTTGTGAAAATGGTTGTTGGTATTGTGACAGGTTTTGGGATGGTTCCTGTTAGCTTGTTGCTACACATGGGGTTGATTCTGCTTGCTGATTACTCTCATAATCCTCCCCTTCCCCTAGAAGAGGCAGTAGGTATGGGAACCAGAGAGGAGCAAGGATGCTCCTGAGGCAATCTGGATCTTAACTGATCAATGTGCCTGCTCCAGAGGACACCATCCTCCGCTTGTACCCTGTAAGACCTGGGGCCTGTGATTTGGGTTATCTCAGCAGGAATCCATAATGGTTCACCCATAGGTTCTTAGCATAAACAGAATCCCACAGTGAATGTGCGAATTTTGCTAGTGGAATCTAGTGGTGCTGGTGCGTAAGTGGGATGAAGGCTCAAGGGGAGACCTGAGTTTCCTACCCATCAACAATTCAGCTGGGGTTAAATTAGTTGAGGGGTTGGGAGGGATATGCTGAACACTGAGAAGTTTTTCAACTCTCTCAGTGATATCCCCTGGACCCAATTGCTGAAGTTTTTCCTTGGTAAATCGTACCATACGCTCAGCCTGGCCGTTAGTCAAGGATGCCCAGGGCTGTCAGGGCATGTCTGATACCCTGTTGTGCTAGATATGATTCAAAAAGGTTGGATGTAAATTGAGGGCCATTGTCAGAAACAAGCACATCAGGTAACCCGTGAGTTACAAAAGCTTTTAAGCTGTTTGATGACAGCTTCAGTTGTGGTATAGGGATAACCTCTAGCCATTTGGAATATGCATCTACTATAATAAGGAAAGTGTGCCCTCTGGTAGGGCCAGCAAAATCAATGTGAATCCTGGACCATGGGCCCCTAGGACATTCCCATTCCTGTGGGGGGCGAGAGGTGGGGCAGGCCTGACTACCTGACAGTTGGGACAAGATGCAACCCAGTTTTCAACCATTTTGTCAATACCTGGCCACCATACATAACTCCTGGCCAATCCCTTCATTCTGACAATTCCCGATGACCTCATGTAACATTTCCAAAACTTTTTTGTAGTTTTGCAGGAATAACCACCCTGTTACCCCACAAAATACATCCTCTTAATACAGATAATTCAGTTTGCCTGGATTTAAAAGGTTGGGCAAGTTGAGGTAGATCTTGAAGTGGCCAACCTTTCTTAATCCAGCCTATAACAGGAGCCAATAAAGTGTCTTTGGCAGTCTCTCTGGCAATTTGCAGCATGTACTGGAAGCTTGGCAACAGTTTCTAGAAAAAGGTGTGAGTCTCAGGAACAGGGTCCTCATGTGTGAAGGAGGAAGGCAGTGACTCAAAGCATCTGCATGCCCAATGTCTTTACCAGGTCTGTGGATCAGTTTGTATGAATAAGCAGCAAGAAATTCAGTCCATCTCAGCATTCTTGGTGACAGGATCGGGCGTTGGTTTGTCCCCTGCCACAATGCCTAAAAGAGGTTTGTGATCTGTGACAACAGTAAATGTTCTCCATATAAATACTCATGGAATTTCTTGACAGCTGCTACAATTGCCAAGGCTTCCTTGTCCAGTTGGCTGTAGTTCCTCTCTGCTTTAGTCAAGGAGTAAAATGCAATAGGAGCTTCCTCCGCTGGGAAGCATGTGGCTCAAACCCCCCACACCCAAAAGGGGAGGCATCACAAGTCAGAACAACAGGAAAGTTCTCAGAGAACTGTATCAGCACAGCATCAGACGTGATTTGTCTCTTGATATTGTTAAATGCAGCTTGTTCCTTCCTCCCAGACCCAAGCAGATTTTTTGTCCAGCAACCTATGTAGGGGTTCTGCAATGGTTGCCTTCTGAGGTAGAAACATATGATAGAAGTTAATGAGTCCCAAGAATGCTTGCAAATCTGTTTGCATTTTGGCCTGGGGCTTCTTTGATTGCCTGAACCTTGCCTCTGTGGGTGGATGCCATGTTTATCAATCATGTAACCCAAGAATTCCACTTTATCTGTTCTAAGTGCATTTTTCTTCTTGACTTTAACCCCGCTTTTTGAATCTAGTTAAGATTCCCTGAGTCTCAACTGAGTGTCATTTTCAGCAGAAATTAAAACATCATCAAAATAGGGCACCCCCTGGCAACCCTTGTAACATTCTTTCCATAAGGCTTTGAAGATGCCTGGTGCCACGCTTACTCCAAATTGCAACCTTTGCATTTGAAGCACCTCTATGGGTCACAATGGTTTGCTTCAGCAGTGGCATCATCAACTGTTAATTGTTGATATGCCTGTGCCAGGTCCAACTTGGCAAAACTGTGCCCCTCCAAGAGAATGTAATAAATGATGCACTACTGGAACTGGATATGCGCTCTGTTGTAGCGCATGGTTCAATGTCCCTTGTAGTCTCCCAGAGATTCTCACAGACCCATCAGCCTTGACTGGTGTGACTATGGGTGTCTCCCACCTGGAGATCAGGGCTCTAAAACCCCTTGGGCTATTAGTTTATCTATGTAATTTGCATCAATTTTCTTTTAAGGCTATGTTTATCTAATTGTGCATCAATTTTTTCCTTTGGCAAATGGGACCCTTCTGGGTTTTAAACGATTGTTGTACCTTGGGATCTAGGTTAAAGGAGATAGGGGTCCCCAAGTACTTGCCTAATCCGTCGCTGAAGACCTCTGGAAACTCAGACTTCAAGGCCTCTTCCCACTCAGTGTTGCTCACGGATTGATGCCAGTCACCTCGATGCCCAGTGGGTTGAACCACTCAAGGCCCAGCAGACTTGGGCGGTCCTTGTCCACGATGGTCAGTGGTAGGCTTGGTGTGGCCCTTGAATTTCATTGAATTCTCTTGTTCCAACTACTGGAATCTTGTTCCTTGGTAGTCTTTAAGAGTCAATGCTTGCTTCTTGAAGTGCTTCTTCTGGATGTTGGGAAGAAGTCTGTGAATAGTGTCCCATGACACCATAGATAGGTATGAGCTTGAGTCCACTTCCGTTTGGCAAGGCCTTCCTTCAATAAGTACCTTGACATGCACTTTTCTCTTCTTCTTAAAGGTGATGAATGACCAATAGTTACTGTTTGATGAGTTTCATTCTTCCCATTTTCTCTCACTGAGATTGTTGGGCCTGAATTTTGTCTTGCTTGTAGCAAACTTTCTTCTGTTGGGTGGAGTTCTGGATGATTTGCAGACTCTTGCTAGGTGCCCTTTATCACAACGGAGGCAAATGGTGTCTAAAACTTGCATTCAGCGGGGTGGCTTCACAACCTCTGCAGTAGAAATCTTGCCTCTTTCTTCCCAGGTCTTTTTCCGCTCCATTCTGAGTCTGTAAATTCTTCCTCCACCTCACTACAGTATGACTCGAATGTATTTGCTCACAATGAGTTGTTGTGGACTTTTCCATATCAGGATGGCTTGTGGCCTTGTTAATTTTCTTCATGGCTGCTGCTGAGGACTTGGTAGCTTCTGCTGAAGAGGCTTCTTCTATTGCTTCCTTCAGCATCTTAGGTTTCAGTAATAACTTGCTCTGTAGCACCTTGTCTTTAAAGCCCACAACAAATCGATCGCAAGATGGCCTCTTCTAAACTGTTAAATCGCATGCACCCCCAATGTCCCTTAAACTTGCCACAAAGTTGTTTACGCCGCTTTCCCCTTGATCACGACGGGTAAAACTCGTGTCTCTTAATGAGGCACGATTCTTGTGGTGCGTAATGGCTCTTAACAGCTTTTCTAAGTCAGGCCAGTCCATTACCTTCACGCCTGCAGCTCCCGCCAGTGCCTTCGCCATCTTGAAAACTGCCGACCACAGTGCGTAAGAAAGACCGCCTCTTCCGCTTCTCAGAAATGTCGGCAAGATCGTTTCCCTCCAAATACATTTGGAAATGATCTGCATACGACTCCCAGTCTTCCGCCATCGGATTGAATGGGCTGGGGGTGTTCCGCAGCCATCTCACTCTCCTTCTGTTCCACCTTGCCTTCTTCTTCAGGGGAATCCCATCCTCATTGCCAGTGTTAAGTTTGCATGAAGAGACAGACGCGAGTGCTTCAAGCTCTTAGTTTATTAGTGACTATAGCTCAGAATGGACCCAATTTTGGCTGCAGCTGCTACTTATAGCCAGCAGCCGCAGTTGACAGCCAATCAGAGTGCAGGGTTTTCGCGACACTTTTAACCAATCATTTCTAACATTTTACAAGAACAGTTCAAACTAAACCGATGACTTTAAACCTACATACATAACAGTTGCCATCTGCAGTGATCTTGGAGCCTAAGAAAATACAATCTACTGCTTCCATTTCCCTCTTCTATTTGCCAGAAAGTGATGGAACCAGATGCCATGATCTTAAGTTTTTTTTTAAGTATATTGGGTTTCAAGCCAACTTTTTCACTCTCTTGTTTCACCTTCATCAAGAGAGTCTTAGTTCCGCTTCACTTTTTGCCTTTAGAGTGGTATTGTCTGCATATCTGAGGTTGATATTTTCCCCAGCAATCATAATAACTGGTTTGTGATCCAACCAGCCTGGCATTTTACATGATACACTCTAAATATAAAGTGTATAGTATTTAGTAAGGTGAATATGGAGTATATAGTATTTAGTAAGGTGATAATATTCAACAGTGTCATACTCCTTTCCCTAATTTGAACCAATCAGTTGTTCCATGTCTGGTTGCTTCTTGACCCTCATACAGGTTTCTCAGGAGGCAGATAAGAAGGTATGATACTTCATCTCTTTAAGAATTTGTTACAGTTTGTTGTCATCTACACAAAATCTTTAGCATAATTAATGAAGCAAAAGCAAATGTTTTCCTGGAACTCCCTGGCTTTCTCCATAATCCAGTGAATGTTGGCAATTTGATATCTAGTTCCTCTGCTTATATGAAACCCACCTTATACTTCTGGTAGTTCTTGGTTCACATATTTCTAAAGCCTAGGTTGTAGGATTTTGACCATGAACTTGCTAGCTTGTGAAATGAGTGCAAAAGTTGTATGGTAATTTGAACGTCTTTTGGCATTGCCCTTCTTTGGGATTGGAACATAAACTGACCTTAATTGAGTTTTCCAAATTTGCTAGCATACTGAGTGCAACACTTTAACAGAATATATTTTAGGACTTTAAATAGCTCGGCTGTAATTTTGTCATCTCAGCTGGCTTTGTTCTTGGTAATACTTCCTAAGGCCCACTTGACTTTGTAATAGTAGGATGTCTGGTTGGAGATCACAATCACACCATCGTGGTTATCGAGGACATTAAGATCTTTCCTGCATAGTTCATCTGTATATTCTTACCACCTCTTCTTAATTTAGAATAGAATAGCAGAGTTGGAAGGAACCTTGGAGGTATTCTGGAGGCAAGTTGTTCCACTATTAATTGTTCTATCAGGGAATTTCTTCTTTTTTTTAGGTTGCTTTTCCCCTTGATTAGTTTCCATCCATTGCTTTGTGTTCTGCTCTCAGGTGCTTTGGAGAATTTCCTCTGCTTCTGTTAGGTCTTTATCATTTTAGTCCTTTATCATGCCATCTTTGTAGAAAACCTTCCCTCGGTAGCTCCAATTTTCTCGAACAGATCTCTGATCATTTCCATTGTCCTGAGGTTGAGGCATAGACTTGGATTACTCTGATATTGAATAGTTTGCATTGAATTTGGACTGAGATAATTCTGTCATTTTTGAGATTGTACCCCAATATTATTTTACTCACTCTTTATTGACTTTGAGGGCTACTCCATTTGTTCCAAGGGATTCTCAGAAGTAGTAGAAGTAGTAGAAGTAGTCACGTGAATTAAATTCACCCATCCCATTAGTTCACTAATTTCCATGATGTTGATGTTCAAACTTGCCATCTCATGCTTGACCATGAGTCAAGGGATAGTCCACAGTAGGACTATCCTTTGGCTTTATCCCAGCCTCTTTATTCTTTCTGTAGCTATTTGTAATTGTCCTCCTTTCTTCCCCAGTAGCACATTGAACATCTTTTGACCAGAGGGGCTCACCTTTGTCCCCATATCTTTTGCTGTTTGGTACTGTCTGTGGGCTTTTAGGCAAGGAGGCTGGACTGGGTTGCCATTTCCTTCTCCATTGAAACCTGTTTTGTCAGAACTCTCCATTATGACCTGTCCTGCATGGTTTAGCTCATAGCTTCATTGAGCTGTGCAAGCCCCTTACCATGACATATATTTCCAGGCAGATGATGCAAAAGTTTACTAGTGATCATAACAGTTTTCAAAGCACACGCACAAAACTACTAATGAGAATTGGTTGCAAAGCATACCCATAAAACTATTTTGAAGCTCAAAAATAAGCAAAAGAACAATGTAGGGATTCATGAAGAGTATCAAATATGTAGATATATAATATTTTTCTTTTGCTATTTTGTTTCAATTTGATTGTATTTGTGTAGTGTATATGTGTTTCTGTTAACACCATGTAAACATTCTCTATCAATATGTTATTATTTTTAAATTGTAAAATTTCCACTGCCAAAATTGGATGGAAACTAGCTCATTTATTAGCATGTTTAAAGCCATAAGGAAGACAGAAGGTCAACAACTTTAACAGAAAGGTTTCTGCCTTTCCCACATATGTCTCCCAAATTTCTCAGGTGGTGATGCTACCGGGACATCCAGGCTTCAATTATGTCTCCTTCTGTTTTTCAAGATTCAGTAGATATTCTCCCTCAAAGATCACCCATCTTAGTTTTAAATTGTATTAGGACTATTATGAAGGTTCTCCATTTTCTCTCTACCTTCTCTCCAATTTAGCTTCACAAGTTTATAAGAAGTACCTCATTTATAAATAGTGCTGGAGAAAATATTTCCTTTAATGATAAAGGGCATATAATTGCTGGATTTGATATTTTCAACTGGGTCACATATTCAAATAACACATTTACCAAAGCCAAAGTTGGATGGGTACACCCAAACTCTTTCTCTTCCAAATCACTCAACATTCATGAAAATTCCATTGTATGGCCTATAAGATTTAACCAGGTATATATTTTGTCCAGATTTGGAAATGGTTTAATCCATATTCTGAATATTCAACAAATGTGACCTTTTCTTCTATTGCAGCAGTGTCAATTTATTCAGGTGTTGTACTAGCATTGTGAACTGGAATATGCTCCATAGTTCAGTATGCAATTAGATGACCACATCTTCAGAACCTTCTGAATAACGTCAAAAGAAGAGTGTTATGCTGTTTAGACCTTTCTCACCAAAATTGGTCAATATTCTAAAGATTCCATTGTATGACTTAGAACAGGGACTCTCAAACCCCCAGACTGCACCATAGCCTGTTTGAAATCAGACTGTGTGAGTGATGAGCAAGAGCATGTGCATGAAGCTTCACTCATGTGAACGTTGGATCCTTGTGCTCACACATGAAGTTCCACTCATGAAAGGGAAGGGTGCTTAAGCGTACACCTGTGCTTCAATGCAAAGATGCACCTACACAAGTGAAAGGCACTCAGATGTGAATCTCTAACTGCAGAAATGTAACTTTGCATGCAAGCACATTCTGCTCAAGTGCCCTCAGCTCTCATGAGTGGAGTTTTACACATGAATGCAAGCATCCCCCACTTGGATGTGAAGCTCCATTCACACAAGTGGAAGTCATGCATGCACACTGCTGACACAAATGGAGCTGTGCCTGCCACTAACATGCCATCCTCCCCCCCATGCCAGGTCAGTCTGCCAAGCTAGAAAGATTGGGGACCGCTGACCTAGATGATAGACAATAGATATAGATAGGTGATAAATGATAGATAAATAAACAGATAGAAACATAAAGAAATATCAGAAATCAGGGGGGGAAGGTCACATATTTTGGTCATGTGACACTGGGTGCTGTAACTGGTTGTAGGTGAGCAAGTTGCCAATCACCCAAGATGGAATTATCTGACTGTGGAAGTGGGGACAGCAGTAATAACTTTGTTGACAGTCATAAGATACCATGGTCGATGGTATCGACCATGGTATCTTATTGCGGCATGTCATGGTTTTGCACATGCCCCGGTAACGGTGACCCATGATTTGTGAGCGCCATGGGGGAAGTAGATTTTTCTTGGCTGCAGGAGGCTTAGGGGCTTTGCTGTGCCCCCAACCTCGGATTCTCTTATTTGAGGGATCGGGGCGACCGGTTCTTGCTTCTTGGACCGTGGCCGGCTGAGATGGAGGAGTTGTGGGAGGTTTTGGTTGGCCCGAACTGTGCGGTGGGTGATGGAAATGGTGGTGGTGCCGGTGGAGGCAGCGGTGGAGGCAGCGGAGGGGGCTCCCACGGCAGAGGCAGCGGCGTTATGTTTACCGACCCTTGGCTTTTTTCCATCTCAAGGGTCGGGGCGACTGGTGCTGGCCCACTAGGCATTGGTCTTCCAAAAGCCTACCTTGATGACGGATCCTGGGATCCCAAGAGGTGGCATGGCACAACCAAGGGGCTAAATTTGAAGAGGGTTCATAAGGGGAATCTTTTAACTTTTTAAATTAGATGTCTTAATGGGTTAGGGAGGGGGTGGGAAATCAACTTGGGTGGGTACCCAGGGTGGTCCCACTGAATCATACTTGGGCCGCCTTGGGTCTTTGCTTGGCCCCGATCTCCGCTCCTTCCGCCGGGACCTGAAGACCTGGCTATTTCAGCAGGCGGGCCTGGACTAAACCAAGGGGGTGGTTCTTTTTAAAGTAATTTTAATTAGTTTTAGTGTATTATTGGGCTTGTATTGTTTAATTATTTTTAAGTAAATTATTGTATTGCCTTTTTATATTGTGAGCCACCCTGAGTTCTTAGGGAGAGAGGGTGGCATACAAGTCTAATAAATTGTTGTTGTTGTTGTTGTTGTTGTTGTTGTTGTTGTTGTTAGCTTTTAAAAAGTCCATCATAACTTCAAAAGATCATTAAATGACCAGTTTTAAGTCAAGGACTCTCTATTCTGGGGATGACTTAATATTAAGTAGAATGAAGCTGAGCAATGTATGAATTACATTAAGCCCAAATATGTGTCTGCTGCATGTCAACTCATTGCTTAGTAGGTATCTTTCATGATAACCAAGATGTACAGTAGGTAGTATCTTTCATGATAACCAAGATGTACAGCATCCTGTAATGTACAGAGCCCTTCGGAGAGGGGACGGCATACAAGTCCAATTATAAATAAAATAAATAAAATAAAATAAATAAATGCTTTCCATGACACCTATGCACCATGTAAAAGATAGTCAATATTATGTCTCATTCTGAGGGTCCCCACATTTAGAATATGTGTCTGTTTCAGTAAGCACAATGCTCCCTAGCATAAATTGATTTATTTTCATCTCCTTCATTCAGAAAATATCTCATTCCCTATGTAATGACAATTGTCACTCTGCTTCTAGTAGGGCCAAAATAGAAGGAAAGCCATTTTGCTGCTATGAGTGCCTTACATGTCCAGAAGGGAAGATTACCACTCGGAATGGTAAGATTTCTTCAGTATATAAATATTAATTATTCCATGAAAACCTGTGTGGAACAAATTCAGTATTTATGTACTATTGACTATGTTATGTGCTTTCAGAGATAACATAAGAATGGTTGTATAATATTTATTAATTTATTTATTATTTGGACTTGTATGCCACCCCATCTCTGAAGACTCGGGGCAGCTCACAACTAAAAACAACCCCAATAAATAATTAAAAAAGAATTAAACTAATCACAAGCCCAAAATAGTAACAAATCTAAAATTTAAAATAATTTAAGAAACCATCCCCCCCCAGGGAGGGGTCACAGCCTGGACTGGTCAAACAGCCAGGTCTTCAAATCATGGCAGAAGGCACAGAGGTCAGGGGCCAGGAGGAGCCCCAGGGGAAGTTGGTTCCAGAGATCAGGGGCCGCGACAGAATAGGCTCATCACTGGGGGACCACCAGCCGGCATTGACTAGCCGACGGGACCCCGAGGAGTCCTTGCCTGTGTGCTCGCACAAGGTGGTTGGCACTCAATATCGACAGGAGTCACTCCCTTAAGTATTGAGGACCCATGTCGTGTAGGACTTTGTATGTTAAAACCAGAACCTTGAATCGCACCCGAGTGCAACCGGCAGCCAATGCAGACCACGCAGGAGGGGGGTAATATGGGAGAATCAGGAAACTCCCATCACCACCCGCGCGGCTGCATTCTGCACCAGTTGCAATCTCCGGATGGTATGCAAGGGCAGTCCTTAATAGAGAGTGTTGCAGTAGTCGAGTCTAGAGGTGACAAGGGCATAAGTGACTGTGTGCAGGGCATCTCGGTCCAGAAATGGGCGAAGTTGATGAACAAGGCAGAGCTGGGCAAAAGCCCCCATGCCGACGGCCCCGACCTGCTCCTCCAACTGGAGCCGTACATCCAGGAGGTCACCCAGATTCCGCACCCTATCCACAGGGGGCAACGCCTCTCCCCCTATGGCCAAAGATGGATATTCCTGACTGGACCGAGATGCCGGTATGCACAGCCACTCAGTCTTGGCCGGGTTGAGTCGAAACCTGTTCCTGCTCATCCAAATCCATACCGCATCCAAACAACAGGTCATCAGGGATTGGGCATCACTGATCTGGTTCGGGGTGGAAATGTACAGCTGGGTGACATCCGCGTACTGATGGTATCTCACCCCAAAACCACGGATGATCTCGCGTAGCGGCTTCATGTAGATGTTAAATATAAGAGGGGAGAGGACCGACCCCTGAGGGACCCCACAAGAGAGTGCCCTCGGGGTCGACCTCTGCCCCCCTACCAACACCGATTGCGACCACCCTGAGACGTAGGAGGTGAACCACTGAAGAACAGTGCCCTTCACTCCCAACCCCCCGATGCATCGCAAAAGGATACCATGGTCGATGGTATCGAAAGCCGCTGAGAGATCTAACACGACCAGGACAGAGGAAAAACCCCTGTCCCGTGCCCTCCAGAGATCATCCATCAGTGCGACCAATGCCGTCTCCGTGCTGAAACCAGGTTGGAAGCCCAATTGGTATGGATCCAGGTAGTCCGCTTCATCCAAGAAGAGTGGAAACTGCCGAGCCACCACACTCTCAACAACCTTTGCCAAAAAGCGAAGGTTGGAGACGGGATGAAAGTTGTCTAACACGGTCGGGTCCAGGGCAGGCTTCTTCAGGAGGGGCCTCACCACCGCCTCCTTCAAGACAGAGGAAAAGACACCCTCTCTCAGTGAAGCATTGACAACTGCCGGGAGCCAACTGCAGGTGGCCTCCCTGGAGGCATAAGCCAACCAGGAAGGACACAGGTCCAACAAACATGTGTTGGAACTCAGACGCCGCATAGTCCTGTCCACTTCATCCTCGGAAACAGGATCGAACTCATCCCAGATCACATTAGCCAGACTACTTGTACCTGTTCCTCAGACCACTGCAAATCAGAGGACAATCCGCTCCGAATCCAGGCGATCTTATCTGACAGATATTGACCAAATTCCTCAGCCCTGCCCCGCAACAGGTCCGTCCCCTCCCCCATACGATGGAGAGAGTGGGTAGCCTGAAACAGGGTGGCTGGGCGGTTATCTATGGATGCTATGAGGGTGGAGAGAGAAGACCTCCTCACCACTCTCACAGCTGCCAGGTAAGTCCTAATATGGGCTCTTAGCTGGGCTCGGTCGGATTGGGAGTGGGTGGACCTCCACCTGCTCTCTAAACCCCTCCGACTAGGGGTTTAGAGGTATGATTGGGATGACTGAAATGAAGGAAATTATTTTATCTCTTCCCTAATTGCCTTCCCAGGAGTAATGAACCTTGTCATCTCAGCCTTAAGACATCTAGCCAATGTTTAAAAAAACCAGATAAATATCAAGAGGAAGGCAGAGACGAGGGGTGTCAACTCAAGGCCTGGGGGACAGATCTGGCCAGTGAAGTGCTTAGATCTGGCCCAAGGGGCTGCCTTGGAAACAGCAAAGGGCTGGCCCACAATGCCTCTGCCAGCAAAAATGGAGCTTGGGAAGACCACATGCGCCATCTGCCAGTTCATTTTCACTGACAGAGGGCTGCAGGAGGCCATTGCAAGTGGAAATGGAGCTCAGGAGCCCGTTTTTGCTGGTAAAGTGCTTGGACCTCTAAAAACATCCCCAACACATGTAACATCAAACTGCCCACCCTGGCCACACCCATCCCGGCTCCCCAAGATCAAACACAACCCTGAGGCAGCCCTCAATTAAATTGAGTTTGACACCCCTGGCATAGACTCTCTAAACTAAAACAAGTTAAACAGTAGGTCTAGAAAGATATTAAATTCATGAAATACTGATTACTTGTTCTCTCAAAACCAGCATAGCCTTTTTAGTTCTACGCTAACTTCCTCACTAGAGGCCTGATGTGTTTCTCTATCTAATCCAATACCTACTGCTATATCCAATCACAGCCATATTCTAATTGTCATAAATTTGCACCTCCTTAATTTATAGGTTAGCCAGGCTAACTACAGTTCTGTAAATAAACAAAGAAGTGGGGCACTGGTCTCCAATTTTAAATGAACTCTTTAGAAAACCTGTGAGATGAACAAATTTCCTCTCATCAGAATCTATTCTTTTCTGCTAATTTGAAAATGATACTTTGTGATATTATGCCTGTGATATATGTTCACAATGTGCCAGTCTTTCATCTCAACCACTGAGATAAAAGTCTGGTTTTTACTTTTATGTTATACCTATTGTGTAATATCTATGGCTTTATGGGCCATTTTATTTTAATATTTTGAACTATGCAAATAAAAGATAAAAGAAAAGGTTTCCCCTGTCCAGTTGAGTCCAACTTTTAGTGGGTGGTGCTCATCTTCATTTCTTAGTTGTGGAAGCCAGTGTTGCCCAAATACATTTTCAAGGTGATGTGGTCAGCATAACTGTATGCCAAGGCCCTCGGCATGCTGTTACCTTCCTACCGAAGTGCTACCTATTTATTTACTTGCATTTTTGTGCTTTTGAACACTATGTGGAGAGGAGCTGAGGCAAGTAAAAGGAGCTCACCCTATCATGCAGCACTTGAGTCTCAAAGCCAGGTTCTCATCTTTCCAGCTGACAAGCTCAAGGTCTTTAACTTGATGAGCCATTATGCCCCCAATGCAAATAAGCAAAACAACACAAAAATTAGTTTGATCATATTCTGTATGAGTTCTAATATTTGGAAGATTAATCAAAAAGTTAATCTGAGTTAAGTACAGTTCTACACAGTTTCATTGATTGCATTAAAAAGTTTGTCTATTAGTGCCCTTATAATAGCTAATAATATTGCCTCAATTGAAGCATTAACCAGAGGCCATTACGCTATATTCTTATTTCTTTCAATATTGCATACGTCTTCATTAATACAGTATCTTCTACACTGTAACAATAGCAATGTATACATTGTATTCATTAGTTCATTTATTCATTCACTCATTGATTTCTACAGATATGGATGATTGTTTGCCATGCCCAGAAGGACAGTATCCAAACAGCAACCATGACTTGTGTCTTCCAAAACACACCATTTTCTTATCTTATGAAGACCCACTAGGTATCAGTTTGGCCACTGTCACAATTGTTTTTGTTTGCATTGCCACTGTGGTGCTTGGGATCTTCATCAAATAGCAGGAAACTCCCATAATCAAGGCCAACAACCGGAATATCACCTACCTTCTCCTTGTCTCCCTTGTGCTCTCATTCCTTTGCAGTTTATTATTCATTGGAAAACCTGAAAAAGTTACCTGTGTTTTGCGACAAACTGCTTTTGGGATTGTCTTCTCAGTAGCCATTTCTTGTATATTGGCCAAAACCAACATTGTGATTTTAGTTTTCATAGCTTCAGTGCCAGGATCCAAGATGAAGAGATGGCTGGGCAAACGATTAGATAATTGCATTGTTGTTTCTTGTTCCCTCATTCAAGTCATTGTTTGTATTGTATGGCTTGTAATTTCACCCCCATATCCAGATGCTGATATGAACTTAGTGGCAGATGAAATAATTCTGGGGTGTAATGAAGGCTCTACTGTTATGTTTTACTGTGTACCTGCTTTTCCTTGCCATTGTTGGTTTCTGTGTGGCTTTCCAAGCAAGACATTTACCAGACTGTTTTAATGAGGCCAAGTTTATCTCTTTTAGCTTGTTATGGTTTTGCAATGTCTGGTTGTCCTTTTTCCCAAGCTATCTGTGCACCAAGGGGAAATACATGGTGGCTGTGGAGATCTTTTCTATTCTCTCTTCCAGTGCAGGATTACTGGGTTGCATCTTTTTTCCCAAATGCTTTGTTATTGTACTAAGACCTAATCTAAATAATAAAAAACAGTTAATGAGAGACAAGAAATACAGTATAATTCCATAATATTGGTTCAGTCAAAGATACATTTTCTGAAGAATATTCAGAAACTGAAACTGATTCAAAAAGAAGCCATCAGAAGTCATATCAATCCACCTATCCCTTTTGATTCCTCTAGGCACTCAATAAACTTCTTTCCCTTGCACCGTATTAGAAATAGCCATACCAACTTTAATTTGGAGAATATAAACAACGAGCTATCTATCATATTGAAATAGTTATTTTCATTTTCTTTCCTTTCTTCTTATGTTTAAATGTAATAATTTTGAGAATGCATCAACATGCTGAACTTTTGTAATGTTGAGGAAAAAATGGCATCAATATTCAAATCCCAGTGTCATATTTGTGGTCATCCTGTTTGTGTTTGACAAGATTTTCCCCTTTCTCACTTGAAAGAGTCATTTAAAAAACAAACAAACCCTGCAATCCTATCAACTGCTTGAAAAAAGAATTTTGGGGATTTTCCTAACCCTTCCTGGATCTCTTTAGAAAGTCTTGGATAGTTAACACCACGTGTTCTGATCTCAGAGCTTCAATGCTGGCGATAACTTTTTTCTTCTTTATATTCCTCCATTCAGCACTAGAATTCATCTGACCAATGATGGCTGCTTAATTTCATTCTATAGTTTGACAAAGAAGTTAACAGTGATGGAAGGTAGTAAGGAACTGGATTCCCAGCAGGGAGGGGGATGTACTCCAGAGGAGTGAGAAGCAACTTAGTGATAAAAAAGGGTGAGAACAGCTGTACTCAAATAATTCATAGAGTACACTGTAGATGTATATAGTAGAGTGTTCATGTCAGATCTAAACCTGACACCTGGAGATTCTTCCAAGAATGACAAGTGGTGATTACTGTTTTCAACCTATAGACAAAATCTTGTCAGACTGAACACTTTACTATTTGCATCCACAATATACTCTGTGGACTATTAGGGAGGAGCTGCCTTCACCCTCCTTTCTCAAACCTTCTGGATATATGTCTTCAATGAAATAATATAGAATAACAGAGATGGAAGGGACCTAGAGGTCTTCAAGTCCAACTCCCTGGTCAAGTAGGAGATGCTATAACATTTCTGACAATTGGCTGTCAGTCTCTTCTTAAAAGCCTCCAGTGATGAAGTACCCACAACTTCTGAAGGCAAGCTGATCCACTGGTTAATTGTTCTCACTGTTAGGAAATTTCTCCTTGGTTCTAGATTGCTTCTCTTCTTGTTCAGTTTTCCATCAATTTTTCTTGTTCTGCCTTCACATGCTTTGGAGAACAGGTTGACTCTTCTTCTTTGTGACAGCCCCTCATATATTGGAACACTGCTATTATCTCACTCCTAGTCCTTCTGTCTAGACTTGATTTAATCATATCAGTAAACTTAGATTCCTAAATAACTCTTTGTGGTATTGTTGTTGTTTTTTCTCACTAGCCTATGATCATAAGGGTAAAGAAGGAAAAACCTTCCAGTCCCATGCTTGAGAATATCAATAACTTGAAATACACTAGAGGTGGAGACTTGTATAAAGGCATACAATGTTCTCCTAGTCTCTTTTCTCTGCCTTGTAGAATCATCTTTTTGGTTCTCCATGGAAAAGGAGACATGGAATGGGAAGCAGGGAACTGAATCATAAAGCCCAGGTGCTTGTTTTTTCACTTTATGATTTCTCTTATTTCATTTATTCATTTATCAAATTTATATTACTACCCATCTCATGGAAAATGATCTTTGGCTGGTGTAGAACAATAACATAAAATGATAAATGAAATTATTATAAACCAAACTCTAAAAGTTGACCTAATAAGATAAAAAATAATAATATATGGAGGGATGTTAATAAATAATGGAGTCATTTCATGAGTTTAGGATCCCCCGAGGCAGTGGTGGAATTCCACCAGTTTACCTACCGGTTTGGTGATCGCACACTTCACGTGATCACCGAACTTTCTAAACACCAGCTGAGGCTCTGCCGCACTAATCAGCTGAGAGGAACAGAAAGAACAGAAAAGCACAGGGGCAGACAGGAGGGCTGATCCTGTACTTTTCTCTTCTTTCTCCTCTCAGCTGATCGTCGGAGCTTTTTTTACCACCAGTTTAGATTTTTTGCTACCAGTTTGCCTGAACTGGGCTGAACCGGTAGCATTTCACCACTGTCCCAAGGACACCCAGCCTGCTGCCATAATCAGGTCTTGAGAGACCTTAAAGACTCAGGACTTTTGGCCAACCTCAGTACTTGGGGAAAAGTTTCCAAAGTGTAGGTACCATCTCAGAAAAGACCAGCTGCCTAGGGCCTGCCAAATGTACTCAGCTTTATATTGCCATTCGAGTGTGCCTGAGCAATGCCACATATGTCCTGTCCCAGTACCTGGAGGCTGTAAGGGTTCTACAGTAAGTATTTCATTGGTTGCCTATATATAATTTCATAGGGAGACATATTTTTAGTTCCTTTAAAGGTGGGTTTTTGATAGCCAGGAGTGTCATGGGAAGTATAGGGCATGTAAACAAAATCAATTTATATGATCTGGAAAGGGTATCACACTAGACTTTTGGTAGGTAGCTGATTAACGGAGTTGGAAGTGACCTTGTAGGTCATCTAGGGATGTGGCTTAAGTCTTCTTCCCTTAAATCAGTGGTCCCCAACCCCTGGTCCACAGCCTGGTGCCAGACCATGGCTCATTGTGAACAGAGCTGTGTAAGCAACAAACAAGAGATGAGTATGCAAAGCTGCATATGTGCAAGTGCACACACATGAAACCATCCTCTCTTCTCCTGCCCACTGCCATTGACACTGGTCTACAGAGTTGGAAAGGTTGGGAATTGCCTTAGAGTGCTATAAATAAATACTATGGTCTACTACTACTTCTGTTCCTTCATGATCTTGCTTTTGTAATTCTTCAACTTGAAGAGTGTTTTGTTCTCTGGGACTAGATATCTCACCTAGTATCTTGTACTTCCTTCCCCCTTGAAGTTAGTATCACCACAGTAAAATGTAAAGTTCACATTAAAATCATCTGTGTCTGTTAAATCTACTACTATCTTTGTTTCTGCTATTGTAAAAAAAAACAGGCTGAATGCAACAGTTGTTTTGTAAGAGTCTTCAAAAACCTGGTTGGGCTTACAGGCAATCTTATGGGACATGCTACTATGTGTATTGAAAGCACCAAACAATAAAAACTATTAGATAGTAAACACTTTCATATAGTTGGAGAAAGAAAAATGCATTTGCCAAGTGCACCAATGTGAATTGTTTTTTTGCTCTTTTCAATTTGTTTGACAAAAGCAAAGCAAAACAAAACAAAACCCCCAAATATCTTTTTTAAATAAATTTTATTAATGTTATATTAATTACATTTCTTAGTGCTTAATAAACATCATGTTGTCTGAGTATTTAATTTGCTTAACAATACAGATTCCATTCTTACTCTCCACCCCCTTTTTTGAACCATTGGTAAAATAAGTTCCATGTTTGATAATATTCTGTGACTTCTTTCTTTTTAATTTTCAGTGTAAGTCTATTCATTTCTGCACAGTTTAGTATCTTCTTAATTATCCCTTTTGAAGTTGCCTTTTGAAAAAGAACCATGATCTGGATTACTGAGAATCTCCATAGTCATTTAGACTGAATTATATTTTTGCTTATATTTTTAATTTCTTTTGTTTACTGCTTCTTATTCTGGTGCTGTAAGTATGGTTCTTGATTATAAACTGAACAAGATTAGTCTGATGAACATAATTTCTTAAACAAACAACTCCAAATTCTACTAATAAAATATCAATATTGCACAAAGCAGCATCTTAAAATGTAAAGTATAGAATAAATTAGTCTACACAAAATTTATAACACTAAGATTACCATATTGAAAAATATTATACATATATCTTATTCTGTATGAAAAAGATACATTGTAATTCACATAAATTGAATATTAATATAAATTGAGTGGCCTTGTCCTTGAAGGCTTTAAATGTAGTAAAATTGAATTCCACCCAGAAGCCAAATGGAAAACAGGATACACTCACGGAGTTATGAGAAATGGCAGAAAATGGGTAGGCCACTACTATAGGTAAAGTTTAAATTTTTGATTGGACTTCAATGTATGTGTATCTTTCACTGAATATTATAAAATTGTATTCCTTTTCTCTTGCCTCTCATTAACTGCTTTTTATTATTCAGATCAGGCCTTACTAGAATAACAAAGCATTTGGGCAAGAAGATGCAACCCAGTGACCCTACACTGGAAGATAATATGGAAAAGATCTCCACAGCCACCATGTATTTTCCCTTGGTACTCAGATAGGTTGGAAAAAATGACAACCAGACACTGCAAAAACACAACAGGCTGAAGGAGATGAATTTGGTTTCATTAAAACTGTTTGGTAAATGCCGTGCTTGGAAAGCCACACAGAAACCAACAATGGCAAGGAAAAGCAGGTAGAGCAAGACACAGTAAAACATGAGAGAAGATCCTTCATTACATCCCAGGATTATTTTATCTGCCACTAAGTTCATATCAGCTTTGGGGTGTGGAAGGGCAGTTAAAAGCCATGCAGTGCAAAAAATTACTTGAACGAGGGAGCAAGAAACAACAATGTAATTATCTAATCGTTTGCCCAACCATCTCCTCATCTTGGATCCTGGCACTGAAGCCATGAAAGCTAAAATCACAATGATGGTTTTGGCCAATATACAAGAAATGGCTATTGTGAAGACAATCCCAAAAGCAGTTTGTCGGAAAAGGCAGGTTACCTTTTCAGGTTGTCCAATGAATAATAAACTGCAAAGGAATGAGAGCACAAGGGAGATGAGAAGAAGGTAGGTGATGTTCTGGTTGTTTGCCTTGACTATGGGAGTGTCCTGGTATTTGATGAAGATCCCAAGCACCACAGTGGTAATGCAAGCAAAGACAATCGCAGTAGTGGCCAAACTGATCCCTAACGGGTCTTCATATGACAGAAAAACTATGCACTTTGGAAGGCATGAGTCATGGTTGTTGTTTGTATATTGTCCTTCTGGGCATGGTAAACAATCATCCATGTCTGCAAAAGAAAATGTAATTACACTGTAGAAGATTCTGCATTAATGAAGACATCTTTAATATGACCTAAGTAAGAATTTTAACAGTCAGTCCAGCTTAATGCTTCAATGGGAGACTGCCTGGTAGTTACAGAGCTATTGCTAGACTGTAGACACTAATAAATCACTTCTGTAGTACAGCCTATGAATGTGGATAGAATTATACTCAAGTCAAATTTAATTTTACTTTTCCCCCTTCCTTTATTAATCTACTAAATATTCTAACTGATGAATAAGTAAAATAGTAAAAATGGTAATGGTTGTAATTCAATGTTAAATTCATCAGATAAAAATAACAACAGTATAAGAAACCACTGAATTTTCTTATTGTTGCATGGAAAAGATGGGTGATGAAAGACAGTTTTAGAACCATCCATGCAGATCAATAGCTGGAAAATGAATTTTACCCTTCTGTGAATATATATCTCAGACATATTATCAAAGTGTAATACTTTTAAAATATAACATGGGAATACATTCTGAAGAAGACATTTTTCTCACAAATTTTCACATGAATATATTTAAATTGAAGACCAGCTCATAATTTCATTGACGGACAGAATGTTTATTTATTATATTGATTTAGAGGAAGGTCAATTAATACCTTTTAATTTTGGCGAGCCAATCCTCAAATCTAAAGAGTAGTTAGAATCAGAAGGTTAAATCAGACAAAAAGTGTTATGAAAAATGAATTGGACCACACTACTGTGTGGTGGTGATGAATATAGTATTGCTGAGGTCTATAAAGTGTTATTGAATTTGAATTAGGAAAATGAATATTGTAAGATTGTAAGATTGCATTGCAAGATTCAGTGGGCAAGGAATTTTGAATGTAGTGTAATGCTTGATTGATAGGAGAACTATAAACTAAAAAAGAAAAGCAACAGAATAATGATTAGGACCAATTAATCAACAGGCAGCCCAGACTAAAATATTGTAATAAAATCTACAAAAGGGAGACCATTAAACAATGATAAACATCAATCCCAAGCCTAGAACAAAAAGAATTAAGGAGTGGATGGAATGTTCTGATTTATTTCATTCATCCCCATCAGCATCATTACTTTTCTCATATAATATATAACTAAAATGAATTCCTTTGACATACATTCCACACAGGTTACCAAGGAATGTTTGATGTTTTAAGCTGAATATAACCTACCTTTCTGATTGGCAATCTTCCCCTCTGGACATGGACGGCACCTATAGCAGCAAAAGGTTTTCCCTTCTAACTTGGTCTTACTTGAACCTGAATGACAATTGTCATTGCACAGTGAATGAGGTCTTTTCTAAAATGAACACGAATGGATTAAGAATCAATTTGTCATTCTATGAGGGTATTTGCTTTGGTAAATAAGACACACACAAATAAAATATGAAAAAATAACCAACTTCTTTTCTAGCATATTGTGAAGATTTCTGGAAAATACTTTCATGTTTGTTTTTAACTCAGCATAACTAATTAATTTTTGTGCACAATAGCTTTAGCAATAGTTACTTACTTTTAAATGATGATGGATGACATCTAAGCTGCTGTTTCTTATACTAACTATTTCTGTTTCCTATGTGCAAGAATGGAGTTGATTTTTTTAATCTAATAGTTTCTACATCAAATGTAGTGGGTTGAATCCAGAGATGGGTTTTTGAAGTAATTGTGTGTGTAATGGGGTAATTGTAATTGATGATGAACTACAAGTGACTGGATGCTATGCTCAATCATTATAGTAAAGACCAGAAAAGTCAACTTGTTTAATATGCTTCACCCAGGAAGGCATATTAAACTCCTCTTCTTTAAAACTCAAACTACAATTCCCAGACACAAGCAAGCACAAATATTATATATTTTAATGGCCACTCTGCAGCTGTTATGTTTATTTCTATCATTAATTTGATTTGAAAAAGAAATTGTTTCTTCACGTTGATCAGTTAGAATACATAGTGTTAGTATAAGCAACAACAATAATTTGTCTAAGCATGGACTTCGGTTTGGGCTTCTTCGGCGACAAACCAACATCCGCAATCATGAGTGGTTACTATTTGTGCTCACCGCCAGAGCATCCCGATCCTTTGGATTCGGGGCTGAAGCCACCCGTAGAGGTGGTGAAGAGGGGGTGACTGCTAGCTGAGTTGAGGGGAGCCACATCTCTCCTCCTCGGCTGGCCATTACTCACTTTCCCAAAGGCGATTGCAGCAGTGGTCAGAAATGGCCACTTCAAAGAACCCGACCGGACAAGATTGAGCAGGAGGAAGACACAAGGGAGATCTTGACAGACCGGACTAAGCAGAGACAACATCTAAGCAAGGTACCGTGGAATTAAAAATATTAAGAGTGTTATCCTAAAGAAGATTTTGCAGCAAAGAAGAAGAAAAGGGGGGAATCCTTCTTTTCTCTTATTTTGACAGCTACAATTGGCTTTGAATGCTAAAAAGAAGAAATGTAAGTAAGAAATTTGTGATAATTTATTTTGACACCAACAGGCAATTTTGCTGAAATTAAAGTGTCAAAAGGAAAATAAAGACTTTCTGGATACTCTAAAGCCTTTAAAGGAGAAGAGTGGAGGAAAAAGGGTGGAACGGAAAGAATCAGAGAGTGCCACCTGGAAATAAAAGGATTAACAATGAAACTTTAAAAGACTTCAAAGGATACATTGTAACTGAAACTTTATTAAAGATAACAGAACAGAAAGGAAAAGTTGAAGAAAAGCAAGAAGAAACAGTTTTGGATTACTTCATGATTTTAGAATTTTGGGTGTTGGATTTTTAATTAAAGTCAATCAGGTTGTTGTGTAAAGGTGTTTAAAGGGCAGTACTTGAGGAATTAAAATGGAACTTAAAAATGAGAAGAGGCACAAGGAGGATCTTTTGGCTAAATATTTCAATTCTTAGAAATGGAGATTTTGAATTATGAAAAACAACTTGAAATGCTTGAAAACAAGAAGAAGGTTGGACAAAGAAAAGCCATCTTTAATGATCAAATTATGCAATGTGGGTAAAATGGAAAAAAAGGAAAAGGTTAAAATTAAAATTTGAAACAACTAAAAAAGAATAGTTTGAAAATAAACACAACAACAGTAAGGAGAAGCAGAAAAGAGAATCAGAAGGGAGAATTAGAGAGAGACAAGGGGTGAGAAAAAAGGAAAAGATAAGGAAAAAAAAGTTATAAAGGGACCAAAACAGGAAATAAAGAAAAAGGAAATGTACAAGTTAAAAGTATTAGCTTATTTAAAAAGACACAGAGAGAATGGTTAAATCAAATTAAAAGTGAGAATTCTGCAAGGGTACAAAGATAGTGCTGCTATAGTAAAAATAGTAATGAGCTAGAAATGAAACAGGTGATTAAATTATAAAATATTTATTTATTTATTTATTTATTTATTTATTCGACTTGTATG
>CM019155.1:138142210-138269830 GCA_009733165.1 Naja naja
ATCCGCTCTTCCAAACTCAAAGGGGATCGAAAAATTGATGAGAGGAGATGGAAGCTCTTCCTCCAATCACCCTGGCAAGTAATATTGGCTAATACAAAATTTGGGGAAATCATCAAGTACTAGAATAGGGGAAAGGTTTGTGTTTTGTTTTGTTGTGTTGGTTTAACAGTTAATATTTTAATGGTTTAACAGTTTAACAGTTAAGAATGCTTTATAGACAGTTTTGAAGGCTATATAAAAGTACTTGATATTTTCATATGAAAGAAAATTTAAAAAATGGAATATAAATCTAAGGTTTAGATATAGACACAGAAATATGTAACATGTGAACTTTATTTTATGTCTAAAATGGTATGTACAGGATCTTATTCAATCCATTATATTTGACAATTTTATATGTAGAAATTTGAAAACTGCTTTACTACTGGATAGCATTATTATTCCTTATCAGCTTAATATTTGAGTTACTAAGATTTAAATGAGCCAAGGGTACATTTTCAGAAATATTTTTTTCAATTCAGTTCAGAACTGAATAAGCGTCTTGGGTGAGAAGCAAAACAAAGCTCAAGGAAAAACAAAGTAAGTCCAATTGTTTTTTTTTCTTTTGTTTTGTTTTGTTTTTGAAAAAGTCCCTTTGGGACAATCATGACTTGGATGATTGAGAATTTTCACAGATATTAAGAAGGAAACAAGAATGAACTTCCGAGTTGAGCCTTCTCGAGAACAGGCGGCGGTTTGTGATCGTCCTCGACCGCAGCCTGGCTCTTGCCCGGAGAGCCCCGATCCTGCAAGGTTCGGGCTGAAGCTGCCTCAGAGGGGCGGCGGAGAAAGGGAAACCTGCCAGCCAGAGTGAGGGGAGCCGCATCTCCCCCCTTTTGGGTCTGGTCTTTTCCCTCCAAAGACATCAAGAAGTGGTGGTCAAAATGGCCACCTCGAAGAGAAGGTCTCAACGGATTAAGATTGGTGCAGGAGGAAAGAGAGAAGTCGACAGCAGAGGAACCGGGAGTATCGGATGGTAAGATCAAGGCACCCCGGGATTAAGATAAAGATGAGGTTTTTTTTAAAAAGAAACAGAAGTGGCGCAGTCTCAAGTGAAGGAAAAAATAAGTAAAATATTTTTGACAGCTATAAGGGCTTCAACCGGAAAGGAAGAAGCCAGCGTAAGAATTTAAGTTTGGGGCTCGGAAAACTTTGAATATCAAAATAAAAGGAAAGGGTTAAGACTCTGTGCAGAAAGTGCCACTTTGTGGAGAAAAATTGGAAGCTAAAGAAGAAAGAAACTATCTTGTTCCTTTGTGGATTGAGTTGTTACATTTTAAAGAGACGCAAGACTCATAGAAAGTGAAAGCTTGAATACACAAAGACGGACTACCGGACTAATTGGTGATATTGATATAGACTCTGGACCTGGGTTAGGATCATAGAAAATTTAAAGAAGAAGAAATAAGGAAAATAAAATTTGGTGGCCATCCAAAGAATTAAAAATGGAGTTTAAAAGTATGAAAGAACTGCTACAGGAAGTGTCTGAACTAACTTGGCTTGTTGCAGAAAACATGGGCATTCAAATGCTGAATAAAGAAGAAGAAGGAGCCTTGGAAAGGGAGGAGCCAGCACAAGAGAAAGCCATCTTAAAAGACAATTAATACAAAGATCAATACAAATAAAAGGGAAAGGAAGGGTATAAAAACGGAACCTAAGAAAGTATCTAAAAAGGGGAACATTTATGAAATTAAGCATGTTAGAAAGGTTCAGAAGGAAAGGAACAGAAAGGTAAAGAGAGAGAGAGGGATTCAAACTGGATAGAGAAGGGGAGAGCAGGATAAAAGGGAGGAGAAGGAGCCAGCACAAGCGAAAGCCATTTTAAGAAGACAACTATCACAAAGATTAATACAAATAAAAGGGAAAGGAGGATGGTCAAAAAATGAAACTTAAGAAGGTAATTAAAAGGGAACATTTATGAAATTAGGCATGTTAGAAAGGTCCAGAAGGATAGAGAGCAGAAAGGTAAGGAGAGAGAGGGATTCAAACTGGATAGAGAAGGGGATAGGGACAAAAGAGAGGAGAAGGAACAAGAAACAAGAACAAAATAGAGAGACACAGGAATTACATAATGAAGAAAGAAACTTGTTTGCATAGAGATAATGGCTAATCTATTAAAAAGGGGTTCTGCATGAAGAAATGGTAATAAGAATATATTGTAATTATAAAAGTGTAAAACAATAGGGGTTACTGACAATTTTACTGGTAAAAGGTCACATTTTTATTTCTTATTTACAAAAGAAAGGTAAATGATGATTAGATAAATTGAATTAATTGAAATGATTTTAGAAAATGCCTAAAATGAGATTTGTCAATAACCAAGATTAGTTATTTTTATTATTATCTTAGAACCATAAATAAATCTTAGGGGATATGTATTGCAGAACCTGATCGATTAGAGATATATTGTAAGGGAGCTTTTCTTTTCTCCTTTTTCTTTTCTTTTTCTCTATCTTTCGTTTTAAAGGGAATGATTATGATTATGCTATATTAACCACTGAGGTGTCACTTTCAAAGTAGTAATAGGGGGCAAGTCTAGGTTTTTTTCTCATTCTTTTAGTGTTAAAATTTGTACAGATTTAGAATTATGGAGAGAATATGTGATGAAAGGGCAAATCTGACGGACAAAAGAATTCTGTAAATGATAAAAGAGTATTAACAATGTGAAGATAATTAAAGGATAGACATGGATGAACTTTATCTTTAATATGATGGGCAAATATATTGTTATTTGTAAGATTTATAAATGATGTTTTTAAAATATATATATATGTTTGCAATTAATTTGAAATGAACTGGGGGTTACACAGATTGAGATTAAGATTTGAGATTAGGATTAATTTCTTTGACCCTTTGTCTGTTAAAATGGAATAGAAGTGAAGTTAAATGCTTAAAATGAATATAGACCTACTGTCATATTTGCATGTAAAAGTGACGACCGGAACATGCTGTCTACTGAAAAGAGCTGTTTTAAAAATTGTTAAAAATTGAATAAAATTTGTTTAAAAAAAAAAAAGAAGGAAACAAGAATAATAATAAAAAAGAAATGACAAGAACTCTTGTGGAAATGAAAAATAATGTTACTTCCAGTGCCATTAAATCGCATGAAAAAATTTTCAAGTTTATTTTTTATTCTCAAAAGTAACACCTGGAATTGCATGGAAATAAAAACCATCTTGACCTAGAATTGTCTGTATCAGAGAATTCTACCTTGGCTACACTAAGTCCCTTTTTATGACACTGTAATCCCTTAATTCAAAGTAGAGTTGGGGCAACTGAATGGAGCTGAGTGTTTATCGGCTGAATGGTTCAAGCCATTCCTGACGTGAAACGAAGTTCACAGCAGACATTTTCTCATTGAGAACATTTGACACTGCTTACAATTGAACTCTTAAACTTCTAAATGGGATGCAAGGTTCTTCACCACTAGGCCACCATGCCACTCTCTATCTTGCCTATTATATGCCAGAACAATGAATTCCCCATTTCTGAAATGCTCAATCAAAGTAAAGTGATTTCTCAGATCAGTCTGTTTCTTGATTTTCTGTTGGAATTCTCATCTGACAGTTTTCCAGCTGAGAGTTAAAAATGCATTTGATAAAGCTATATCTCTATCTATCTCTATCTGTAGTTATGCATCTAGCTATCTGTCTCTGTATCTGTCTGTCCATCTATCTATCATCTATCATCTATCTATATATACATATCTATATCTCTATATCTCTATATCTATCTATCTATCTATCTATCTATCTATCTATCTATCTATATCATCTTATATGTATATCTATATGTATATGTATATCTATATCTATATCTATATCTATATCTATCTATCTATCTATCTATCTATCTATCTATCTATCTATCTATCTCCAGCTTGAAATAGTGTGAACTGAGGAAAAATGGAACAGCTTACTTTTCTTTAAGCCTAGGTCAAAATAAAAGAAACAAATAGAAATTTTCCCATCCCTTTCAAAGATTCCTGATAACTTTCCTGTTTCTTTCCTCTTTTTTGTCTTCTTTTAGCTCCACCATTTTTTGCAACAAGTCTCCTTTAACAACAGTGCTGGAGAACAGGTTTCTTTTGGCCCCAGTGGGGAATTAAAAACTGGACTTGATATTTTCAATTGGGCCACATTTCCAAACAAGTCCTTTCTGAAAATCCAAATTGGAAAGATAGAACCCCTGGCTCCCTCAGAAAAGCTACTCACCCTTTCTGATAAGGAAGCAGTTTGGCCTCTCATATTTAACCAGGTATGTCTCATTTTTCTCTTTGACTGAAGTAATTAGGCACGGATTGATGGAATAAATCAAGGGTGTCAAACTGGCAGCCCACAGGCTGGGTGCATTACGTGCAGGCTGCACCCACCCCAGCTCCTCAAAGGGGAAAAATGTCACGTGACAGCAATGTGACACTGCATGTTTGACACTCGTGGAATAAATAATTAAACAATCACAATCTCAGCAACACTTGCAGTAAGCAAGCATTTAGCAGTCCATATTTTATTCATTGCAGGTAGTCCCTGACTTACAACAGTTCATTTAATAAATGACCTTCGAACTTAATGACATTGAACTAAATTAGGTATGACCATTTTTCACACGTACAACCATAGCAGCATCCCCACGGTCATGTGATCAAAATTCAATCATATTTATGACAGTTATACTGTCCCAGAGTCATGTGATCACCTTTTGAGAGCCACTGGGGAAGTCAGATTCACTTAACCACTGTGTTACTAACTTAACAACTGCAATGATTCATTTAACAACTGTGGTGAGAAAGGTATTAAAATGGAACAAAATTGACTTAACTCACTTAGCAACAGAAATTTTGGGCTCAAATTGTAGTTGTAAATCAAGTACCTCAGCTTGCATGTATTATTAGCAATAGAACTTAGACTTACATACCATTTCACAAACCTCTCTAAGCGGTTTAAAGAGTCAGCATATTGCCCCCAACAATCTGGGTCCTCAATTCACCCACCTTGGAAGGATGGAAAACTGAATCAACCTTCAGCCTGGTGAGATTCGAACTGCCAAATTGCAGTCAGCTGGCAGTCAGCAGAAGTAGCCTGGAGTACTGCACTCTAACCACTGTGCCATCACAGCTCATTGCATTTCTTTATTAAACTTATATGGTGCCTATATCACCTAGAGCTGACTCTAGGCGGCTTGTAATTGTAAAACATTAGAACAATAAATATTGACTTTAAAATTGCTTTAAGACTGATAACATGAGAAGGAAGGGACCACATAGGAAGGATCTTATCTTACTGTTTTAACCACCCTCAGAATGATACAACCATTTTGAAGCTCCAAGTTGGCAGAGTGAGGTCTTCAGGCTCTTTGGAATGCCAAAAGGAGTGAATGGGTTTTTTTTCTTTTGAATAGGAACACAAATTTCTAAAGTCAAAAAGATGTGTGGGGGGTGGTGTCCTTGGAGTTTCTTGAGTTTGTTTGCTTTCTTGCAGACATTTCATTACCCAAACTAGATAACATCAGCACTGTGGTAACAAGTTCAGAGATCATCAAGCACCCCTCATTTCAGTCCAGAACTACAAATATTCTCCTTTACTGGGATCAAAGAGGTAGTTTAAGATTTGTATATCCAAAATATTTCTCTAGTTCCAATGCTAAGCTATCTTGGTATACAGGATGTCTTTCTAAGTGCATTTGCAAAATACTTTAGTGGTGTATATACTTTAAGATAAACAAAATTTCTTGAAACAGAATGATTTTTTAATACAAATTTTATGATTTCAACACTTTAGAATTAACTTTTTAATAATGTCCCCTAAAATAGGGGATGTTTGATGAAGAATTTGGAAGTTCCACAAGAGATCAGATTAAATTATTTGATTAGAGAAAATATAATATCTACATATATAGTTGTCTGGAAACCCCAATAATACTTTTTGCATGAAAAAAGAAAAGATGCATTTATGATCTGTGGTATCAGTGACTGAAAAAATCCTACAATAAGAGATGATTTTGTAATAAACTTTGTACTGCTGAAAAAATTATATTGCCAGCTGCTTCTTTCTTTTTTTAAAACAGTTTTTTTTTGCACTTTTGTTGTTTCTTTCTTTCAGGTTTTCTTTTCATTCTGTATTAATTTAATAGTTTCTATATTCCATTTACAACTTTTAATCAAATGTTTTTCAAAAAAGAAAGAAAGAAAAGAAAAGAAAAGAAAATAGAGAATTTTTGCTGGAGACCTTAACTGTCTATTTAGCTACATAATTATTTTGCTAATCCAAGTGAAGTAATATCATGGCATACCATCCAGAATTTAAATGACTTTCATCAGATCATTGAAGTAGCTCACAGAATCTCTGTTTTTGGAATATATTTCTTTTTAAAAAAAATATGTATCCTTATTTATTAAATTTGTTTGCCATACGTCCTGCCTCAGTGCAACTCAGTGTGTGGCTTACAACAATAAAATAAAACCATAAATATATGTATAAATATGTACAATCACTTTATTTTTTTGAAAAACTTTATTAACTTTTATTACCATTAAAAACACAAAAAAACCCCCACACCAAACACAAACTGTTGGACACACCAACATAAACCATTAAAACATTAAAAATATTATATTCAAAACAACCTGTGGTGATAATTACTTAGCAATCTTTTATATATTCTATCGAGTATTAACTCCTACTTGAATGTATTGTACTCCATCTATGCCTCTATTGATAATTCCTATTCCTTCTTCTATCTCCTCTCTAGCCATTTGTACCAACATTCCCACACCATATAGACTGTTGAGTCTTCTTTATCTTTAAGGCTTAACGATAATTTATCCATTTCCGCACAGTTCATTATCTTTTGTATAATCATTTGATCTTTTGGGATGTCGGGCTGTTTCCAACATTGTGCAAATATAATTCTTATGCTGTTAAAATATGTATTAACAAATATTTTATACTCTTTAGATATCTTTTCCTGAGAATTCCCAGCAAAAGAGCTCTGGTTCTAAATCCACTTTTTCATCGATAATTTCTTGTAGCCAAATTTGAATTTCGCCAATATTTCTGAGCCTCTGGGCAGGTCCACCACATATGATAGTATGTTCCCTCTTTCTCCTTACACTTCCAGCACATGGGACTCATTTTTTTGTATATTTTCGCTAATCTTGAGGGAGAAAGATGCCACCTATAAAACATTTTATATGTATTCTCCTTATATGTTATCGATTTTGTCATTTTATAATTTCTATTCCAAATGGTTTCCCAATCCGCCAAATTTATGTTATGCCCTATATTTTGACCCCACAATCATACATCCTTTAACAATTTCTTCTTCCAATTCTACTTCTAATAGGTATTTGTAAATTTTGTAATTTTTTTTTATCTGAACCTAATAAGATTTTATCCAGATAGTGCGGTTTTAGTTGTATTCCAAATTCATTTACGTCTTTTTATATCGATGATATTTGAATGTAAGCCCACCAGTCCACTCATAGCCCCTGTTCCTGTAGCTCATATATAGTTTTTAAGTTTCCAGAATTGTCTAATAAGTCCCTATATTTTAACCTTTTACATAAATCTAAATTATTTGGGTGAATCGTTGCTTCCATCATAGATAGCCAAATTGGAATTTTTGTGTAATGTTTTTTTTTCACCTTAATCCAGTTATACATCAGCGAGTCTCTAATTAAATGTCTATGGAAGTATTTTTGTTTAGTATTTCCTATCTCCCATAAAAAGCATGCCATCCTCTTTGGAGGTCATGCCCCTCAATAGCTAGTATTCTTTTATTTTTGAGATTAATCCACTCCTTCAACCACACCAAATTTGCTGCACTATAATATGTTTCCCATTTTGGCAATCTGAATCCTCCCTGCTCTTCATATCTTGTAAAATTTTAATTTTATCCTGGTTTTTACCTTGCCAAATAAATTTTGATATTGTTTTATTCAAGGTGTCAAAAAGGGTTTTCCTAATTTCACTGGAATAGTTTGGAATAGATATAAAATTTTGGTAGAATAGACATTTTTATAGCTGCTATTCGGCCCATTAATGATAGTTTCAAATTCTTCCATGTTTCTAAATCTCTTTTGTTTGTACTAGCAAAGTATCATAGTTGTTCTCTTTTATCGCTTTACAATGAGCTGTCAACCAAATTCCTAAATATTTGATTTTCTTTGTTGATTGGAGTCCACAAATCTTTTCTAATTCTTTTACTTTATGTTCTCTAAGATTTTCACTAGGATTTTAGTTTTTGCCTATTAATTTTTAGTCCTGCTACCGTTCCATATTTTTCTAATTCCCTAATAAGTACTGGTCCGCTTTCCATGGCTCCTCTATAATAAAACCATGTCATCTGCAAATGCTTGAAGTTTATACACTTCATTCCTTACCTTTAATCCTTTTATTCCTATATTTTGTCTAACATTTTCTAATAATACTTCCAATGCCAATATGAAGAGCAGAGGAGATAACGGACAACCCTGTCTTACTCCTTTTTCTATTCTTAAGGTTTGGGTCATCTCTCCATTAATTAAAATGTTTGCATTTTGTAGATTGCATTAATAATATTTTCAAATTTAGTGCCGAAATTAATATCATAAATTTGTTGTTTCATAAATTGCCAATTAAGATTATCAAAAGCCTTTTGAGCATCCAGGAAAACAAAGGCTGCTTGCTTTTCTGAGTGGGCTTCATAGTACTCCAGACTGTCCAATATAATTCTTAAATTATTTCTAATATATCTATTGGGAAGGAAACCATTCTGATCCGGATGTAAATACTCACTCATTATTTTTTAGTCTATTAGCAATAATTGTAGTGAAAATTTTGTAATCCACATTTAACAATGAAATTGGTCTGTAATTTTGTATCATTCTTGTATCTGAGTCCCCTTCAGGATTAGCAAAATCAACGATTCTCTCCATGTGTTGGGCATATTAGAAGCTAATAATACATCATTATATACATCTACCATTATTGATCCCAATTGTTCCTCAAATGTCTTATAAAATTCTGCTGGAAAACCATCTGGGCGGGGTTTTGTTACTTTTCTGGTTTGTAAGTGCTTGCTTTAATTCTGTCATAGTTATATCTTTTGTCAAATATTCTTTCATCTCTTCCCTAATTCCCATCCTTCCTTTCCCTTTTAGATATTCCCTTATCAAATCTTCTTCAACTATCTCTTTCTTATATAAATTTTTAAAGTAGTCATATACGATCTCTTTCTTCTTCTCCATTGTATGGTGGTAATTCCCCTTTTCATCTTGTAATTGACAAATGAATCTTTTCTCCTTTTCTTTTTTAAGCCTGTAAGCAAGCCATCTGCCTGGTTTATTCGCTTGTTGAAATATATTTGTTTAGTTGTCTTCATATTTCTAAATAATTTTCCTGTTTTGTCAAGTTAATTTTGTGTTTGTATAAAATCAGTTGTTCCTGTATTTTAGAGTTCTGTGGAGAAACTTGTAATTCACCTTCTAATTCCTTAATTTTTTGATATAATTTGTTCTGTTGGGTTTGTTTTTCCTTATTTTTCTGAACTCAGTAGGAGATTATAATTCCTCTTATAACCACTTTCATAGCATCCCATAAATTTTGGGTGGATGTATCTGCACTATTATTTTCTTTAAAATAAAAAGCTAATTCTTCCTTAATTTTTCTTATAAATTCATCATCTTTTAACAATTGGGTACCCAGCATCCATCTTCTCCTCGGTTTTTTCCTCCCTTTCCATATTATTTTAAGAGGGTTGTGGTCTGCCCAGGTGTTCATCAATATTTCTACCTCCTTCACTTCTTCTCTCTAAATTTCCAGATATCCACACCATATCAATGCATTATTTTTGAATAAAATGTATATTGGCTCTTATCAGGGTTCAATTTCCTCCATATGTCCTTCAAATTTAATTCATCAATCCATTCTCCACACATTTTTGATAACTCTCCCCTCTTTTTTTCTTTTCCCTTCTTACCCTTTTGTAATCTTTTTGGCACTCTGAAATTGCATTGAAATCCCCAATAATACAATTATTTTCTCTTTCTAATTCAATAATTTTAGTAAACAGAAATTTATAAAATTCTTTTTGATTTGAGTTTGGAGCATAAATAACTACTAATAAGATTTTTTTAAAAATTTATCTGCATGTCAATTGCCAGAAATCTTCTCTTAGGGTCCACAAATGCTACTGCTGCTTCTATCTCTTCTTTAATATACACTGCTATTCCATTTTTTTCCTCCTCTGCTGAGGCCAAAAATACCTTCCCTAATTTTTTACATTCCAAACAATTTTCTTCTGCTCTCAACATATGAGTTTCTTGTAAGTAGACAATATCAACTTTTTGTTTGATTAGCCTTGCAAAAGTCCTTTGTCTTTTAATTTTAGAGTTTAAGCCATTTATATTTAAAGATAAGAGTTTAACTTCTAAATCCATCTTTCTAGATATTTTGTTGCTATTGATTTCTAATCTTTTTTTTTACAATGAATTATTCTAAATTACAAGTTTTATTCAGATTAATTCAACCTTCAATGTCCCTTTTAATCCTTTTATTCTTCAAGTCTGAGTCTGGTTAATTTTTGCCTGTTGCCTAGTTATTACTCCTTCTTTCTCCTTCTGCTGTTGTTGTTTGTTTTCTGAATTATCTACCGACTTCTGTCCTCTTCTTAACTGTGCTTGGTCATCCAGGGAGTCAGGGTCCGAGTCCTCTTTACTGGTCAGTTCTTCCGTATCTGTCAGTTTTCATAAAAATCTTGTGCTTTCTCCAACGAATCCACTCTAAATTTCCTTTCTCTCCATGTAACCAACATTCCTTCTGGAACCAACCATTTAAATGTAATCCTTTTTTGGTTTAGAAGAGTTGCTAGCTGCTTATAATCTTTTCTAGCTTCTCTGACCCTTCTAGGTATTTGCTTCAAAACTATGATTTCCTTATCTTTATATTTAATTGTTCCATCCCTCGTCAATTTATAAATAATGTCCTGTACCTTACGTCTTACAAAGCATACATGCACCTCTCTAGGGCATTTATGTCTTCTTGCATAACCCGTGCTAACCCTATAGACGTCGTCCAGTTCTTTCAGGATCTCTTCTTTATCTCTCTGTAAGACTTCTGCCAGGATTTCTGCCATTACTTGGTCTATGTCTTCTTCTCTTGTCTCTACTATATTTTGAAATCTGAGATATAGCTGCCCTATCCATCTCTAGGTATACCAGGAGTCGTCTGTTTCTTTGTTCACCATTCTTAGTTGTTCATCTACTCTCTCCAAATTCTTTTCTGTTTGTTCTGTCCGTTTTCTATTTCTCTTATTGTCCTTTCATTTTTCTCTAATGCTTGTTGCATCTTACCTATTTTCCCCTCTAATCTTGAGATATCTCCTTTCATTTCTTCTTTAAGTTTTCCCATTTCTTCTTTTATCTCATTTATGTCTGCCCTGGTTTCTTTATGATTTTTAAACATTGTCTCCTGTAAATTAGACATAGATTCCTGTAGTGATAGTAAAATCGAATAGATGTTAGCATTGGTTATGGCAGGTTGTTTCTTAGTTACCAAAGTTTCTTCAATTGTTTTTGTGATGTCGCTGAGGGTGAAGCTGCTGCAGTTGTCATAGTCAACTTCTTTCCTGTCTTCAGCGTTGTGGTGGTTAAAGAAGTCATTTCTTCTAGGATTTGTTTTTGTTTGTATAGTAAATCCAGGACGTTGTCCCAAATTAGCATTCAGTTCTTCTATCCCTGATTTTGTTGCACCTAGCTCTATGAGTTAATTTATCTAATCCTTCGGTTCTCTGTGTAGTCTATTATAATTTCTATTTAAATCCCTTTTACATTAATTCTGTTTTTGTTCTTCTTCAATCTTTATATATTATTTATCAATCTTAAATATTACCAGTTGAAATAAATACTTAATACTTAATACTAATCTAAATAGATATTTCTATATCTCTAAATATTATATTATATTATACTATAAGTCAGTATGCACTTATATCCTAAAATTCTAGAAAAACAATTTACTCCTATATTCTAAATTTATCTAAAGTTATATAAATCTTAAATACTTATATGTAAATACTTTTTGTAAATATCAATGAATCAAACCACAGAAATTCAGTTTGAATTAATTATGCATCCCAGTAATAATATTATGTTATATAATTGATCCAAGTCCTCTCTATTAAAGTTCTTATCTTCTTCAATTTCTTTTTTTCCCCTCCAAGCAAAATCAACAATATAAGGGTGTAGAGAAATGTTCAATATTCAAATAGTCATATCAGTCTATTTTCCTGCTTCCAGCAGCTGCCAAGAGTTGCTGAGTCACTCTTGTAAGTCTAATGATCTCTGTGCACTTAACAAGTTTACCTCTCTTGTCTTCCTATTTTCACAAAAGTTCATTTATCCAACAACAGCTGCCAGGCTTCTTCCAGTCATTGATTATTTTCTGTCTATAAGCTTTAAGTCTATCGTCTAGATTCTTTGTAACTTTGTAACTTTGTGACTCATCAAGCTCTAGTCTGCTTTCGATTTCAGTTCCTTTCCCTTTCTCCACAATGTCCTGATCCTTCTTCCTTTCTTTCCAGCTGGAGGCAATCGCAGATCAAAACAAAACAGAGCAAAATCCCACCCTCCGTGTGACCAATTATCAATTTTCCCCAAATAATTATTTATTTATTATTTATTATTGATTCACCCTATCCAGAAGGACTGGGCTCATAAAAACAATACAATAAATTAAGTTAACTAAAATAGAATTAAATTACAGCAAGCCGAATTAAACTAAAAATCCCATAATACATGTAAAACCCTTCCCCCGAGGAGTCAGCACAGCCCAGCCTGTTCAAACAGCCAAGTTTTTAGGTCGCAACAGAAGGTGCGGAGATCGGGGCCAAATAATAAGCAAGTAGCAGGTTCTCTCGATCCGAGCCTTCTCACCTCCACCAATGCTTTATCTTGCTCCTTCAGAGAGCCCTTTTACTTTACTTCCCTTTTTCGCCGCAATCAGGCTCCTCTCGACACCTTGCCACTTCTGATCTCTCTCTCTCTCCTTTCTCCCCCAGTTGGGAACTTAGGGAATTCCTCCTCAAGCTTTTGGATCGAATCACTCACCGCCGCCGGTTGCCTTTCACTCACTTCCCCTTTTGATGGCCGGTCAGGCTATGGGATTGCCACGGCAATGCTGATGATCTATTGTTGTTCAATCACTTTAATATGTTGAATCTATATAAAAATGTATTCCAATATATGATTCAAAAACAAAGATTTTTTTTTCTGGGGTTTCTGTCTGTCTGTCTGTCTGTCTGTCTATCTATAGAGTACAATGATTGGGAATGATCATGATTATTTTATAATAGGTATGAAATAGGAAGTGGTTGAAGATTCAATAGTGGGTTTATATCAAGAGCAAAACAGGAAAATGCAACACCAACGCTTGGATTAAATATGAAGAGTTTGTATATGTATAATTGATGAAAAGAATAATCTGCCAAAAATACATTCTTTGTGTGAATTCTGATTTTATTTATGAGCAGACATTACCTCTTTCCATCTGTAACAAGAAGTGTCCTCTTGGCCATAGCAAGATAAAAGTGGAAGGAAAATCATCTTGTTGCTATAACTGTAAACTATGTCCAGAAGGGAAGATAGCTGACCAATTGGGTAAGCAAAGGAATATAATAAATGTATCAATTATATAATAAATATAAAACGGGCTGAATTTTAATAAATATTAGATTCAGAATAGAGCTGGATGTGACATTGGATGTCTTCCAATCCAACCCCCTGCTCAGTCAGGAGACCCTATACCATTTCAGTTAGCTGGCTGTCCATTCTTTTCTTTAAAATCTCCACAGGTGGAGCACCTTCAACTTCTGAAAGCAAACTGTTCCAATGGGCCCTATTCGACACCATGAAATTTAATGTGAAGAAAAGCAAGCTTTTCAATTAGGCAGCAACCTCTCAAATACAGGAATACTTCTGTTATGTTACCCCTAGTCCTTCTTTTCTGTCGACTAACCAAACCACAAATCCTGAAGTTGTTCTTCATATGGTTTAGTGTCCAGGCCTTTACTCTTCTTAGATGTTCTTTGCACTTTTCCAAAGTCTCAACCTCTTTTTGTAATGTGGTGACAAACCCAGATGCAGTAATCCAGCTTTGGTCTTACTAAGGCTTTATAAAGCATTAATAATACTTCATGTGATTTTGATTCTATGCCTCTATTTATACAATCAAGGATTGTGTTAGCTTTTTTGGCTGCTGCCACACACTGCTGGCTCGTATTTAAGGGATCATACACTAAGACACCAACATCCCTCTCATAGTTACTGTTTTTGAGACAAGGTTTGCTGAATTTGTACTTGTACCTTTGTTTTTTGCTGAAATTAATTTTAAATTTCATGTTGTTGGATAAGTCCCATTGTTCAAATCTATCAAGGTCTCTTTGGATCCTGAGCTTGTCTTCCAGGTTGTTGGTTTGGTTATTCTTGCCAGCTTAGTGTCATCTGTAAATTTGATGAATTCCTCTTCTATTCCCTCATCTGAGTGATTTATTGAAGAAAACTGGGCCTAAGATGGAATCCTGTGGCATCCACTGCTTACTTCACTCTGTGTAGATGTAGTACCATTAAGGATAACTCATTGAACATGGTTTGTCAGTCAGTTACAAATCCATCCATCTTTGCTGATTTCATCTTTGCAGAGTCCAGCTATAAGCTGATATTCTGCCTTAGTTATGTGCCCCTCTTTCCATTTTTTGCACTTGTCCTTTTTGTCTTTCAGTTTATCAGAAAGATCTTTTTGTAAGCATACTGATTTCTTCTTGGATTTTTTGTTTTTCTTTTTCACCGGTATTGTGCCATTCTGGCCTTTTTCAGAGTTTCCCATGCTTCTTGTGTTGTTTTTCCCTTTAGGATTTTCATCCAGATAATGTTTCTTATGCTCTCTATGAGTTTGTTAAAATCAGCTCTTTTATAGTTTAAGACACTGGCTCTATTATGTTCTATTGCTTGTGTTTGCATTATATTGAATTCCAATATGATATGGTCACTCTCACCCACAGTTCTGGCAATTTCAACTCCCTCTATCATTGTATCATTTGTTATTAATAAGAATTAGGTCTAGTATAGCTTTTCCTTTAATTCCCTCTATCTTTCAGATGGCAAAGTTGTCAGCTAGGTTGGTTTGGAATCTTCTTGGTCTTCTATTTGCTGCAGAGTTTGTCTCCCACTTGATATCAGGGTAGTTAAAATCTCCCATTACTACAGTGGTATATTCCTTACATACATTCATTAGATGTTTAGTAAAAAAATTCATCAATTTCTTCTTCTAGGTGGGATGATCTAGTATATGTCAGTAGTGGTATTTTTGACTACCAGTTTTGACTACCAGTTCTGTGGGCATGGCTTGGTGGGCACAGCAGGGGAAGGGTATGAAAAATCTCCAGTCAGAGCTGGCATTTTCTGGTTTTCTGAACTACTCAAAATTTCTGCTACCGGTTCTCCAGAACTGGTCAGAACCTGCTGAATACCACCTCTTGTATATGCCTATAGCAATGTCATTCTTTTTTCCCCTTTTAAATTGACCTATATGGATTCTATGAGGTTTTATAACTTTATATTTGCAGGCTCAAGCTATTTGCCTTACCTATGTGTCCCTCTTTCCACTTTTTATACTTGTCTTTTTTGTCTTTCAATTTATCAGAGGATTCTTTATGCAGCCTTGCTGGTTTCTTTTGAGAGCTGTTATTCTTCTTCTTCACTGGTATTGTGCTAGACTGGGTTAATCTTCCTCCTCCTCCTCCTCCTCCTCCTCCTCCTCTTCTTCTTCTTCTTCTTCTTCTTCTTCTTCTTCTTCTTCTTGTTCTTCTTCTTCTTCCCCTCCCCCTCCCCCTTCCCCTTTCCTTTCCTCTTTATTCCATACCTCCTTATATGATTGGTTATCTAGTGATTTTTTGCTAGGAATAAGGTTCTAAAGATCTTGAAGATTGCCTCCCTCTTGCCCCTCAATTTTAGTTTAAACCCTTATAATAAAATGAGCAAGTCATTTTCTGAATATATTCTTTCCAGTTCTTGTGAGGTTCAGTCCATCCCTTCCCAGTAGTCCTTCATATAGGTAAAGCAGACCATCGTCTAGGAAACCAGAGTTCTCTTGATAACATCAGTTTTTAAGAAAGTGGTTTGTTTCCAAAATCCTTTGCTTTCTTATTGGGTGTTGGACTTTTGTTGGAAATATAGATAAAAACACCACTTGAGTTCCTAATTTTTTACTTTCTTATTATGGTGATTGAAAATCTTGAGCTTCACATCATAATGGTGTGAAGCAATAAAATAAAACAGACCAAATACAATTCCCTGATGACCACATTTAACATAATGGATCTGGGGCATTGCCCATCAATCTGACTTATTGAGAAAGACAGATACCATTGAATGTGGTGTCAAACATAACTTGGTCCACTGACATTCAGAGATATAATGGTGATAACTTGCAATTTGAATTGCACGTGGTAAATAACTAGGGGCTCAAGCAGAAGTAATAGAACAAGTGAGTTATGGAGCACACATACTTTAACTCCATGTGACATTACATTGCAGACCAGTTATTGCTTTGAAATGATCTTTAAAGGCAGTAATTGAGATGGGAGTTCACTAAATCTGCAGAATGCTGTAAAATGAGGGTAGGCTGAAAATGAAATGATGATACTTCAAAATAATAATGTTTCTATGAATGGTTTCTTTTTCAGACTTGGATGACTGTTTCCCTTGTCCAGAGGATCAATATCCAAACAAGGATAGGGATAGTTGCCTTCCAAAAAGGATAATTTATTTAACTTATGAAGAATCTTTGGGGATTTCTTTGGCAGTGATTGCAGTCTTCTTTTCTGTCATCTCAGCTGTGGTGATCGGGATTTTCATGAAGTATCAGGACACACCTATTGTGAAAGCCAATAATAGGAACCTCACTTATAGCCTTCTTGTTGCTCTCCTGTTCTCTTTCCTTTGCACTTTGCTCTTCATTGGGCAACCTGACCAAGTGAAATGTCTCTTGAGACAAATTGCTTTTGGCATCATCTTCTCTGTAGCTCTTTCTTGTATATTGGGGAAAACAATCATAGTGGTCATTGCTTTCATGGCCACCAAGCCCGGATCCAAAATGAGAAAATGGGTGGGGAAAAGGCTGGCTATTTCTATTGTCCTATCTTTCTCCCTGACACAATTTTGCATTTGCGTGGTGTGGCTCACAATTTCTCCCCCCTTCCCAGATTCTGACATGCACTCAATGGCTGAAGAAATTGTGCTACAATGTAATGAAGGTTCAACCATTATGTTTTATACTGTGCTTGGCTTTCTGGGGTTCTTGACTGCTGTTAGTTTCACTGTAGCCTTCCTAGCTAGAAATTTACCTGACAGCTTTAATGAAGCCAAATTTATCACCTTCAGCATGTTGGTCTTCTGCAGTGTTTGGGTGTCATTTGTTCCCACCTATCTGAGTACCAAGGGAAAATACATGGTGGCTGTGGAGATCTTCTCCATTTTAGCTTCAGCCACTGGATTACTGGGCTGCATCTTTTTCCCAAAATGCTATATCATTATTTTGAGACCTGATCTAAACAAGAAGGTGCAATTAATGAAAAAATGAAAATGATTTTAACAACAGACCCTTTGTATAAAGCTGAATTGGTTACTTTTAGCAAATAGGTTTTTCCCAATTTGTGTTTGTGTATTCTTCCCTCCACTTTCACATCAATATGAAATTGCACTGAGTAGTTCATTTCATAACCTGGACAACTGCCCTGCATTTTTTTCTTTGAAATGTTAGATGATTATTCTAAGCCCTAATCAGAATAGTAGGCAATAGCTAATAAAGAAGAAGATATTAAAAATATTTTAGTGATATTATGTGTATTAATGTTAAAATGGATGGATTTAAATCCTACATCTCATGAGCTTCACAGCATCCCTGTCAAAAGGAAAGAAAATGCCTATATTATATCACTGATAACATCAAACGCATTTCTGGTACATGTGAAGCCAAAAGTTTATCATGTTTGGGAATGTTTTGCAATGCTGTGAATATTCTCCCTAACCATACAGGAAAATTCAAATTAAAATCCCTTTCCACAATTCTGAAAGTTTGAGAGCCACTTTGGAGCAGCAGGTAAGGTGCTAGGCCAGAAACAATGGAGCCAGTAGTGGGATTCAAAAAAATTTACTACCAATTCTGTGGGCATGGCTTGGTGGGTGTGGCTTGGTGGGTGTGGCCATGTGACTGTGTGAGTGTGGCTTTTTTTTTTTTGCTTATTTGCACCCACCTCACCTGTTTTTTGGGTCTTCTGAGCCTGAAAGGAGCCTCCCAGAAGGTTCCCTTAGGGTTCAGGAGGAAAAAAATGGAGCAGTGGAGGGGCACACAGCACCCCTACACACTCCATTTTGGGACTTTCCTGGCCTCAGAAGAGCCTCTGGGGGGTCTTTTTGCTAACAGAAGGCTCCTCTGGGGGTTCAGGAAGGTAAAAAATGGAGTGGGGGCTGAGCCCCTCCCTCCATTTTTTTTCCTTCCTGGACCTCAGCAAGGGAAATCCTGGCAGAGATGATCGTATGAACAGCTGATTGTCAGAAGTGAATAAAAAGAAAGAAATATGTTAAGGGGCAAGTGTCAGGTGGGCAGGGTGAGTGAGCATCAGGCATTCGGGGCAAACAAGCCAGGGGTAAGCGGGCAACTAGGATGGGGGCATGGCCAGCCAGAACTTACTACCGGTTCGACAACCCATACCAAATACTTGCTACTGGTTCGCCCTACTGGTGAGAACTGGCTGAATACTACCACTGAATGGAGCCAACTGTTCTTTCTCTCCTTTAGTCATGAAAGCCTTGCAGATAACTTGTTCTGGAAACTAAGGTGATGTGTTTGAAGTTGATGATGTTGGAGATCTTCTTCTCAGCTTCCCTGAGAATCATGTAGTCTTATTCATGATGACCACTGTTCTACCATTGATGGCTTCTTTATATAAGAATTGTTCTTAATTATTATTCCTGAGCCTTAGATGACATCTAATACTGCCCTACAGAGATTTGTACATTGATTATTTTGGCTTTAGTTTGATGATGAAGGCAATAATTGTAGACATCCAAATCATTGTTGCATTCATCTGGGTGTATCCATACATTGTTGTTGTCATAGTCAGCCATTCAGACATGTCTGGCCCTTGGCTACTCTATGGATCAGCACTGCTCAATAAATAAATGAACAAGAATAACGTTTTTGATTCATTTGTTCAACTGAGTTCTCTTTATCCATTTTAGATATAGCCTTATAGTTAAAGTTCCCATTGAATAGATATTCACTTAAGCCAGTGAAGTTTTGAATTACTGTAAAAGGAGTACAAACAGGAACCAAACATGTAGAAAGCAAATTTTCCATATCATAAGCTTCAGATAAACAAAAGACATCATTCTGTGTGATGTTAGCCAATTGCACCCATAAGTTTTACTTCATTTGTTGCTCAAGTGAGTGTTTGGGTGGAATGACAGCCGCAGATGCCAAAGGACAGCTGTAAACAATCAAGCATAAACAAATGAGCTCAGATTGACACTGTGCCATCTATAGAGTCACATTTCTGGGACCAGATCTGGGGACTGGTGTGGTGCCATGACATACTTGATTGGGAGGACACAACAAGCTGGAATTCACACAGGTCCTGTAGAAGCAAGCACAGAAGCACAGCCCTGCCCCCTCACCTCTAAGTAGTTAAATTTTGAATAGAAACAAAATTTTGAATAGAAACATTCAATTAATTTAGGGTAAATAAGAAACATTCAATAACATTCAATTAGTTTAAGGTAAATAATACACAACAATTTAAGGGACTCTTTCCCTCCTTTTTTATTTATTTGTGGAGGCAGTCCTTAAAAGATTGATGAACTTGTTATTCCAGGTTGTACAAAATTGCACAAAAAAATCAATTATCAGTTTATAAAAAAGAGGGCTTGCCTAGTGGGTAACATCCATTTGCCAAAGTTGATGATGAAACAATCTGCTTGGCTTGATTAATTGGAATATGGCAAGCTTGTGCCAGGCCTCTAGCGTTTTGATGGAAAAAAGAGTGACTAAAAAAAATCAGCAAGGCTATTGCCTTCAGAAAGAGGCCTAGAAAGGGGGGAGTGAGATATAAGCACCTGGAAGATTAAAAATAAGTTAACACACATAATGAGAGTTAGAGATCAAATTGAAAGGTTGTTGAGAAAAAGTTTGGAAAATTAAAATGGCAGGACACTTTCCAGGTATCATCATGAGGGTCCTTGTAAGGACAGGAAAGGAAGAAGTCATTAAGTAAGCAAACCAAAGTTCTTTAGGCAACCAATATGCAATACAGTCTACATAATCAGGTAAAGCACATTGAAGAGATAAGTTATTCTGAAAATAAAATTGACAATCAGATTTACAAAACTCCACCATTCACACCTTATTGTATTTATCAAAAATTACAATGGAAAAGTTATTTGCATTGTATACCTTTCGTGATTTTACCTGTTGTGCTGGTAATAGCTATGCATTCTTCACAGTCTTGTAAACCCTCCTGATGGAGTCAAATTTAAGTGTCAATTCTCTGCTTTAATCAAAAGATGGATTAAGATCATGTACAGAGTGCAGCTAGTCTGAATTTTGATGCTCTGGCTGAGCTCCATTGTAAAACTGGGAACTGAGCCATCTTCAAAGATAATTGCTCTAGGCGAACTGCCAGCCTGGGAACTGAGCCACCTTTACAGATAATGTTCGAGTCTCAGCCTAGCACTAAGAAAAATCAGGGGATGAAATAGTAGTTCTCCATTAATGACTACATGTGTGAGCTATGTAGCCTATATAAAAAATACTTTCCAGCCCCACCTTACTCAAAGCAGAGAGAAAAAAAATGTTAAAGCAAATAAAAAAGTCTCATTAGCCACCCCTATTCCTGCCTCTCTTGCTTTTTCAAGGAAAAAAGTCTGTGAGCAAGAGAAAAACAAACAAACAAACAGCGAGGACAAGAAGGGGGGATGTTTAAAATACTACACAGGAATCTCATCCATTTTTTCCATTCAACAACATTCTTTCAACAAAATAAATCTCTTTCTCCACACACAAATAACTTGCAACATCAGTAAAGCACACACAAATAATAGCACACACAAATAATTCTCTCTTTCCAGTAAATCACATACATTTCTCCATGGGATTTTTATAATGTCCGGACCTTTCTCATTTCCTTGCACATGCTATTTCTCACTCTCCTTTCAATCTGGGATGGGAGTCAACACACAAGACATTTATACCAACTTTTTACCATCAACATACTCACAAATTTGTACTGTAATCATACTGCTTGCATACTTACAATTCTTTTCTGGGAGCCAATGAGCTCCATTGTCTAAATTATTTTGTGTATTGTTATGAGAGAGGGACTCATCCTCCAGGTCTGGAAATGATTACACAGAGACACATTCTCACACACAACATTTCCAGACCTGGGGAGGTTTTGTCCCTTTAAATCTCCACGTTTTCTTCCTTTGGACAACCTATAGTTTGTTCTCAGAGCATTGGGAGAACTCAAAGAGTGGTTCCAATCACAAAGGTGATTGTGGGCCCTACCCACTGCTTATCTGCTTCCCATAGCTCTAAATCCAATCCAAAAAGACAATTTAATTCTCTGGCTGCCAACCATGTTACAATTAATTTATTTTGAACTGTAGCAGTTCCAATTAGGGCTATACACAGGTAAAGAATATTTTTCTTCAATTCAATCCTATTCAATTCTGCACACAGTTATTTTACATTATTATACATACACAGCTAAGTTCTATTCTGCATGCAATTATTATACATTATTATACATACACATTTAAGAAGTTTTAATGGAAATCACATCATGAAAAGAATAGTAAACATTTTCTTCTTCTCTTAGTTCTTTTTACCACACATAACAGCATAAATTAACCATACCTTCTTTGATCAGCCCCAATGTACTATATGGAGCGGCTTCCCAACACGGATCTGTATCTCGTTCCATGCTTCTGAACAACAAGCTAACTGTGGACCATTGAAATCAACAGAGCATGCCTTCCACATCCAACTCTGCCTCCAGTGCATCAGAAGAGAGCAGTTGCCTGTATTCTAGTTACACCCATTGTTCTATCTCCTTAAGCATTAAATAATTTAAAAAGATTAAACATAAAATTTTTAAACAAATAAATTTATGTGTCTCTGTCCTGGGTTTCTAGCTTGAATCTTCCCCTTTTTCTAATTGTTTCTCTAATACTTGCCTTATGGGGGTGTACAATGGCCTTGGAGAATCAAAAAATTTAGCCTGCTCAAAAGGAGCTGAAAGTCCAATTGGAGAAGATTTTGGGGTGACAATTTTTACCTGATCATAATCAGGAAGGGGCTTATAATCAATTATTGTTTTGCTGACATCAGAGCCAGATGTTTCCACTGCTTGACAGCATTGATACCATCAATGTAATATTTGGACTGAAGCCTGAGTTCAAGATGTAAAGTATGCCCTAATCCTTATCCAATCCTTTAACCTGAGCATTTGCGCTCAGGGTACCAGGGACAAAGCTTTTCTATCTCCTCAATCAGCGTTTTTATAGCCTCAGGTACTTTTGCACCTGATTCATGTAACAGGAATCTAAGTTCCTGAACATGTTCCTGCTGGTGATGAGATAGATTGCAGCCGATTCTTACCTCTGATCAGTCCCATAGGATCCCTTAGGGGTCTGTTCCAGATGTATGGAAGTATGTTGTAAGTATGTTGGTAGCTGGGTCCCCATAGGGTTAATGTCCCTGGTCGGGCACCATATGATGGGTTTCAAAGACCATCATTGTGCAGGGTGCCAAGATGTCTGACTACCTGGGCAGTGTTTATTACATTTTATATCATTTTACAAGACAAGGAAGAGTAGCATAGATACAGCATTTTGATTGGTGAAACCCCCAACCAATCCTTAAGAATAGTGGTGATGTTAGTAAAATGAGATCATCTTTAAGTCTGGAAAGTCCAGGACTTTCCAACCCAAGATAGAGAATGAGATCATGCAAAGAGGCCCCTGTATTAGACACTGCAGTTTGCTGCTAGCGTCATCTACAGGATCTCATCTGCTACTACAGTTAGGAAAAAGGACATCTATTTGTTTTGCTTGATTAGGTGGCCTATAGTATACACCTATAGTCATGTCATTCTTTTTTTCTTTTATATTGATCCATATGCATTCTAGAAGGTTTTCATCTTTAGTTTCATACATTTCTATAGCAATATAGTAGCCCTTTACATACACTGCAATTCCACCTCCTCTTTTACGGGGTCTGGTTTTTGTTTTTAACAGTTTGTATCCTTCTATCAGTATGTTCCAGTCATGGGTTACATCCCACCAAGTGTCTGTTATTCCAACTATATCGTATCTACCTTCATGTATTAATAGTTCAAGTTCACTCTGTTTGTTCCCCAGACTTTGCACATTTGTATATAGGCACTTGAGATCTTTATGTCTGACTCTGGATATGCTTCCCATGTCTCCTATTTGGTGTTGGAGTTTGTCTTCCTTCCCATCCCTCCTGATTTCATTATTTGAATTGTTTTCTAGGTGTTTCTGCTTGGAATTAGATCCTGGAGATCCTAAAGATTGGTTACCCTCCCCACCCCTATTTTAGTTTAAAGCCCTCCTGATAAGTTGAGACAGTCATTTTCCAAAAACATTATTCCCAGTCTTTGGGTGGTGCAGCCCACCTCTTGCCAAAAGCATAGACATAATACAGACCATGGTCCAGGAATTCAAAGTTTTTTTGGTGACACCAACTCTTTAGCCAGTGGTTCACTTCTATCATTCTTTGTTCTCTTACTGGATGAAAAAACTACTTGTGCACCTAAGTCCTTGACTTTCTCGTCTAGCTGCTCCTAATCACTCAATATTGTTTTTTTGTGTCATTCATCCCTATGTGTAGTAGTAGAAAAGAGTAGTAATCTGTGGGCTTAATTATTTTGCTTAGGTTCTCAGCCACATTCTTGATTTTTGCTCCAGGGAGACATTATATCTCCCTAGGTTGTATGTCCGGTCTGCAGATGGCTGATTCTGTTCTTTTGAGAATAGAATCTCCTATCACCAACACACACCTTCCTTTTTTAGGAGGTGCAGTCTCGGATGCTTTTCTGTTTGAGTTTGTTGATGTGACTTTTTTAGGGTTATTGGATATGTCTCTTTTCTAAGTGTTCGCTTGTTTTCTTTGAGGGGGAGGTTATGGGTCTGAATAGGGGAGAAATTGGTTGCTCAGTTTTAATGGGACTCAGTTTTAATGGGTTAGATTGGGCAGCAGAGGTTTGTTAGATGTTTGCTGCTTCTTTCTTTGATTATTGTGTTTCCTTCTACATGTGACATACCTCCATTTGTATTTCTCCAAGGGTTTATCAGCAGCATCAAATTCTCTGGGTTTTTTATTCATTATATGTTTGATTTGGGCATAGCTTTCTTACATAGGTTGGAGTTTGGCTAGAGCTGCCTCTAGATTCCTTACTTTTTCCTCTAGCAGTTCACGTAGTTTACATTTAATACATATATAATTTGGGTGTTCTTTGGGCATAAGCACATACATGGGACATATATGGCAAAGATACAAACTGTTTTCTTTCATCATTTTTCCCAAATGGTGACCAACATATTATGGGAATTCTCCACTTGTTGTTGCATTTTAGATGGACATGGGTTGCACTGATTTCCCAACCTGATGAGAGTGAAAAGAGATTCATACAAGATACTATTACTTTGTATTCTCAGAAAGGTATCTGATTTGACTTCATAGAAGAGATGGTCAAGGAAACATTTTCTAATGATGTTTTGAGTGTCCTTACAGGTTTTCATAAAGCATACATGATTATCATGAAAATCACTGCCAATGTTGTTATTCTATATTGTAAAAACCAGAACACTATATTTTTTAGAATGTTGCCCTATGTTGAAATACTTGTAGAGACATCCATTGAGAGAAAAGATAAGGTTTGGATAATGCCAGTCGAGATGGAGTTTACCTCACTTACACTTCAAAAAACTATGGATATGCATACAGTGGGTATAGCTAATCAAAACACCAAATTGATTATTTTAATTGAGGTATATGACTCAATTTTCGTCATTCTTTCAAGATTTAAAAAGTTTTACAATTGTAAATAGATAATAATGTCCTTTCTTTTCCTTCCCCTCCCATCTCCTCTTCTCTTCTTTTTTCTTTTCTGTTTTCTTATTAATTGTCTACTTCTGCTTCTGTTTAGCTCCATCACTATTTGAGAACCATCTCATTTAATAACATTGCAGGATAGAAAATTTCCTTTCATGAAAATGGAGATTTAGAAACTGGATTTGACATTATGAACTGGGTCACCTCCCCAAACAAGACCTTTATTAAAATCAAAGTTGGAAAGATTCTCCGGATAAGCTATTCACCATTTCTGCAAAAGACATCATCTGGCCCGCCATGTTTAACCAGGTATAGCCTGCTCAGATTTCAAACTGTGTGTTCTTCCCCATCCCTTCTTACTTCCAGAATTATTGATTTGAATGGATCTAATCTTTGTAGTATTTCTACAAATTATCTACAGTAATATATACTAATCTCCAAAAGAAAAGCAAGGAAACACAACACTGTAGAATGCTTTGTGTAGATGTTGGCTAGCATTTCTACAAACAGTTTCAAGGCAAATGCAAACAAACTTTATCTTTGCAAAATATTGTACTTACAAACACAATAGTTTGCAAAGCACAGTACTTAAAAAAAGCAGAGCAGTTTGCAAAGGGCTTACAATACAGCTCTATAGCAACGGTTGTACCTTGGGATCTAGGTTAAATGTGATGGGGGTCCCCAAGTACTTGCCCAGTCCTTCGCTGAAGACCTCTGGAAACTCAGACTTCAAGGACTCTTCCCATTCAGAGCTGCTCACGTGATTGATGCCAGTCACCTCGATGCCTAGTGGCTTGAACCACTCAAGTCCCAGCAAGCTTGGGCGATCCTTGTCCCCGATGGTCAGGGGCAAAAGTTTGGTGTGGCCTTTAAACTGCACGTTGAAATCTCTTGCTCCAACTACTGGAATCTTGTTCCCTTGGTAGTCTTTAAGAGTCAGTGCTTGCTTCTGGAAATGTTTCTTCTGAATGTTGGGAAGGAGTCTGTGGATAGTGTCCCATGACACCATAGATAAATAAGAGCCTGAGTCCACTTCCATTTGGCAAGGCCTTCCTTCAATGAACACCTTCACATGTACCTTTCTGCTTCTCAAGGGTGAAGAATGACCAATAGTGATTGTTTGGTGAGTTTCATTCTTGCCATTTGCTTCTGAATTTCGCCCCATCTTTTCAAGGAAATTGTTGGGCTTAAAGTCTTTTTCAGGAAGTTTTTTCCTACTAGGTAGAGTTCTGGATGATTTGCAGACTCTGGCTAAGTGACCCCTTTTCTCACAACGTAGGCAGATGGAGTCAAAGAACTTGCATTCAGTGCGGCGGTGGCCCCCACAACAGCCTCTGCAATAAAATCCTTGCCTATTTCTCCCAGAGTCTTTTCTCTTCTTCTCCATTCTGAGTCTAAAAATCCCCTCTAAAAATCCCCCTCTAAAAATCAGAGTCTATTTGTTCGCAATGGGCTGTTGTGGATTTTTCCACATCAGAATGGCTTGAGGCCCAGCTTGAGGCCTTGTTAATCTTTTTCATGGCCGCTGCTGAGGACCTGGTGGCTTCCGCTGAAACAGCTTCTTCAATGGCCTTTTTAAACGTGATCTTAGTTTGCTTTGTAAGACCTTATCTTTGAGGCCTAAAACAAACCGATCACGCATGGCCTCTTCTAAGTTGGTAAAGTCACAAGCACCCCAATGTCCCTTAAACTTGCCACGAAGTCATTAACATTCTCACTTTCCCTTGATCCCGACGGTAAAATTCGTGTCTCTTAATGAGGCACGATACTTGTGGGCATAATGGGCTCTTAAAAGCTTCTCTAAATCAGGCCATTCCATTACCTTCAGCTCTGCAGCTCCTCTAACGCCGCCATCTTGAAGACTGCCGGACCACAGTGCGTGAGAAATACCGCCCTCTTCCGCCTCGGGAATGTCGGCGAGGTCGTTTCCTTCCAGGTACATCTGGAAGCGATCCGCATATGATTCCCAGTCTTCCGCCGGATCGAACGGGCTGGGGTGTTCAGTGCAGCCATCTCACTCTTCTGCTTGTTCTTCACGCCATCTTCTTCAGGAAATCCCACCCCGTCCAGTGTTAAGTCTGCATGAAGAGTCAGACGAGGAGTTCCAGCAAAGAGTTTATTCAGTGACTACAGCTCGAATGGACCCGAGTTGGCTTGGCTACGGCTGCCTCTTATAGCCTGCAGCCGTGGTTGCCAGCCAATGGGAGTGCAGGGTTTCTTCCCGCACTATTTAAACCAATACCATTTGACATTTTACAAGAACAGTTCAAATAAACCAATAACATTCAAACCTACATACATAACAGAAAGGATATTTAGAGAATCCCAAAATAAATGTCCAGTTTGTATTCTAGATCGTTACAAATAATAGCTTCTGATTGATGCAGAATTAAATAATTAAAAGATTAGCCCAATGAAAACCTTTTTCTTTTGTAGGACAAAGGATTTTCCCAAGAAAAATAGAAAACAGAGAGAGGGAGGGAGTGAGATCTACAAGCATATAATAGCTTATGTTTAACTAGGTTCAAACATTTCATCAACATACAGATATCAGATAACAGATAATTAGAGTTGGAAGGAAACTTGTAGGTCATCTAGTCCAACCCCATGCCCAAGCAGGAGACCCTACATCATTTCTGACAGATGGGAGTCCCATCTCTTCTTGAAAGTCTCATGTGATGATGCTCCCACAAATTCCAAGGGTAAGCTGTTCCATTGGTTAATTGTTCTCAGTGTCAGAAAGTCTCTCATTTCCAGGTTAAATCTCTCCATGTGCAGTTTCCATCCATTATTTCTTGTTTGGCCTTTGGGTGCTTTAGAATATAACTTGAACCCTTCCTCTCTGTGGCAGCCCCTCAAATATTGGAACACTGCTATCATGTATCACCTGGTTCTTCTCCTCACTAGACTAGTGAATACAGTATGTCACACTGAATCACAACTTTGAATTAGTAGTCAAAAACTATACTTTTCTACTTTCCACTTGACCCATATCTTCCTGTGTATGGAGATGAAAATGGCAATAAGCAATCACATTGTCCTTGATGTGGCATTTTAAAATATCAATAATAGAATTAGAAGAACAATTAGTCAGTGGAACAACTTACCTCCAGAACTTGCAAATGCTCCAACACTGGAAGTTTTTAAGAAGAAATTGGATAACCATTTGTCTGAAATGGTATAGGTTTTCCTGCCAAAGCAGAGGCTGGGACTAGCAGACCTCCAAAGTCCCTTCCAACTCTGTTTATTCCATTCCATTCTATTCCACTCCACTCCACTCCACTCCACTCCACTCCACTCCACTCCATTCCATTCCATTCCATTCCATTCCATTCTATTCTATTCAATAGATGTGAGCCATCTTTTTAAAGTCAAAGTCTATAGCATTTATGTAAAGATCAGTTTATTTCCCCTGTAATTACCCAAAGATTCCTTAACTACTTTTCAAATTCCTGAAAAGTTCCAAAGAACAGAAGAAAACAAGGATTTAAGAATTGTTAATAATATATTTTAATCTTAGTGGTTAATAATGGTGGACATACTTACAAATACAAACAAGATACACACAGGACAGGAAGACATGGGGCATTAATAAAGAGTTAACAATTCTGGATAAGCTTCTGTTAGAGACCGATGATAAATTAATAAAAATATTGTATAAATATTTATTAGAATATACATTCAAGGAAGAACATGTAAAAGAATGGTGGCATGGGCAAAAAAATGGGTTATAATATTGAATTGGCTAAGCGGCAAAAGCTTTGGACCACCAATAGGAAAACAACATTGCCCACAGCATACAAGGAAAATCTTTATAAGATGTTTTAGAGATAGCATCTTACGCCAGCATGGCTTTCCAAAATGTTCAAAAGTCTATCTCCAAATTGTTGAAAGTGCAAAGTTGTATCAGGCACATTTTTTTTCACGTGTGGTGGACCTGCAATGCTTCAAAAAAGTATTGGAGACTGATTCAGACATGGGTGGAACAAATGGTGGGAGAGTGTATTCCATTTAAACTGGAATTTTTTCTCCTAGGAATAATATCAGAAGGATATAGGAAGGATTTAATTTATCTAATAGTACATGTGTTAATGGCAGCTAGAATAATATATGTGCAATACTGGAAGAAGGAAAGCATACCACCAGAAACAGAGATAATAAGGAAAATTATAGCCTGTGCAGAATCAGACACGTTAACCTTAGAATTAAAAAACAAGGGAGAACCTGACTATTATGAAATGTGGAATAAATTTTATCCGTGGTTGCATAGAAGAATGCAAGATCGGAACATAAGTAGTTATGATGATTAGAATAATTAGTAATGTATCAAACAAGAGGATTGCAAATTGTGAAGTAATATTTATATATGTATAACAATTGTAACACCAGAACAGTTGCACTGTGTTGTATTCTTATAATAAAAATAAAAATAAATAAATAAATAAAAATATTATCTTTTAATCTTATTAATTCTTCTCCTGGAAATCAATGATCTGGCTATAATTACCTCATTCTTTAAAAGGAGATATGTATACTCTATTAGCAGGGGTTGCCAACCTTTTAGACTTCAGGGACCACCAAACTCATAATTTTAAATCCAGCGGACCACTAATATGAATTTTGACTGATGGTAGCTTGCTGACACTGGTGGGAAAGTTGGTCCCATTTTTCAGAGCTGCAGTAGTTACAGGACTGGCCCTTTGGTCATCCTGGAGCAGCTGCTCATCCACCCGGGTGCACTGACCTGCCATGGACTGGAGGAGCTGCTCCGGGATGACCAAAAGGCCAGTCCTGTGACTACTGTAGCTCTAGAATATGGGACTGACTTTTCCACCAATGTCAGCAAGCCACCCTAGGGTGGATTTCCCTCCCCCGCCATTGGTCTTACCTTCCAGTTCCAGCTCGCATGGCTCTACTCAAGATAAGGTTTGTGCTCGGCCGAAGGGTGGGGGCCAATGGATGGGTGGGCCATGTAGGTGCCGCAGCCTTGTGTTCCCATGCAGCCTGGATTAATTGCTTTGGAGTGAGTGCTTTGGGGAGGACATTTCTCTGCGGACCACCAAAATTTTCTTGTGGACCACCAGTGGTCCCCGGCCCACTGGTTGGCAATCACTGCTCTATAGGATATTTTAAAGAAAGATATTCCAATAAGATTTCTAATATTATTATTGTGCAGAACAAATTGGTGCCTATATGGAAATATATATTTTCTTGAACAGGATCTCATTGTTCAAAGTCTTGATAATAATTTTACTGCAGCATATTGTACATTAGTTAGCAATAGCAATAGCACTTAGACTTAAATACCACTTTATAGTGCTTTACAGCCCTCTCTAAGAGGTTTACAGAGTCAGCAAATTGCCCCCAATAATTTGGGTCCTCATTTTACCCACCTCGGAAAGATGGAAGGCTAGGTCAGCTTTGAGCCTGGTGGGATTGGAACTGCCAAATTATAGGCAGCTGGCTGCAGAAGTAGCTTGCAATACTGCACTCTAACCACTGCGCCACAAAGGCTCCTTAAATTTATGACCACAATTGGGCCCAACATTTCTATTCCTAAACAGGGTGGTTGTTAGGTGACTTACACCTGATGTTATGACCATTTTGACATGGTTATTAAGTGAAACACTTGCAGTTGTGGAATGAACCACATGGTTATTGAGAAAATCCTCTGTTGACTTTGTTGTGAAAGCTGGCTTGGAAGGAACAAACAGAAATCACATGATCCCAGGGTGCTGCAACCCATATAAATGTACAAGATTTGGGTTGCTAAACACCCAAATTTTGATCATGTGACCATAGTGATGCTGAGCCACATCATTGCTGGCATTCTTTCTCAGTCCCACATCTAAATCTGATATACTGGATTTCAGAAGGCACCCCCATCTGAAGAAAGGATTGATAGTGTCATGTAAATATTGATTAATCTGAACCACACCACACACCAAAATTGATCACAACTTTTTGCCCACAAAGCTTTGGTTAGACCTAATATTTTGTGGGCAGTGAAAGTTCAAAGTTAAATAATAAATAAGTTTATAGTTGACATTACACACTGTATCCATCCCAAAGGACTGAGCAGTTTACAGACCTATTCCAATTATGAATGTTAACAAAAAAAGTGTAATTAAGTTACAAATAAAATAACCTGCAAAAACTCCAACAAGATTCACTAAACAACCATTGATTTCCCCTATAATTACTAGGGAGTCTTAGTTATGTAGTTTCTTCTCAAATCCTTGGGGATCTCCAAGGGATAAGCCCAAAAGAACAGGTCAAGATTAAAAGGTGTTATTAATTGTGAGACCAGAGCTAGAAATGTAATGATCTGCTCTTTGAGAAAGATATATATAGAAGCTCTTCTAATTAATGAGAGGGATTCCTTTTTGTCATGTTTTATTGCTGCAGACAGAACTTGTTCATATATGGTGACACAGGTATTCTCAAAGAAGATGGTATTTTTCATTGCAGTAATGGCAGTGTTACTGCCAGGAGTTACATGCTTTACTTCTCAGATGAATGCATGTGCTGTGGGGAAATCTCCCCTTATGAAGCACAAGTATTTTTTGTCGGGTGATTTCATAATGGCTGGGATACTATCTCAGTTCTACATGATATCTGATCCAGTGCTTTTCACAAGACATCCATCTGAAGAACTAGTTGATGAGCTCATGTAAAGGCTTTCTCTTCTTAACTGTAGCATATCTCAGACCAGTTATCTTTCTATAATAGGATGCTTGGATTGAATTAATTAGTATAATTACTTGCAGCAGAATTTTATTTCTCCTGTTTCTTGCCAGTTAGTTACTCCATTCTAACATAAATTGCTACCTTAATAAATATGTACTCACACATACACCTATATCTCAGTGCAGTTCTCAGTGCAGTTATTTATTAAAATTTCATATTAAGCTTTTCTCATTTAATTACTTTGAAGCAAATAATCAATACTTCATGGTGGAATCACTTTTTGTTGCCAATTAAATGGCATCATTTTGTGACTTAATGGATGCTCTGAATATTAAGAAAAATGGTGTAACATAGCACTTTGAACCTGATTTCTAAATAAATTCTTCAGCAAGCATGGAGCAAAAATATAGCCTCTGTCTGCCCTAATGAAAAAGCTATACTTTACTTAGGATAAGGGAGCATTCTACGTCTCTTATGAGTGTGTGTGTGTATATATATATATATATATGTAGGTCTTGGTGTATTGGTCTTGAGTGAAGGTTGAGAATACCTTGCTTAGAAATCTCAGCTCGCTCTCCTGGGAGAACGCTGAAGACACCAGCCTGAAGATGACGGATGAGATTTCAAACGCTCAAGGTATTCTCTCAACACAACAAGATAATACACCAAGACTCATACCTTACCCGTGAAAATCTACTAAAACATATATATATATATATATATATATATATATATATATATATATATATATACATGTAGGTCTTGGCGTATTCAGGTCCTGCCAGCACAAAGCTGAAGACACCAGCCTGAAGATGGCGAGTGGGATCTCGTCGAAACGTGCAAGGTATTCTCAATCTTACATGGGACAAGACTAATACACCAAGACCTATATACCTTTACCCGTGAAAATCTCACGAAAACAAATATATATATATATATATATATATATATATATATATATATATATATGTAGGTCTTGGTGTATTGGTCTTGTCCCATGTAAGATTGAGAATACCTTAACGCTGACTAAATCTCATCCATCATCTTCAGGCTGGTGTCTTCAGCTTCGTTCTTCTGGGAGAACGGGAGGGTTCTCACGGGCCATGCTGCGCTGCCTGCATTAATTGCTTTGGAGGGGTGCTCTGGGGGTGAGATTTCTCTGTGGCCCACCAAAATTTTCTCATGGCCCACCAGTAGGCTGTGGCCCATCAGTTGGCAACCGTTGCTATAGAGCTGTATTGTAAGCCCTTTGCAAACTGCTCTGCTTTTTTTAAGTACTGTGCTTTGCAAACTATTGTGTTTGTAAGTACAATATTTTGCAAAGATAAAGTTTGTTTGCATTTGCCTTGAAACTGTTTGTAGAAATGCTAGCCAACATCTACACAAAGCATTCTACAGTGTTGTGTTTCCTTGCTTTTCTTTTGGAGATTAGTATATATTACTGTAGATAATTTGTAGAAATACTACAAAGATTAGATCCATTCAAATCGATAATTCTTCTTCTCCCAGAAGAACGAAGCTGAAGACACCAGCCTGAAGATGACAGATGAGATTTCGTCAAAAAGTTGCCAAGGTATTCTCAATCTTACACGGGACAAGACCCGAATACACCAAGACCTACATACCTTTACCCGTGAAAATCTACGAATATATATATATGGTATATATAATATATGGTATATATTATATATTATATATATATATATATATATATATATATATATATATATATATATATAATATATATACCATAATAAGTTAATATATAAAGTTAAAAATATGTCTAAGAATTATATCTAGATGATAATATGATTATTAAAGTCCTTTCAAGCAATTTATCTGTTTTCTAGTGGAAATTGTTATAATGAATGAAAGAGCCATAAGAGTCAGCCTTCAAACACTAAAATATATATACTTATATGTTTTTCCAAAGAGCGCTTTCCCCTTCATCAAAAATTATGTTTATAACACTCTGAAATATTTTTGCAGACTATTCGAATTATTATTCAAGTATTTCATTAGATTTCATACCATTATATTAGAAAATTGTACAGTTTCTGAGTGCTTAGGCATTTACACGATTAATTTAACTTCTGTAGTGTTTATTTGAAATATTTAAAAAGTATACGTATTGTCACATTCTTTGAGAAATGAAATATGTTTTGGAATATATTTCTTTTTGCAGATTTTTCCTACAGAACTACCAGCATATTCTGGCACTGGCTTTAGCTGTGAAAGAGATCAATGAAAACAACCACATTTTACCCAATGTGACTCTTGGTATGCACATCTCTAATAGTTATTTCATGGCGAGATGGACATACTTGGCTTCAATAGAGCTTCTCTCAACACGGGGCAAATTCATCCCCAATTATAAGTGTGATGCCAAGGATAGGCCAATCTCTGTTATTGCAGGACCCAACTCTCACATCTATCCCTACATGGCAAATGTCTTGAATGTCTACAAGATGCCCCAGGTAAGATTTGCCCTTGAATGAAATGTAATAGTATGTCAGAAGAGCCTTGAGAGACACAATCTAGACAATGATCTAATCAAAAGCATCTGGGCCCAAACCAGAAAATCAATTTAAGAAAGCGACTTAGAATGTACTCTTCCTTGTTCTTCTGAATGTAAAGGGAGAGGAGGGGAGGATCCTTGCAAAATCAGAAAACCAAAATCACGAATACTAAACATTCTTTTATTGTAAGGTTACAGTACCAGAAGCCCACAAGTTTGAAAACAATTCTCCCCCTCCTGCTACATTTACAAAGTTGTGTTTACAAAGCAAAATGATAATAATAATGATGGTGATGGTGATAATGATGATGATATAAATTTTATATTACATTTTATTATTTGGAAATAAATAATTGGCAATTCAAACAGAAATGAAAAAAAATATGGTGGGCAAATAGATACTGTACTTGATTAATTTCTCAGTCTTAATCCAAACCAATTAATAATTTATGGTTCTTTGACTGACTTATAAATACACTTTGCTGAAGTATATTTGCCAGTGGTGTTCAAGTGGTGCTCCAGTTGTTTGGGGATTGCAGCCAAAACATTTTATGAATAATTTTCTTACCATGCTTTAATATCAATAACATTAAGGATTCATGATTTTAAAAATTCAAACAGAGGTAGGGATGGCGGGCCACATCATTCCGTGGGAGTGCGCCCCTGCTGTCTTCGAGTGGTGGCACATTCCGACATGCAAGTTCATTCCTGCATTCCCGGGGGCTTGGATGACTGGGGCCTTGGGCTCAGGCTGGTGTATTTGAATGCCAGGTCCATGGTGAACAAAGCTCCCCTCATCAGGGATCTGATCGAGGAGGAAAACGCGGACCTGGCTAGCATTACGGAAACCTGGTTGGGCCCAGAGGGGGGAGTCCCTCTGGTGGATTTGTGCCCACTGGGTTTCCATGTGCTACATCGGCCTTGGGCCCAGGGTAGGGGCAGGGGGTGGCGGTTGTGATCAGGGAGGCACTTTGTCCGGGGGAGACCACTGTCCCACAGATAGGCGGATGTGAGACTCTCCTCTTGAGGTTGGGCCCTGGGGGTCAGTTGGATCTGTTGCTCATGTACCTATCTCCCAGCTGCATGGCTACAGCCCTGCCTGCCCTCCTCGATATCCTCTCGGAGGTGGCAGTTGAGTTCCCCAGGGTTATGGTCCTGGGGGACTTTAACTTGCCTTCCCTGGGAGAGGCATCGGGTATGGCACAGGAGTTCATGGCCTCAGTGACGGCCTTGGACCTGACTCAAGTAATACAGGGTCTGACTCATGAGGGGGAAAACACACTCAACCTGGTTTTTCTCTAGGGACAGTGGAGAAATTATCTGGGGGGGGTCTCCAACTATACAATCCCTGTCAGAGATCATTATCTCTTCTGACTGGCCTTCCAATATGCCACCTTTTTGCCTCTGGGAGGCAGAACTGGTGAGATGGTTCTGCCCCAGGCGCCTAATGGACCCAAAGGGTTCCTGATGGCGCTTGGGCCAATTCCGGCCTCCTTTGCCCACAGCTCAGTGGAGACTTTGGTGGACGCCTGGCAGATGGCTGCCACTGGGGCAATGGACCGAGTTGTTCCTTTGTGGCCTCTGACCCGCCGCAGATCTCGAGTAGCTCCTTGGTTTTCTGCGGAGCTCCGAGAAATGAAGTGGCAGAAAAGAGGCCTAGAGAGCTGTTGGAGGTCCAGCAGATCTGAATCCGACCGATCACAGTTAAGAATCTATATTAGGTCTTATCTTGCTGCGATGAGAGCGGCAAAGTGTGTGTACTTCTCTGCTCTCATCACGTCTGCAGATAATCGCCCAGCCGCCCTGTTCAGGGTCTCCAGTTCCCTCCTTAACCAGAGCGGGGGAGGACCCTCTTCAGGGACGTGCCAAGGAGTTTAGTCAACATCTGACGGACAAGATCACTTGGATTCAGACAGGCTTGGACTCCAACTGGGCAGAGTCCGATGGAAATATGGCGACTGGTCTTAGAAATATTATCTGGGGGAGTTTGATTCTGTGACTCCAAATGAGGTAGACAGAGTCATGGGGAAGCTGAGTGCTGCCACGTGTTTGTTGGACCCGTGTCCCTCCTGGCTGGCTTATGCCGCCTGGGAGGTTACACAAGGCTGGCTCCAGGCAGTTATAAATGCTTCTTTGAGTGAGGATTCCTTCCCTTCCGCCTTGAAGGAGGTGGTGGTGAGGCCCCTCCTCAAGAAGCCTGCCTTGGACCCAGCTGATTTAAACAACTTTCGTCCAGTCTCCAACCTTCGCTTTGTGGCGAAGGTTGTTGAGAGCGTGGTGGCCCGGCAGCTCCCGGTGTTTCTGGAGGAAACCGACTATCTAGACCCATACCAATCAGGTTTCAGGCCCAGGTACAGCACAGAGACGGCGTTGGTCACACTGGTGGATGATCTCTGGAGGGCTCAGAACAGAGGTCATTCCTCTGTTCTGGTCCTGTTAGATCTCTTGGCGGCTTTTGATACGATCGACCATGGTATCTTGCTGCAACGCCTCGAGGGGTTGGGGGTGGGGGGCACCGTTTTGTGGTGGTTCTCCTCCTACATCTCGGGTCATACACAGGTAGTGTTGGCAGGGGGCAGAGATCGACCCCGAGGCCCCTCCTTTGTGGGGTACCTCAGGGGTCAGTTCTCTCACCCCTCTTGTTCAACATGTAAATGAAGCTGCTGGGTGAGATCATCCATGGTTTTGGGGTGAGGTATCATCAGTACGCTGATGATACCCAGCTTTTCATCTCCACCCCAACCAACACAGTGACACCCTTGAAGTGATGTCCAGGTGCCTGGAAGCGGTGCAAGTCTGGATGGGGAGGTTCTACCCAGCTGAGACCGAGTGGCTGTATGTACCGGCATCTCAAGTTAGCCAGGATATTCCATCTCTAGCTATGGGGGGAGAGGTGTTGCCCCCCATAGATAGGGCTTGCAACTTGGGTGTCCTCCTGGATGCATGGCTCAGTTTAGAGGAGCAGGTGGGAGCCGTGGCCAGGGGGGCATTTGCCCAGTTTGCCTGGTGCACCAGTTGCAACCCTTCCTGGATCAAGATGCCCTACATACAGTCACTCATGTGCTCATTTCCCATCTGGACTACTGCAACGCTCTCTACATGGGGCTGCCCTTGAGGACCACCTGGAGGCTTCAACTTGTCCAGAATGCAGCGGCGCAGTTTGTGATGGGAGGTTCCTGATACTCCCATGTTACACCCCTCCTGCATGAGCTGCACTGGTTACCGGTTGCCCTCCAGGTGAGATTCAAGGTGCTGGACCGGGGTATTTGCAGGAAACTCTGCTGCCGATAACAGCTTCCCGACAACCCATGCGCTCCCACTGGCAGGGCCTGCTCAGGATGCCATCAGCCTGGCAATGCTGGCTGGCGGGTCCCAGGGGTAGGGCCTTCTCTGTGGGGGCACCCACCCTTTGGAACCAACTACCCCTGGAGCTCCGGGTGGCCCCTGACCTCCGATCCTTCTGCCGTGGCCTAAAAACTTGGCTGTTCCAACTAGCCTACCCAGACTGAAGGAGGGGGTGAGGGTTTTTTAGTGGTTTAGTGGTTGTTTTTAAAATTTTAATTGATTTATAAGATTCCTGGTTTAATTAATTTTTTAATATTTATATTGTACTCTTTTTAGCATTGTAAGCTGCCCTGACTCCTTAGGGAGATCGGGCTGCATATAAATCTCATAAATAAATAAATAAATAAATAAATAAATAAATAAATAAATAAATATTTGGAAATAGTTATTTCACTCTTTAAATTCATTTCCTGAATTAATGCATTTCTGAGGTCTCAGGCTTTGTATTACAATAGCAAACTTTTGAATGAATATTCAAATGAATGAATGTATATCAGTTGTTTCAGAACATGATTAGATCTTGGCTATTACAGACTTGAACATTGGGCACTATCTAACAAAATGAAATTTAATTGTGAAAAAGTAAGGTTCTATATTTAGGCAAAAAAAAAATCAAATGCAAAGGTACAGCATATGTAGCAACTTGCTGAATAGTAGTAACTGTGAGCAGGATCTTGGAGTCCTAGTGGACAACCATTTAAATATGAGCCATCAGTGTGCAGCAGGTGCCAAAAACATAGTTCTAGGCTGCATAAACAGAGGGATAGAATCAAGATCACGTGAAGTGTTAATACCACTTTATAATGCCTTGGTAAGGCCAAACTTACTGCATCCAGTTTTGGTTGCCACAATGTAAAAAATATGTTGAGACTCTGGAAAGAGTGCAGAGAAGATCAACAAAGATGATTAGGGGACTGAAGGCTAAGACGTATGAAGAACATTTGCAGGAACTGTGTATGACCAGTCTAACAAAAAAAAGGACTAGGGGAGACATGCTAGCAGTGTTCCAATATCTCAGGGGCTGCCACAAAAAAGAGAGAGTCAAGCTATTCTCCAAAGCATCTAATGGCAGGACAAGAAGCAATGGTTAGAAACTAATTTATTTATTTATATTTGAACTTGTATGCCGGCCCATCTCCGAAGACTCAGGGCGGCTCACAACTAAAAACACAGAACAATAAATATTTAAAAAGACATTAAACCAGCAAGCCCAAATATAAGACACAACAATAAAATAAAGTACATTAAAACCCATCCCTCCCCAAGGGAGGTCACAGCCAGGTTGGTCAAACAACCAAGTTTTTAATTCAGGGAAGGTGGGAGATCAGGGGCCAGACGGAGCTCCAGAGGCAGTTGATTCCAGAGGTCGGGGCTGCAACAGAGAGGCTCTGCCGGGAAGTACCAACCGGCATTGGCCCTCCGATGGAACCCCAAGGAGAGAAGCAATTTAAAACCAATGAGAAATTTCATGAAAGTTAGAGCAACTAATCAGTTGAAAACTTGCCTCCAGAATGTGTGAATGCTCCAACACTGGAAGATTTTAAAAGTATGTTGGATAACCATTTTTCTGAAGTGGTATAGGGTTTCCTGCCTAGGCAGGGGCTTGGACTAGAAGACCTCCATGGTCCCTTCCAATTCTGTTATTCTATTCTATTCTAAAACCATAAGTTAAGAGCAGATTTTTTTAAAAAAATAATGAATGTTTCATTTAGGAAAACTATGCCTCTTTTTCTTTTCTATCTTCAGCTGACATATGGGTCTTCTCCAATGACAGATGACAAGATACAAACTGTTTTCTTTCATCGTTTTTTCCCAAATGGTGATCAACAGATTAAGGGTGTTCTCCAGTTGCTGCTGCATTTTAGATGGACATGGATTGGACTGATTTCCCAACCTGATGTGATTGGAGAGAGTTTTGTACAAAATGCTGTTCCTTTCTTTTCCCAGAAAGGTGTCTGCTTTGACTTCATAGAAGAGATGGTCAAGGAAACATTTTCTAATGATCTTTTGAGTGTCCTTACAGATTTTCGTAAAACATACATGATTATCATGCAGAGCACAGTCAATGCTATTATCCTATATTGTGAAAACCAGAACACTGTCTTTTTGAGAATGTTACCCTATGTTGAAATACTTGTAGAGACATCCATTGAAGGAAAAGATAAAGTTTGGATTATGCCAGCCCAGATGGAGTTTACCTCAGTTGTACTTCAAAAAACAATGGCTATGCATGCCTTCAATGGTGTTATGTCTTTCACAGTTTCTTCCAAGGAGATTTCTGGATTCCATCAATTCCTTCAGATGAGAAACCCAACTTCAGAAGCTGAAGACTATTTAATGATAGTGTTCTGGGAACAGGCTTTTGAATGTTCTTTCCCTAAAGATAAGTTAGATGAAGATAAAATAGTATGTACTGGAGAAGAGAAGCTGGAGAAACTACCTAAGTTTGTGTTTGATACCACCATGAGTGGGCAGAGTTACAGCATCTATAATGCAGTCTATGGTGTGGCACATGCCTTACAAGCCATGCTTTCCCTCCAATCCAAATACAAAACAAGGATAGAAGTTGGGAGAGAAGTATTGTTGGCTCAAAAAGCATGGCAGGTAATAAAAAATAAATGAATATTTCCTATTGCTGTTCAGTCTGATGCAATAAGTTGTCCGACAAAGGTTATGGCCAACGAGAATTGTGGAGTGATGATTTTTAAGTCTCTTGCCACTTTATTTTTCTCTTGTTTTGAGAAACCTTTGTAATTGTGAAGATATAACAATGCTACAAGAATATGGAAGCAAGAATTAAGATACAGTAGCACCTCTGAGTTTCACAGAGGTTCAATACATCTGTGGCAGTGAATATATATTTAATGAACAATTATTGTATTAATTTGCCCAATCGCATTAAATAAACAACGTTTAACTTAATACTACTGATTCTTTTTTCTTTCTGTTCCTTCCTTCCTTCCCATTAATTGTCTACCTCTGCTTCTGTTTAGCTCCATCACTATTTGAGAACTATCTCATTTAATAACACTGCAGGACAGAAAATTTCCTTTAATGAAAATGGGGATTTAGAGACTGGGTTTGACATTATCAACTGGGTCACCTTCCCAAATGAGACCTTTGTTAAAGTCAAAGTTGGAAAGATTGACCCAAAAGCTTCTCCGGATAAACTATTCACCATTTCTGCAAAAGACATCATCTGGCCCACCATGTTTAACCAGGTATAGCCTGCTCAGATTTCAAACCGTGTGTTCTTCCCCATCCCTTCTTGCTTCCAGAATTATTGATTTGAATGGATCTAATCCAGTTGTCAAGTTGAAAACTGCAAAAGTGAAGAAATAGTGGTAGTCCTCGAATTACAGTAGTCCTTGAATTATGACCACAACTGAGCCCAAAAATTTCTGTTGCTAAGTGAGACACTTATTAAGTTTTGCTCAATTTTATGACTTTTCTTGGTACAGTTCTTAACTGAATCACTGCCATTTTTATGTTAGTAACATATTTGTTAAATTATCTGGCTTCCTTTTGACTTTGCTTGTTTACTTGAAGTTCCAAAAGATGATCACAAGATCCCAGGGCACTGCAACCATAACACATACGAACTACTTGCCAAGCATATTAATTTTGATCAGCTGGCCTTATGGATACTTCAATGGTCATAAGTGTGAAAAACAGTCATAAGTCACTTTTTTCAGTGCTTTTGTAACTTTGAAGTGTTGAAGTGAACTGTTGCAACTTGAAGGTTATCTGAAATGACCAGGAAACTTAAAATACAAACATTGAAATATGGGTATAGTAAGTCTTAAAATAATTTCCTGATGTCAAATCTCTTTGCTTTTAGCAGAAGTTAATCGAACACCTAGAATCTTTTCTTTTGGCATTTCAGGGTTGATTAGTTATAATAGATCTAGATCATCTAGATTTAGATATGCACTAAAGTAACTAAAGCTACATATGACAGAATTTGCAACATTTTAATATTAATGGTGTGAAATGTTTAATGCCTACTGTATCTGCTGGGAGATTTCCCTAACAAGGATATATTTTGGAAAATCCATGGTTTGTTTCCCAATAGTGACTCTGAATATTATATTAAGTGATTTTTGGTGTTGTGAGTTGTATAAGTAAATACATGTTTACAAGTACACATATACACAATGCAGACAGAGAGAGAAACAGAGAGAGACAGAGACAGAAACAGAGACAGAATCAGAGACAGAGAGACAGAGACAGAAAGACTAAAACATATATATCATTTATCTTTCCATAAGAAAAGGTAGACTAGGAATATATATATTTACTTACCATTTCAAAGTTAATTACTGACCCCCAATTTCCCTGAAACAAAAGAATTATCTCCTACTTTACTGCAGTCTTAGTATTGAAAGGCCTATGTCAACTTGAACATTCCCCAAGAAGATGGTTTGAAGGCAATCAATTTAGGGATGACAATACAGGAAGACATGATCTGAATACCGAGAACATTATGATGGATGAATGGGTGGGTGGGTGGGTGGGTGGATAAATGGATAAGTGTAGGGATGGATGGCTTTGACAAGTTTTTATTTATCACCAAAATGGCAAGAATAATGGTAGAACTATGGCTCTTATATTGCTTCTTTTCCCACCAATCCTTGAAAGACGTGGCCAACCAAAGGAAAGCAATTAGTGCTTACCTTCCTGGCATGGAAGGCAAGGAAAAAAAGAAAGGGGGAATCCCTTGTCAGGGTCCATGTTAAACCTGGTCGAAAGAGAAAACCTCCACATTGCTGTGGCCGAAGTAGAGAACGGAATTGAAACAAAGGGTGGGGGGAGGTAATTCTCTATGTCCACTAATTTATGCATGGAAAATAAATTATTCTGGATCTTTACATTCCCCTAGCCAAATGATGCTATCTTCCTGGGTCTCCAGTTTATAGTGATCCTATCTCCAGTTTTGATGCTAGTTCCCATTTTCTGCAGTAGTTTATTACAATTACTCTAAACCAATTGATTTTGTGACACTAGTATGCTATTATTTAAAAGAAAAATTAACCCTGAAATGACTTTTAATAAATCCTGCTTTCATTTCTTGATAGATTCAACCTCTTTCTGTATGCAATGACAATTGCTATTCAGGGACCAGGAAGAGGAAAATAGAAGGAAAGCCATTTTGCTGTTATGGCTGCATTCCGTGTGCAAAAGGGAAAATTTCAAACCAGATGGGTAAGAGTTGCTTTGTGAAAAACTATTCAGACTCCTTACAGTAACTGTGATTTGAAATGCTAATATTTAAAACTCATAAGGGGACTTTTAATGTTATGATTGAATGAATGACATTGCTTCATAAATTTAAAAATAAAAAGATATTTCAGAGAATCCAAAAATAAATGAGCTATTCAGTTTGTTGCACATTACTGCTTCTGATTAATCTGGAACAAAATTATGAAAAGCTAAGTCTAATGAAAACCTTTTTCCATTGTAGAATGAGGGAGTTTCACAAGAAAGATAGAAGAGAGAGAAGGAGTGAAGGGAGGGAGGGGGAGAGGGAGGAGAATCTGCAGAAAAGAGGAACAGGGTAGAATTATAATCACAAAGCAAAGTGTAAGTATTAGACATTCTAGCATACTTACATTGTAACACTAAATATACTGTACATTAAACAGGCATTTTTAATTAATCTCATTAATTAACTCTTCTATTAATTATCCATCTGTTCCCCTATATTACTATTTCTAGAAATGGATTTGAATGCTTTATTTTTCCAGATGCAGTTGATTGCTTCCATTGTTCAGAAGATCAATATCCAAACAAGGCTCAAAATCTCTGTATTGTAAAAACTACAACCTTTCTGTCTTACAGTGAGCCACTGGGAATCACCTTGGCTACTGTTAGTCTCTTCTTTTCCTTCATCACAGCTTTGGTGCTGGGTGTCTTCATTAAAGAGCAGGACACACCCATAGTCAAAGCCAACAATAGAAACCTCACTTACATTCTTCTCATTGCTCTCCTCCTTTCCTTTCTTTGCAGTTTACTCTTCATTGGGAAGCCTGACCAAATGAAATGTCTGTTGCGACAAACTGCTTTTGGCATCATCTTCTCCATAGCCCTTTCTTGCATTTTGGGGAAAACAACCATTGTTGTTATTGCTTTTATGGCCACTAAGCCAGGCTCCAAAATGAGAAAATGGGTGGGGAACAGGTTGGCCAAAAGTATTATCCTATCTTGCTCCATAGCGCAATTCACAATTTGTACAATGTGGTTGGCAATTTCTCCCCCATTCCCACATTTAGACATGCACTCCATGGCTGAAGAAATTGTCCTAGAATGTAATGAAGGTTCAGCCATCATGTTTTACCTTGTCCTTGGCTTTATGGGGTTCTTGGCTTCTATCAGCTTCACAGTGGCCTTTCTAGCCAGGAAGTTACCTGACATCTTTAACGAAGCCAAATTTATTGCTTTCAGCATGTTGGTCTTTTGTAGTGTCTGGATATCATTTGTTCCAACTTATTTGAGTACCAAGGGAAAATATATGGTGGTTGTGGAGATCTTCTCTATTTTGGCTTCAGCAGCTGGATTACTGGGCTGCATCTTTTTCCCAAAATGCTATATTATTATTTTTAGACCTGATTTGAATATAAGGGGACAGTTAATAAAGAAATGATTCAGAGTTTGCTTATTGGTGTGATGCATTAAATGTACTCCTGATTCCAACAGTAAATGTGGGACTCATTTCATGCCAGAATTTTTGACTTACTACCATAAATGTAAGCATACAACCTCAACACAAATTTCTATTAAAGATCTCTTACACATAGTGAAGAGGAATATTTATATGCAGAAGTCTATAATCAGGAAATAATTATGAAATTCTATCAAGTAACAGTAATCCTCGTTTCCTTGAGAACAATTGCTACTAAAAGGAACAAATACTGTACTACAGTACAAATACTGTAGTACAAACATCTCAGATTTTGAAAATGTAAGAAGTTTCACTGAAATTACAAAAAATGAAGGACATGACTTTGGAAATAATTTTATTATTCTTCTACTGCGTGAGTTGGAGAAAACTTCTGATTGGTATGCTGTGTATCAAGCTTAAATATAATGCTAGTAAATCCACCTCAATTCCCAAAGTAGTTTATAGTAATTGGCCAATTAAACTTTGCGTTAGCACAAGTATATTTGCTTGGCTGTTAAAAAGGAGAATGGTAATTATTGTTGGAAAAATATTTAGGAAACCAAGGAAATGCGAAAAAGCTCATGTCCTTGCAACTAAGTAGCATAACAATGAATGAATTAAGAGAGTAGGACTGAATGTTATGCAATCCACAAGCATATGATAGCTTATGTTTAACTGTCTTCAAATATTTTATCAACATACAGTATGCCAATCTGAATCACAACTTTGAACTGGTTGTCAAAAACTATACTTTTCTATTTTCCACTTGACATATATGTATTCATGTGTATGGAGATTAAAATGGCAATAAGCAATCACATAGTCCTTGACATGGCATTCTAAAATATCAGTAATAGTGGACATAGTGATTGCCAAATTGGCAGCTCATGCTGATTACCAAGTTGTTAAAATGTATAGCTTAATCATTCAACTATCAGCATTTAGACTAATTATTTGGGATAACTAAAAAGGGTGGACATTGTGCTTTGCAATAAAAATATGTTGAAGAATACAGGTGACTAACATGTTTGACTCTCTTTATCAATTATGGACTTGTCTCACAGTGAAAAAAATAATACAAATAGCATAATATAGCTACAGTAGAAATGCAATCACTCTGCTGTTTATCGTGACATTAGAAATTTTGTTGACAAGAATTAGATCAAATTGGGAAATAAAAGGGTTAAAAATTAAACAAGAAAAATATAAAGCACAAGCATTTGCTGATGACCTTCTTCTGTATTTTTTACAGAAGAACCAATAGAGACAGGACCAAAATTAATACAGGCGATAGAGAAATTCAGGGAAGTAGCTAGTTTAACAATTAACAAAAATAAAACTAAAATGATAATGAAAAACCTTAAAGAGAAATTAATGGAAGAAACAGGTCTACAAACTGCAAAGAAAATTAAATATTTGGGCATTTGGCTTACAGAAAGATGCACAACCAAAAAAGAAGATAATTACATAAACCTAGTACAACAAATAAAGTAAGACTTAGAAAAGTGGGAGAAAATACAGTTATCTCTGTTATGGAGGATCACAGCCATTAAAATGAATATTTTACCGAGATTACTCTATTTCTTTCAGACAATCCCGGTAAAATTGGATAAAAAGTTTTTTTTTTAAATTTAAATAAAATGACTACCGTGTTTCCCCGAAAATAAGACCTACCCCGAAAGTAAGACCTAGCACTATTTTCTAAACCTGCCCTAATATAAGACCTACCCCGAAAATAAGACCTAGTGCAAATCTCCAGTTACAGGAAGACTTTTCAGGAAGCAACCGTGCACCCACAAAACACCCCCCCCTACACACTCACACCCACTATTTGGCACCATAAATATATAAGACCTACCCCGAAAATAAGACCTAGTGTGTTTTTGGGAGCCAAAAAAAATATAAGACAGTGTCTTATTTTCGGGGAAACACGGTATGAAATTCATTTGGGCAGGTAAAAGAACAAGGATAAAATTAAGTGCATTACAGGATAATAGAAGCAGATGTGAATTTGGACTCTGTGCCTGGGAAACATACTACAATACTGCAGGTTTAACATGGATTAAAGAATGGGCCAATTTAAGAAATAAAAGAATTTCAACTTTAGAGGGGCATGATTTACAGGCAGGGTGGCATGCCTTCATGTGGAACCTAGGAAGTAAGACCCAAGCTTACTTCCATAAACAAATAATAAAAGATTCATAATATGAATATGGAGGGAAATTAAAAACAAACACGATATTTATTTATTTATTTATTTATTTATTTATTTATTTATTCGATTTATATGCCACCCTATCTCCTGAGGGACTCAGGGCAGCTTACAAGTAAAATAGATTCAATACAGTTAAACAAATGATTGACGAAGTCAAGGTCTCAATGTTGGTTAGGATAATTTGAAATATGTTTAAAACCCTCTCCCTTTCTCCCTCAGTCCGGGTAGGCTAGTTGGAATAGCCAGGTTTTTAACTCACAGCAGAAGGAGCAGAGGTCGGGGGCTGTCCGGAGCCCTGGGGGAAGTTGATTCCAAAGGGTGGGTGCTCCCACCGAGAAGGCCCTACTTCTGGGGACAGCCAGTCGACATTGTTGTGTTGATGGCACCTGGAGAAGGCCCTCTCTATGGGAGTGCACGGGACATTGGGAGGTTGTTATTGGCAGTAGGGTCTCCCACAAGTATCCTCGTCCAATGCCATAAAGGGTTTTATAGGTCAGTGCCAGCACCTTGCATCTCACTCGGAGGGCAACTGGTAACCAGTGCAGCTCGCGTAGGAGGGGTGTAATATGGGAGTATCGGGAGCCTCCCATCACAACCCGTGCCACTGCATTCTGGATCAGTTGAAGCCTCCGAATGGTCCTCAAGGGCAATCCCATGTAAAGAACATTGCAGTAGTCTAGATGGGAGATAACAAGTGCATGAGTGACTGTACATAGGGCATCTCGGTCCAGGTAGGGGTGCAGCTGGCGCACCAGATGGATCTGGGCAAATGCCCCCCTGGTCACCATCCCCACCTGTTCTTCTAGGTTGAGTTGTGTATCCAGAAGAACACCTAAGTTGCGTGCTCTGTCTATGGGGGGGGGGTAACACCTCTCCCCCCAACAGTTAGTGATGGAATCTCCTGGACTATTCGAGATGTCGGTATGTACAGCCACTTGGTCTTAGCTGGGTTCAGTCGAAGTCTGTTCCTTCCCACCCAGACCTGCACCGCCTCCAGACACCGAGACATCACATTGAGGGCATCACTGGGTTGGTTAGGGGTGGAGATGAAGAGTTGGGTATCTTCAGCATATTGATGATATTTCACCCCGAAACCACGGATGATCTCGCCCAGTGGTTTCATGTAGATGTTGAACAAAAGGGGCAAGAGGACCGACCCCTGGGGCACTCCACAAAGAAGGGACCTCAGGGTTGACCTCTGCCCCCCTGCTAACACTACCTGTGTATGGCCCGAGAGGTAGGAGGAGAACCACCGTAAGACAGTGCCTCCCACTCCCAACCCCTCGAGGCGTCGCAGTAAGATACCGTGGTTGATGGTATCGAAACCGCTGAGAGATCTAACAGGACCAGGACAGAGGAATAACCCCTGTCCCAGGGTCTCCAGAGATCATCTACCAGTGCGACCAATGCCGTCTCTGTGCTATGTCCGGGTCTGAAGCCCGATTGGTACGGGTCCAGATACTCAGTTTCCTCCAGGAACAGTGGGAGCTGTTGGGCTACCACACTCTCAACAACCTTTGCAATAAAGCGAAGGTTGGAGACTGGACAAAAGTTGTTCAAATTAGCTGGGTCCAGAGCAGGTTTCTTGAGGAGGGGTTTCACCACCATCTCTTTCAAGGCGGTGGGAAAGGAACCCTCACTCAAAGAGGAGTTGATTATTGCCTGAAGCCAGCCTCGTGTTACTTCCTGGGCAGCATAAACCAGCCAGGAAGGACACGGGTCCAATAAACATGTGGCAGCACTTAGCTTCCCCATGATCCTGTCCACTTCTTTTGGAGTCACAGGATCAAATTCTTCCCAGATGATATTTCTAAGACCAGTCATCAAATCTCCGTCAGATTCTACCCAGTCGGAGTCCAAGCTTGTCCGGATCTGAGCGATCTTGTCCGTCAGATGTTGGCTAAATTCCTCAGCACATCCCTGCAGGGGATCCCCCCCCTCTGATTGAGGAGGGAGCGGAAGATCCTAAACAGGGCAGCTGAGCGATTGTCTGCGGATGCAATGAGAGTGGAGAAGTATGAACGTTTCACCACTTTCATTGCAGCAAGATAGGATCTAAAATAAGATCTTAACTACGCTCGGTCAGATTCGGTTCTAGTGGATCTCCAACAGCTCTCTAGGCGTCTTTTCCACTGCTTCATTTCTCGAAGCTCCTCAGAGAACCAAGGAGCTAACCGGAATCCATAGCGGGTCAGAGGCCACAAAGGGACAACTCGGTCTAGTGCCCCAGCAGCGGCTGTTTTCCAGGCATCCACTAGGGCATCCACCGAGTTGCCGGCTAAGGAGGCCGGAATTGACCCAAGCACCACCTGGAATTTTTCATGGTCCATTAGGTGCCTGGGGCAGAACCATTTTCTTGGTTCCGCTTCCCAGTGATGGGGAGTGGCATATTGGAAGGCCAGCCAAAGGAAGAAATGATCTGTGCATGGCAGGGGTTGTGTGGAAGGAGATCCCCTTCCCAGATCATTTATCTACTGTCTCGAGACAAAAACAAGGTCAAGCATGTGTCCCCCCTCATGAGTCGGTCCCTGTATTACCTGGGTCAGGTCCATGGTCACCATGGAGGCCATGAACTCCTGTGCCATCCCCGGTGCCCTTCCCAGAGAAGGCAAGTTGAAGTCCCCCAGTACAATAAGTCTGGGGATCCCAACTGCCACCCCCAAGAGGACATCCAGCAGCGCAGGGAGGGCTGCTGCCATGCAGCTGGGAGATAGGTATGCTAGCAGCAGGCCCAACTGACCTTCAGGGCCCAGTCTCAGGAGGAGAGACTCACAGCCGTCTATCTGCACGACAGTGGTCTCTCTCGGATTTAGGGCCTCCCTGATGACAATTGCCACTCCTCCACCCATACCCTGGACTCGAGGTTGGTGTATTACATGGAAACCTGGTGGGCATATATCTACTAGAGGGATCCCACCCTGTGGGCCCAACCAGGTCTCCATGATGCAAGCCAGGTCCGCGTTTTCCTCCTCGATCAAGTCCCAAATGAGGGGGGCCTTGTTAACTATGGACCTGGCATTTAAATAGACCAACCTCAGTCCAGGGGGTCAGTCCTCCAAGCCCCCAGGCATGCAGGAATGAACCAATGGGTCAGTGTGTGCCACCACTCAATGATAGCGGGGGCGCGCACCCAAAAATTGATATGGCCCGCCATCCATTCCTCTACTGCCATTCCCCGTCACCATGGGGATTACTCCCCCACCCCTCCCCCCAGTACCCCAGAGAGCCCCAAACCCATTTCCCCCCCACCGTGATCCATTCCCAACCCAGACTGAGGAGATCCCAGTGGTGTTATTTTTTATTTCAATTGGGTTTGATCATCTCTCCTCTTCCTTAACCCTCTTAAGTAGTGGTCTATGAATTTAATTAATGAGGTCTTGGAATTCCTCTTATTACATCTCCTTAGACTCCGTCCCACACCTACGTCATGCCACCTCTCTGGATTCCAAAATCCATCCTCGAGGTAATTTAGAGAGAGTTTAGAGGGCCATGTCCAGAATAATGGTGTATCCCTTAAGGTCCGTAATTCTGTCACCAGATAAGTCCGCATAGAGTATTAGATCTTTTCTTAAAGAGGGAAAATGGTATTTAGATGGAAATGTCCAGTTGGTAATAGTTCGTCTCAGCATGGTTTCAACCAGATTGGATAGTCCGGCTCTAGTTGCCTTCTCACGGTTGTTTATTCCAATGATTGTTAAGCTAGATGATGTTAAGGCAGGTGTTTTTGTCAATCAGCAGGAACAGTGAGTAGAATCCAATTGTGTTCTTATCATAATGGTTGAGTGTGTTAACAAGTTTCTTGATGTAAGTCCAGCTGGGATCGAACAGAGGAGGAGGGGGAAGGGCCTTACAGCAAGTATCAGACAGCCAGGATCCCGGGTGGATGGGGGGAGAATTTACCCAGCCACCTATGGTCATAGTAAAAAAGGATTTAGATCTATAGGTTAGCTGTGGTTTTCCCTTTGATGTTAAAAACGTCCGGGGTCGGGAACCTGTATGGAAAAATGGCAGTTTGTATGAGGTGGGGGAAAGAGAGGTGGAAGTTAGAGGACAGCACCAAATAGACCAGTTGTAGTTATCCATGGCAGCGGCAATCAAAAAGCAAATAGCGGCCTCGGGTTCACCTCCAAATCCCCGAGCCCAGTTCCAGCCACCATCTGGGCCACATATAAAAATTCCAGGATGGGTATCGACCATGGAGGCATTCATACATCACAATTCCTGGCTGCTCCCCCACTTCACTTTATTTCATTCTCGGACTGCTGGCAGCCTGCCTCCATCTATGACCGCTGCTGCCTCTTTAATCTCTTCCTGGACACTCTTGACGGTGTCCAACCATCTGTGACAGTCGCCCTGGTTCGTTTGCCATTCTCGGACCCTCCTCTCTCCTCTGGACCTTGGCTGCCCCCATTGCAGTGGGAGGGCAATGGGTGGTCTCAACTCCCTTGTTGTGAGAGGGTGGGGGGTTGCCTATCATTTTTACCAGCATCCTATCACAAGCCACTGCGGTGGAAGAGCAGTGGCTTGGCCATTCCAATTCTGGTCCAGCAGCTGTGAGAGAGCTGCTCACTGTGGGATGTTCTGGTTGTGAGTGCCTGGTCCTTTTTGCATATTTTCCATCTGGCAATTGTTATCTTTGTGCTGACTGTTTTTATCCACCTGTCTCCCCTTGATACGGGAACATTATACGTTAACCTACTCTTGGTTGCAGTTACGGGCCCTCCAGACTGTCCCCTTGTCTCTGGAGTGGCCTTCTGGGTTATCAAGAGCCTACCTCAATGACGGATCATGGAATCCCGAGAGGTGGCATGGCATGACCAAGGGGTTAAATTTTAAATGTGGAATTAAGGGGAAGCTTTTAAATTTTTTAATTTGTTTTAATGGGTTAGGGAGGGGGGTGGGTAGTCAATGTACGGGTCAACCTTGTCCTTCCAGGCCGGTAACAGGTCCCAGTATGGGGGGGGTTGGGTGAGGGGGCCTTGGGGTCCTGTGGGGAGGGGTAATTGGCTATGGCGGGGGGGGCGAGACAGGGGGCCAAATTATGTTATGGGAGCGCGCTCCTGGTGTCTACGAGTGGTGGCACGCTCCGACCCCCAGGTCTCTGCCCACTCCCCTGGGGTCTTGGGAGGTGTGGTCTCTGGGCTTAAGCTGGTTTATGTGAACGCCAGGTCCGTAGCCAACAAGTCATCCCTCCTCCATGAGCTCATGGAGGAGGAGGCTGCGGACCTGGCATGCATTACGGAAACCTTGTTGGGTCCGGAGGGGGGTGTCCCTCTGTGTGATTTATGTCCCCCAGTTTTCCATGTGCTGTACCGGTCTCGAGCCCAGGGAAGGGGCGGAGGGGTAGCCATAATTGTTAGAGAGACCCTGTTTCCAAGGGAGGCCACTGTCCCGCAGATAGGTGGGTGTGAGACTCTCCTCATGAGGTTGGGCCCTGGAGGTCAGTTGGGATTGCTGCTAATGTACCTGTCCCCCAGCTGCATGGCGACAGCCGTTCCTGAGCTTCTCCACATCCTCTCGGAGGTGGCGGTGGAGTTCCCCAGGCTTATAGTTCTGGGGGACTTTAACCTGCCGTCCCTGGGGGGGGCGTCGGGTTTGGCTCAGGAGTTCATGGCATCCATGGCAGCCATGAACCTGACCCAGGTGATTCATGGGCCCACTCATGAAGGGGGGAACACGCTTGACCTTGTTTTTGTCTTGGGGCAGTTGTGTAGTGATCTGGGGGGGGTTCTCCATCTACCCTGCCCCTATCATGGACGAATCACTATCTCCTGTGGCTGGTCTTTCACCTGGCTGTCCCTTGCAACTGGGATGAGGAACCAATTCGATGGTTCCACCCCAGGCACCTGATGGACCCTGAGAGGTTTCAGATGGTGCTGGGGTTCTTGCCCACCTCCCTCGACCACAGCCCAGCCGAGACGCTGGTAGCCGCCTGGCAACAGGCGGTCATGACGGTGCTTGACCAGGTTGTCCCCTTGCGGTGTCTTCCCTGCCGTAGATCCCGGTTGGCCCCCTGGTTTTCTGAGGAGCTCTGGGGGATGAAACGATGGAGAAGATGCCTAGAGAGCAGGTGGAGGACTAGCCGCTCCGAATCCAACCATGTCCAGTTACGAGCCTTTATTAGGACTTACCTGGAAGCAATTAGAGTGGTGGGGCATGCCTACTTCTCCACCCTGATTGTGTCCGCTGATGACCGCCCTGCGGCCCTGTTTTGGGTGACCCACTCCTTTCTTCAATTGAGGGAGGAGGATGACCCTTTGCAGGGCAGAGAAGAATAATTTAGTTTACATCTGGCGGATAAGGTTGCTCAGATTCGGGCCAGCTTGGACTCAGACTGGCAGGGGTCTGATGATGGGGTGGCAACAGATCTGGTTGATTCTACCTGGGTTGAGTTTGATCCGGTCTCCCTTGATGAAGTGGACAGGATCATGCGAAGGCTGTCCTCCACCACGTGTTTATTGGACCCGTGTCCTTCCTGGTTGGTGTATGCCTCCAGGGAGATTACATGTGGCTGGCTCCAGGCAGTTGTCAATGCCTCCTTGAGTGAGGGAGTCTTTCCCATCACCTTGAAAGAGGCAGCGGTGAGGCCCCTCCTCAAGAAGCCTGCCTTGGACCCAGCCATTTTGGATAACTATCATCCAGTCTCCAACCTTCGCTTTTTAGCGAAGGTTGTTGAGAGCGTGGTGGTGCAGCAACTTCCCTTGTTCCTGGAGGAAACTGATTATCTAGACCTGTATCAATCGGGCTTCAGGTCTGGACATAGCACGGAGACAGCATTGGTCGTGCTGATGGATGATCTCTGGAGGGCTCGGGACAGGGGTTTTTCCTCTGTCCTGGTCCTATTAGATCTCTCAGTGGCTTTCAATACCATCGACCATGGTACCCTTCTGCAGTGGCTCCTGGGGTTGGGGGTGGGGGGCACCATTCTGCAGTGGTTCTCCTCCTACCTCTCAGGCCGCTCGCAGTCAGTGTTGGCAGGGGAGCAGAGATTGGCCCCGAGGCCCCTCACTTGTGGGGTGCTGCAGGGGTCGGTTCTCTTGCCTCTCCTGTTTAATATCTACATGAAACCGCTGGACGAGATCATCCGTGGTTTTGGGGTGAGGTATCATCAATATGCTGATGATACCCAGCTTTATATCTCCACCCCAGACCAGATCAGTGATGCTCTCCCTCCTGCGTGACTTGCATTGGTTGCCGGTTGCCTTCCGGGTGACCTTCAAGGTGTTAGTTACAACTTGTAAAGCCCTAAATGGCTTGGGTCCAGGGTACTTGCGGGAACGCCTCCTGCCAGCATCATATTCCGATTGCCCTGTTCGCTCGCATTGGAGGGGCCTCCTTGGGATACCGTCGGTCAGGCATTGTCGGCTGGTGGTCCCCAGGGCTAGGGCCTTCTCTGTGGGAGCACCTGCCCTCTGGAATCAGCTCCCTGTGGATCTCCGTTTGGCCCCTGATCTCCGCTCCTTCCGCCGGGATCTGAAAACCTGGTTATTTCAACAGGCCGACATGGAATGACCCTGGTGGGGTTTTAGGGTTATTTATTTGTTTTAATGTATTTTAATGTATTTGACTTGTTCTATTTAATGGATTTTTATTGTAAATTTGGTTCTGTTTTAATGTTCGCCGCCCTGAGTCCTTAGGGAGAAGGGTGGCATACAAGTCGAATAAATTATTATTATTATTATTAATACCCTGAAAATTGGAAAACTGGTTAGATACTATGAAGCTTAGACCCCCAAGGAGTATTAAAAACAAATCAAGAACTTAGAGACCAAGGGTTGAATATAGATTGGTGTTCATACCTCCAATTAAAAACAAGGTATAAAAAAGACCAGGAGGAATATGGAATTGAAGTAGAGCCAAACCAATTGGATAAACTCTTGGGAGGGTACAGAAGAGAAATTAATTTCAAAGATGTATAATTATTTATTAGAGTTTGATTTGGCAGAGGAATTAGTGAAGGGCCCAATGATAGCATGGGCAAGAAATGTGGGACATAATATTGATCTGGAGGATTGGGAAAGAATTTGGAAAAAGAATTACATGATAATGAAATCTGCAGTATATAAAGAGAATCAGTATAAAATGTGTTATCAGTGGTATCTGGCCCCTTCGAGATTAGCCAAAATATACCCCAACTTAAGCCCAGTCTGCTGGAAATGTAAGCAGACACAGGGCACCTTCTTCCACATCTGATGGCATTGCCCGAAAGTTAAGAAATATTGGATAAAAGTACAAACATGGATAAAAGGAATTACAATCTTCCAAATAGAACTCAAAGCAGAAATTTTTCTATTGGGGATAATAAAAGGAAATTACACAAAAGAGATAAAATATTTAATTTTGCATATAGTCACTGCAGCGAGACTAGCACTTGCACAATGTTGGAAAGGGGACCTTATGCCAACAGAGAGTTTAATAATCCAAAAAATCTATGATTGCGGTAAAATGGATAAACTTACTCTAAAATTAAAATAAAAGGAAGACTCAAAGTACTATAGAGTCTGGGGAAACTGGTAACAATGGATAAATGACAGAAATAAGTGAGTAAATAAATAAGGGAGGAATAGTTTAAAAAGGATAATGTATGAGAATAATCAGGAATATGTACAATGTAATGGAACAATAATTGGTATGTAAGCACCATCAAAATGATTTGTAATTTTTATAGTGTTTTTTGTCTTAACTTTTTGTATTGTATTTTATACTTATTCTTTTTAAATGTTTAATAAAGGTTTTTCTATATAAAAAAGCACAATGACCCTGGTGCTCAAAGATGACTCCAAATATAAATAAAGAAGAATGAGAGTTTATAATATGAGGGGTCTTCTTCTCTTTTCCATTTTACTTCAACATTTCCCAGAACAAGCCATGATTTAATGGCCTTCTTAAAAACCACCAAATTATGAACATTTCAATTTTGACAGCTATTGTCAGGTTCAAACAGAATCAAAACTCCAAGTCAGGAATTTTCCTCAAAGTTTGAATTTATTACAGATGTCTTATTGGCACATCTGGGAGAACCCAGATCTTAGATGTTCTTTGCACTTTTTCCAAAGTCTCAACCTCTTTTTTGTAATTTGGTGACCAAAACCGGATGCAGTAATCCAAAGCCTTTATAAAGCAGTGGTCACCAACTGGTGGGCCACAGCCCACTGGTGGTCTGGGAGAAAATTTTGGTGGTCCACAGAGAAATGTCACCCCCAGAGCACCTCCCCAAGCAATTAATCCAAGCTGCAGGGGAACACAAGGCTGAGCTGCCCACATGGCTCGCAGGAACACCAGGCCTGCGTCGCTTGCATTAGGAACAACACAAAGTAGTGAGGGGAGATGGGAACTTGCCTGACACCAGGTTGCTTCTTCCTCTCCTTTCTTCTGCTTTTGGCTGCATGCAAGGAAAGCAGCAAAAGTCTTTCTCTCCCCCAAATTCTTCCATAAATGAGTCTTTGGGACCCTGCAAGGCATCCTGCTCCAAGAGGCTTCACCAGCAAAGACTCATTTCTAACAAAGTTTGGGGGAGAGAAAGAAAGACTTCTGCTGCTTCTGCTGCTTTCCTTGCATGAAGCCTGAAAACGAAGCTCAAAAGCAGGCTAGGAATGTGGCTGCCTTGGAGGGGGTGGGGGTGTGTAAAAGAGAAAGAGAAAGAAAATCACCAGCCCTCAAGATTAGATCAGATCTCTTCCCCGCCCCTCTGAGAAAGGAGCTCAAAAGCAGGTTAGGAATGTGGCAGCCTTGGAAGGAGTGGGAGTGTGTGTGAGGGAGAAAGAGAGAAAGAGAAAGAAAGAAAATCACCAGCCCTTGAGGTTAGATGGGATCTCTCCTCCCTCCCATCTGAGAATGGAGCTCAAAAGCAGGGTAGGAATATGGCTGCCTTGGAGAGGGTGGGGCTGTGTGTGATAGATAGAGAAAGAGAAAGAAAATCACCAGCCCTCAAAGTTAGATCAGATCTCTCTTCCCCTTCCCTCTGAGAAGGGAGCTCAAAAGCAGGGTAGGAATGTGGCTGCCTTGGTGGGTGTGTGGGTGTGTGAGGGAGTGAGATAGAAAGAGAAAGAAAATCACCAGCTCTTGTGGTTAGATGGGATCTCTCCTCCCTCCCATCTGAGAAGGGAGCTCAAAAGCAGGGTAGAAATGTGGCTGCCTTGGATAGGGTGGGGTTGTGTGTGAGAGAAAGAGAAAGAAAATCACCAGCCCTGAGGTTAGATCAGATCTCTCTCTCTTTCTCTCCCCCCCTCTCCCTCCCATCAACATCAGCAAGCCACCTCAGTCAAAATTCACAATAGTGGTCCACGGGATTTAAAATAATGAGTTTGGTGGTCCCTGAGGTCCAAAAGTTTGGCAACCCCTGTTATAAAGCATTAGTAATACTTCACGTGATTTTGATTCTATGCGTGTTTATACAACTAAGGATTATATTAGCTTTTTTGGCTGCTGCCACACACTGCTGGCTCATATTTAAGGGATCATACACTAGGACACCAACATCCCTCTCACAGTTACCATTTTTGAGGCAAGTTTTGCCTGCTTTGTACTTGTACCTTTGTTTTTTGCTGCCTAAGTGAAAAAGCTTGCTTTTCTCCACATTAAATTTCATGTTGTTGGATAAAGCCCTTGTTCAAATCTATCAAGATCTTTTTGGATCCTGAGCTTGTCTTCTGGGGTGTTGGTTATTCTTGTCAGCTTAGTGTCATCTGTACATTTGATGAGTTCCCCTTCTATTCCTTCATCTGAGTAATTTATTGAAGAAAACTGGACCTAAAATGGAATCCTATGGCACCCACTGTTTACTTCCCTCTGTGTAGATGTAGTACCATTAAGAATAACTCATTGAATATGGTTTGTTAGTCACTTACAAATCCATCTAATGGTGATGCTATCTATCCAACATTTTTTGAGTTTACTAAGAAGTAGGTTGTGGTCTTCTTTGTTGAATGCCATACTCTGACCAAGCCCAGCTAAGGGCCTAAATTTGGACTTACCTGGTAGCTGTGGGAGTGGCAAGAAGGTCTTATCTCTCCGCTCTCATAACGTCTGCAGATAACCGCCCAGCCACCCTGTTTAGGGTCACCCCCTCTCTCCTATGTCCGGGGGAGGTGGTGGACCCACTGCAGGGTAGGGCTGAGGAGTTTGGTCAATATCTGTCGGATATGATCACTCGGATTCGGGCTGGGTTGAACTCTTGCTTGCAGTGGTCTGATGAAGGGGGTGCAAGTAGTCTGGCCAATGTGATCTGGGCTGAGTTTGATCCTGTTTCCGAGGATGAAGTGGACAGGATTATGTGACGACTGACTTCCACCACATGTTTATTGGACCCGTGCCCTTCCTGGTTGGTTTATGCCTCCAGGGAAGGTCACCTGTGGCTGGCTCCAGGCAGTGGTCAATTCTTCGTTAAGGGAGGGGATTTTTCCCTCCGCCTTGAAAGAGGTGGTGGTGAGGCCCCTCCTGAAGAAGCCTGCCCTGGACCCAGCTGTGTTAGATAACTTCCGTCCGGTCTCCAACCTTCGCTTTTTGGCAAAGGTTGTTGAAAGTGTGGTGGCTCCGCAGTTTCTGCTCTTCCTGGATGAAGCAGACTACCTAGATCCATACCAATCGGGCTTCTGACCCGGGTTTAGCACGGAGATGGCATTGGTCGCAATGATGAATGATCTCTGGAGGGCTTGGGACAGGGGTTTTTCCTCTGTCCTGGTCCTATTAGACCTCTCAGCAGCTTTCGATACCATCAACCATGGTATCCTGTTGCGGAGCCTCGGGGGATTGGGAGTGGGGGGCACTGTTTTGCAGTGGTTCTCCTCCTATCTCTCGAGGCACTCGCAATCAGTGTTGGCGGTGGGGCAGAGGTCGACTCCGACGTCGACTCCGAGTCTTTCTTTCTTTCTTTCTTTCTTTCTTTCTTTCTTTCTTTCTTTCTTTCTTTCTTTCTTTCTTTCCTTCCTATTTCTCTTTCTTTCTTCTTCTCTTTCTTTCTCTCCCTTCCTTTTTCTTTCTTGCTTTCTTTCTTCTCTCTCTCTCTCTCTCTCTCTTCTCTCTCACACAACACAACATCAGACCATCTATTTCTGTAAGTTTCTCCTGGAGGGTGACTGATGACCTCTGAGATCCCTTCCAACCCTAGATTGCTGTGCTGTTTCAGAGTCTTCTGAGCCAGGGTTTGTGTCCTTCCTCCCTCTCCTTTTTTTCTCCCTCCCTCCATGTATCTATCCATTCATATATTTCATTCACATTCTCCTCCCTCCCTCTCTTTCTTTTTCTTTTTTTGTTCCTTCCTTCTATCTCTCCCTTTCTTTGTCTATCCCTTTTTTCCTTTCGCTTCCTTTCTCTTTTTTCCTTCTTTCTCTGTCTTTTCTTTCTTCTCTCTCTCTCTTTCCCTCTCTCTATCTCTCTCTGTGTCTCTCTTTCCCTCTCTCTCCCCTCTGTGTCTCTCTCTGTCTGTGTCTCTCTCTCTCTGCCCCTCTCCCTATCTTCCCCTCTCTCCCGCCCCCCCCCCTCTAAGCTGACTGGGCCAAGCCAGCAAGTTCAGACTGGCTGAAGCATCCCTTCAAGCGACTCTCCTCCTCCCCCTCCCCCTCCCCCTCTCGCGACCGGCGGTTATGGTGTGGCCGTGTGTATGTATGTGTGTGTGTGTGTGTGTGTGTGCATGCATGGGAAGACACTCGAGTGAGTGCCAAAGCACAGCAAAACTGGGTGTGGGGCGGGCAACTGCAGGTGACAATCATTGTTCAGCCAGTCTGGATTCAAAAACAAAGCCACGGATTTGAGGGAGGGAAGGAGGGAGGGAGGGAGTTAGGGAGGGAGGGAGGGGAGAGAGAGAGAGAGAGAGAGAGAGAAACACACAGAGTTGGGGAGGTGTGTCTGTGTGTGCGCGCTTTACCTTTCAAAATTCTTGATTTTCTCTATCTTTTAAAAATCTTGGTAATGTCCTTCATTTATGCCCTCTTTAAAAGATTCATAGCATGTTTTGAAGGTGAGGCATGTGGTGAATAACACAATTATCCCAAAGGGGAAAAATAAAGAACATTGGTTTGTTGAGGCTCAATGACGGCTAGAAACAGTATACAGGAACTTGAAGACTTAATTTCCTGTTCCTGTCATGCAGCTTTTGCATGGCTGAAATTTCTGCTCCTGTTGTGTGGGAGATTGGTTGGGGCTGTGGAAACTGGAATGGAGCATGTTGCTTCTGGAATACTTACAGGAGTATAGTTTTCTCTTTCTTTCTCCCTCCCTCTCTGTTTCTCATCTCTCTCCTCCATGGCAAGAGCAGCAGTGTCAGTCAGTGTCTCGGGATAAAAGTTGTGCCCCCCCCCCATCCTCTCGTCTTGCCTTGAGTAGCCTCACACAGCACCAAACTTACCACCAAATTTATCATGCTTCACAAATGAGGAGGGGCCATTTGTGAAGCGCGCTAAGTTTAAAGGTGCTGCACAGCGTGTCTCCCCCCCATATTTCCATTGCCATGAGCAGCCTTGTGCTGCGTGGCACCTTTAAACTTTGCGCATTTTACAAATGAGGAGAAGGAGATTCAAGCACCATTACCACCACATTTGTGAAGCGTGCCTCCCCCCATATTTCCCTCGCTGCAAGCAGCCTTCCCAGCCTCGCTTCCCCAAGAGGGAAGCATAGTAGGCGGAGGAAAGGCAAGCTGTTGAGCCCCGGCCCAGGGCTTGCCATACCTGGGGTGGGGGATGAAGCAGCAGCACAACGGTAATGGCGATGGCAGCAATGGTGCCCAAGGAATGCAATGGCAGTGATTCTGGTGGCATCATGGCTTCCAGGACCAGCTCCCCACCCCGCCATCTGTCAGCTGTTTGTGTGGGTGAGGGGCGGGGCCAATGGGGAGGGGAGGGGCCAGCCAGGGGCGTGATTTGCCGGTTCTGTGAACTGTGCAGAATCATAACATCCGGTTCTACGGAACTGGACAGAACTGGTAGAAACCCACCCCTGATGTTACCTATTTTCTACTGGTGGATTAATCTAAATGTAATATAAACTGCCCCTTCATTACAAGGACACAGCTTTAAAGAGTGAAGTGTCCCCCCCCCAAGGGATCCTTGCTCCAGGCTACTTTAAAATGCTGTAAAGCCCAGTTCAGCTCCAGGAACACTTCCTGGAACTTCTTGTAGCACTGAGCTCCTTGGCTTTTATTTTGAAATCCAGCATTTGGGTTTCAAGAGTGCAGCTGGAGAAGCAGTGCTGGATTTTAAAAGGCAAGCAGTTCAGTGCTCCTTTGTTTTCTGAATGGATTTTATAGGAAGGAGGCTTAATTTCACTCACACATACCAGCCACTTCCCACTCGATCTACTTCATTTAGATCATGGAGGACGTAGTCAGCAACAGCAAAACTCAATATCTTCCAAATGGGATAGGTGCAGAAGGGCGGGAGGAGAGAAAGGGATTCTTGCTCCAGGCTTAAAGCCTGGGAGTTTGAGTAACGTATCTTCAGCCTCATCAGAGGCAAAAGGGCGGGAGGGGAAGGGGTGGGGCCAGCCAGGGGCAGAATCTTAACATCCGGTTCTATAGAACTGGTGGGAACTGGTAGAATCCTTCCCCTGCTTTAACATGAATGACAGCTTGAAGTCTTTTGTGGTATGTGTGGATCAGGCTATTTATCTTCTCAGATGGTAAAGCTGCCCTTTCTTCTTGGGAAAAAGCCTCCCATTCCTGTAAATTCTTGGGCTGTCTTGCATGAACTGCACATTTGAGATCTCCCCAGAGTGGCTCAATGATATTGAGGTCAGGAGACTGAGATAGCCATCCAGAACCTTCACTTTATTCTGTTTTAGCCAATGACAGGTCGACAGCCCAGCTTCTGGGCTGATGAATGCAAATTTTCCTCCAGTATTGTTTGATAGCATACTGCATTCATCTTGCCATCAATTCTGACCAAATTTCCTGTGCCTTTGCATCCCCAAAACATCAGCGATCCACCTCCGTTTTTCACAGTAGGAATGGTGTACTTTTCATCATAGGCCTTGTTGACTCCTCTCCAAATGTAGCATTTATAGTTGTGGCCAACAAGCTCAATTTTGGGCTCATCGCTCCAAATGACTTTGTGCCAGAAGGTTTGAGGCTTGTCTCTGTGCTGTTTGGCATATTGTAAGTGGGATACTCAGTGGTGAGATTCAATTTTTTTACTACTAGTTCTATGGGTGTGGCTTATTTAGTGGGCATTGCTTAGAGTCAATGGGTGTGGCTGGATGGGCATGGCTTGGTGACTGGGGTGGCGATGTGACTGGGGTGGTCATGTGACTGGGTGGGCATGGCTCGGTGGTCACATGACTGGCTGCATGGCTTGGTGGTCATGTGACTGGGTGGGTGTTGGCAACTCAATGTCACTCATGTCAAGGGGTGCCTTGCCTGGCCCCTCCCCTCCCAGCCATTCCTTGTCACACCCAGCCTCAACATATCTATAGTTCTGTAAAAATGTTGTTCACCTTTTTTTGACTTTATTATCTACGTACTATAGATGTACTTTCATGGACCACTGAAAGGAGGAAATGGCTCACATGCTTTGCCCAAGAGGGTGATAGGCAACAGGCTTTTAGGGGGCTAATAGAAAGAGGGGAGGCAATATATCTTCCAAAGCACCAGAAGGCAAACAATACATTTTCCAAAGCACCAGAAGGATGGAAACTGAACAGAGAGAAGCAACTAAAAGTAAGGAGAAACTTCCTGACAGTGAGAACAATTAACCAGTGGAATTGCTTGCCACCAGAAGTTTTGGATGCTCCAACACTGGAAGTTATTAACAAAAGACTAGACAGCAATTTCTCTGAAATGGTATAGAGTTCCCCCCAAGGTCCCTTCTAAGTGTTATTCTGTTATTGTGACACATTTCCCAGGTCCTCTATTCAGATTTTGGCATCCTCAGAGTTTTCCTGCCTGAGCAGGAGGTTAGACTAGAAGACCTCCATAGTCCTGTATTTAGCACCTGGAGAGGTGGGGGGCCGTATCATGAAATGGGAGCACAGCTCTGCTGTCTTTGAGCTGTGTCGCGCTCTGACTCCCATGCCTCTGCCCATTCCTCCAGGGATACAGGATCTGGAGCCTCTGGACTCAGACTGGTGTATTTTAATGCCATGTCTGTGGCTAATAAGGCATCCCTGCTCTGTGAGCTGATTGAGGAGGAGGCCGCGGACCTGTCCTGTATCACTGAGACCTGGTTGGGGTCAGAGGGAGGTGTCCCTCTGGTTGACTTATGCCCCCCAGGTTTTCAGGTTTTACATCAGCCATGAGCTCAGGGTAGGGGTGGTGGGGTGGCTGTAGTTATTCGGGAGACCTTGATTCCAAGGGAGGTCACTGTTCCACAGATAGGCGGGTGTGAGGCTCTCCTCCTGAGGTTGGGGCCTGGGGGTTGGTTGGGCCTGTTGCTTACATACCTGTCCCCCAGCTGTGTGACCACAGCCCTGCCTGGGCTGCTTGATGCCCTCTCGGGAGTGGTGGTGGAGTTCCAAGCCTTTTGGTCTTGGGTTACTTTAACCTGCCCTCCCTGGGGGGAGTGTCAAGCTTGGCTCAGGAGTTCATGGCTTCCATGACAGCTATGGGCCTGACCCAGCCAATACAGGGCTCTACTCATGAGGGGGGTAACACACTCGACCTTGTTTTTATCTCAGAACAGTGGCATAGTGATCTAGGGCTGGGCACCTTGAATGCCCAGCCCGTAGCATGGTCAGATCACTATCTCCTATGGCTGGTCTTCCAGCAGGCTGCCCCACACTGCTGGGATGAGGAACCACTGAGATGGTTCCGCCCCAGATGCCTGATGGACCCTGAGAGGTTCCAGGCAGAACTGGGGTCTCTGCCCGCCTCCCTTATCCACAGCTTGGCCGAGGTGCTGGTGACTGCCTGGCAACAGGCTGCCACTGAGGCTCTTGACCGAGTTGTCCCCTTGTACCCCCTCACTCGTTGCAGATCCCGGGTAGCTCCTTGGTTCACAGAGGAGCTCCGGGGGATGAAGCGGCATAGGAGGGGTTTAGAGAGCAGGTGGAGGGGTTGAACTCTAATTGGAAGTGGTCTGAGGAGTGGAGTACAAGGAGTCTGGCCAATATCATCTGGTCTGAGTTTGATCCTGTTTCTGAGGATGAAGTGGACAGGATTATGTGACGGCTGAGTTCCACCACATGTTTGTTGGACCTATGCCCTTCCTGGATGGTATATGCCTCCAGGGAGGTCACGTGCGGCTGGCTCCAGGCAGTGGTTAATGCTTCACTGAGGGAGGGTTCTTTCCCCGCCACCTTGAAAGAGGCGGTGGTGAGACCCCTCCTGAAGAAGCCTGCTCTGGACCCAGGCGTTTTAAACAACTTTCGTCCAGTCTCCAACCTTCGTTTTTTGGTGAAGGTTGTTGAGAGTGTGGTGGCTCAGCAGTTTCCGCTTTTCCTGGAGGAAGCGGACTATCTAGATCCGTATCAATCGGGCTTCCGGCCTGGGTATAGCACGGAGACAGCATTGGTCGCACTGGTGGATGATCTCTGGAGGGCTCAGGACAGGGGATTTTCCTCTGTCCTGGTCCTATTGGATCTCTCAGCGGCTTTCAATACCATCGACCATGGTATCCTATTGCGGCGCCTCGGGGGGCTGGGAGTGGGAGGCACTGTTTTGCAATGGTTCTCCTCCTATCTCTCGGGGCGTTCACAATTAGTGTTGGCAGGGGGCAGAGGTCGACCCCGAGGGCTCTCACTTGTGGGGTCCCTCAGGGGTCGGTCCTCTCACCCCTCCTGTTCAACATTTCTATAAAGCCACTGGGTGAGAACATCCATGGTTTTGGGGTGAGGTATCATCAGTACGCTGATGATACCCAGTTGTATATCTCCACCCCAAACCAAATCAGTGATGCCCTCTCCATGATATCCTGTTGTCTGGATGCGGTACAGATCTGGATGGGCAGGAACAAACTACAGCTCAATCTGGCTAAGACGGAGTGGCTGTGCATACAGGCATCTCGGACCAGTCAACAGATTCCACCTTTGGTCATAGGGGGAGAGGTGTTGTCCCCTGTGGACAGGGCACGAAACCTGGATTCACGGCTCAGTTTGGAGGAGCAGGTGGGGGCTGTGACCAGGGGGGCTTTGCCCAGGTTCAGCTGGTTTGACAGATACGCCCCTATTTGGACCGTGATGCCCTTTGCACGTTCACTCATGTACTTGTCACGTTCGGACTTGACTATTGCAACGCTCTCTATTTAGGACTGACCTTGCATTCCATCCGGAGGTTTCAACTGGTGCAGAATGCGGCCGTGCAGGTTGAGATGAGAGTTTCCTGGTACTCCCATGTTACGCCCCTCCTGCGTGAGCTGCATTGGTTGGCGGTTGCCCTCCGAGTAAAATTCAAGGTGTTGATATTAACATTCAAAGTCCTTCATGGCTTGGGTCCGGGGTATTTGTGGGAGCATCTCCTGCCAACATCAAATGCTGATCGCCCTGTGCAAGTGCACAGAGTGGGACTCCTCAGGGTGCTGTCCGCAAGACAGTGTTTGCTGGCAGTGCCCCGGGGAAGGGCCTACTCTGTAGCGGCTCCAGCCTTGTGGAATCAACTGCCCTTGGGGCTCCATTTGACCCTGGATCTCCGCTCTTTCCATCACGATCTGAAAACTTGGCTGTTTGAACAGGCCGGGCTGGACTGACCTCTTGGGGGTGGGGTTAAACTGATTTGATTTGGGCTTTTCAGGTTTAATTTGTTTTTAATATATTAATTGATTGTATTTTTTAGTTGTGAGCCGCCCTGAGTCCTTTTGGAGAGGGGGTGGCATACAAGTCCAATAATTAAATTAAATTAAATTAAATTAAATTAAATTAAATTAAATTAAACTAAACTAAACTAAACTAAACTAAACTAAACTAAACTAAACTAAACTAAACTAACTAAACTAAACTAAACTAAACTAAACTAAACTAAACTAAACTAAACTAAACTAAACTAAACTAAACTAATGCTCTGGACTATTGACAAGCCCTGAAAAATACCTGGGCAAAAGAAAGGCAGTAAAATCACCCTAGGTGTAGGGACAGTGCAAAATATTAATATATGATAAATAATAGAACAATTAAAATAATAGCAGAGATCTCCTGACTTCGGATTTTCTTTCTTTTCTCTTCTTTCCTCCTTTTCTTCTCTCTCCTCTTTCTTCTCTCCTATTTTTCTATGAGCTCTTTCTGATCTCGACTTCTTCCCTCTTTCTTGCTCTTTCTTTCTCTCTTTCTTTCTCTTCCTTCCTCTTTCTTGCTTTCTTTCTTTCTTTCTTCCTATTTTTTCTTTCTCTTTCTTTTTCCTCTTATTTTCTTTCTTTCTAAGACTCTTCTATTGCACTTCTTCTTGCCCTTCCTTCCTTCCTTCCTTCCTTCCTTCCTCCCTCCCTCCTTCCCTCCATTCCTTTACTTCCTTGTCTTTATCGCTCTCTCTCAAACAGACATACACCTTTTCTGGGAAGAACTTATTGGGTGAACTCCAGAGCAGCGAGCGGTAGGACAATGAAGAAAGCAGCAGCCCCAGAACACCCCTTTCGAAGCACATGGGTCGCAGTGGTGGGTGGGCATGGCACAGATATGGGAAGCCCCAGAAAATCCTGGCCTCCCATTCTGGGCACAACAGGGGTGGTGGCTATGGGGAGCAGTCACAGGAGTTCACTTTCTCTGCGCTGCTGGGGCTGAGAGGGGTTTGGATGCACCCCAAAAGGGGGGGAGAAAGCTAATGGCTTTCTGTTCATTTTCTCCCTGCTGCTGGGGCTGAGAGGGGCATGGACGCACCCCGAAAGGGAGGCAGAAAGCGAATGGCTTTCCATTCACTTTCTCGGCACTGCTGGGGCTGAGAGGGACATAGAAAAGCCCTAGGTGGTGGTGGGGACGCCCAGAAAGGGCCGAGGCAGTGAGGGGAGGCAAGTAAGACCCCGGGCACTGGGCAAGGGCATAGCACAACTCGCAGGCTTACCTGTGAACAGGCAGATCAGGGCTGCTCAGTTGGAGTGCAGGCACCACATGGGGAAGTCAGGTTAGGCAAGCCACAAGGGCCCAGCGTGCCACATAGGAAGGGAGGAGTGGTTGCGTGGGAAGAGCGGTGTGTGTATGAGAGATGCACGCGTGAGTGAGCATTGGGTGGGAGGGGAAACTGATTGACTGGTGACCAGGGAACTGCTTCAGAGGCATGGCCAGACAGAAGTTGTTACCGGTTCTGTGACCCATACCTAATTACAGCTACTGATTCTCCAGAACCAGTGCGTACTGGTTGAATACCACCTCAGGGGATACTTTGTGGCATTTGCTTTATTCTGGTGACTTGACCATGCAGCCCATCTTTCTTCCAGTGGCTCCTTATTGTGCATCTTGAAACAGTCACACCACATGTTTTCAGAGAGTCCTGTATTTCGCCAGAAGTTATTTGTGGGCTTTTCTTTGCATCCCAAACAATTTTCCTGGCAATTTTGGCTGAAATTTTAATTGGTCTTCCTGACCATGGCTTGGTTTCAACAGAACCTCTCATTTTCCACTTCTTGATATGTTTGAACACTGCTGATTGGCATTCTCAATTCCTTGGATATCTTTTTATATCTCTTTCCTCTTTTATACAGTTCAACTAACTTTACCCACAGATTCTTCGACAATTCTTTCACTTTCCCCATCACTCAGAAGCCAGAAACATCGGGGCAGCACTGGATGAAAGTTGCAAGGGTCTGTCAGGAGTCCAGGAACTCACTGAACTTTTGTACACAATCACTAATTACAAGCAAACAGATCACAGGTGTGGATGGTATTCTTTAACAGCCATTCCAGCACCTTTGTGCCAACCTGTGTGCATGTTATCAGGCCAAAATCAACAGGGTATGTAAACTTTTGATCAGGGTCATTTGGGTAGTTTCTGTTGTCATCATGATTTAAAACTAGTAAACACCATTGTTTGATAATAAATGGCTTCATCCATACACTAACCATGAGTGAAAGAAAAGTTTTTGTGTTATCATTCATATTCTCTGAAAAATGGCCAAGAAATCATAAATTCTGCCAGGGTTTGTAAAGTTATGAGCACAACTGTATAATCTTTGCAAGATAAGAATGGAATGCACTTTCAGGTCCAAACTGCTGCACTGCTCTTTCAAATTTCTCCCCCCCCTTCTGTTCATGGAAACTCTAAAACAAGCATAGAAATGTTGTATGAGTTGGTGTTTTTAATTTATATAACACAACTACTTCAGGAGCTACATGGATTATGTTTAATTACATTGGTTGCAGTTCAAGTTGCTGGATGTCACCCTTCAAGCTAAGCAGGGAATAGAACATGGTAACAATGGACCGACCAATTTTGGGTTAGAAAGATCTTTAAGGAGATCTTTAAGGAGAGAGAGTTAGTGCACACCAGAATAGGCTAAGGATCACATCAAAAATTCCAGAAGCACATAGACCACCCACTCCAAAGAATGAATCTGAGGTGCCCCTTGATTTGTGGAATGACCCTTATTTTTAGTAAAGTAAATAAAAAAATAAATACGAACAAACCTTGAAAATCTCTCAGAACTATTCTAAAGATCAACTTATTCCTAGCAAAATTCTGAAAGATATTCTGAATCTCTTTCTTATGCCCTGCCTTTCTTTTACTGAGCGATGTCTTATTTTGACAGGGATGTTGCGAAGCTCATGGGATCAATGGTGGGATTCAATTTTTTTTTACTACTGGTTCTATGGGCATGGCTTGGTGGCTGTGGTGTGGCATGGCAGGCGTGGCTTTCCCACCCTGCTTGAGGGGAAGGATACAGTAAAATTTCCATTCCCATCCACTCCAGGGGAAGGATACCGCAAAATCTCCCTTCCTTCCCCAATCATAGCAGAAGGTTACTACAAAATCCCATTCCCTCCCCACATGTGCAGAGTAACAAAAGAAGACTCAGCCGATCATCTGGGACTCAGGAGGCAGAGAATAGATGGGGTGGACCAGTGAGAGGTGGTATTTGCGGGTTCTCCAAACTACTCAAAATTTCTGCTACCAGATCTCCAGAACTGGTCAGAACATGCTGAATACCACCTCTGCGTGGGGTGCAGGAATTTAATCACTTGATTTTTGTATTCATGCATATTTTATCTTGTTCTTGATTAGCTATTGCCCACTATTCTGATTATTGTTTTGTATATCCTATTGATGTGGTGATAGAAGAAAAAAGTCAGAACCACAAATAGGGCAAAAAAATCCCTATGCACTAAAACCAAACAATTAGATTTCATTCAAGGGATATGGTGTGAAAATCAGTTTCATTTTTTCATTAGCTGCTCCTTCTTATTCAGATTAGGTCTCAGAACAATGATATAGCATTTGGGGAAAAATATGCAGAGCAGTAATCCAGCTGCTGAGGCCAAAATGGAAAAGATCTCCACAGCCACCATGTATTTTCCCTTGGTACTCAAATAGGTGGGAACAAATGATACCCAGACACTGCAAAAGACCAACATGCTGAAGGTGATAAATTTGGCTTCATTAAAGGTGTCAGGCAAATTCCTAGCTAGGTAGGCCACAGTGAAACTGACAGCAGTCAAGAACCCCAGAAAGCCAAGCACGGTACAAAACATAACGGTTGAACCTTCATTACATTGTAGAACAATTTCTTCAGCCATGGAGTGCATGTCAGAATCTGGGAAGGGAGGAGAATTTGTGAGCCACACCACACAAATACAGAATTGTGTCAACGAGCAAGATAGGAGAATAGAGATAGCCAGCCTCTTCCCAACCCATTTTCTCATTTTGGATCCAGGCTTGGTGGCCATGAAAGCAAGGACCACTATGATTGTTTTCCCCAATATACAAGAAAGAGCTACAGAGAAGATGATGCCAAAAGCAGTTTGTCGCAAGAGACATTTCACTTGGGTAGGTTGCCCAATAAAGAGCAAAGTGCAAAGGAAAGAGAGCAGGAGAGCAACAAGAAGGCTATAAGTGAGGTTCCTGTTATTGGCTTTCACAATAGGTGTGTCCTGATATTTCATGAATATCCCGAGCACCACAGCTGAGGTGACAGCAAAGGAGACTGCAATCACTGCCAAAGAAATCCCCAAAGGTTCTTGATAAGTTAAATAAATTATTCTTTTTGTAAGGCAACTATCCTTATCCTTGTTTGGATATTGATCCTCTGCACAAGGGAAACAGTCATCCAAGTCTGAAAAAGAAGCCATTCATAAAAACTTTATGTCATCATTTCATTTCCATTATGTTCCAACTTTAAAGAATTATGTAGACTTAATGAGATCCCAATTTGATTACTGGAATGACCTTAATATGATGCTGCCCTTGAAGACCATTTCAAAAGCATAACTGGTTTGCGATGCAGTACACATGCCCTTTACCAACCTATTTCTATTACTCTGCTTTAGCTATACTGGCTCCTAGTAGCTTACTCTATACAATTCAAATTTCTGAATATTACCATTAAATCCCTGCATGTCATTGGGTCAAATAATGGGTGGGATCACATTTCTTCAACAATATCTGTCTTTCTCAATAAGTCTGGTGTGTGGTAATATTCCATATCTTTTGTGTTAAATATTGTCATTTGTGAGTTCAGAGTTGTATCTAGTCTGTAATGTGCAGCCTTTTCCAATACTTTTCCATCCTAATTACATGGGTTCACTACCATTTTTGTCTTTCAATTTATCATTGTAGCAGGTTTGGAGAGCCTTATTGTTCCCCTAAAGTATTAGTCTAGAATTGGGGTTGAGTCAGGAGCCTGATTTGTTTGGTATCTGGTGGCAAGGGTGATTTAGAATAGAGTAGAGTAGAGTAGAGTAGAGTAGAGTAGAGTAGAGTAGAGTAGAATTCATTGTTGTTCATGTGTGTTGGACAAACAAGGAATTTGTCTTTGGTGCACATTGAAAAATATTCGTGTTTCTAAAGATTGTCACATAGGTTTAATTATATGAGATATGCAATCATATACATTCCAGAATCAATCTTTCACTATATCAATCAATCATTTGGATAGAATAGGAATTAAAAACAAATAAAACCTATGGAAAAATTACAAATGCAAAATTACCTTTATTTCCAAAAAAATAAACAAATGTTTCTGAAAAAGAACTATTTATAATTTTTGAGAGAAACATAAGGGATAATTCAAATGTGAGGAATCTATTAATACTCCAAGTCAGAATGCAATGATTGATTTTATCTTTAAGTAGCTCACTGAAGTATGAAAAAAATCCAAATGTTTCATTCATCTCAATATCAATATGTTGTAAAGCTCAGCCCCCATATATGTTTATTGTGTCATTGATACATTTAATGTATGACTTACAACAGTTCATTTAGTAACTGTTAGAAATTACAATGGCACTGAGAAAAGTGACTTATGACTGTTTTTCACAATCACAACCATTGCAGCATCCTCATAGCCACATGTAAAAATTCAGACATGTGGAAACTGACTTGGTTTTTATATTTGCAGAGTTCTGGGGTCATGTGATCTCTTGGTGAGACCTCCTGAAGACCAAGTCCATCTAGATTCACTTTACAGCTGGTTACTAACTTAACAACTGAACTGATTCACTTAAGAACTGTAACAAGAGAGGTTTTAAAATAGTGCAAAACTCAATTCACAAATGTCTCATTTAGCAACAAATGTTTTCAGATCAATTGTAGTCAAAACTCGAGGGCTACCTGTATTCCTTTGCTTACCCAATTGGTCTGCTATCTTCCCTTCTGGACATAGTTTACAGTCATAACAACAGGATAATTTTCCTTCCACTTTTATCTTGCTATGGCCAAGAGGACATTCCTTGTTACAGATGGAAAGAGGTAAAGCCTGTTGATAAATAAAAGCAGAATTTTTTTTTTGAATTTTTTTTTCATCAACTGTAGTGACGACATTGAAGAGTTTCATCACACAAACTCTTCATATTTAATCCAAACATCCATGATGCATTTTCCAGTTTTCTTCCAGATGTAAACTCCCTACCATATCTTTAACAGCTTCCTATTTCATACTTACTATTTTAATGATTGATTAATCATCCCATTAATTGTATTGTAAAGATCACTTTGGAGCAATGTCTAAGAAGCTGATGTGGGAAAATATTTATCTTGAAACCCCACTGAGTTTGCCCTCCTTGAGGTCCCATTTTGTTCTTGGTGTCAATTCAAATTAAATATCGATATTATGGTCTTTCAACAGGTGTGATAAAAAAAGAAGTATTGTAAAATGGATAGTTTATTATAGCAAAATTATTAGGCCATGAAAAGGGAAAAAATGAGAATTACCTGGTTAAACATGAGAGGCCAAACAGCTTCCTTGGTAGAAATGGTGAGTAGCTTTTCTGGGGGAACCAGGGGGTCAGTCTTTCCAATTTGGGCTTTTACAAAGGACTTGTTTGGAAATGTGACCCAGCTGAAAATATCAAATCCAGTTTCTAATTCCCCATGGGGGCCAAAAGAAATCTGTTCTCCAGCATTGTTGTTAAAGGAGACTTGTTGCAAAAAATGGTAGAGCTAACAGAAAAAGAAAAAGAGAGAGAGAAAGAGAAAATAGGAAAATTATCAGGACTCTTGGAAGGGGGTGTGAAAATTTCAATTTATTTCTTTCAATTTGGCCTATGCTTAATGAAAAATCAGCTAGTCAATTTCACCTCAGTCCACACAACTTCAACTTGGAAAAGAAATATATTTGTATTAAATGCATTTTCTATTCTCAGCTGAAAAATTGTCATATTTTTCCCCAAACGCCATCACTCTGATAAACAAATAACTCCCTCAACACTGTCCAACTATTTACAAAGTCTGTATTACTATTAATATTAATCTTCTTATCACTCATTATCGCCTATCCCCTCCCACTTGTGACTGTATGACTGTAACTTTGTCATTTGTATCCTTACAATTTATATTGACTGTTTCCTAGTATGATTTGATTGCTTACTGTACCCTATGACTGTTATAGAGTGTTGTACCTTTTGATTCTTGACAAATGTATCTTTTCTTTTATGTACACTGAAAGCATTTTCACCAAGACAAATTTCTTGTGTATCCAATCACACTTGGCCAATAAAGAATTCTATTCTATATGAGAATTCCAACAAAAAATCAAGAGTGGGCTGAATTTGAAAAATCACTTTGGTTTGATGGAGCATTCGAGAAATAGTGAATTGGGTTTTGTGACATAAAATATAGGCAAGATATAACTCAATGACATAGAAAATTCTAGGACAAGATGGCTTTTAATTCCATATAGGGGTGATTCCAGATATTACCTTTGAAAAAAATAAACCAAACTTGAATTTTCTTGGTGCGATTCATTGCTTTGCTATTCCCTTGAAGTAACACTATTCCTATTTTCATAAGATTTCTTATTATTTTTTATTATTATAATTTGCTTCAAATCTTAATGTCTAAGGAGATTCTCAGTATTCAAACATTGGTTATACCTAAAGCTTTTTTTTTCAAAAGGCAACTAAATTTTTTTTCATTGAACATGTTTTGCTTCTGATCCAAGAAGCTTCTTCAGTTCTGAATTGAAGCAAAACATTTTTAAGAAAAACAAAGAAAGTTCAGTTGCCTTATGAAAAAGCACCTTTGGTATTTTTCAATCTCAGTAACTTCAAAACTCTGCTGGTGAAAAATAATAGTGGTATTCAAAAGCATAGTAGTTTTCAAGCTTCTACATTAAAATGGTCAAATATAATGGGTTGAATAAGATCTTGCACATATTATTTTAGACTTAAAATAAAGCTGGTATGTTACATATTTCTAACTGTCTCAACATTTAACCTTTCAAGACTATTTGAAAACCGTTATAATAGTTAAAACAAAAGAAAAAAAAACAAAAAAACTAAAACCCAATTTCCTATTCGTATTTTTAATTTTCCCCAAATTTTTCATTACACAACATTACTTGCCAAGGTGATTGGAGGAAGAGCATCCATTTCCTCTCATCCATTTTTTGACCTCCTTTGACTTTGGAGGAGAACATGGCCTTCAGAGCATGTGCCACAGCATAGATTGCATTGTAGATGCTGTAACTATGTGCATTCATGGTGGTCACAAAGACAGAATTAGGAAGAGTCTCCAGCTTTTCTTCTCCAGTACAAATCCTTTCAGCATTCCCATCTGTAACATCACTGGGGAATGAGCATTCAAATGCATCTTTCCAGAAATCCCTAATAAATCCGTCATTTTTCTCTAGGTTTGGGTTTCTCTTCTGCATAAATTGTTGGAATCCAGTCAGCTCTTTTGAATGAATTGCAAAGGAAAGTGCGCCATGGAGAAAATCAATAGGTAATTGTCTTTGCATAAGAATGGATGTGAATTCCATCTGGGCTGACATGATCCAAACTTTGGACTTTCTCTCCTTTGGAATATTGTCGTCATTGAAAAAATAGATAATTACTCTCAAAGGCACCATGCCTGTAATTTCAGCACTTAAGATAACTGCAATGACTGTACTCCCCATGATCACTTTGAATTTTTTACCTGCATTTTCTACCCACTCAGCAGCTGCATTACCATATATCACCTGAGGAAAACATTCTATAAAGTCAAAGCAGATTCCTCTCTCTGAAAACATGGAAAGTCCCTTTTGAATGAACCTGTCCTTATCTTCCTCAAACAGAGAAACTAACCCAACCCAGGTCCATCCAAAATGCAACAATAAGTGCAGTATTGCTTTCAATTGCTGTGTTTCTTCTGGGAACATCCATTTGACAAACATTGCTGTTTCTTTATTTACCAAAGGAGCTGATCCATAAGAGATCTAAATGGAAAAAGCAGAAGAGCATTGCAATGAATAGTCTCAATAATACTAATATTATTAATAATAATAATAGCAGCAGCAGCAACAACAACAAAAATAAAAAGCAAAGCATGTGTGTTTATTTAACGCAATCTCAGGGTTTGAGTGGGATACCAAAATAGGATGTTCAAAATTAATTTTACATGACATCTGCAATTTAACTCAAAAAGGAAAAAGGGATAGTTCTTTCAAGATATTCTTCATGTCTTATACCTTAATCATAGTCTTGCATCAAATATTTCATTTCAATTACCCAACTTTTGAATGTAATTAATAGCTGGTGAACTTCTTATATTGATCCACTTTTGTGTCTCACCTGGGAAAATTTGTAGTTGCACAGAGTGATTGCCATGTTGCGACAAGTGTTACTACGGGCTCCTCCAATGACAACTATTGTGTTGGTCTGATCATTGCATTTGTAGTTGGGTATAAAATTATCCTTTGTAGATAGAAATTCCATTGCTAAATGATAAGTTGTACTTTCCACAGGAGAGTCAGTAGCAATATGGAAACCAAGGCTAACATTAGGTAAAATCCCAGAATGTTCATTGATCTCCTTTACAGCAAATGCCAGAGCCAAAGTATGTTGGTAGGTATGAGTGATGAACCTTCAGCGACAGTTAGAAACTATGTCAATATATTTCAGTTTTAGAATTGGGCAGCTCCTTTAATTTATACATATGTTTAATTTCTACATGTAAATTATACATATATAAGGATATAAATTAGTGCTTATTGTTTGTTCTGGACACCTGCAATTTGTTCACTAACAAATAGCCCTACACTGAATCAACTAGGAAATACTGACCAAGTTGTGATTACTTAACATTGAGCTAAGGTAGCATTTAGTCAGACCCCATTTGAAATAATTTATTCACTTCTGGAGATCTTACTTAAGAAAATGTATTCATAAGATTGAGTGAGTCCAGAGATGGGCAACAAAACTGGTGCAAGGTTTGAGGGACAAAATATAACAGGAAATATTAGCAGAAGTGAAGACATTCAGCCTAGAGGGAAGAAGAATAGGCTGACTGAAACCCTTCACTATATTAAAGAGTGTGAATAAGATACTAGAAGCAGTATTCTCAATATTAATTAATACATAAGAACGCGGGAGCGTAATCTCACAGTGACAGGAGGGGAGTTCAAAACTAATTTTATTATTTCACAAAATGACTGGTGGAACCATAACTAATTTCCAGAGAAGGTGATGCATCAGTCATCAGTAACTGAATTTAAATTCTGCTGGGAATAAATATATGACATCAGAGAAAAAATATTCTGCCATCAGTTTCCTATGTCTCTATCTGATTTCAATATTATCTCTATCTTATCCATGTTTTCTGAGAGAGTTAATCCAGTTCTCTTTTCACACCCTAGACGTATAATAGCCTAAAATACTGTATGAACTAGAGTGTTTCTCTTTTATATCTGAATGATATGAGAGGCAAAGAGCTCTCCAAAAAGTTTCTGCAATATTTAGATTAGTCAAACTTTTTTTACTTTCAGCAAAGGACTTTATTAAAAGAAGGACGTTTGCTGAGGAGAATGGAATTCATATATTTTATGATTAAAGTAATAATATTCATCTCAATTTCAACATCATTATTAGGATATTTAAAAAGTACTAAATATGGCCACTGGAAGAGGTCATAACAATTTACTAGCAGTCAATATCTTTAACCATAAAAATGGTAGAAAACACAGCTTTTATGTTGCAATGTGGGAGAAGAGGAGATTGTGGTATGAGGAGGAGGAAAAGAAGTAGGATACTTACAGGTACTGATCAAGGACTTCAGAAGAAGGAAGGCTTTGAAAAGTGATCTCATTTGTTAGAAATAAAACCTGATAAATAATAGCAGCAATGATTAAATCTCCAGACTGATAATATTTATGAACAATTGGAAGAGGACTACTAAGTTTGCAGGTGCAGGGAGGAGAAATGCACATCATAGTTGGAAAAAAAGTAAAACCAATGTTCTGAATACAGCCAACTCATTGTAATATATAGTCATTGTAGATTTCAAACAGTAGCTCCTTTGTTACCATTCAACTGAGGACTACTTATTAATTGTATCTAAAGTTAAGATAATGAATATTATCTACAGTTAACTGAATAGCAGAGCTGTAAGGGACCTTGGAGGTCTTCTAATGAAATATCAAGGGGAGTGCTAACTTTCTCTCCTTTCATACAATACAGTACAATACAATACATGAAATACATGTATGTATGTATTTCTAAGTAGACATTAATAGAATGCAATGTCTTAATCCAAAGTCATAGTTTTTACAGTGTTTGCTGGAGTTCCCTTAAGATTTAGAAAAGAAGAAACAATAACAATCCTTAATTACTATTCAGTAAGATTCTTTGCACAGGTGCTTTGAGAAATCTCAGAAAGAAACATGTTTATCATATCTCAATAGACACTGCAAAACTGCTATGAATCTTTGGAAGATGGAAAGAAAAAATGGGGGAATGAGAGTTCTTCTGCACAGAAGAAAAAGCACAACTTTTGAAAAAAAAAGAATGGAAATAGATCTGTTGAGGTCATTTTTCTCAATAATTTTATTTAATACTTAGCCCTTTGCTGAACACAACACTTTGGTTTTTAAAAAAACAATTTTAAATTGTTCTGGTTTTAAAGCTTTATTTTATTGATTAAATTGTACACCACCCAGAAGTACCTCTCTGAAGGAGATGAGAAAAAGGAATTGTGAAATAATCAAAGGACAATAATTAATTAATTAGGGATTTTATTTGTAAAGGGGTACTATAACAATTATTCAGGTTCTAGAAAGAGATCATTTTGGAATGTCAAAGATGAAGTCCTTAAGAAATGAAGTTCTAGGATGGGAGTTGAGCCTGTTATGGTGGATGTATCAGCATTTTCTGAGTGCTCTTTCTGCTATCTTTTTTTCTCAAGATCCTTCAGCAATCAAGAGAATGTTAGAGAACATCAAAATATCAAAATAACTTTTGGGAGTTTTCTTTTTCCATTCTTTTTTTCTTTTTCTTTCATTTTTTCTTTTCCTTTTCTTTTCCAACTAACAAATATACGTAGGAAACCCACTACAATAGTAACAGGGGATTTCAACTACCCTGACATCAATGGGAAGACTAATTCTGCACCAAGGGAGAAATCAAATAAGTTCCTAACCAACTTAGCTTACAACCTTTTTATCCAAAAGTTAGAGGATGGAACTAAAGGGACAGCCATACTGTACTTAATTCTTACAAACAGAGAAGAAGTGATAGAGTGAGTTGAAACTGCAGGAATCTTGGGTGAAAGTAACTATGTCATACTAGAAATCAATATAAAGCAGTAGAACATGATGATACCAAGAGTCCTAGATTTTAAAAGAGCTGATATTGAGTTAAATATTGCATGAATAACTACATGTACTTAATAAGATAGACAATGGTCCATATACGATTAGGGATAGAAAGAGGAGAAGAAATAAGGATACAGAAACACATAATGGCTAAACAATCTAATGTTTTTAATTTATATAACAGAACTACTTCAGGAGCTACATGGAGTATGTTTAATTTCACTGGTTGCAATTCAAGTTGCTGGATGTCATACAAGTTAAGCAGGGCACAGAATATGGTAGATATGGACCAGTTATGGGTTAGAAAAATCTTCAAAGAGAGAGATTAGTCAAAAAACTGAGTTAGTGTACACTAGAATAGGCCAAGGATCAAGTTTAAAAAACTGATGTTCCAGAAGCACATAGATCACCCACACTAGAGAATGAATCTGAGGTTGATGCAAATTTTCTTGCAAGCTGCAGGTACTGGCAGCAAGGGGGCAGGGCTCATTTAAGCTGTTGACACCATTATTTTTAAGGAAAGAGTACCATGTGTCAGCTTAGCTCTAGAAATTTCACAAAATGTCCTGAGGATGGGGGCTGTATGTGTTCAAGACCTTGATTGGGTGACTTCACTTGTCTGGCTGAAAAGAGATTGAGTTTGACATTATGTTCACATAATTCTTCTGTTTCTCTAGAGAAGCAGAGAAGATGATGAAACATATAGCCATGTTATTGCTTTCTGTCATGCTTTCAAAGTTGACAGGTGAAAAATAGGAATCCCTCACCTTTTTGAAATGACCTTTATTTTTAGTAAAGTAAATAAAAGTAAATGTGAACAAACTTTGAAAATCTCTCAGAACTATTCTAAAGATCAACTTATTCCTAGCAAAATTGAGGAAAACATATTTCCTGAGTAATGTCTTATTTTGACAGGGATGTGGTGAAGCTCACCTAGAGTACTGCATCCAGTTTTGTTCACCACATTACAAAAAAGATGTTGAGACTCTAGAAAAAGTACAGAGAAGAGGAACCAGGATGATTAGGGGACTGGAGACTAAAACATATGAAGAACAGTTACAGGAACCGGGCTTGGCTAGTCTAGTAAAGAGAAGGACCAGGGGAGAATATGATAGCAGTCTTCCAACATTTGAGGTGCTGCCGCAGAGAGGAAGGGGTGAAGCTATTTTCTAAAGCTCCTGTAGGCCAGACAAGGAATAATGGATGGAAACTGAACAAGGAGAGATTTAACCTGGAAATAAGGAGAAACTTTCTGACAATGAGAACAATCAACCAATGGAACACCTTGCCCTCAGAAGTTGTGGGAGCACCATCACTTGAGATTTTCAAGAAGAGATTGGACTGCCATCTGTCAGAAATGATGTAGGGTCTCCAGCGTGGGTGGGGGGGTTGGACTAGATGACTTACAAGGTCCCTTTCAACTCTGATTATCTATTATCTGCTGAAGAAATCAACAGCAACGTTTTATACAGTGCTTGGCTTTCTGTGGTTCTTAACTGCTGTTAGTTTTACTGTGGTCTTCCTAGCTAGAAATGTACCCGACAGCTTTAATGAAGCCAAATTTATCACCTTCAGCAGGTTGGTCTTTTGCAGTGTTTGGGTGTCATTTGTTCCCACCTATCTGAGTACCAAGGGAAAATACATGGTGGCTGTGGAGATCTTCTTCATTTTGGCTTCAGCAGCTGGATTTCTGGGCTGTAACTTTTTCCCAAAATGCTATATCATTATTCTGAGACCTGATCTAAACAAGAAGATGCAATTAATGAAAATGATTTCAACAACAGACCCTCTGTATAAAGCTGAATTGGTTACTTTTAGCACACAGGTTTTTCCCAGTTTGTGATTGTGTATTCTTCCCTCCATTACCACATCAATATGACATGCAAATCAATTGTACTGAGAAATTCACTTCATAACCTAGACCAGCGGTCGCCAACCAGTGGGCCATGGCTGAGTTTGCTTGCTTGCAAATTTTATGAGTTTGCTTGCAAGCAAATTTTATGTGACAGACTGAGCTAGCCGATGGCAGATAGATAGATCTCTGAATGAATCTGTGATTCTGTGAGCAACTCAATCTGCCTGCCTGCTTTTAGATAAAAGTTGCTCTTTTTTAATAAAAAAATTCAATATTTACATACATGGTGTGTTGTGAGTTAATTTTGTGAGTTTGCTTGCTAACAAATTTTATGAGTTTGCTTGCAAGCAAATTTTATGTGACAGATTGAGCTAGCCATTGGCAGATAGATAGATCTCTGAATGAATCTGTGATTCTGTGAGCAACTTAATCTGCCTGTCTGCTTTGCCTAATTTTGGGGCAAAGTTGCTCTTTTTTAATAAAAATAATCAATATTTATATAAATATTTATAATATTTACATACAAGCCATGCCCAGCCAGTCACATGACCACCAAACCACACTCACAAATTAGGTCACACCCACAGAACTGGTTAGTGGTCCCTGGGATCTAAAATTATGAGTTTGGTGGTCTCTGAGGTCCAAAAGGTTGGTGATCCCTGACCTAGACAACTGCCCTGTATCTTTTCCTTGAAATGTTAGATGATTATTCTGAGCCCTAATCAGAATAGGAGGCAACAGTTAATCAAGAAGAAGATATTAAAAATATTTTACTGATATCATGTGCATTAGTGTTAAAATGAATGGATTTAAATCTTACATCTAATAAGCTTCACAACATCCTTGTAAGGTAAGTAAATGCCTATTTTATATCATTCATAACATGAAACGCATTCCTGGTACCTGTGAAGCCAAAAATTTATCATTTTTGTGGGTGTTTTGTGATGCTGTTAATAAAAAAATAAAGGATAACATGAGAGCCTTATTTGCCACTTCTCCCAATATTCTCCCTAATCATACAGGAAAGTTCAAATTAGCATCCCTTTCCACAATTCTGAAAGTTTGAGAGCCACTTTGATGCAGCAGGTTAGGTGCTAGGCCAGAAGCAATGGAGTCAACTGTTCTTTTTCTCCTTTAGTCATGAAAGCCTAGGTGATATGTTGTTCTGCAACTGGGGAGACATGTTTGAAGTTGATGATGTTGGAGATCTTCTAAGCTTCCCTGAGAATAATGTAGACTTATTATTCATGATGACCACTGTTCCATCATTGTTGGCTTCTTTAAGAATTGTTCTTAATTATTATTTCTGAGCCTTAGATGACATCTAATACTGCACTATAGAGATTCATGCATTGATAATTTTGGCTTTAGTTTGATGGTGAAGGCAATAATTGTAGACATCCAATTCATTGTTGCCTTCATCCGGGTGCATCCGTACATTGTTGTTGTTATAGTTAGCCATTCAGACATGTCTGACCTGGGACAAAAGAAAAGGTCAAGAGGGACTTTGAACAATTCAATTTTGAAGAAAAAATAATTTATACAAAATATGGAAAAGAAATGGCTTTTTTCTTTAAAGAAACAATAAGGAGGAAACTTTATTACAAAATGTATAGGATACCATGAAGGCCTATACCAGAGGTCTGATTATAAATTATAGAAGAAGAAGGAACATTAAAAAAAGACAAACACAACAAATATTAGAGGAATACTACAAGAAACTGGAGAAAGAACTACAAAGATGTCCACAAAAGAAGGATATTAAAAGTCGGGGGGCTGGGTTGACATTGCGATGATATGATGAGAGATTCTGGGGCTCCAGAACCGTCATTGATACCACTGCAGCTGGTGGGTCCATTTGGATCAAAACTGTCCCGTAGAGATGGTGAATGAGAAGAGTGCAGTCTGCTGATCCCAGGGATATCGCAAAATCCCTGGTTGATCCAGGTGAAGCTCTTCAAACTGGCTGTGGAAGGAAGCAGCCATTAAAGCTGCTGAAAGGTTGGGACAGCTCCAGAATGGTAGAGAAGAAGAACAAAAAGTGTGTGGGCTTTGGTGAGACTTTTATATTTTTCTTTTTTAAGAGAGAGCCCCCTAAGAGAGAAAGATCTAAGAATATTGAAGACAGAAGAAGAATAAGCAGTGAAATTAAACTTGAAGTCAGAAGAATTGGTGTTACTTAAATGATTTTTACCGATTTTTAATAAGGAATTCAAACTAACTGGACTGGACTTCTTTTAAAACAATACAATTTTTAAATTTGACTTTAAAGAGAGATTTTATAATTACTATTATTCTTTTTGCGCTTTTGTTAGTTTTCCTTTTCTCCTAAAAAGAAAACTTTTTATTTTAATCTGCCTAGACTTTTTTTCTTTTTATAACTTTAAAAAGTGTTGATAGCTAAATGTTTTAAACAAGACTGCCACCCAGAGGCCTTTAAAAAAATACTCTCTGAAAACTGGTAGCAACGTTTTTACCACTCACCAGTTGTTTTTATTAAGATAAAGAGAAGAGCACTGGATGGATGTTTTTACAGATGTTCCTCTTGGAAAATAACCCCAGCATTTGGAGATTGAAGTTGAAAGAGTCAAGATTGGTGTGACCTTGGACCATACTCTTGCTGAATAGCATTGCAACTTGATATTAGATATTAGGCCTTGGACAGTGTATGGTGGAAGTAACGTGCTTTATGACTTATTTCGGTATGCAACTGGGAACTCTTTATTGTTAAACCATCAGCCTGATTTTGGCTTTGCTGTTGGATTATAAACTCTCTCTCTCTTTTTAAAGAAGAAGGCCTGTGGCCTGGGTCCCTGATTTAGCTCCATTTTTTTCCTTTTTCTCTTTTTTTTTACTTTTTGATATTTTTTTCTCTTTCTTTTCCCTTTTCCTTTTTCCCTTTTCCTTTTTCCCTTTGGGAATTTTTTCTATTTTTTAATCATTCTCACTTATTGGATTAGGGTTAGAAGAACCTGAAGATAGTTGTTGTATGCAATACCTCTAATTGGGATTACAATTAATCATTAATTAATGATGAAAAAACCTCCTCTCTGTCCAAACTCACAGCGGAATCTTCGTACTATGCTGCAGCAGGACAAGGAGAAGGAAAGAGAGAAGGAGGTGACACTATAAATGATAGTGCAATTAATACAAGATCAAGGTAAATGTCTGGAAGATAGGATAGAATGAATAGAAGAGAGAACAATGAAAACAGATGAGAAAGCTGAGAATATTCAACAAATGATGATGAAGTATGAAGAGAGATTTCAAAAAATAGAACAACATGGAGACCAGACAGATAAAAAAAAGTTGAGGAAATGGATAATAGATTGATAATGGTGGAACAGACAAGGGAAAAGGAATGCTGGACTGGGAGATAGAGAGAGCTGAATTCTTCCTGAGATTCCAGAATATTGAAGAAGAAAAGGGAGAAAACTTAACAGGAATAATGGTAGAAATCTTGGCAGGTGCCTTGGAGATACCTGAAGAGAAAATGATGGATGGTAAAGATGAAGTATTCTGAGTATTCACAAGATATACAATGAAAAATAAATTACCAATTACCACATTGCTAAGAAAGCAATTAAAATGCAAATACTGCAGCAATCTAGAGATTGCCCACTGAGATACAAAGAGGTAATAGTCCTGAAACAAGTACCAAGGAAAGTGAGAGAGTTGAGAAGAGAATATCAATTCTTGATGAAAATATTAATTTAAAAAAGTGAATTACAGATGGCTGGTTCCAGAAGGTCTAACTTTTACTTGCCAAGAACAATGACATAGATTCAATAGAGAAGGCAGAATTATTTTATGATGAATTTTTCAGAGGGTTAACTTTATACATGTTCATCAAAATGGATTCCTGCCTAAGAGACAGATCAAAAACAATATAAGAATAATTTTGAACACTTTGGAACATTATGAAATTCACTCAGAGAAACAAATGGCCTTGGTATTTTTAGACGCGCAAAAAGCCTTTGATAATGTAAAGTGGCAGTTTATGATACTACAAATGGAACAGATGGGCTTTGGAGAAAGATTTATAAAAGCAGTGGAGGCAATATACCAAAAGCAATCTGCTAAAGTGATGATTAATGGAGATTTGACTAAAAATATTAATACTGAAAAAGGAACTAGACAGGGATGTGCTTTGTTGCCATTATTGTTTGTGTTGACTTTGGAGGTGCCAAATAGAAATATTAGAGACAATAGGGAAATAAAGGGAATGAAAATAAAAAAGGAATATAAGCTACAAGCATTTGCGGATGATTTGGTTTTCATATTGGAGGAATCATTGAAATCAGCACCCAAATTGTTCGAAAAAATTGAAGAATATGGACAGGTGGCAGGATTGAAAATAAATAAGGATAAAACCAAGATATTAGTTAAGAATATGATGGGAAAACAAAAGACTGTCTTGACAGAAGGACTGAACATTCAGATTACAAATAAAGTAAAATACTTAGGAATATATCTAACAGCAAGATGTGGAACTTTGAAAGAAGACAATTATCTTAAAAAACAGATTGTGACAGATTTAAAAAATTGGCAGAATCTACAATTATCCCTGATAGGGAGCATATCTACAATTAAGATGAATACATTACCAAGGATTTTATATTTGTTTCAGACTATTCCAATTAAATTAGGGAAAGAATTTTCTATGGACATAAATAAAATAATATTGAAATACATATGGCAGGGGAAAAAGGCAAGAATGAAACTTAAGTTTTTACAAGATGCAAGAATTAGAGGAGGATTTGGCTTACCTAACTGGGAATTATATTATCAGGTGGCGGCATTGATATGGGTTAAAGAATGGGTTTTATTAAGGAATGTTAGATTATTAACGCTAGAAGGTCATAATCTATTACTGGGATGGCATCAGTGGTGGGATTCAAATTTCTTAACAACCGGTTCTGTGAGCATGGCCTAATTTGTGGGTGTGGCTTGGTGGTCATGTGACTGGGGTAGGAGTGGCTTGATGACTGGGCGTGGTCATGTGACTGGAAAACCAAATGTAAGATGACCAGGTCCTTGCTTAATGGCCAGTTGCTTAGCAGTTGCGGGACTGGATGGGAGTGAACAGGCTCTGACTCAACCCGAACAAGACTGAGTGGCTGTGTATACCGTCATCTCAGATAATCCAGGAGATTCCAACATTATCCATAGGGAGAGAGGTGTTGTCCCCTGTGGATAGGGCACGTAACCTGGGCGTCCTCCTGGATGTACGGCTCAGTATGGAGGAGCAGGTGGGAGCCGTCGCCAGGGGTCATTTGCACAGGTTCAGCTGGTACGCCAGCACTGCCCATATCTGGACCTAGATGCGCTGCGCACGGTCACTCAGGCGCTCATCACCTCTAGACTCAACTACTGCAATGCTCTCTATATGGGGCTGCCCCTGCATCTCTTACGGAGACTTCAGCTGGTGCAAAATGTAGCCGCACAGGTAGTGATGGGAGCATCCCGATTCTCCCATATTACACCCCTCCTGTGCGAACTGCATTGGTTGCCGGTTGCCCTCCGTGTGAGATTTAAGGTTTTGGTAACAACTTATAAAGACCTGTATGGCTTGGGTCCAGGGTACTTGCAAGAATGTCTTCTTCCGTTGACAAACACCAATCACCCTGTGCACTCCCACAGATGGGGCCTCCTGGGGATACCGTCAGCTAAACAGTGTAGGCTGGTGGTCCCTAGGGATAGGGCCTTCTCTGTGGGGGCGCCCACCCTCTGGAATCAACTACCCCTTGAGTTGCGCTTGGCCCCTGATCTCCGCTCCTTCTGCCGTGACCTCAAAACATGGCTATTTTTTGCAATCCGGCCTGGACTGACAGGGGATTGGGGTTTTTAATTTGATTGTTTATTTGGTATAATTTAATAACTTAATTTCTTTTGTACTTTCTGTCTTTTATGTACGTCACCCTGAGTCCTTCGGGAGAGAGGGCGGCTTATAAGTCCAAATAAAACAAAAAAAACAAACAAAGTGTTTTTTTGCAAATTTCCAAGGCCTGGGGGGCCCTGGAGAGGGCAGGGTGAGACCTGGGCAGGTGGCCATGTGACTGGCAAACCAAATGTAAGTGATACTTGCTTAATGACCAGATCCTCACTTAATGGCCAGTTGCTTAGAAAGTGTTTTTTTGCCAGTTTCCAAGGCCTGGGGGGCCCTGGAGAGGGCAGGGCAAGGTCTTTTTAAATATTTATTTGTTCTGTGTTTTTAGTTGTGAGCCGCCCCGAGTCTTCGGAGATGGGGCGCATACAAGTTCAAATATAAAATAAATAAATAAAAGGCCTGGGCAGGTGACCATGTGACTGGCAACCAAATGTAAGTGGCCCTCATTTAATGACCAGGTACTCGCTTAATGGCCAATTGCTTAGCAAGTGTTCTAATTTACGACTGGCCTCCACTGAGCTGCTTGGCCTGTTTTTGGATTTTTGACAGCCGCACACACACACACACACACACACACACACACACACACACACAGAGCCTTCTAAACCTGCTACTTTTTGATTCTGTAAGGATCTTCTGCTGGAGCAGGGGGTTGGATTAGATGACCTCTGAGATCCCTTGCAGGCCAGCCCTAGATTGCTGTGCTTCAAAGTGTCTTCTGAAGCCAGGGTTTGTGTCCTTCCTTCCTCTCCTTTTTCTCTCCCTCCTCTCCTTCCATTTCTATCTTCTCCCTTTCCTTCCTTCCTTCCTTCCTTCCTTCCTTCCTTCCTTCCTTCCTTCTTCTTTCTTTCTTTCTTTCTTCTTCCTTTTCTCCCTTCCTTTCTCTTTTCTTTCTTTCTTTCTCTTTCTTTCTTTCTTTCTTTCTTTCTTCTTTCTTTCTTTCTTTCTTTCTTTCTTTCTTTCTCTCCCTTCCTCTTTTTTTCTCTCTCTCTCTTTCTTTCTTTCTTTCTTTCTTTCTTTCTTCTTTCCTTCCTTCTCCCCCTCCTCTCACAGGGCAGAAGAGTGAACAACTGGAGTTCCCCCTTTGGATCACCTCTGCTGCTGCTTGCTTCTCCTGGGTGGCGGAGTCAGCAGCAGCGGCACTCTGAAAGGGAGCGGGGTACCCCCAGAGCTGCTACTTACATATGGCAGCAGTAGAGATGGGCAGCGACAATCTGAAAAGGAGGGGGGAACCACTGGGGCTGCTCCCTTCATTCGGTGGCAGTGGCGCTGGGCAGATTTGGCAGCTACCGAAAGCAAGCAGCCCCAATGAGTTCCTGGCAGCTACGGGGAGCACATCTGCCGCCCCTCTCAGCCCCAGTGCAGCAGAGACAGTCATGGCATGCTCTGGCTGCCACCATCACCACATCATCCTGAGGCTGGCAAAGGCCCCGAGTCAGTGAGGGGAGGAATGGCAAGACCCGGGTCGGTGAGAGGAGGCCCCAGATTGGTGAGGGGAGGCATGACAAACCCTGGGTCAGCAACAGAAGACCGTGGGTCAGCAAGGGGAGGCCCCAGGTCAACAAGGGGAGGCATCAGATCAGCGAGGGGAGGCATGGCAAGCCCCGGGTCAGCAATGGGAGGCCCCGGGTTGGTGAGGGGAGGCACGACAATCCCCAGGTCAGCAAGGGGAGACCCCAGGTTGGCAAGAGGAGGCCCAGATCAGCAAGGAGAGGCATGGCAAGCACCAGGTCAGTGAGGGGAGGCCCAAGATTGGTGAGGGGAGGCATGGCAAGTCTGGGGTGAGTGATGGGAGGCATGCAAGCCCTGAGTCAGTGAGGGGAGGCCCCAGATCAGCCAGGGGAGGCCCTGGATCGGCCAGGGGAGGCCCATATCAGTGAAGGGAAGCATGGCAAGCTGGAGAAGTATTTACCAAATTCAAGGAGATAACAAGGCACAGTCTGTTGGAAGGACACCAACCAAGATAACCTCAAACCAAAGTAAGACATGCTTTGTCTCCAGCATTTGCCAGAATGCAGGTCCAAACTCTTATGCAGTTCTCACACCTGCTGCCCATGAAGAGGATCCAGGCCCTCTCCTCCAGAATAGACCATATCTCTCCGTTATCCTGTCCCCTCTGCGTGCCCTAGGATGGATAGGGGATGGGCCTGAGTCCTCCTCTGACTGCTCAGCCAGCCTCTGCCCTTTCTCAGCCTCCTCCACAACCTCTGGAGCCGCACTTCCACTCCCTGTCAGCTGTTCCTCCTCTCCCTCAGAATCAGTCTCCACCAGGGCCATGACAGGAGGCATGGCAAGCCCCGGGTCAGCAACGGGAGGCCCTGTGTCAGTGAGGGGAGGTGTGCCAAGGCCTGGGGGTGGTGGCAGGGAGAGGGCTGGGGAGGACTGGGCCTTCCAAGTGGTAGGAGGGAAGGGGAAAAACAAAAGGCAAGTGGTGATGGTGGGGGAAAGGTGACCAGGTCTTGCACTCACCCAGGGACATAATCAGATCAGGCAGGACCGCAGCAAAAGGCAGGCAGTAAGCTGCAGGGATGTCACACATGTGCATGATGTTGTGCATGCGCTATAGGGACTGACTGGGCAGGTAGCAGAGAAGTGGGTGGAGAGGGGTGGGACCAGCCAGAGGCCTGATTTACCAGATCTCTGAACTACCGGGAACCACAACAATAGGTTCTATAGAACCAGTCCGAACCAGTAGAATCCCACCCCTGGATGGCATGCTCTTTTATGGTATAAAGAAAGTAAGACTCATGGCTATTTCAAGAGACACAATATGCAAGATTCTTTATTTATTTATTTTATTAGACTTGTATGCTGCCCTTCTCCCAAAGGACTCAGGGTGGCGAACATATAAAAAGAAGGATATATACAATAAAAAGATATTAAAATAAAGACAAGTCTAAATTACAAAGAACAGCTAAAAACAATTAAAATTGCAATAATAAACAATACTATTAAAACTACCGCCCCATGGTCAATCCAGGCGGCCTGCTGAAACAGCCAAGTCTTCAGGTCTCGACGAAAGGAGCGGAGATCAGGGGCCAAACGAAGATCCACAGGAAGCTGATTCCATAGGGCAGGCGCTCCCACAGAAAAGGCCCTAGCCCTGGGAGCCACCAGCCGACAGTGCCTGACCGACGGTATTCCCAGGAGGCCCTTCCTGTGGGAGTGCACAGGGCGATCGGAATGTGATGCAGGCAGGAGGCGTTCCCGCAAATACCCTGGACCCAAGCCATTTAGGGCTTTATAAGTCATTACTAACACCTTGAAGGAAACCCGGAAGGCAACCGGCAACCAATGCAAGTCGCGCAGGAGGGGTGTAACATGGGACACATGTAACATGTAACATATTGTTGATATGGGAGAAAATAAGAAAACAACATTACATGAAAATTCCAGTCTGGTTGTCAACTACAGAAGAATTTGCATACCTAGTTGTTTATAGAATGGAACACATGGTTAGATATGTGAAATTTTAAATGGAAAGGGTGAACTCAACTCTAAACAAGAAATAGAGGAGCAAGAAATTAAGATGAATTGGTATACATATATGCAAATACATTCTAGGTATGATAAAGATTGTAAAACAGAGGGATTTAATAATGAATTTACAGAATTGGATGAAATTTTAACAAGTACTGATGAGAAAATGATTTTAAAAATTTATGGTTATCTAGTTGGAATTAAATTGGAGGAAGAACAAGTTAAAGAAACAATGATTGCCTGGGGGAGTAATTTTGGATGTGGGATAAATCTAGATAAATGGCAAACATTATGGTGTCGAAATTATAAATTGACAATGTCGGTAGCATATAAAGAGAATTTGTATAAGATGTTTTACAGGTGGCACTTACCCCCAGCATGAATAGCAAGGATGCTTAAGAACAAATCAGAGACTTGTTGGAAGTGTAATACCTGGATCATATTATCATATGTAGTGGATGCTTGAAAAGAACTATGTAAATTTATAGTTGAGTCTAATAATGATACAATAATATTACAATACAATATAATATGTATAGTTGACTTATGTAATATGAATGTATGTTTGGAAGGGGAAGACTGTTGATATTATGACATTGTATGAAAGAAAGGCACCAACCGACACCTGTATTTTGGAAGATAGTTTTATGTTGATGTTTTATGTTTGTGTTTGTTAGTGTTTGTCTCTAAAAAATAAAAAACTTTTACAAAAAAAGGATATTAAAAGTCAAATGGAAATAGTTAAACATAAGATGGTGTTGATGAAAAAAGAAGAACTAGCACAAAAAATCAGGAGAGCTAAACAGAACTTCTTTGAAAATGCAAACAAATCAGGTAGATGGTTAGCATATAAATTGAAAAAGGAGAGAGAAATGAAAAGGATAATACAATTAATAGATGACCATGGAATGGTTTGTAATGGAAATGAGGAAAAAATAGTACAGAAGTATTATGAGAAACTATATAATCAAGAGAACATTGAAGAAGGAAAAATTAAACAATATTTGCAAAAAGCAGAGCTATCCCAAATACCTGAGGAAACTAAGATAATGTTAGAAGTAGGGGTGGGATTCAAATTTCTTAACAACCAGTTCTGTGGGTGTGACCTAATTTGTGGGTGTAGCTTGGTGGTCATGTGACTGGGGTGGGCATGGCCATGTGGTCATGTTACTGGCAAACCGAATATAAGTGGTCCTCGCTTAATCACCAGGTCCTCACTTAATGGCCAGTTGCTTAGCAAGTGTTCTAATTTACAACTGACCTCCACAGAGTTACTTGGCCTGTTTTTGGCATTTTGACAGCCATAAACACACACACACACACACTTGTGACCAGTTACAACATCCCACACAGTCTACTCAGAATTTGGCACCCTCAGTTTTCTTGCCTGAGCAAGGGGTTGGACTAGAAGACCTCCAAAGTCCGTCTCAACTCTGTTAAACATACCTGTGTTTATGCTCTGGACTATAGACATGTAAACCCTGAAAAATACCTGGGCAAAAGAAAGGCAGTAAAATCACTCTAGGTATAGGGACAGTGTAAAATATTAATATATGATAAATAATGGAATAATGGAAAAATTAAAAATAATAGCACAGAGTTTTCTTTCTCCCCTTCCTTCCTATTTCTTTTCTTCTTTCTTTCTTTCTTTCTTTCTTTCTTTCTTTCTTTCTTTCTTTCTTTCTTTCTTTCTTTCTTTCTTTCTTTCTCTTTCTTTCTTCTTCTCTTTCTTTCTCTCCCTTCCTTTTTCTTTCTTTCTTTCTTTCTTCTCTCTCTCTCTCTTTCACACACACACACACACACACACACACCCCTCTATGATTCTGTAAGTTTCTCCTGGTGGAGCAGGGGATTGGACTAGATGACCTCCGAGATCCCTTCCAACCCTAGATTGCTGTGCTGTTTCAGAGTCTTCTGAGCCAGGTTTGTGTCCTTCCTTCCTCCTTTTCTCCCTCCCTCCATGTATCTATCCATTCATATATTTCATTCACATTCTCCTCCCTCCCTCTCTTTCTTTTTCTTTTTTGTCCCTTCCTTCCATCTCTCCCTTTCTTTGTCTATCCCTTTTTTCCTTTCACTTCCTTTCTCTTTTTCCTTCTTTCTTTCTTTCTTTCTTTCTCTCTTTCCCTCTCTATCTCTCTCTGTGTCTTTCTTTGTCTCTCTCTCTCTCCCCTCTGTATCTCTCTCTGTGTGTGTCTCTCTCTCTCTGCCCCTCTCCCTATTTTCCCCTCTCACCCCCACCTCTCTCAAAGCTGACTGGGCCAAGCCAGCAAGTTCAGACTGGCTGAAGCATCCCTTCAAGCAACTCTCCTCCTCCCCCTCCCCCTCTCACGACCGGCAGCTATGGTGTGGCCTTGTGTGTGTGTATGTTTGTGTGTGTGTGTGTGTGTGTGTGTGCATGCACAGAAAAATGCTCGAGCGACTGCCAAAGCACAGCAAAACCGGGTGTGGGGCAGGCGGCAGCAGGTGACAATCATTGTTCAGCCGGTCTGGATTCAAAAACGAAGCCGCGGATTTGAGGGAAGGAGGGAAGGAGGGAGGGAGGGAGGGAGAGCAAGAGAGAGAGAGAAACAGACACAGAGTTGGGGTGGTGTGTGTGTGTGCCCTTTACCTTTTAAAATTCTTGATTTTCTTTATCTTTTAAAAATCCTGGTAATGTCCTTCATTTATGACCTCTTTAAAAGATTCATAACGTGTTTTGAAGGTGAGGCATGTGGTGAATAACACAATTATCCCAAAGGGAAAAAAAAGAACATTGGTTTGTTGAGGCTCAATGACGGCTAGAAACAGTATACAGGAACTTGAAGACTTAATTTCCTGTTCCTGTCATGCAGCTTTTGCATGGCTGAAATTTCTGCTCCTGTTGCGTGGGAGATTGGTTGGGGCTGTGGAAACTGTAATGGAGCATGTTGCTTCTGGAATACTTACAGGAGTATAGTTTTCTCTTTCTTTCTCCTTCCCTCTCTGTTTCTCATCTCTTTCCTCCATGGCAACAGCAGCAGTGTCAGTCAGTGTCTCACAAGAAAAGTTGTGCCCCCCCATTCCTCTCATTTTGCCTTGAATAGCCTCACACTGCACCAAACTTAGCACTAAATTTAGCACGCTTCACAAATGAGGAGGGGCCATTTGTGAAGCGCGCTAAGTTTAAAGGTGCTGCACAGCACGTCTCCCACCCCCATATTTTCATTGCCATGAGCAGCCTCATGCTGCGTGGCACCTTTAAACTTTGCGCATTTTACAAATGAGGAGAAGGAGATTCCAGCACCATTGCTGCCACATTTGTGAAGCGTGCCTCCCCCCCATATTTCCCTCGCTGCAAGCAGCTTTCCCAGCCTCGCTTCCCCAAGGGGGAAGAATAGTAAGGGGAGGAAAGGCAAGCTGTTGAGCCCCGGCACAGGGCTTGCCATACTTGGGGTGGGGGATGAAGCAGCAGCGCAACGGTAATGGCGATGGTGGCAATGGTGCCCAAGGAATGCAATGGCAGCGATTCTGGTAGCATCGGGACTTCCAGGATCAGCTCTCCACCCTGCCATCTGTCAGCTGTTTGTGTGGGCAAGGAGGGGCGGGGCCAATGGGGAGGGGAGGGGCCAGCCAGGGGCGTGATTTGCCGGTTCTGCAAACTGTGCAGAATCATAACATCCGGTTCTACGGAACTGGACATAACCGGTAGAAACCCACCCCTGATGTTACCTATTTTCTACTGGTGGATTAATCTAAATGTAATATAAACTGCCCCTTCATCACAAGGACACAGCTTTAAAGAGTGAAGTGTCGTCCCCCCAAGGGATCCTTGCTCCAGGCTACTTTAAAATGCTGTAAAGCCCAGTTCAGCTCCAGGAACGCTTCCTGGAACTTCTTGTAGCACTGAGCTCCTTGGCTTTTATTTTGAAATCCAGCATTTGGGTTTCAAGAGTGCAGCCAGAGAAGCAGTGCTGGATTTTAAAAGGCAAGCAGTTCAGTGCTCCTTTGTTTTCTGAATGGATTTTATAGGAAGGAGGCTTAATTTCACTCACACATACCAGCCACTTCCCACTCGATCTACTTCATTTAGATCATGGAGGATGTAGTCAGCAACAGCAAAACTCAATATCTTCCAAATGGGATAGGTGCAGAAGGGCGGGAGGAGAGAAAGGGATTCTTGCTCCAGGCTTAAAGCCTGGGAGCTTGAACAATGTATCTTCAGCCTCATCAGAGGCAAGAGGCCAGGGGCAGAATCTTAACATCCGGTTCTATAGAACTGGTGGGAACCGATAGAATCCCTCCCCTGCTTTAACATGAATGACAGCTTGAAGTCTTTTGTGGTATGTGTGGCTCAGGGTATTTATCTTCTCAGATGGTAAAGCTGCCCTTTCTTCTTGGCAAAAAGCCTCCCGTTCCTGTAAATTCTTGGGCTGTCTTGCATGAACTGCACATTTGAGATCTCCCCAGAGTGGCTCAATGATATTGAGGTCAGGAGACTGAGATAGCCATCCAGAACCTTCACTTTATTCTGTTTTAGCCAATGACAGGTCAACTTGGCCTTGTGTTTAAGATCATTGTCATGTTGGAATGTCCAAGTACGTCCCATGTGCAGCTTCTGGGCTGATGAATGCAAATTTTCCTCCAGTATTGTTTGATAGCATACTGCATTCATCTTGCCATCAATTCTGACCAAATTTCCTGTGCCTTTGTAGCTCACACATCCCCAAAACATCAGCGATCCACCTCCATTTTTCACAGTAGGAATGGTATACTTTTCATCATAGGCCTTGTTGACTCCTCTCCAAATGTAGCATTTATAGTTGTGGCCAAAAAGCTCAATTTTGGGCTCATCACTGCAAATGACTTTGTGCCAGAAGGTTTGAGGCTTGTCTCTGTGCTGTTTGGCATATTGTAAGTGGGATACTCAGTGGTGAGATTCAATTTTTTTTACTACTAGTTCTGTGGGTGTGGCTTATTCAGTGGGCATTGCTTAGAGTCAATGGGTGTGGCTGGATGGGCGTGGCTTGGTGACTGGGGTGGCGATGTGACTGGGGTGGTCATGTGACTGGGTGGGCATGGCTCAGTGGTCACATGACTGGCTGCATGGCTTGGTGGTCATGTGACTGGGTGGGTGTTGGCAACTCAATGTCACTCACGTCAAGGGGTGCCCCACCTGGCCCCTCCCCTCCCAGCCATTCCTTGTCACACCCAACCTCAACATATCTATAGTTCTGTAAAAATGTTGTTCACCTTTTTGACTTTATTACTACTATAGATGTACTTTCATGGACCACTGAAAGGAGGAAATGGCTCACATGCTTTGCCCAAGAGGGTGATAGGCAACAGGCTTTTAGGGGGCTAATAAAACGAGGGGAGGCAATGTATTTTCCAAAGCACCAGAAGGCAAACAATATATTTTCCAAAGGACCAGAAGGATGGGAGCTGAACAGAGAGAAGTAACCTAAAAGTAAGGAGAAACTTCCTGACAGTGAGAACAATTAACCAGTGGAATTGCTTGCCACCAGAAGTTCCGGGTGCTCCAACACTGGAAGTTTTTAACAAAAAACTGGACAGCCATTTCTCTGAAATGGTATAGAGTTCCCCCCAAGGTCCCTTCTAAGTGTTATTCTGTTATTGTGACACATTTCCCAGGTCCTCTATTCAGATTTTGGCATCCTCAGAGATCCGTTCGCTTTCTCGGCACTGCTGGGGTGAGAGGGGCATGGAAATGCCCTGGGTGGTGGTGGGGAGGCCCGGAAAGGGCCCAGGCAGTGGCACGACTCGCAGGCTTGCCTGTGAACAGGCAGATCAGGGCTGCTCAGTTGGAGTGCAGGCACCACGTGGGGAAGTCAGGTTAGGCAAGGCACAAGGGCCCACCATGCCACATAGGAAGCGAGGAGTGGCTGGGTGGGAAGAGTGTGTGTGTGAGATGCATGTGCAAGCGAGCATTGGGTGGGAGGGGAAACTGATTGACTGGTGACCAGGGAACTGCTTCAGGGGCGTGACCAGCCAGAAGTTGTTACCGGTTCTGCGACCCATACCTAATTACAGCTACTGGTTCTCCAGAACCAGTGCATACTGGTTGAATACTACCTCTGGAGATACTTTGTGGCATTTGCATAGTAATGGCTTTATTCTGGTGACTTGACCATGCAGCCCATCTTTCTTCCAGTGGCTCCTTATTGTACATCTTGAAACAGTCACACCACATGTTTTCAGAGAGTCCTGTATTTCGCCAGAAGTTATTTGTGGGCTTTTCTTTGCATCCCAAACAATTTTCCTGGCAATTTTGGCTGAAATTTTAGTTGGTCTTCCTGATCATGGCTTGGTTTCAAAAGAACCACTCATTTTCCACTTCTTGATATGTTTGAACACTGCTGATTGGCATTCTCAATTCCTTGGATATCTTTTTATATCTCTTTCCTCTTTTATACAGTTCAATTACCTTTATGTGCAGATTCTTTGACAATTCTTTCACTTTCCCCATCACTCAGAAGCCAGAAACATCGGGGCAGCACTGGATGAAAGTTGCAAGGGTCTGTCAGGAGTCCAGGAACTCACTGACCTTTTATACACAATCACTAATTACAAGCAAACAGATCACAGGTGTGGATGGTATTCTTTAACAGCCATTCCAGCACCTTTGTGCCAACCTGTGTGCATGTTATCAGGCCAAAATCAACAGGGTATGTAAACTTTTGATCAGAGACATTTGGGTAGTTTCTGTTGTCATCATGATTTAAAACTAGTAAACACCATTGTTTGATAATAAATGGCTTCATCCATACACTAACCATGAGTGAAAGAAAAGTTTTTATGTTATCGTTCATATTCTCTGAAAAATGGCCAAGAAATCATAAATTCTGCCAGGGTTTGTAAACATATGAGCACGACTGTATAATCTTTGCAAGATAAGAATGAAATGCACTTTCAGTTCCAAACTGCTGCACTGCTCTTTCAAATTTCTCCCCCCCTTCTGTTCATGGAAACTCTAAAACAAACATAGAAATGTTGTATGAGTTGATGTTTTTAATTTATATAGCACAACTACTTCAGGAGCTACATGGATTATGTTTAATTACATTGGTTGCAGTTCAAGTTGCTGGATGTCACCCTTCAAGCTAAGCAGGGAATAGAACATGGTAACAATGGACCAACCAATTTTGGGTTAGAAAGATCTTTACGGAGATCTTTAAGGAGAAAGAGTTAGTGCACACCAGAATAGGCTAAGGATCACATCAAAAATTCCAGAAGCACATAGACCACCCACTCCAAAGAATGAATCTAAGGTTGGTGCCCCTTAATTTGTGGAATGACCTTTATTTTTAGTAAAGTAAATAAAAAAGTAAATACAAACAAACCTTGAAAATCTCTCAGAACTATTCTAAAGATCAACTTATTCCTAGCAAAATTCTGAAAGATATTCTGAATCTCTGTCTTAAGCCCTGCCTTTCTTTTACTGAGTGATGTCTTATTTTGACAGGGATGTTGTGAAGCTCATGGGATCAATGGTGGGATTCAATTTTTTTACTACCGGTTCTATGGGCATGGCTTGGTGGCTGTGCTGTGGCATGGCAGGCGTGGCTTTCCCACCCCACTTGAGGGGAAGGATACAGTAAAATGTCCATTCCCACCCACTCCAGGGGAAGGATACCGCAAAATCTCCCATCCTTCCCCAATCATGGCAGAAGGTTACTACAAAATCCCATTCCCTCCCCACATGTGCAGAGCAACAAAAGAAGACTCAGCCGATCATCATCAGGAGGCAGAGAATAGATGGGGGTGGACCAGTCAGAGGTGGTATTTGCGGGTTCTCCAAACTACTCAAAATTTCTGCTACCAGATCTCCAGAACTGGTCAGAACATGCTGAATACCACCTCTGCGTGGGGTGCAGGAATAAAATCAATTGATTTTTGTATTCATGCATATTTTATCTTGTTCTTGATTAGCTATTGCCCACTATTCTGATTATTGTTTTGTATATCCTATTGATGTGGTGATAGAAGAAAAAAAGTCAGAACCACAAATTGGGCAAAAAAAATCCCTGTGCACTAAAACCAAACAATTAGATTTCATTCAAAGGATATGGTGTGAAAATCAGTTTCATTTTTTCATTAGTTGCTCCTTCTTCAGATTAGGTCCCAAAACAATGATATAGCATTTGGGGGGAAATATGCATAGCAGTAATCCAGCTGTTGGAAAAGATCTCCACAGCCACCATGTATTTTCCCTTGGTACTCAAATAGGTGGGAACAAATGACACCCAGACACTGCAAAAGACCAACATGCTGAAGGTGATAAATTTGGCTTTATTAAAGGTGTCAGGCAAATTCCTAGTTAAGAAGGCCATAGTGAAGCTGACAGCAGTCAAGAACCCCAGAAAGCCAAGCACGGTATAAAACATAATGGTTGAACCTTCATTACATTGTAGAACAATTTTTTGAGACATGGAGTACATGTCAGAATCTGGGAAGGGAGGAGAATTTGTGAGCCACACCACACAAATGCAGAATTGTGTCAGGGAGCAAGATAGGAGAATAGAGATAGCCAGCCTCTTCCCAACCCATTTTCTCATTTTGGATCCGGGCTTGATGGCCATGAAAGCAAGGACCACTATGATTGTTTTCCCCAATATACAAGAAAGAGCTACAGAGAAGATGGTGCCAAAAGCAGTTTGTCGCAAGAGACATTTCACTTGGGTAGGTTGCCCAATGAAGAGCAAAGTGCAAAGGAAAGAGAGCAGGAGAGCAACAAGAAGGCTATAAGTGAGGTTCCTGTTATTGGCTTTCACAATAGGTGTGTCCTGATATTTCATCAATATCCTGAGCAACACAGCTGAGGTGACAGCAAAGGAGACTGCAATCACTGCCAAAGAAATCCCCAAAGGTTCTTGATAAGTTAAATAAATTATTCTTTTTGTAAGGCAACTATCCTTATCCTTGTTTGGATATTGATCCTCTGCACAAGGGAAACAGTCATCCAAGTCTGAAAAAGAAGTCACTCATAGAGACTTTATGTCATAATTTCATTTCCATTATGTTCCAACTTTAAAGAATTATGTAGACTTAATGAGATCCCAATTTGATTACTGGAATGACCTTAATATGATGCTGCCCTTGAAGACCATTTCAAAAGCATAACTGGTTTGCGATGCAGTACACATGCCCTTTACCAACCTATTTCTATTACTCTGCTTTAGCTATACTGGCTCCTAGTAGCTTACTCTATACAATTCAAATTTCTGAATATTACCATTAAATCCCTGCATGTCATTGGGTCAAATAATGGGTGAGTTCACATTTCTTCAATAGTATCTGTCTTTCTCAATAAGTCTGGTGTGTGGTAATATTCCATATCTTTTGTGTTAAATATTGTCATTTGTGAGTTCAGAGTTGTATCTAGTCTGTAATGTGCAGCCTTTTCCAATACTTTTCCATTCAAATTACATGGGTTCACTACCATTTTTGTCTTTCAATTCATCACTGTAGCAGGTTTGGAAAGACTTATTGTTCCCCTAAAGTATTAGGCTAGAATGGGGGTTGAGTCAGGTGCCTGATTTGTTTGGTATCTGGTGGCAAGGGCGATTTAGAATAGAGTAGAGTAGAGTAGAGTAGAGTAGAGTAGAGTAGAGTAGAGCAGAGCAGAGCAGAGCAGAGCAGAGCAGAGCAGAGTAGAGTAGAGTAGAAAAGAATTCTTTATTGGCCATGTGTGATTGGACAAACAAGGAATTTGTCTTTGGTGCACATTGAAATATATTTGTGTTTCTAAACATTGTGGTAATTACAGGCTCCAGCTGCCTGTAATTAGTGCAGGCTTGAATCCCACCAGGCTCAAGGTTGACTCAGCCTTCCATCCTCTCGGGGTAGGTAAAGTGAGGACCCAAGATTGTTGGGGGCAATTAGCTGACTTTGTAAAAAATGCTGCTTAGTAATAAGCAGGCATATACAATGGAATGAAGGCTATTGCTGAGCGCATTGGGTTGTATCCCAAAAAACTGTAAGCCGCCCTGAGTCTCCAGAGAAGGGCAGGATATAAATATGAATAAAAAAAATAAAAAATAAATAAAAATATGAGATATGCAATCATATACATTCCAGAATCAATCTATCACTCTAACAATCAATCATTTGGATAGAATAGGAATTAAAAACAAGTAAAAACTATGGAAAAATTACCAATGCAAAATTACCTTTATTTCCAAAAAAATAAAGACAAATGTTTCTGAAAAAGAACTATTTATAATTTTTGAGAGAAACATAAGGGATAATTCAAATGTGAGGAATCTATTAATACTCCAAGTCAGAATGCAATGATTGATTTTATCTTTAAGTAGCTCACTGAAGTTTGAAAAAAATCCAAATGTTTCATTCATCTCAATATCAATATGTTGTAAAGCTCAGCCCCCATATATGTTTATTGTATCATTGATACATTTAATGTATGACTTACAACAGTTCATTTAGTAATTGTTAGAAATTACAACTGCACTGAGAAAAGTGACTTATGACTGTTTTTCACACTTACAACCATTGTAGCAATCTCATAGCCACATGTAAAAATTCAGATATGTGGGAACTGACTTGGTTTTTATATTTGCAGAGTCCGGGGTCATGTGATCTTTTGGTGGGACCTCCTGAAGACCAAGTCAATCTAGATTCACTTAACAACTGGTTACTAACTTAACAACTGAACTGATTCACTTAAGAGCTGTGACAAGAGAGGTTTTAAAATAGTGCAAAACTCAATTCACAAATGTCTCATTTAGCAACAAATGTTTTGAGATCAATTGTAGTCAAAACTCGAGGGCTACCTGTATTCCTTTGCTTACCCAATTGGTCAACTATCTTCTCTTCTGGACATAGTTTACAGTCATAGCAACAGGATAATTTTCCTTCCACTTTTATCTTGCTATGGCCAAGAGGACATTCCTTGTTACAGATGGAAAGAGGTAATGCCTGTTCATAAATAAAAGCAGAATTCACACAGAATTTATTTTTGGGGATTTTTTTTTCATCAACTGTACAGACAAACTCTTCATATTTAATCCAAACATCGATGATGCGTTTTCCAGTTTTCTTCCAGATGTAAACTCCCTACCATGTCTTTAACTGCTTTTTATTTCATACCTATTATATTAATGATTGATTAATCATCCCATTAATTGTATTCTAAAGATCACTTTGGAGCAATGTATAAAAAGCTGATGTGGGAAAATATTTAACTTGAGACCCACAGAGTTTGCCCTCCTTGAGGTCCCATTTTGTTCTTGGTGTCAAATCAAATCAAATATCGATATTATGGTCTTTCAACAGGCGTGATAAAAAAAAGAAGTACTGTAAAATGGATAGTTTAACATAGCAAAATTATTAGGCCATGAAAAGGGAAAAATGAGACATACCTGGTTAAACATGAGAGGCCAAACAGCTTACTTGGCAGAAATGGTGAGTAGCTTTTCTGGGGGAACCAGGGGATCAATCTTTCCAATTTGGGCTTTTACAAAGGACTTGTTTGGAAATGTGAGTGAAAATATCAAAGCCAGTTTCTAATTCCCCATTGGGGCCAAAAGAAATCTGTTCTTCAGCACTGTTGTTAAAGGAGACTTGTTGCAAAAAATGGTAGAGCTAACGGAAAAAGAAAAAATAGGAAAATTATCAGGACTCTTGGAGGGGTGTGTGAAAATTTCAATTGATTTCTTTCAATTTGGCCTATGCTTAATGAAAAATCAGGTATTCAATTTCACCTCAGTCCACACAATTTCAACTTGGAAAAGAAATATATTTGTATTAAATGCATTTTCTATTCTCAGGTGAAAAATTGTCATATCTTTCCCCAAACGCCATCACTCTGATAAACAAATAACTCCCTCAACACTGTCCAACTACTTACAAAGTCTGTATTGCTTTTACTATTAATCTTTTCATCACTCGTTATCGCCTATCCGCTCCCATTTGTGACTGTATGACTGTAACTTTGTCATTTGTATCCTTACAATTTATATTGACTGTTTCCTAGTATGATTTGATTGCTTATTGTACCCTATGACTATTATAGAGTGTTGTACTTGACAAATGTATCTTTTCTTGACAAATGTATCTTTTCTTTTATGGACACTGAAAGCATTTGCACCAAGACAAATTCCTTATATCATATGGGGAAGACATTCTAGAAGTCAAAGCAGATTCCTCTCTCTGAAAACATGGAAAGTCCCTTTTGAATGAACCTTTCCCTATCTTCCTCAAACAGAGAAGCTAACCCGACCCAGGTCCATCCAAAATGCAACAATAAGTGCAGCATTGCTTTCAGTTGCTGTTTCTTCTGGGAACATCCGTTTGAGAAACATTGCTATTTCTTTATTTACCAAAGGAGCTGATCCATAAGAGATCTAAATGGAAAAGGCAGAAGAGCATTGCAATGAATGGTCTCAATAATAATGATAATGATAATGATAATAGCAGCAGCAGCAGCAACAACAACAACAAAAATAAAAAGCAAAGCATGTGTGTTTATTTAATGCAATCTCGGGGTTTGAGTGGGATACCAAAATAGGATGTTCAAAATTAATTTTACATGACATCTGCAATTTAACTCAAAAAGGAAAAAGGGATAGTTCTTTCAAGATATTCTTCATGTCTTATACCTTAATCATGGTCTTGCATCAAATATTTCATTTCAATTACCCAACTTTTGAATGTAATTAATAGCTGGTGAACTTCTTATATTGATCCACTTTTGTGTCTCACCTGGGAAAATTTGTAGTTGCACAGAGTAATTGCCATGTTGTGACAAGTGTTACTATGGGCTCCTCCAATGACAACTACTGTGTTGGTCTGATCATTGCATTTGTAGTTGGGTATAAAATTATCCTTTGTAGATAGAAATTCCATTGCTAAATGATAAGTTGTACTTTCCACAGGAGAGTCAGTAGCAATATGGAAACAAAGGCTAACATTAGGTAAAATGTTAGAGAAGTGGGTTCCTGGGCTGAGGCTGGTTTATTTGAATGCCAGGTCCATTGGCAACAAAGCTCTCCTCATCCGAGATCTGATTGAGGAGGAAAATGTGGACTTGGCCTGTATCACGGAGACCCGGTTGGGCCCGGAGGGAGGGGTCCCTCTGGTAGAACTCTGCCCACCAGGTTTCCATGTAATACACCAGCCTCGGACCCAGGGAATGGGTGGGGTAGTGGCTGTGGTCATCAGGGAGGTTCTTGATCCAAGGGAGGCCACTGTCGCGCAGATAGGCGGGTGTGAATCCCTTCTACTGAGATGGGGCCCTCAGGGTCAGTTGGGTTTTTTGCTTATGTACCTTTCTCCCTGCTGCATATCAACAGCCCTGCCTGGTCTACTAGATGTCCTATCGGGGGTGGCAGTTGAGTTCCCCAAACTTATTGTGTTGGGGGATTTCAACCTGCCGTCCCTGGGGGGGGGCATCAAAATTGGACCAGGAGTTCATGGCTTACATGGCGACCATGGACCTGACCCAAATAATACAGTGTCCCACTCATGAGGGGGGACACACCCCTGACCTGGTTTTTATCTTGGGACAGTGGTATAATGATCTAGGTGGGGGGTCTCTGATCATGTACCCCCTGCCACGGACCGATCATTCCCTCCTGTGGCTAATCTTCCAAGATACCACTCCCCATCACTGGGAAGCGGAACCAATGAGATTGTTCTGCCCAGGCACCTAATAGACCCAGAGAAATTCCAGGCAGCGCTTGGGTCAATCCTGTCCTCTCTCGCCCATGACTCGGTTGAGACCCTGGTGAATGTTTGGAAGACAGCTGTCACCAAGGCACTCGATCGAGTCATTTCTTTGCAGCCTCTCACCCGAAGCAGATCCCGGTTGGCTCCCTGGTTTTCCAGGGAGCTCCGGGAAATGAAGCATTGGAAGAGAGTCCTAGAGAGCTGTTGGAGGTCCAGCCAGTCTGAATCTGACCAATTGCAGCTGAGGGCCTATATTAGGTCCTATTTGACTACTTTGAGGGAGGCGAAGCACATCTATTTCTCCTCTCTCATCAAATTAGGTCCTATTTGACTACTTTGAGGGAGGTGAAGCATATCTATTTCTCCTCTCTCATCAAATCCACAGATAATCACGCGACCACCCTGTTCAGGATCACCCCCTCCCTCCTTAACCAGGGGGGAGGGGAAGATCCTTTACAGGGATGGGCCGAGGAGTTTAATCAACATCTGATGGATCGCTCAGATCCGGGCCGGCTTGGACTTCAACTGGTCAGAGTCCGATGGGAATGATATAGCAGGTCTTAGGAGTGTTATCTTGGAGGAGTTTGATCCTGTAACTCCAAAAGAGGTGGACAGGGTTATGGGAAGACTGAGCACTGCCACATGTTTATTGAACCCGTGTCCCTCCTGGCTGGTCTATGCCGCCCAGGAGGTCACAGGAAGCTGGCTCCAGGCAGTAATTACTGCTTCTTTGAGTGAGTGAGTCTTCCCCTCTGCCTTGAAAGAGGCAGTGGTGAAGCCCCTCCTCAAAAAGCCTACCCTGGACCCAGATAATTTAAACAACTTTCGTCCCATCTCCAACCTTCGCTTTATTGCAAAGATTGTTGACAGCATGGTAGCGAAACAGCTCCAGATGTTCCTGGAAGAAACCGACTATCTAGACCCACACCAATTGGGCTTCAGGCCCAGATACAACACAGAGATGGTGTTGGTCACGCTGGTAGATGATCTCTGGAGGGCACGGGAGAAGGGGCATTCCTCTGTCCTGGTCCTATTAGACCTCTCAGCAGCCTTTGATACCATCGACCATGGTATCCTACTGCAACGCCTCAAGGGGCTGGGAGTGGGGGGCACAGTTTTAGGGTGGTTCTCCTCCTACCTCTTGGGCCGTACGCAGATGGTGTTGGCAGGGGGGCAGAGATCGGCCCCCAGGCCACTCCTTTGGGGGATTTCTCAGGGGTTGGTTCTCTTGCCGCTCCTGTTAAACATCTATATGAAGCCACTGGGTGAGATCATCCGTGGTTTTGGGGTGAGATATCATCAGTATGCTGATGATACCCAGCTTTTTATCTCCACCCCAACCAACCCAGTGACGCCCTCGATGTGATGGTCCGGTGCCTGGAGGCGGTGCAGATCTGGATGGGGAGGAAGAGACTCAGGCTCAGCCCAGCCAAGACCAAGTGGCTATATGTACCGGCATCTTGAGTTGCCCAGGAAATTCCACCGTTAACTATAGGGGGAGAGGTGTTACCCCCTGTAGGTAGGGCATGCAACTTGGGTGTCCTCCTGGATGCACGGCTCAGTTTAGAGGAACAGGTGGGAGCCATGGCCACAGGAACATTTGCCCAGGTTCGCCTAGTGCGCCAGTTGCACCCCTACCTGGACCGAGATGCCCACGCGTCACTCATGTGCTTGTCACTTCCCGTTTGGACTACTGCAATGCTCTCTACATGGGGCTGCCCTTGAGGACCATCTGGAGGCTTCAAGTGGTCCAGAATGCAGTGGCACAGGTTGTGATGGGAGTGTCCCAATACTCCCATGTTACACCCCTCCTACGGGCACTGCACTGATTACCGGATGCCCTCCAAGTGAGATTCAAGGTGCTGGTTTTGACCTACAAAGCCCTTCATGGCTTAGGACTGGGATACTTGTGGGAGACCCTGCTGCCAGCAACTATTTCCCAATGCACTGTACACTCTCATGGACAGGGCCTCCTTGGGGTCCCGTCATCCAGACAATGTCGGCTGGCGACCCCCAGGGGTAGGGCCTTCTCTGTGGGAGCACCCACACTTTGGAACCAACTGCCCCTGGAGCTCCAGGTAGCCCCTGATCTCCGCTCCTTCCACCGGGGCCTCAAAACATGGTTATTCCAACCTACTGACCTGGACTGAGGATGAGCGATATGGGGAATTTTTAGAATTGTTTTAATGTTTTAATTACATTTTGGGTTTCTATTGGATTTGATCTTCTTTTGATTGTATATTTATATTGTTTTCCTGTACGCCGCCCTGAGTCCTTGGGGAGATGGGGCAGCTTAGAAATCCAATAAATAAATTAAATAAATAAATAAAATCCCAGAATGTTCTTTGATCTCCTTTACAGCAAATGCCAGAGCCAAAGTATGCTGGTAGGTACGAGTGATGAACCTTCAGTGACAGTTAGAAACTATGTCAATATATTTTAGTTTTAGAATTGGGCAGTTCCTTTAATTTATAGATATGTTTAATTTCTACATGTAAATTATACATATATAACGATATAAATTGTTTGTTCTGGACACCTGCAATTTGTTCACTAACAAATAGCCCTACACTGAATCAACTAGGAAATACTGACCAAGTTGTGATTACTTAACATTGAGCTAAGGTAGCATTTAGTCAGACCCCATTTGAAATAATTTATTCACTTCTGGAGATCTTACTTAAGAAAATGTATTCATAAGATTGAGTGAGTCCAGAGATGGGCAACAAAACTGGTGCAAGGTTTGAGGGACAAAATATAACAGGAAATATTAGCAGAAGTGAAGACATTCAGCCTAGAGGGAAGAAGAATGGGCTGACTGAAACCCTTCACTATATTAAAGAGTTTGAATAAGATACTAGAAGTCATTAATACATAAGAACATGGGAGCGTAATCTCACAGTGACAGGAGGGGAGTTCAAAACTAATTTTATTATTTCACAAAAAGACTGGTGGAACCATAACTAATTTCCAGAAAAGGTGCTGCATCAGTCATCAGTAACTGAATTTAAATTCTTCTGGGAATAAATATATGACATCAGACAAAAAAAATCTGCCATCAGTTTCCTATGTCTCTATCTTATTTCAATATTATCTCTATCTTATCCATGTTTTCTGAGAGAGTTAAGCCAGTTCTCTTTTCACACCCTAGATGTATAATAGCCTAAAATACTGTATGAATTAGAGTGTTTCTCTTTTATATCTGAATGATATGAGAGGCAAAAGAACTCTCCAAAATGTTTCTGCAATATTTAGATTAGTCAAACTTTTTTTACTTTCAGCAAGGGGCTTAATTAAAAGAAGGATGCTTGTTGAGGAGAATGGAATTAATATATCTTATGGTTAAAGTAATAATATTCATCTCAATTTCAAGATCATTATTAGGATAGGTCTGGAATTTTAAAAGTACTAAATATGGCCACTGGAAGAGGTCATAACAATTTACAAGCAGTCAATATCTTTAACCATAAAAATGGTAGAAAACACAGCTTTTATGTTGCAATGTGGGAGAAGAGGAGGTTGTGGTATGAGGAGGAGGAAAAGAAGTAGGATACTTACAGGTACTGATCAAGGACTTCAGAAGAAGGAAGGCTTTGAAAAGTGATCTCATTTGTTAGAAATAAAACCTGATAAATAATAGCAGCAATGATTAAATCTCCAGACTGATAATATTTATGAACAATTGGAAGAGGACTACTAAGTTTGCAGGTGCAGGGAGGAGAAATGCACATCATAGTTGGAAAAAGTAAAACCAATGTTCTGAATACAGCCAACTCATTGTAATATATAGTCATTGTAGATTTCAAACAGTAGCTCCTTTGTTACCATTCAACTGAGGACTACTTATTAATTGTATCTAAAGGTAAGATAATGAATATTATCTACAGTTAACCGAATAGCAGAGCTGTAAGGGACCTTGGAGGTCTTCTAATGAAATATCAAGGGGAGTGCTAACTTTCTCTCCTTTCATACAATACAGTACAATACAATACATGAAATACATGTATATCTGTATTTCTAAGCAGACATTAATAGAACGCAATGTCTTAATCCAAAGTCATAGTTTTTACAGGGTTTGCTGGAGTCCCCTTAAGTTTTAGAAAAGAAGAAACAATAACAATCCTTAATTACTAATCAGTACCATTCTTTGCACAGGTGCTTTGAGAAATCTCAGAAAGAAACATGTTTATCATATCTCAATAGACACTGCAAAACTGCTATGAATCTTTGGAAGATGGAAAGAAAAAATGGGGGAATGAGAGTTCATCTGCACAGAAGAAAATAAAGCACAACTTTTGGGGGAAAAAAAGAATGGAAATAGATCTGCTGAGGTCATTTTTCTCAATAATTTTATTTAATACTTAGCACTTTGCTGAAGACAACACTTTGGTTTTTTAAAAAACAATTTTAAATTGTTCTGGTTTTAAAGCTTTATTTTATTGATTAAATTGTACACCACCCAGAAGTACCTCTCTGAAGGAGATGAGAAAAAGGAAGTGTGAAATAATCAAAGGACAATAATTAATTAATTAGGGATTTTATTTGAAAAGGAGTACTATAACAATTATTCAGGTTCTAGAAATAAATCATTTTGGAATGTAGAACATGAAGTCCTTAAGAAATGAAGTTCTAGGATGGGAGTTAAGCCTGTTATGGTGGATGTATCAGCATTTTCTGAGTGCTCTTTCTGCTATCTTTTTTTTCTCAAGATCCTTCAGCAATAAAGAGAATGTTAGAGAACATCAAAATATCAAAATAATTTTTGGGAGTTTTCTTTTTCTATTCTTTTTTTTCTTTTCCTTTCATTTTTTCTTTTTCTTTTCTTTTCCAACTAACAAATATATGTAGGAAACCCACTACAATAGTAACAGGGGATTTCAACTACCCTGACATCAATGGGAAGACTAATTCTGCACCAAGGGAGAAATCAAATAAGTTCCTAACCAACTTAGCTTACAACCTTTTTATCCAAAAGTTAGAGGATGGAACTAAAGGGACAGCCATACTGCACTTAATTCTTACAAACAGAGAAGAAGTGATAGAGTGAGTTGAAACTGCAGGAATCTTGGGTGAAAGTGACTATGTCATGCTAGAAATCAATATAAAGCAATAGAACATGATGATACCAAGAGTCCTAGATTTTAAAAGAGCTGATATTGAGTTAAATATTGCATGAATAACTACATGTACTTAATAAGATGGACAATGGTCCATATATGATTTGGGATAGAAAGAGGAGAAGAAATAAGGATACAGAAACACATAATGGCTAAACAATCTAATGTTTTTAATTTATATAACAGAACTACTTCAAGAGCTACATGGATTATGTCTAATTTCACTGGTTGCAATTCAAGTTGCTGGATGTCATACAAGTTAAGCAGGGCACAGAATATGGTAGATATGGACCAGTTATGGGTTAGAAAAATCTTCAAAGAGAGAGATTAGTCAAAAAACTGAGTTAGTGTACACTAGAATAGGCCAAGGATCAAGTTTAAAAAACTGATGTTCCAGAAGCACATAGATCACCCACACTAGAGAATGAATCTGAGGTTGATGCAAATGTTCTTGCAAACTTCAGGTACTGGCAGCAAGGGGGCAGGGCTCAATTAAGCTGCTGATACCATTATTTTTAAGGAAAGAGTACCATGTGTCAGCTTAGCTCTAGAAATTTCACAAAATGTCCTGAGGATGGGGGCTGTATGTGTTCAAGACCTTGATTGGGTGACTTCACTTGACTGGCTGAAAACAGATCGAGTCTGACATTATGTTCACATAGTTCTTCTGTTTCTTTAGAGAAGCAGAGAAGATGATGAAACAAATAGCCATGTTATTGCTTTCTGTCATGCTTTCAAAGTTGACAGGTGAAAAATAGGAATCCCTCGCATTTTTGAAATGACCTTTATTTTTAGTAAAGTAAATAAAAGTAAATGTGAACAAACTTTGAAAATCTCTCAGAACTATTCTAAAGAACAACTTATTCCTAGCAAAATTGAGGAAAACATATTTCCTGAGTAATGTCTTATTTTGACAGGGATGTGGTGAAGCTCATGGTTTGCAGGATTTATATCAATTCATTTTTCAATTCATGCATATTTTATTTTGTTCTTCCTTAATTATTGTAGGGATCACAAACAATATCTAACATTAAAAAAAGATTAAGGGAACTTTCTAGGCTCTAAAGTGAACTTCTTAGAATTATTGCTTTGTATATCCTATAGATGTGGTGATAGAAGTAAAAATGCAGAACCACAAATTGGGCAAAAAAATCCCTATATGCTAAAAGAAACCAATTAGATTTAATTCAAGGAATATGGTGTGAAAATCAATTTCATTTTTTCATAATTGCTCCCTCTTGGTCAGATTAGGTCTCAAACAATGATATAACATTTGGTGGAAAATATGCAGCCCAGTAATCCCGCTGCTGAAGCCAAAATGGAGAAGATCTCCACAGCCACCATGTATTTCCCCTTGGTACTCAAATAGGTGGGAACAAATGATACCAAGACACTGCAAAAGACCAACATGCTGAAGGTGATAAATATGGCTTCATTAAAGGTGTCAAGCAGATTCCTAGCTTAGAAGGCCACAGTGAAACTGACAGCAGTCAAGAACCCAAGAAAGCTAAGGACAGTATAAAACATACATTGTCTTCATTACATTGTAGAACAATTTCTTCAGCCATGGAGTACATGTCAGAATCTGGGAAGGGAGGGGAAATTGAGAGCCACACCATACAAATGCAGAATTGTGTCAGGGAGCAAGATAGGAAAATAGAGATAGACAGCCTCTTCCCCACCCATTTTCTCATTTTGGAATCGGGCCTGGTGGCCATGAAAGCAAGGACACTATGATTGTTTTCCCCAATATACAAGAAAGAGCTAGAGTGAAGATGATGCCAAAAGCAGTTTGTCGCAAGAGACATTTCACTTGGGTAGGTTGCCCAATGAAGAGCAAAGTGCAAAGGAAAGAGAGCAGGAGAGCAACAAGAAGTGAGGTTCCTGTTATTGGCTTTCACAATAGGTGTGTCCTGGTGTTTAATGAATATCCCAAGCACCACAGCTGAGATGACAGAAAAGGAGACTGCAATCACTGCCAAAGAAATCCCCAAAGGTTCTTGATAAGTTAAATAAATTATACTTTTTGGACAGCAACTATCCTTATCCTTGTTTGGATATTGATCCTCTGGACAAGGGAAACAGTCATCCAAGTCTGAAAAAAAAACCATTCACAGAAACATTGTGGTTTTGAAGCATCTTCACATCATTTTCATTTGTGCTGTACTTTATAATATTCTGCAGACTTAATTATACCCCAATTTCATTACTGGAATGACCTTTATATGGTGCTGCCCTTGAAGAACATTTCAAAAGCTCACGTATCTAACCACTTCACCACTACAGCTCTCCATTTCAAAAGCATAACTGGTCTGCAATGCAGTGGACATGCAGTTAACTCACCTATTTCCATTCCTCCTGCATAAGTTATACTGGCTCCTAGTTGTTTAATCTGTGCAATTCAAGTTTCTGGTTATCACCATTAAATCCCTGGATGTCACTAGGGAAAATTATAGGTGAGATCACCTTTCTTCAATGGTATCTGTCTTTCTCAATAAGTTTGATAGATGGGCATGCTATATATTTTTGTACTAAATATTGTCATCTGGGAGTTGTATCTGGTCTGTAGTTTCCAATATTTTCCATCTGAATTATGCGAGTTTGCTACTCTTTTATCTTTGTAGCAGGTTTGGAAAATCTTGTTCACTTAAAGTGTTAGGATAGATTGGGGATTGACTCAGGTTTATCTGGTATCTGGTGGCAAGGGTGATTTTTTGAAATTATTATTTGTGTTTCTAAAGATTGTTGTAAGCCACCAAGGTTTATTATATGAGATAGGCAACCAGATACATTCCAATCAACCAACCAACCAATCACTCAATCTCAGTGGTGGGATTCAAAAAAATTTTGGGCATTGCTTGATGGGTGTGGTGTGGCTTGGTGGGTGTGGCAGAGGAAAGATACTGTAAAATCTCCATTCCCGCCCCACTCCAGAGGAAGGATACTGTAAAATCACCACTCCCTCCCCAGTCCTGGGGGAAGGTTACTGCAAAATCCCATCCCCTCCCTACCCCACTAACCTGCTTTCCAGCTCCATTCTCCTGTGCAGGGCAACAAAAAGAAGACCCAGCTGATCAGCTGGGACTTGGAGACAGAGAATAGGTGGGGGCAGGGCCAGTCAGAGGTGGTATTTGCTGGTTCTCCAAACTTCTCAATATTTCCACTACCAGTTCTCCAGTTTGGGTCAGAAACTACTGAATACCACCTCTTCAATCAATCATTTGGATGGAATAGGAAGTAAAACTAATAAAAACTGGAAAAATACCAATGCAAAATTACCTTTATTTCCAACAAGTAATGACAAAGGTTTCTGAAAAAAAAGTTTATAATTTTTCAAGAAACATAAGAAGGAATAATTCAAATCTACTGTTGCTCCAAGTTAGAATGAACTAATTGGTTTTATTTATTTATTTATTTATTTTTATTTCATTTGACTTGTGTGTCACCACTCTCCGAAAGGACTTGGGGTGGCTCACAGATAAAAACATAGAACAATAAATAATTTTTTAAAAAAAGATTAAACCTAACAAGCCAAATCCAACAGTAAACACCCAATTAAAATCTCACACTCCCCCACAGGAGATCAGTCCAGCCCAGCCTGTAAGAACAACCAGGTTTTTAGATCCCACTGGAAAGAGGAGAGATCGGGGGCCAGCCCGATCTCAACAGGTAGTTGATTCGATAAGGTGGGAGCTACTACAGAATAGACCCTTCCTTGGGGCACTGCCAGCTGGCATTGTCGTGCAGATGGCACCCTGAGGAGTCCTAGCCTGTGTGCTCACAGGGCGATCGGTATTTGATGTTGGCAGGAGATGCTCCCACAAGTACCCCAGACCCATGCCATGAAGGACTTTGAATGTTAATGTCAGAACCTTGAATTGCACCTGGAGGGCAACCGCCAACCAATGCAGCTCACACAGGAGGGGCGTAACATGGGAGTACCTGGAAACTCTCATCACAACCCGCACGGCCGCATTTTGCACCAGCTGGAGCCTCCGGATGGTATGCAAGGGCAGTCCTAAATAGAGACCATTGCAGTAGTTGAGTTGGGACGTGACAAGTGCATGAGTGACCATGCAAAGGGCATCTTGATTCAGGTATGGGCGCAACTGGCGAACCAGCTGAACCTGGGCAAAGGCCCCCCTGGTCACGGCTCCCACCTGCTCCTCCAAACCGAGCCATGAATCCAGGAGAACCCCCAGGTTTTGTGCCCTATCCACAGGGGGCAACACCTCTCCCCCCATGACCAAAGATGATATCTGTTCACTGAAGCAAAATGCCTGTATGCACAGCCACTCAGTCTTGGCCGGATTGAGCTGTAGCCTGTTCCTGCCCATCCAGGTCCATACTGCATCCAGACAACAGGACATCACAGAGAGAGCATCACTGATTTGGTTTGGGGTGGAGATATATAACTGAGTATCATCAGCATACTGATGATACCTCACCCCAAACCCCCGGGTGATCTCACCCAGCGGTTTCATATAGATGTTGAACAGGAGGGGTGAGAGGACTGACCCCTGAGGGACCCCACATGTGAGAGCCCTTGGGACCGACCCTGCCCTGCCAACACCAATTGCGAATGCCCTGAGAGGTAGGAGGTGAACCACGGCAAAACTCCCACCCCCCCAAGGCACTGCAATAGGATACCATGGTCGATGGTATCGAAAGCTGCTGAGAGATCTAATAGGACCAGGACAGAGGAAAATCCTCTGTCCTGCGCACTCCAGAGATCATCCACCAGCGCGACCAATGCCATCTCTGTGCTAAACCTGTGCAGGAAGCCCGATTGGTAGGGATCTAGATAGTCTGCTTCATCCAGGAAAGGTGGAAACTGCTGAGCCACCACGCTCTCAACAAACTTCACTAAAAAATGAAGGTTGGAGACTGGACAAAAGTTGTTCAACACGGCAGGGTCCAGGGCAGGCTTCTTCAGGAGGGGTTTCACCACCACCTCTTTCAAGGCGGTGGGAAAAGAGCCCTCCCTTAACAAAGCATTGACCACTGCCCAGAGCCAGCCGCACGTGACCTCCCTGGAGGCATATACCATCCAGGAAGGGCATGGGTCCAACAAACATGTGGTGGAACTCAGACGTCATATAATCCTGTCCACTTCATCCTCAGAAACAGGATCAAACTCAGCCCAGATGATATTGGTCAGACTTCTTGCATCCCCCTCCTCAGACAACTGCAAATTAGAGTCCAACTCTTCCCTAATCTGAGCGATCTTATCCAACAGATACTGACCAAATTCCTCAGCCCTACCCTGCATAGGGTCCAACCCCGCCCCCCAATGTAAGAGGGAGCGGGTGACCCTAAACAGGGCAGCTGGGAGGTCATCTCCGAATACTATGAGAGCAGAGAGGTATGACCTCTTTGCTGCCCCACAGCTACCAGATAAGTCCTAATATAGGCTCTTAACTGGGCTCAGTTGGATTCGGAGTGGGTCGACCTCCACCTGCTCTCTAAACCTCTCCTACACCACTTCATCTCCCTAAGCTCCTCTGTGAACCAAGGAGCCACCTGAGACCTGCGGGAGTGAGGGGACACAAGGGGACAACTCAGTCGAGGGCCTCAGCAGCAGACTGTTGCCAGGCAGCCGCCAGTACCTCAGCTGAGCTGTGGATAAGGAAGGCAGGCAAAGACCTCAGTTCCATCTGGAACCTTTCAGGGTCCATCAGACGTCTGGGGTGGAACCATCTCAGTGGCTCCTCATCCCAATGGTGTGGGGCCACTTGTTGGAAGACCAGCCGCAGGAGATAGTGGTTTGACCATGCTACGGGTTGGACATTCATGGTGCCCACCCCCAGATCACTACGTCATCATTCCGAGACAAAAACAAGGTCAAGTGTGTTGCACCCCTCATGAGTGGGGGTCTGTATTATTTGGGTCAGGCCCATTGCCGCCATGGAGGCCATGAACTCCTGGGCCAATCCCGATGCCCCCCCAGAGAAGGCAGGTTGAAGTCACCCAAAACCAAAAGGCTCAGGAACTCCACCACCACTCCCATGAGGGCGTCGAGCAGCCCAGGCAGGGCCGTTGCCACATAGTTGGGGGATAGGTATATAAGCAACAGGCCCAACCGACCACCAGGTCCCAACCTCAAAAGGAGAGCTTCACACCCGCCTATCTGTGGAACAGTGACCTCCCTTGGAATCAAGGTCTCCCGAATAACAACAGCAACCACCCCACCCCTCCCCTGAGCTCGTGGCTGGTGTAGAGTCTGAAAACCTGGGTGGCATAAATCAACCAGAGGGACTCCACCCTCTGGCCCCAACCAGGTCTCAATAGTGCAAGCCATGTCCGTGGTCTCCTCCTCGATTAGCTCACCAAGGAGGGGTGCCTTATTGACTGTGGACCTGGCATTAAAACACACCAACCTAAGCCCAGGGCCTCCGAGTCCCATATCCCCGGGGGAGTGGGCAGAGGCATGAGGGTCGGAGCACGCCACAGCTTGAAGACAGCAGTGGCACGCTCCCTTCACATGATATGGCCCCCTGCCTCTCCATCCCCTGCCTAGTCTGATCAATCTCCGGATGGTATGCAAGGGCAGTCCTAAATAGAAAGCGTTGCAGTAGTTGAGTCTGGAGGTGACAAGGGCATGAGTGACTGTGCACAGGGCATCTTGGTCCAGAAATGGGCGAAGCTGATGAACAAGGCGGAGCTGGGCAAAGACCCCCCTGGCGACGGCCCCCACCAGCTCCTCCAACTGGAGCCGTACATCTAGGAGGACCCCAGATTCCGCGCCCTATCCACAGGGGGCAACACCTCTCCCCCTATGGCCAAAGATGGATATTCCTGACTGGGCCGAGATGCCAGTATGCACAGCCACTCAGTCTTGGCCGGGTTGAGTTGAAGCATGTTCCGCTTCATCCAAACTGCATCGCATCCAGACATCAGGGAGAGGGCATCACTGATCTGGTTTGGGGTGGAGATGTACAGCTGGGTGTCATCCGCGTACTGATGATATCTCACCCCAAAACCACGGATGATCTCACCCAGCAGCTTCATGTAGATGTTAAATAAAAGAGGGGAGAGGACTGACCCCTGAGGGACCCCACAAGAGAGCACCCTCAGGGTCAACCTCTGCCCCCCTACCAACACAGATTGCAACCACCCCGAGAGGTAGGAGGTGAACAGTGCCCTTCACTCCCAAACCCCTGAGGCATCGCAAAAGGATACCATGGTCGATGGTATCAAAAGACGCTGAGAGTTCTAATAGGACCAGGACAGAGGAAAAACCCCTGTCCCGCACCCTGCAGAGATCATCCATCAGTGCGACCAATGCCGTCTCCATGCTGAAACCAGGTCGGAAGCCCGATTGATCCAGGTAGTCCACTTCATCCACGAAAAGTGGAAACTGCCGAGCCACCACACTCTCAACAACCTTCGCCAAAAAGCGAAGGTTGGAGACTGGACGAAAGTTGTCTAACACGGTTGGGTCTAGGGCAGGCTTCTTCAGGAGGGGCCTCACCACTGCCTTCTTCAAAGCGGAGGAAAAAACACCCTCTCTCAGTGAAGCATTGACAACTGCCCGGAGCCAACTGCAGGTAGCCTCCCTGGAGGCATAAGCCAACCAGGAGGGGCACGGGTCCAACAAACATGTGGTGGAACTCAGACGCCGCATAGTCCTGTCCACTTCATCCTCGGAAACAGGATCGAACTCAACCCAGATCACGTTAGCCAGACTGCTTGCACCCTGTTCCTCAGACCACTGCAAATCGGAGGACAATCCGCTCCAAATCTGGGTGATCTTGTCTGACAGATATTGACCAAATTCCTCAGCCCTTCCCCGCAATGGGTCCACCACCTCCCCCATATGAAGGAGACAGCAGGTGGCTTGAAACAGGGCAGCTGGGCAGTTATCTGCGGATGCTATGAGGTGGAGAGATAAGACCTCCTCGCCACCCTCATAGCTACCAGATAAGTCCTAATATGGGCTCTTAGCTGGGCTCGATCAGATTGGGAGCGGGTGGACCTCCACCTGCTCTCTAAACCCCTCCGATGATGCTTCATCTCCCGGAGCTCCTCGGTATACCAAGGAGCCATCCGGGATCCACAGTGTGTGAGGGGACGCATGGGGACAACTCTGTCGAGGGCATCTGCCGCAGCCTGTTGCCAAGTGGCTGCCAGATCCTCAGCAGAGCTGTGGGCAAGGGAAGAGGGAAAGAACCCCAGTTCCGCCTGGAACCTCTCGGGGTCCATCAGGCGTCTGCAGCGAAACTATCTAAGTGGCTCCTCATCCCAGCAGTGGGGGGCAGCCTGTTGGAAGACCAGCCGTAGGATATAGTGATCAGACCATGGAACGGGCAGTGCCGTAAAGGTGGCTTGCCCTCTGACACTACGCCACTGTTCAGAGACAAAAACTAGGTCAAGAGTGTTTCCCCCCTCATGAGTCAGGCCTTGAATCAATTGGGTCAGGCCCATGGTGTCCATAGAAGCCATGAATTCCTGGGCCAAACCCGACACTCCCCCCAGGGAGGGCAAATGGAAGTCCCCCAGGACTATAAGACCCGGGAACTCCACCACCACCCCCGAGAGGACATCGAGAAACTCAGGTAGGGCTGCTGCCACACAGCTGGGGGAAAGGTATGTCAGCAGCAAGCCCACCCAACCACTAGGCCCCCACCTCATGAGGAGGGTCTCACTCCCGCCTATCTCTGGAACCGTGACCTCCCTTGGAAACAGGGTCCCCTGGATAACCACAGCCACCCCACCACCCCTTCCCTGGGCCCGTGGCTAGTGCAAAACCCAAAAACCTGGGGGGCATAGATCAACCAGAGAGACCCCTCTCTCCGGCCCCAACCAGGTCTCGGTGATACAAGCAAGGTCCGCAGCCTCCTCCATTAAAATCACAGAGGATAGGTGAAATAAAATACGGCCACAGATGATTGCAATGATGCTAAAACAGTATGTTAAAATCAATAGTCATTATCACCACCTCCAGTCCTTGAAGCCAGCACCAACAAGTATTGCGTCGTGTCCCCTGAAGGCTCTCTCACCATGACCTTTATATGGTGCTGCCCTTGAAGACCATTTCAAAAGCTTAAGTATCTAACCACTTCACCACTACAGCTCTCCATTTCAAAACCGTAACTGGTCTGCAATGCAGTGGACATGCAGTTAACTCACCTATTTCTATTTCTCCTGCATGAGTTATACTGGCTCCTAGTTGTTTACTCTATTCAATTCAAGTTTCTGGTTATCAGCATTAAATCCCTGGATGTCACTAGGGAAAATTATAGGTGAGATCACCTTTCTTCAATGGTATTTGTCTTTCTCAATAAGTTTGATAGATGGACATGGTATAGATTTTTGTACTAAATATTGTCATCTGGGAGTTCAGAGTTGTATCTGGTCTGTAGTTTCCAATACTTTTCCATCTGAATTATGCGAGTTTGCTACTCTTTTATCTTTGTAGCAGGTTTGGAAAATCTTGTTCACTTAAAGTGTTAGGATAGAGTGGGGATTGACTTAGGTTTATCTGGTATCTGGTGGCAAGGGTGATTTTTTGAAATTATTATTTGTTTTTCTAAAGATTTTTGTAAGCCACCAAGGTTTATTATATGAGATAGGCAACCAGATACATTCCAATCAACCAACCAACCAATCACTCAATCTCAGTGGTGGGATTCAAAAAAATTTTGGGCATTGCTTGATGGGTGTGGTGTGGCTTGGTGGGTGTGGCAGAGGAAAGATACTGTAAAATCTCCATTCCCGCCCCACTCCAGAGGAAGGATACTGTAAAATCACCACTCCCTCCCCAGTCCTGGGGGAAGGTTACTGCAAAATCCCATCCCCTCCCTACCCCACTAACCTGCTTTCCAGCTCCATTCTCCTGTGCAGGGCAACAAAAGAAGACCCAGCTGATCAGCTGGGACTTGGAGACAGAGAATAGGTGGGGGCAGGGCCAGTCAGAGGTGGTATTTGCTGGTTCTCCAAACTTCTCAATATTTCCACTACCAGTTCTCCAGTTTGGGTCAGAAACTACTGAATACCACCTCTTCAATCAATCATTTGGATGGAATAGGAAGTAAAACTAATAAAAACTGGAAAAATACCAATGCAAAATTACCTTTATTTCTGACAAGTAATGACAAAGGTTTCTGAAAAAAAAAAGTTTATAATTTTTCAAGAAACATAAGAAGGAATAATTCAAATCTACTGTTGCTCCAAATTAGAATGAACTAATTGGGTTTATCACCAAATAGCTCACAGAAGCATGAAAAAAAAATGCTTTGATATGATGTCAAGTTCAAAATTTTCAATCACCATAATATTTATTACAAATATTTATTTATTAAAAATAAACCCCCATTTGTATTTATTATATCATCAGTACATTTAATATAATTCTTACTTACCCAGTTGTTAGCTATCTTCCCTTCTGGGCATATTTTACAATCATAGCAGCAGGATAATTTTCCTTCCACTTTTATCTTGCTATGGCAAGAGGACACTCTTGGTTACAGATGGAAAGAGGTAATGCCTGCTCATAAACCAGAATTCACAGAAATAATGTTTTTGAAGGATTGTTCTTTTCATCAGTTATACATATGCAAACTCTTCATATATAATCCAAACATTGATGTTGCAATTTTCAGTTTTATTCCTGGTGTAAATTCACTATTGAATGTTCAACTGCTTCTTATTTCAAACCTATTACATTAATCGATTAATCATTCCCAACAATTATATTCTAAAGATCAGTTTGAGGCAGTGTGGAAAAATCTTTAACTCTGAATCCCTCTAAGTGTGCCCTTCTTATAGTCCTATTTTTTAAAATTCATATCAGATCAAATATCTATATTCTTTCCTTCACTGATTAGTTTTTAATTTATTTTTTTAGAAAAAAAATGCATCCTCTTCTTTAATAAATTCTGTATTTTATTTGAAATGCTGCTGCATTATGATTATGTAATTAAATAATAGATAAGAGAGATGGAGAGACAGAATTTGCAGCAGAAATTCTTTGTTTCTGAGTTAGAATATATTTTGATATATATCTTCAATATATTGAATGTGATTTTATATATTTTTACATATGTTGATGGTTTTATTTTAATGTTTTATGCCACCCAAGGTTGCCTTGTGGTGAGATGGGTTGCAAACAAATTAAATAAATAAAAGAAATATTTGAAATAGATTTTAAGAACAAAGTTGCTGCAAGTTATTTCAATGATTTAAAGCAAGACTTTTAAATTCTCAACTGTTTGCAACAATATTACTGCAGTTGGATTAGCATAATTAGTTAGGTAGCTAAATAGACAAAGTATCCAGTAAAGTCCCTATTTTCTGCAAGTTATATAAATCCTTCCATTCCCCACTATCCTGTCAGAGCTGAAGAAACTTCTTGGATGAGAAGCGAAATGTCTTCAAAGAATAAACAAGGAAATCCAGATATTGTATTTTCTCTAATCAAAGAATTTAAAGATTTAAACATATCTGGAAATTCCAACTTTTTCATGAACCAAGGAGGTTATTAAAAAGTTAATTGTAGACTTCCGGTGATGCCTCGGTATGGCGAGGTAGGGAGAAATACTTGTGCTTCTCCCACCTCGGGTTTTCCGCTCAAGAACGGCCGTTCGTGGCAGGGTGAGTTCAGTTTGAACACCCCAGTGAGGAGAAAAACTTGGAGCTGGTTTGGGAAGTGCGATCCCAAAAGGTGAAGAAGAGTTCCCGAAGTTCTGAACGGAAGAAGCCAGCTCCGCCAGAGCTGGCCCGAAGACGGGGTGGTGTGCCATTAGAAGGAAGCTGAAGGAGAAAGTTGCAGATCGGAGGAGAACAAAGGAAGCTTGGTGAGGGACTATAAAAGGCTGGAAAGACCATTTGAGGGGGACTGTCAAAAGGATCGGGGCGAAAACGAAAAAGAAAGCGGCACCATCCTAGCGACTACCCCAAGAGAAATCAAAGCGGAAGAGAAGGACATAGTCCCTTTCAAAGAATAAGAAAGTGAAAGTCCTGTGAGGAGAAAGAAAGTACCTTGCGAAAAGAGGTTTTATCCAACTGGAAGGAGAGCGGTCAAGGTTGGAAGAGAACTGAGAACTGAGTGAGTGGCAGACGAAAGAACTATTAGACGCCGGGCAGGGACAGAGTGCCTGCGGAGGCGGCCATCGTGATAGAAGAAACAACGGAGAAGACCTAGACCAGATGAGCGATTGAACGACAGAATAGTGAGGAAAACGCCAGTGAAGGAGAGAAAGAAGAAAATTTGGAAGCGGAAAACGTGAGGATTTGCGAAGATCGGACGGAGCGACAAGGGTGCCCACTATAGTGACAGTGCAAATTGCTGAGCCCCTTAGAATACGGACAGACTAGCGAGTGAACAGACAGCTACAGAAAAGGGAAAGTTACAAAACCTAATTAATTTAATCAACACTCGGAGATTATTGTTGTTTATCAAAGAAGAAAAGGAAAAGTACTTTTGGGAAAGAAAGGATTGATAGAAAGGGGGAGGAAAATTTGCTGGTGAAAAGACCATAAAGAAGAGCCCCATCATCGTGACGGTGCAAATTTGCGGCCATTGACAGTATAATAACTTTGACATTGAGAAAACTGGTACGAGCAACAGTGACTCAAAGAACGGAAGTGGACCCTGATATCGTTTTCCACGTATACCATTCAATTGTACCTTATATTATTTAGCTTGGAGAAGCTTGATTTAAACTATTAAGTATTAAGTTAAGAAAAAAAAATAGAGATTTATATATAAATGAAGGGAAGTTTATAGGATTACCGTATATTTATAAACGTTAATGATTTGAAATATTAATAGTTAATAGTTAATACTCAAGATATTTATTATTTAACGCTTAAGATACGTAATTGACTTAAAACCTTTAGCATAGATTATTCGATGATATATAAGTTGTGATATATAGCAACTAATTAATTTATATAGATTAGTAAGACTTGATTGAATTTTTTTTTCTTACATATATATACGTATATCTTTTTATTTCATTCAATCCTTTCCTTTCTGGGGGGAATTTATAATTTATTAGTAATTTATAATTTACCTGTAATCTATACCTTGTCCTCTTTTCTTCTCTTATACACCCTTTTTCAGACTAATACGAATTGTAAGCAAGGAATGTAATGAGATTGTAACCACTGTCCCTCCCTCCCCCAAGATTATTAAGAAGGATACTAGACCCTAACATTAATATAAGAAAAAAAAAAGAAGATAGATACTTTCCCCTTTCTTCCCCCTGCCTAGACTCAACTGAGTGGAATTATTGGAAAGGAGGGGCCCCTGGTAAATGATAATTAGAAACGAGACGTGGGGAAATATTTCACTGCGCATGCTCAAGATGGCGGTCTGTGGTTGAGAGGCTTGTCTGGGCATTTCGGCGGTTCTGCTGGTTTTCTGGGGAGGAGGACACCCGCTGCCTCCCCTTGTCCCTGGAGCCATCTCGGGAGCGTCTGGGGGTGCCACAGGAGCCGTTTGGTGGGATTTGAGCCGACGGCTCGGCGTGGCTAGATCGTTTCTCCCCCCCGCGGCTTTTCTATCGCGGCTTGTCAGCCGAAGCAAGAACGCAGCGCGGCAGCGGCGGTAGCAGCGGCAGCGATGGCGTTGTTTGCCTTGCTCCTTGGAGCTCGTCGACGGCGTTGTTGTTTGTTTTGCTTTGCGTCCCAGCTGCTGTCTGCCCTGCTCTGTGTCCTGTGCCCTGGTGGCTGTGAGTCCCAGTGTGCGTCCCTGTGGACCCGATGCCATCGCTGCTGGTCGTCGGCTCTGGACTGCTGGCGGCGAGTGTGGCAAGACCGGGTTCCAATGGGCTGGACCAGCTACGGCCTGACTGCGGCGCTGGGGTTTTTCCCCACCAAATGGGAGCTGATGGCAGCGGAGATGGCCTGGACTTGGTGCTGTGGCTGCCTACAGGCAGTTATATGTAGGTAGCCATGGAGTCCCCAGTGGAGGGCTGTTGGTCGGTCCAATGGCTTTCTCCCTCTCGGCTCTGACTTGGGTGGTGTGGCTATGGGGGGTGGGTTTTTGAACCACCCCTGGGAGCCCCTACCCCTTTACTTTCTCCCCAGAAGTTCTGGGAGAGTCGGACATACGGAAGGGAGGGAGGCCCATACATCTAAGAGTTCCAGGGGCATGTTCTCATCCATGGCCTGGACTGAGGGAAGCGGCCTTCCTGGCTGGGGATTATGGGCAGAGTCGGTGGTGGTGCCCTTCCCCGCGAAAGGATGGCTTGTGGCCCCAGATCTGTGGCCGGGATTGGCTTTGGACACTGCACCTTGTTTGGACTCTTGGACTCTCGGACATTCCATCTGTGACCACCGCCCTCTCACTGTTTTTGCCATCTTGGACTCATTGACACTATTGATGGTGCCTGGGTCATCTGCACCACTTCCATGGACCTATACTTCTTCTCTCTTGAGGCTGGACTACCTCCCACTGTGGTGAGAGGGCAATGGGAGGATGTGATTTTTCCCTGCAGTGTGAGTGCAGGGAATTATTCAGGATTTTATACCGCAAGTCACTATGGTGGCAGCACAGTGACTTGTTTATTTGACTCTAACTGTCGGCAGCTGTGAGAGAGTTGCCGATTGCGGACTATTTCCTGATTCTCATTTAGTCCGTCTCCTATTGTATTTCCATCTCTACAATTTTTCTTCCATCTAACCAGCTGCCCCCTGTCCTGCCTAAGATGTACATGTTATGCCTGCCTACTCTCCAGCAGACTTATGGGCCCTCCAGACGTTCCCCAGTCTGTGGAATGGCCCTGCATTTTATCAAGAGCTTTCCTTAATGACGGATCTTGGGATCCCGAGGTGGCATGCTGCAGTTAATGGGCCAAATTCCAAATTTAGGAGGAAGGGGAAACTTTTAAAATTTTTAACTAGCCGTCTTAAGGGGTTAGGGAGGAGGGTTAATGGGTCCTTTTGCAGCCCGGTTCGTGGGGGGGGTGGAGGTTGGGGGCCTGTGGGGCTCCGGGGACTGAGGTGGGGGCTGCGATTCCCAGGGTGGTTGGGGTTGGCAGCAGACGTCGAGGCATAGGGTCATATTATGTGCTGGGAGCGCGCACCCGCCAACTCCGTGCGGTCGCTCGCTCCGACCCTATGACCTCCTCCCTAGGGAGTTTGGGAATTGGGACCCCTGGGCTCAGACTGGTGTATTTTAATGCCAGGTCCGTGGCCAATAAATCTGTCCTCCTCCGTGAAATCATTGAGGAGGAGGCTGCAGACCTGGCTTGCATCACCGAGACCTGGTTGGGCCCAGAGGGAGGTGTCCCTCTGGTTGAATTATGCCCTCCAGGTTTTCGAGTTGTGCACCGCCGGGGCCCAGGGTAGGGGTGGTGGGGTGGCTGTGGTTATTAGGGAGACCTTACTTCCAAGGGAGGTCACTATCCCAGAGATAGGAGTGAGACCCTCCTCCTGAAGTGGGGGCCAAATGGTCAGGTGGGTTTGCTGCTTGCATACCTTTCTCCCAGCTGTGTGACAGCAACCCTGCCTGGGCTCCTGGACGTCCTCTCGGGGGTGGCGGTGGAGATCCCAGGCCTTATAGTCCTGGGGGACTTTAATCTGCCTTCCCTGGGGTGCGTCGGGATTGGCCCAGGAATTCATGGCTTCCATGGAAGCCATGGGCCTGACCCAATAATTCATGGCCCCACTCATGAGGGGGGGAACACTCTCGACCTTGTTTTTGTCTCTGAGTGGTGGCATAGTGACAGAGGGCAGACCACTTTTACGTCTTTGCCCGTCCATGGTCTGATCACTATCTCCTACGGCTGGTCTTCCAACAAGCCGCCCCCACTGCTGGGATGAGGAGCCACGTAGGTGGTTCCGCCCCAGGCGCCTTATGGACCCGGAGCGTTCCAGACGGAGCTGGGGCCTCTTCCTCTTCCCTGACTCACGGCTCTGCCGAGGATCTGGCGACCGCCTGGCAACGGGCTGCGCGGAAGCCCTCGACAGGGTTGTCCCCATGCGACCCCTTACACGCCGTGGATCCCGAATGGCTCCCTGGTATTCAGAGGAGCTCCGGGAGATGAAACGCCGTCGAAGGGGCTTAGAGAGCAGGTGGAGGGCCACCCGCTCCCAGGCCGATCGAGCCCAGTTAAGAGCCCATATTAGGACTTACCTGGGAGCGATGAGAGCGCGAGAATGTCTTATCTCTCCGCTCTCATAGCGTCCGCAGATAACCTCCCGGCCGCCCTGTTCCGGGTCACACGCTCCCTTCTTCGTCCAGAGGAGGGGCCGGACCCGCTGGGAAGGGCTGAGGAATTTGGGCAATATCTGTCGGATAAGATCGCTCGGATTCGGAGCGGGTTGTCCTCTGATTTGCAGTGGTTGGAGGAGCGGGATACGGGGAGTCTGGCCATTACGTTTTGGGATGAGTTCGATCCTGTTTCCAAGGATGAAGTGGATGGGATTATGCGGCGCCTGAGTTCCACCACATGTTTGTTGGACCCGTGCCCCTCCTGGTTGGCTTATGCCGCCAGGGAGGTCACCTGTGGCTGGATCCGGGCAGTTGTCAACGCCTCTTTGAGAGAGGGTGTCTTTCCCTCCGCCTTGAAGGAGGCGGTGGTGAGGCCCCTCCTGAAGAAGCCTGCCCTGGATCCGACCGTGTTAGACAACTTTCGTCCAGTCTCCAACCTTCGCTTCTTGGCGAAGGTTGTTGAGAGTGTGGTGGCCCGGCAATTTCCGCTTTTCCTGGAAGAAACGGACTACCTCGATCCGTACCAATCGGGCTTCCGGCCTTGTTTCAGCACGGAGACGGCATTGGTCGCACTGTTGGATGATCTCTGGAGGGCACGGGACAGGGGTTTTTCCTCTGTCCTGGTCCTATTAGACCTCTCAGCGGCTTTCGATACCATCGACTATGGTATCCTTTTGCGACGCCTTGTGGGTTGGGGGTGGGGGCACTGTTCTTCGGTGGCTCTCCTCCTACCTCGTGGGGCGGTCGCAATCGGTGTTGGCAGGGGGGCAGAGGTCGTCCCCAAGGGCGCTCACTTGTGGGGTCCCTCAGGGTCGGTCCTCTCCGCCCTCTTATTTAACATCTACATGAAACCGCTGGGTGAGATCATCCGTGGTTTTGGGGTGAGGTATCATCAATATGCGGATGATACTCAACTGTATATCTCCACCCCAAACCAGATCAGTGATGCCCTCTCCGTGATGACTCACTGTCTGGATGCGGTACGAATCTGGATGGACGGCAACATGCTCTCGACTCAACCCGGCCAAGACTGAGTGGTTGTACATACCGGCATCCCGCTTCCAGTTTTGAATGTCCATCGTTGACCATAGGGGAGTGGTGTTGCCCCTGTGGACAGGGCGAGGAACCTGGGGTCCTCCTGGATGCACGGCTCCGTTGGAGGAGCAGGTGGGAGCCGTTGCCAGGGGGCCTTTGCCCAGGTCCGGCTGGTTCGCCAGCTTCGCCCGTTCCTGGACCGGATGCCCTGCGTACAGTCACTCATGCCCTTGTTACCTCGCTGACTCGACTATTGCAACGCTCTCTATTTAGGACTGCCCTTGCATACCATCCGAGACTGCAGCTGGTGCAAAATGCGCGGCGCGGGTGATGGGAGTTTCCCGGTTCTCCCATGTTAGCCCCTTCCTGCGCTGCCTGCATTGGTTGCTGGTTGCCCTCCGGGTGAGATTCAAGGTTTTAACTTTAACATACAAAGTCCTACATGACATGGGTCCTTATTATTTAAGGGAGAGACTGCTGCCGACATCGAATACTAACCCCTGTACGAAGTCACAGACAGGGACTCCTTGGGGTCCCATCAGCCGGGCAATGCCGGCTGGCGGTCCCCCGACGACGTGCCTACTCTGTCGCGGTCCCTGAACTCTGGAACCAACTTCCCCTGGGGCTCCGCTTGGCCCCTGACCTCCGCACCTTCCGCCATGACTTGAAGACCTGGTTATTTGACCAAGCTGGGCTGTGACCCATGGGTGGGGTGTTTTAGATTTTGTGGTTTTTAAGTTTTGTATTAATTGGGACCATTAATTTAATTCCTTTTTAAATATTTATTGTGTTTGTTTTTATTGTAAGCCTCGAGTCTTCGGAGATGGGGCGGCATATAAGTCCCATTAATAAATAAATAAATAAATATAAATAAAATTCTTAAGGAACAACAAAGGATAATAAAGGAAATGTCAACGTCAACCACTACTACTATTAAAAAATAGGAAAAAGGAGTGACAACTGCAACCCCTCTACCCCACTGTGACCTCCCCAAAAAACGATAGAAGGGATGCTGGGCCCGAGAAATCCAATACACAAACCTCTTCCCAAACGATACAGAATACGTTACAGACAATACAAAATATGATGTTATCAATGCAAGAAACAATGATAAACAATCATGTAGAAAGTAAGAGAGAAAGAGAAGCAATGAGATCAGAATTAAAAAGTGAATTGGGAGAGATGAAGAATGAACTCAAACCTAGAGGGGAAAATAGGACAGTTACAGGAAATGACAAGGATAAATGAAGAGAAGATTGTAACAATCACCAAACAAACGGATCAAACAGGGAAAAAAGTAGAAGTTATTGAACAAAAAATAAAAGATCAATACAAGGAAACAAACGAAACCCTGACCTATCTAGAAATGGATAGAGCCTCGTATTATTTAAGGTTCCAAAATATACAGGAGGAAAGGGGGGAAAATTTGACTCTTATAGTGGCAGAAATGCTGGCAATTATATTGCGAAAGGAGAGAGACCAGATGATGCAAGAAATTGATGAATCATATAGAGTTTTCACAAGCTATGCAAGAAGACATGGACTCCCACGGGAGGTCCATGTCAGATTTGCAAGGAAAAGAGTCAGAGAAATAATTTACAGATTGACAAGGGAAGAGACAATAAACTATAACGGTAGGCAAATTATAGTATTGAAACAAATTCCAAGAAGAGTGAGAGAACAAAGAAAGGAATATAGATTCCTCACAAATCATTTAAACAAGAAAAACATACTATTTAGATGGAACGATCCAGAAGGAATCTTGGTAACATGGGAAGGCAAAAGAACTAAAATTGACAATTTAGCCAAGGCCCAAAGATTTTATGAGCAAATAGGAGGATCAGAGGAGGAATTAAGTAGCAGAGAAGAGTTAAGTAAAATGCGAGCCGAAGACTCCACGAAGTTACTATTGGAGGAGAAGAGAGAAAGGAGGGAAGGAGGGGACAGGAATTAACGGCTTGTGAAGGAGGAAAGAGGGAAGAGATAGGGGTGAAACCAGGAGTCAAACAACAGGTAAAACGTAATAAAAGTTAGAAAAAGAAACGACCAAAATGGAAGGGGAATAAAATTAATAATGATAAATATCAATGGATTAAATAGTCCAAAATAAAAGAAAAATATTTGATAGATTGGAAAAGACAAAAGTGGATATAATATGCCTTCAAGGCCACATAAAAGAGCAGGATAAAAGATATCTAGAGAATAGGAAACTGGGAAAAGCATTCATGGCCTTAGCAGGGGAAAAAAGAGAGGGGTGGTATTATATGTAAAGAGGATATTACAGCAAAATTGATATATAATGATACAGAGACGGAAGAATATTAATGGTGGAAATGGAGATACATAATAGGAAGACTTTAGTCGTGAGGAATTTATGCACCAAATAAACCAAAAGAATATAAAAATCTATATGAAAGCTAGATAGAGAACGGGTAACTCGGAGGATTTGTCTAATGGGGGACTATATGCAATAACTGATAATAGGCAAGATTATAAATGTGGACACAAACAATATCAAAAATGAAACACACTGCCAAAAATATTTTGAAATGTCAGAGGAATTAGATTGGAAGATGTGGGAAGTGGAGAAAAAAGAACTACAGGAATACACAAGTATACTTTTCCACTCCAACCCACACAAATCATGGGTCCAGAATAGATATGATCTGGATAAATAGCTAATTAAATAAGGAAATTCAGGACACAAAA
>CM019155.1:138270830-138305666 GCA_009733165.1 Naja naja
CCCGAGAAATCCAATACACAAACCTCTTCCCAAAGCGATACAGAATAAATTTTAGACAATACAAAATATGATGTTATCAATGCAAGAAACAATGATAAACAATCATGTAGAAAAGTAAGAAGAGAGAAGAGAGAAGCAATGAGATCAGAATTAAAAAGTGAATTGGGAGAGATGAAGAATGAACTCAAAACCTTAGAGGGGAAAATAGGACAGTTACAGAAATGACAAGGATAAATGAAGAAGATTACCATAATCACCAAACAAACGGATCAAACAGGAAAAAAGTAGAGTTATTGAACAAAAAATAAAAATCAATACAAGGAAACAAACGAACCTGACCTATCTAGAAATGGATAGAGCCTCGTATTATTTAAGGTTCCAAAATATACAGGAGGAAAGGGGGAAAATTTGACTCTTATAGTGGCAGAAATGCTGGCAATTATATTGCGAAAGGAGAGAGAGATGATGCAAGAAATTGATGAATCATATAGAGTTTTCACAAGCTATGCAAGAAGACATGGACTCCCACGGGAGGTCCATGTCAGATTCTGAGAAAAGTCAGAGAAATAATTTACAGATTGACAAGGAAGAGACAATAAAAACTATAACGGTAGGCAAATTATAGTATTGAAACAAATTCCAAGAAGAGTGAGAGAAACAAGAAAGAATATAGATTCCTCACAAATCATTAAACAAAAGAAAACATACTATTTAGATGGAACGATCAGAAGGAATCTTGGTAACATGGGAAGGCAAAGAACTAAAATTGACAATTTAGCCAAGGCCCAAAGATTTTATATAGCAAATAGGAGGATCAGAGGAGGAATTAAGCAGAAGAGAAGAGTTAAATCTTGAGCCGTGAAGACCTCGTGAGTTACTATTGGAGGAGAAAAGAGAGAGAAAGGAAGGAAGGAAGAGGGACATGAAATGCTTGTGAAGGAGAGGAAAGAGGGAAGAGATAGGTGAAAACCAGGAGTCAAACAACAGGTAAAACGTAATAAAAGTTAGAAAAAAGCACCAAATGGGAAGGGAATAAAGTAATATCGATAAATATAATGGATTAAATAGTCCAAATAAAGAAAAAATATTTGATAGATTGGAAGACAAAAGTGGGATATAATATGCCTTCAAGAGCTCCACATAAAGAGCAGGATAAAAGATATCTAGAGAATAGGAAACTGGGAAAAAGATTCATGGCCTTAGCAGAAAAAAAAGAGAGGTGGTATTATATGTAAAGAGGATATTACAGCAAAATTGATATATAATGATACAGACGGAAGAATATTAATGGTGAAATGGAGATACATAATAGGAAGACTTTGAGTCATTAGAATTTATGCACCAAATAAAAACCAAAAAATTTTATAAAATCTATGAAAACTGATAGAAACGGTAACTCAGTTTGTCTAATGGGGACTATAATGCAATAACTGATAATAGGCAAGATTATAAATGTGGACACAAACAATATCAAAAATGAAACACACACAAAAATATTTTTGAAATGTCAGAGGAATTAGGATTGGAAGATGTATGGAGAAAAAAAGAAATCCTTGGAATTACACAGTATACTTTCCACTCCAACCCACACAAATCATGGTCCAGAATAGATATGATCTGGATAAATAGCGAATTAAATAAGGAAATTCAGGACACAAAAATCTTAATAAATATATTTATTTATTTTATTTATTTATATTTGAACTTATGCATGTAATCTCGAGGAGACTTCAGGGAGTGGCTCACACTAAAACATAGAACAATAAATATTTAAAAAGACATTAAACTAGCAAGCCCAAATATAAAACACAACAAGACAATAAAATATATTAAAAAAACAAACCCTCCCCAAAAGGAGGGTCACAGCCAGGTTGGTCAAACAACCAAGTTTTGGTAATTGGCGGAAGATGCAGGAGATCAGGGGCCAGCAGACTCCAGGCAGTTGATTCAGAGGTGGGGGCCGCAACAGAAGGCTCGTCGTCCGGGGAAAGTACCAACGGCATTGAACGCCCGATGGAACCCGAGAGTCTGCCTATGAGCCCATACAATGACGTGATTGCTATTGGAAGAAGGCGCTCCCTCAGATATTGGGACCCATGCGTGTAGGACTTTGAATGTAAAACTAAAACCTTGAATCTCACCCGGAGCTAACGGCAACCAATGCAGCCACGCAAGAGGGGGGTAACATGGGAACCGGGTAACTCCATCACCACCTGACCCACAACCCAATGTCTTTAATTTGGAAAGAAGGGGAAGGAAAGGACAAAGATGGTCATTAAATACACAGGTTTTAAAAGAAGAAAAATACCTGCAAAAAATAAGAGGGAATTAATAAATTTTTATAATTTTAATAAAAAAGAGGATACATCATTACAGAATATTTGGGACACGATAAAAGCCTATATTAGGGGAATATCAATTGCATATCTATCGAATAGAAATAAGGAAAGATGGAAGAAACAAGATGAACTAATAAAAGAAATTGGAAAATTAGAGAATAAACAAAAAAGAAACCCAGATAATGAGCAAATTAGAGATGAATTAACACAAACAAAACATGAACTTAATATACTTGAACAAGAGGAACTCCTTAGAAAGTTACAATACACAAAACAAAACTATTTTGAACACGCAAACAAACCGGGGAGGTGGTTAGCATATAAATTGAGAAAAGAGGAACAGAAAAGAATGATATAATGCTTAGAGAATGAAAATGGGGAACTCGAGGCTGATTTGAAAAAAAGAAAGAAATTGCAAGATATTATTTTGAGGATTTATATAAACAAGAAAAAGTAGAAGTGACTAAAATAGAACAATATTTAGGAGAAGGAAATATACAGAAACTTGCTGATGAAGAAAGAGAGATATTAAATAAAGAAATAACGATAGATGAACTAAGAGAAGCGATTCAGAAACAAAAAAACAATAAAACACCAAATCCAGATGGATATCCAAGTGAATTTTATAAAAAAATAGGAGACATATTAAATAACACGCTTTTAGAAGTTTGCAATGAGGTATTGGTTAAAGCCAAAATCCCCAACACGTGGAGGGAGGCATACATAACACTTATACCCAAAGAAGAGACAAATACTAATCAAATTAAAAACTGTAGACCAATATCGCTTTTAAATACAGACTATAAAATATTTATGACAATTATGGCACAAAGATTAAAAGGAATCATTAGTGGAAAAATCAATACAGATCAAAATGGATTCTTGCCGAGAAGACAAATTAGACATAACATAAGAACAATAATAAACATATTAGAATATTACGAAAACCACCCGAGTAACCAAATGGCATTGATTTTCCTAGACGCACAGAAAGCATTTGACAATCTGAATTGGGATTTCATGAAACTGCAAATTAATAAAATGAACTTTGGACATAATTTTGAAAGAATGATTAATGCAATATATGATACCCAAAAGGCAAATATACTGGTAAATGGAGAAACCACTAAATGTTCAAAATAGAGAAAGGGGTTAGACAAGGCTGCCCTTTGTCACCATTGTTGTTTATCATAGTACTAGAAACACTGTTAACTAGAATCAGGGGAAATGGGAACATAAAAGGAACGAAAATTAAGAACCAAGAATATAAGACACAAGCATTCGCAGATGATATGGTATTTATGATAGAGGAACCATTAGAGACGGGTCCTATATTATTGAACGAGATAAACAAATTTGGGGAATTAGCAGGATTAAAAGTAAATAAGGGGAAAACCAAATTGCTAGTTAAAAATATAATAAATTCTAAACAAAAAAAACTCGAAGAAATTATGGGATTACAAATAGTAAATAAAATAAAATATTTAGGAATTTGGATAAGGGCAAAAACAACAATGTTATGGGAAGATAACTATATAAAAATTTTAGAACAAATTAAAAAGGATTTGGAAACTTGGAGTAAAATGCAAATATCCTTTTTAGGAAGAATCGCGACAATTAAGATGAATATATTACCCAAAGTTTTGTATTTATTTCAGACAATCCCAATATTAACAAACAAAAAGTTTTTTACGGATTTGGATAGGATGACAATGAAATTTATTTGGATGGGAAAAAGGGCAAGAATAAAGAAAAAATATTTACAGGATGATAAAAGCAGAGGTGGATTGGGACTCCCGGATTGGGAAATTTATTATAAAGCTGCAATTCTGCTATGGATAAAGGAATGGGTGAGGCTAGAAAACAAGAGAATGTTAACACTAGAGGGGCATGACTTACAAATAGGATGGCATGCACTTTTATGGAATCCGACTGACAAAAAACAAAAATACACAACAAAACATATAATCATAATTCATTGATTAAAAACTGGGCAGAAATAAGGAAGAAAAACTATACAAAAATACCGAGGTGGCTCTCAACAATGGAGGCAACTTTTCATCCCAATACATTGGATTTAAATAAAAAACTTAAATACTACCAGATATTGGACACAGAGGGAAAACTAAAAGCAAAACAGGATTTGGAAATACAAGGAATACCAATAGATAGTTGGGTTTATTTACAAATTAAAACGAGATACAATAAAGACATAAAAGAATATGGAATAGAAACAAAGAATACAAATTTGGATAAATTACGTTTGGGACCGGAAGAAAAATTAATATCTAAATTATATAAATTACTATTAGAACAAGAAAGAACAGGACAATTAGTAAAAGGACCAATGTTAGCTTGGGAAAAAAATATAGGATATAAGTTGGATCTAAATGACTGGGAAGATACATGGGAAGAAAATTTAACATACACAAAATCGGTGGCATATAAAGAAAACCAGTACAAAATGATGTATAGGTGGCACTTGGCCCCGGCTAGACTAGCAAAAATATTTCCACAGGCAAATCCAAACTGTTGGAAGTGCCAGAATAAAATTGGCACTTACTACCATGTATGGTGGACATGCCCCAAAATAAAAAAATATTGGATGGGAATTAAAAATTGGATTGAAGATGTGATGAAGTGTGAGTTGGAGTGGAAACCAGAACTGTTCCTACTTGGAATGATAAAAAAAAATTTCCCCCCAGAGGACAAATACCTGATAACACACTTGCTAACAGCTGCAATTGCTCTAGCTCAAAAATGGAAAGAATCTATAGTCCCGTCTATACAAGTAGTAATAAAGAAAATGTATGAATGCGTAGAATTGGAGAGATTAACACTCAAACTAAATGGAAAAGAAGATTCAGATTATTATAAGGCATGGGAAATGTGGTATAATTGGGTAGAACATAAAAACGGAGGGAAAGGGAATGTTGGGAAATAAGGTACCATTCTAGACACAAGAATTTATAGAAAACAGGAGATAACAGGTTATGTAATAATCTGGAAAATGAGACAAGGGAAAGCTCCAAAATAGGCCAAACCAAGCGAACATCTTCTGAAGAAATATTTATGGCTATGTATGATTGTAACATTATTTGGGAAAATGCATACTCGATCTGTAACTAAAAAAAGAAAAAGTGGGAAAAATTTGTGATGTATTTATGTTATGTGTGATTGTAAGTCTGTATGTTGTGTGTTTTTTTTACAATTGTAAATAAACTTTTAAAAAAAAGTTAATTGTAAAGGACTTCTGGTTGGGTGCTGCATCGATACGGAGCTGAGGAGTGGGTTACCTCTCTGAAGGATCTGGATTTTTATCGGTTGGAGGCTCCTTGGAGTGTGTCGAATCCTGGAGGGGTAGGCAAACGAAAGGGGAAGACTTGGAGATCCCGGGGAGGTGCCACAAGCCCAGAGTTTGCAAGGGAATCCCCCAAATCCAATGGCAGAAGAGGGAGATCGTGCTGATCGGAACCATAGACATGGCAGCCCAGCAGCTTGAAGAAGAGAGAAGGAAGTGGAAAATAAAGAGCAACAATTTGAGCAGTGGGAAGGTGAAATTAGAGAAGAGTTTTTGGACTTAGATCAAAAGTAAGAAGAAAATTTGGAACTCCGGACTGAATGGTTTAGCAGGGCAGCAGAACCAACAGAAGGAGAAAGACTTTTGGCTTTTTGCTGACTAATGGAACACTGAAAATGGAAGAGCTGAAAGGTGAGACAGCAAAGTTTAATCCTGTTTCGGGGAATTGAAAATGGATTTTTCTATATTAATAGTACTGGATTTTGTGGATATTTGTGTGATATATTTGATAAAGAAACAAAGAGGAACTAAAACAACTAAGAGATATATATGGAATTGGAACTGTATGCCAGGAAAGAATAAAGGATCAAGAAGAATTCCAAGTGACTTTGTAACTTTAAAGAGTGTATTTTGAACTGGATTTATTTATTTATTTATTTATTTATTTATTTATTTATTTATTTATTTATTTATATATTGGACTTGTATGCCGCCCCATCTCCGAAGACTCGGGGCAGCTCACAACTAAAACCAAACAGCAACAATAAATAATTAAAAAAGAATTAGATGAACACAAGCCCAATAATGATAACTTTAAATTAAAATTAAATTTAACCCCCTCCTCCAGGAGGTCAGCACAGCCCGGCCTGTTCAAATAACCAGGTTTTCAAGTCATGGTGGAAGGTGCGAAGGTCAGGGGCCAGACGGAGCCCCAGGGGTAGTTGGTTCCACAGGGCGGGAACCGCCACAGAGTAGGCTCGGCCCCGGGGCACCGCCAGCCGGCATTGACTTGCTGACAGGACCTTGAGAAGCCCCTGCCTATGTGGTCACACAGGGCGGGTTGCACTTGATATCAGCTGGAGACACTCCCATAGATATCCCGGACCCATGTCTTGTTGGACTTTGAATGTTAATACCAGAACCTTGAATCTTACCCAGAGTGCAACCGGCAACCAATGCAGGTCATGCAGGAGGGGTGTAACATGGGAGAATTGGGAAACTCCCATCACCACCCGCGTGGCCACATTCTGCACCAGCTGCAATCTCCGGATGGTATGCAAGGGCAGTCCTAGATAGAAAGCATTGCAGTAGTCGAGTCGGGAAGTAACAAGAGCATGAGTGACTGTACGCAGGGCATCTAGGTCCAGAAACGGGTGCAGCTGGTGAACCAGATGGACCTGAGCAAAGGCCCCCCTGCCACGGCCCCCACCTGTTCCTCCAACTGGAGCCGCGCATCCAGGAGGATCCCCAGGTTCTGCGCCCTATCCACAGGGGGCAATACCTCTCCCCCTATGGCCAACAATGGACCCTCCTGCCTGGAACTAGAGGCCGGTATGTACAGCCACTCAGTCTTGGCCAGGTTGAGTCGAAGCATGTTTCCGTCCATCCAGATCCATACCACATCCAGACAATGGGTCATCACGGAGAGGGCATCACTGACCTGGTTTGGGGTGGAGATGTATAACTCGGTATTGTCAGCATACTGGTGATACCTCACCCCAAAACCACGGATGATCTCACCCAGCGGTTTCATGTAGATGTTAAACAAGAGGGGTGAGAGGACCGACCCCTGAGGGACCCCACAAGTGAGAGCCCTTGGGGCCGACCTCTGCTCCCCTACCAACACCGATTGCAAATGCCCCAAGAGGTAGGAGGAGAACCACTGCAGAACAGTGCCCCCCACTCCCAACCCCCGGAGGCGCTACAAAAGGATACCATGGTCGATGGTATCGAAAGCCGCTGAGAGATCTAATAGGACTAGGATGGAGGAAAAACCCCTGTCCTGAGCCCTCCAGAGATCATCCATCAGTGCGACCAATGCCGTCTCCGAGCTGTACCCGGGCCGGAAACCTGATTGGTATGGATCCAGTTAGTCTGCTTCATCCAGGAAAAACGGAAACTGCTGAGCCACCACACTCTCAACAACCTTCTCCAAGAAGCAAAGGTTGGAGACTGGACGAAAGTTGTCTAACACGGTCAGGTCCAGGGCAGGCTTCTTCAGGAGGGGCCTCATCACCGCCTCTTTCCAGGAGCAGGGAAAGACACCCTCCCTTAACGAAACGTTGACCACTGCCCTGAGCCAACCACAGGTGACCTCCCTGGAGGCATATACCAACCAGGAGGGGCACGGTTCCAACAAACATGTGGTTGAGTTCAGACACCGCATAATCCTGTCCACTTCATCCTCGGAGACAGGATCGAACTCAGCCCAGATCACATTGGCCAGACTACTTGCACCCCAATCATCAGACCACTGCAAATTAGAGCTCAACCCGCTCCGAATCCGAGCGATCTTATCTGATAGATATTGACCAAATTCCTCAGCCCTACCCCGCAGCGGATCCATCGCCTCCCCCTGATGTAGGAGACAATGGGTGACCCTAAAGACGGTGGCTGGGCGATTATCTGCGGACGCTATGAGAGCGGAGAGATAAGACCTCCTCGCCGCTCTCATAGCTACCAGGTAAGTCCTAATATGGGTTCTTAACTGGGCTCGATCAGAGTTAGAGCAGGTGGACCTCCACCTGCTCTCTAAGCCCCTTCAATGGCGTTTCATCTCCCGGAGCTCCTCGGTATACCAAGGAGCCATCCAGGATCCATGACGTGTAAGGGGATGCATGGGGACAACTCTGTCGAGGGCACCCACAGCAGCCTGTTACCAGGCAGCCGCCAGGTCCTCGGCAGAGTTGTGGACAAGGGAAGTGGGAAGAAACCCCAGCTCTGCCTGGAACCTCTCAGGGTCCATCAGGCGTCTGGGGCGGAACCATCTAGGTGGCTCCTCATCCCAGCAGTATGGGGTGGCTTGTTGGAAGACCAGCTGCAGGAGATAATGATCAGACCATGGAACAGGTAGGACCGTAAAGTTGGCCTCCCCTCGATCATTACACCACTGTTCCGAGACAAAAACTAGGTCAAGAGTGATACCCCCCTCATGAGTCGGACCTTGGATTATCTGGGTCAGGCCCATGGCCACCATGGAGGCCATGAATTCCCAGGCTAAACCCGATTCCCCCCCCAGAGAGGGCAGGTTAAAATCACCCAGGACTATAAGCCCTGGGAATTCCACTGCCACCTCTGAAAGGACGTCGAGAAACCCGGGCAGGGCCATTGCCACACAGCTGGGGAGAGGTATGTAAGCAGCAGACCCACCTGACCATCTCAGGAGAAGGGTTTCACTCCCGCCTATCTCTGGAACAGAGACCTCCCTTGGAATCAGGGTCTCCCGAGTAACAACAACCACCCCCCCACCCCTCCCCAGGGCTCATGACCAGTGCAAAACCTGGAAGCCTGGGGGGCATAAGTCAACCAGAGGGACCCTGCCCTCTGGCCCCACCCAGGTTTCGGTGATGCAGGCCACGTCCGCAGCCTCCTCCTCGATCACCTCACAGAGGAGGGAAGTCTTGTTAGCCACACACCTGGCATTAAAATACACCAGTCGGAGCCCCGGGGTCCCAGTTCCTGAGTCCCCAGGAAATTGGGAGGAGGCAATAGGGTTGGAGCGCTCAACCACTCTAAGACAGCGGGGGGGCGCTCCCAGCACATGATATAGCCCTATGCCTCGTCGTCCCCTGCCAATCCCAACCACCCTGGGAATTGCAGTTCCTGCCCAGAATTGTAGCAGGGGGTGGGGGGCAGTGGGGCCCCAGGGAGCCCTGCTGCCCCACACCCCCTGCTACGATTCCGGGCAGGGCTGCATTGTACCTCCTCATAATCGCTTCCCACCCCCCTCCCTAGCCTTCTTAAAAAATTATCTAAAAATTTAACTAATGGGGCCCTGGTAACCCTCTTTTTCCCTTTCCTGGAGCCCCAACCCTGACCCCTTATACCGCCATGCCATCTCTCTGGATTCCATAATCTGTCCTCGAGATAGGCCGATGACAATATAGCAGGCCACACCCAGGAGAGAGGGGACCCCCTTAGGGCCTGCAACTCTGCTACCAAATAGGTCCAAGTCATTCAGGTGTAAACATATGAACAGGAGGGACAGAGGGTCTATGGATGGAACAAACAGTGTCCGGATTGTAAATCTTGGTTGAATCCTAAATGTTCTCAATCGGGCAGTCCAGGTCCAAATCCAGGTTGCCCTCTCACCGCAACCCTGTGGCCGCTATTCAGGGCCTCTACCAGGACTAAGCCTCGCTCTCTCACCGCAGGCAACCCCCAAAGTTGTCATTAGGACAGATGACCAGACGGTGTTAAATGGCTCCCAGAAGGGAAAAGTGCATCCCTCGCGCTGCTCTCTCACCACAGCAGGGGGCGCAACAAAGTCCAACAGCCACAGACCAAGCACAAAAAGGGTATACATGTAGCACTGGAAATCATCCGAGCCTGGGCCCCCAGAATGGCCAAAACAGCTCATCTGAGGGCTACAGCTCGGAATTGATGGTCCTAAACCAGTAGCTGCATCACCCTGGGTCCAGCATAGATGGTACAAATGATACAAGTGGAGCAGATGGCATAAGTAAGGTGGGTCGATGGAAAGACCAGCCCAAAAGTAAGCAGTGTGTCCTAGAGAGCCGTGGGGGGGGGGCGGTAGAGCAGCGGATGGGAAATGCTCCGGTGGTAACCGACCTGTGGGAAGGCTAGAACCAGCAGCGATAGTGGGGCCCTCTCCACCATCTGTCCTCAAGCCTCACACATCCTCCCGCTGGCCTTTCGACTCCCTCGCCACCGGGACCGTCGTCTCCATCACCATCACCACGATCTTAAACAGCGCAGCCACCATCGGCCTCAAGGCAGAGCCGAAGCCTCCACCGGTAAATCCCGGCCGAGGGATAGCCACTGCTGCCGCCGCCACTCCCAGAACAGCTGAGTCATGCCTGCATTCCATGAAGCACAGAGGCCTGGGAGAAGGCATCGCCAGGCTCATCATCCACCACCTCACCACAAGCCCAGCATATTTCAGCCGCCTCCCCCGGCGATCTGGCACCAGAACCAGGGAATGGGGATAATAAACACCCCTCGAATACCCTCTCGGATTGAAAAGACCCACAAACACTCCCGGACCTCAGCAGCAAGCAGCCATCTTTGTCGGGCATGCGCAGTTGAATCCTTGAATTTAAAAACTTTAATAAGACATTTATCAAATTCTTGGATACCTGTAATGAATTAATAGTGGTGAAGTATAACTGGATGCATAACTATTATAATATTTAAATACTGATTAATCTTCATTGAATATTGAACTGAGCAACTGAACAAGTGAAAGAGGGTTGTGCTAATATAAAGTATGGACTTTGTTTATTGATAATATTATATATCGATAATATATAATATATTAAGAGAATCAGATATTTATATTTAGGAATAGATCAATTTAAAATTAAGAATTGTTTATAGATAAGAACTTAAGTACTCTAATGAAGTGGTTGATGTATATTGATATTTGATTAATAAGGAAATTACTTTAAGTAGCATAATAGAAATAAGATTAACATATTAATAAGATTAATGATTGCAAATGAAATAAGAATTAATTTTGAATGATTTAATAGAAATCTCGTAATTAACAAGATATACTAGATGTACTAAAATTATTTTAGAACTGAGAAGGAGAGAAAAATAGTGCTCTATTGTTCAATTGATGGTTGATTGGAAAGGGTTGCTACAGATAGTTAAAATGACAACAACGACAAGTACAAGTACAAAAGCAGGAAAGAAAACCACGACGATGGCTTCACCAGGGGGGCAGAGATCACTAGATGCGATGTTACTGGCAGAAAAGACTACATCAACCCAAAGTTTGCAGACGGTACAGACAATGCTCAATATGATGCAGGAAATGATGGTCAAGACCCATGAACTAATAGCAAGAAACCATGATGACATGAAAATAGAGATGAGAACTGAAATAGGTGAAGTAAAAAATGAGATACGAAGTCTGAATACTAAGATTGGAATGATGCAGGAAAAAGTGTTAAAAATGAACAAAAACTAAATCTCATAGAGGCAAGAATGGAGATGGTAGAGAAGAAACTAGAAGATTCTGAACAGAACTGGAAAGAGCTCTATGGCGAATTATATGAATCGATGATGCACATGGAGTTAGAAAAGGCATCATTCCACCTCAGATTTCAAAATGTGGTGGAAGACAAAAAAGAAGATATACGCATAGTAATGATAAATATGATAGCGGCGGCCCTACAGAAATCAAAAGTGGAAATTGAAAGGGAGGTAGACAAGGTCTACAGAGTATATACTCACTATGCAAGAAAATATAGACTACCACGAGAAGTCCATGTCCGCTTTGCGAGGAAGTTAACACGAGACCTGCTCTATACTAAAACTAGGGATGATCCTCTTGTTTACAAAGACCATGAAGTGGTCACACTTAAACAAATACCTAGAAGAGTTAGAGAGCAGAGAAGGGGTTACCAATTTCCATCTGTGCAACTTATCAGAAATGCTATACCATTTAGATGACTTATACCAGAAGGACTCTTGGTCTCATGGCAAGATAAAAAATATAAAATAGATTCAATAGAAAAAGCAAGGGAATCCTATGAACGTCATATAGGACCAGAAGAAAAATGTGACAATAGAGACGACTCAAATATAAGGAATCAAGAGGAACAACTCTCCAAAAAAGAACCGGATTCGCTTTCTCAACTACCAAATCTCAATGAAGAAAAGGAAGACAATAAACTGAGAAGAGACCCTAGAACCAGAAATGAAATGAAACATGCCCTCCACAACCAATGATAATGATAAAGAAATTACCTTATTTTCAATTAATATTAATGGTTTAAATTCATCTTTAAAAAGAAAACAAACTTTTGAGAAACTTAAAAAGCAAAACGCTGATATAATCTGTATCCAAGAAGTGCACATTTTAGATAATCAAGTAGATCTTTTAAGAAATAAAGATATGGGGAAAATGTATTCGGCATTGGCAAATTAAAAAAAGGGGGGTATTTTGGTATATGTAAAGGATTGGCTGCAACATAAACAAATATATAAAGACCAGGAAGGAAGAATGTTATTTATAGAAGTATTTATAAATCAGAAAAAACCGCTATTAGTTACAATTTATGCCCCAAATACCAACCAAAGAGATTTTTATAATAAGCTTCATCAAAAAGTAATAGAATTTGAATATGACAATGTATGCATTGTAGGGCACTTCAATGCAGTTCTGGACAAAGATAAAGATTATAGAAATGGAAAAAACAAAAAAAAGGAAAGGAGAACTCTCCCCACGTTTTTTCAAAATATGGTAAGAGAGTTTAATCTGAAAGACGTGTGGAGAGAAATAAATCCAAATAAAAAACAATATACCTTTTTTTTTGAATTCCCAAAAATCATGGTCTAGAATAAATCAGGTATGGATGGGTCCTGGGCTAATGGAAAATATTGAAAAGGTTGAGATTGGGACAAATATATGGGCGGACCATAACCCCATACAAATTCAATGGAAAGGAAAAAGGAAATTAGGAAGATGGACATTCAATAATGCTATATTAAGAGATAAAGCATATACTGAAATGATAAGGAAGAAACTAAGTATATTTTTTGAAATAAACAAAAGGGAACAGACTTCTCTACAAAATCTTTGGGATATGACCAAAGCTTATGTGAGAGGTTTAACTATGGCATGCAATATTAAAAAGAATAAAGAAACAAGATATCAACAAGGCTTATGGAGGGAGAAATTGAAAGAACTAGAAATAAGTAGGCAAAAAAATTTGAATAATCCAACTATTAAGAAAGAAATTGATCTAATAAAACATAAAATAAATTTAAGTACACAGGAAGATATGGTCCGGAAAATTAAACTGGCGAAACAAAATTACTTTGAAAATGCAAACAAGCCCAGAAGATGGTTAGCTCATAAAATTAAAAAAGAGCAGGAAAAAAGAATGATTATAGCCCTTCAAGGTCAGGAAGGGAAATTATATACGCAACCCCCCAAAAAGAAAGAAATAGCAAAGGATTTTTTTATGAAATTATATAAACAAGAGGAAATATCAGAAAAATATATTGACCAATATTTGAATGAAAAGAATTTACCAGAAATCTTGGACGAAGAGAAACAACTTTTGAACAATAAAATTACTATAGAAGAGGTCAGAAAGGCAATTGGATTACAAAAGTTAAATAAGACCCCTGGACCAGATGGAATTCCTTTGGAATTCTACAAGGAATTCCAAGAAATATTAGAGGAGATACTGGTCGATCTGTACAATGAGGCATTGGAGAGTGCTAGGATGCCCAAAACATGGCTGGAAGCATATATCACACTCATACACAAAGAACAATCAGACCCCCCCAAAATACAAAATTACAGACCAATATCACTATTAAATGTTGACTATAAAATAATGGCTTCAGTTTTGGTGGAAAGACTAAAAAGAGTATTAAATAGAATAATCCACACAGATCAGAATGGCTTCCTGCCTCATAGGCAGATAAAAACAAACATAGGCAGATAAAACAAACACAAGAACAATCATGGACATATTAGAATACTATGAGGTACATACAACTAGACCAGTGGCATTGTTTTTCGTAGACGCTCAGAAAGCATTTGATAATTTGAACTGGAATTTTCTCACAAAACAATTAACAGGTATAAATTTGGCAAAAATTTTACAGGATTTATTAAAACAATAATCAAGACCCATACTGCAAAGATATTAATAAATGGGGAAAGTACAGACGATGTAATGATAAACAAAAGAGTTAGGCAAGGATGTCCCTTAGCTCCATTACTATAAATATTGGCAGAAGAAATTCTTCTAACACAAATCAGGCAAAACCAAGAAATTAGAGGATTAAAAGTTAAAAAAGAGGAGTATAAACTTCAGGCTTTTGCTGATGATATGGTATTCATAATAGAAGAACCTGTACAGACTAGCCCCATATTATGAGGAGAAATAGAGGAATATGGAAGGGTTGCAGGGTTAAAAATTAATAAAGATAAGACAAAAATTTTGACAAAAAACTGCACAAAGGAACATAAGGAAGAATTAATTATCACATTAGGTATCCAGATAGTTAGTAAAGTAAAATATCTAGGGATTTGGTTGACAGCCAGGTGTTCATTGATAAGGAAAGATAACTATGATAAATTAATATTACAAATAGTTAAGGACCTAGATAATTGGGCAAAATTACAGTTGTCACTATTGGGACGCATCTCGACAATAAAAATGAACATTTTACTGAAACTGTTGTTCCTATTCCAAACTGTGCCAGTCAAGTTGGAGAATAATTTTTATGTAGATTTAAACAAATATATTTCTAAATTTATATGGAAGAAGAAAAAATCTAGAGTTAAATTTAAACTATTGCAGGATGCCAGGAAAAAAGGAGGATTTGGCCTTCCAGATTTTGAACTTTATTATGAGGCGGCTATAGTAAATTGGCTTAGGGATTGGGCTAAATTAGAAAATAGGAGATTATTAATATTAGAGGATTTTGATCTCCAATTTGGCTGGCATGCCTTTATGTGGGATGAAAAATTCAAACAGCATTTTAGAAGGCATCATGTAAGGAATGTACTATCTAATGTTTGGGAAAAGATCAAGGCGCTCGACCGGGTTGTCCTCTTGCGGCCTCTTCCCCAGCCTCGATGGGCCCCTGGTTCTCCGAGGAGCTCCGGGGGATGAAATGGCGGAGAAGACGCCTGGAGACCAGATGGAGGGCCAGCCACTCCGAATTCGACCGTGTCCAGTTGCAAGCCTATATCAGGACCTATCTGGAAGCAATCAGGGTGGCGAGGCGTGCTTACTTCTCTGCTCTGATTGCGTCTGCTGATGATCACCCTGCTGCCCTGTTTCGGGTGACCCGCTCCCTCCTTCAATTGAGGGGGATGACCCATTGCAGGGCAGAGCAGAGGAATTTAGCTTACATCTGGCGGATAAGGTCGCTCGAATTCGTGCTGGCTTGGACTCTGATTGGCAGTGGTCTGATGATGGGGTGGCGATGAATCTGGTGGAACCTATCTGGGTTGAGTTTGACCTGGTCTCCCTCGATGAGGTGGACAGGATCATGCGGAGGCTGTCTTCCACCATGTGTTTATTGGACCCGTGCCCTTCCTGGTTGGTGTATGCCTCCAGGGAGGTTACGTGCAGCTGGCTCCAGGCAGTTGTTAACGCTTCTTTGAGTGAGGGAGTCTTTCCTGCCACCTTGAAAGAGGCGTGGTGAGGCCCCTCCTCAAGAAGCCTGCCTTGGACCCGGCCGCTTTTGAACAACTATCGTCCTGTCTCCAATCTTCGCTTTTTAGCGAAGGTTGTTGAGAGCATGGTGGTTCAGCAGCTTCCCTTGTTCCTGGAGGAAACTGAGTATTTAGATCCATATCAGTCGGGCTTCAGGGCCGGACACAGCACAGAGACAGCATTGGTCGCACTGATGGATGATCTCTGGAGGGCTCGGGACAGGGGTTTTTCCTCTGTCCTAGTCCTTTTAGATCTCTCAGTGGCTTTCAATACCATCGACCATGGTATCCTTTTGCAGCGGCTTAGAGGATTGGGGGTGGGGGGCACCGTTTTGCGTTGGTTCTCCTCCTTCCTCTCGGGCCACTCACAGTCGGTGTTGGCAGGGGGGCAGAGGTCGGCCCCGAGGCCCCTCACTTGTGGGGTGCCTCAGGGGTCTGTTCTCTCGCCTCTCCTGTTCAATATCTACATGAAACCGCTGGGTGAGATCATCCGAGGTTTTGGGGTGAGGTATCATCAGTATGCTGATGATACCCAGCTTTACATCTCCACCCCAGACCAGATCAGTGATGCTCTCTCCGTGATGTCCCGGTGCCTGGAGGCGGTATGGGTCTGGATGGGTAGTAACAGGCTCCAGCTCAACCCCACCAAGATTAAGTGGCTGTTCTTACCGGCATCTCGGTCTTTATTGGATGTACCATCTTTGGTCATGGGGAGAGGTGTTGCCCCGTGGATAGGGCGAGAAACCTGGGTGTCCTCCTGGACTCACAGCTCGGTTTGGAGGAGCATGTGGGAGCTGTGGCCAGGGGGGCTTTTGCCCAGGTTCGGCTGGTTCGCCAGCTTCGCCCTTATTTGGACCGAGATGCCCTTTGAATGGTTACTCATGCGCTCGTCACCTCTAGAATCGACTACTGCAATGCTCTCTACATGGGGCTTCCCTTGCGGACGGTCCGGAGGCTTCAGCTGGTGCAGAATGCAGGCTGTGATGGGGTATCCCGATACTCCCATGTTACACCCCTCCTGCGCGGCTTGCATTGGTTGCCGGTCGCCTCCCAGGTCGCCTTCAAGGTATTAGTTACAACTTATAAAGCCCTTAATGGCTTGGGTCCAGGGTACTTGCGGGAACGCCTCCTGCCAGCATCACTCTCTGATCGCCCTGTTCGCTCTCATAGGAGGGGTCCCGTCAGTCGGACATTGTCGGCTGGCGGTCCCCAGGGCTAGGGCCTTCTCTGTGGGAGCACCTGCCCTTTGGAATCAGCTCCCCGTGGATCTCCGCTTGGCCCTGACCTCCGCTCCTTCCGCGGGACCTGAAGACTTGGTTGTTTCAACGGGCCGCCTGGAATGACCCGGGTTGGGTTTTATTTTAACTCCATTCGGCTTGTTTAGTTGTTTAATTCTGTTTTATTGTAAATTTTTCTCTGTTTTAATGTTCGCCGCCCTGAGTCCTTAGGGAGTAGGGCGGCATACAAGTCAAATAAATAAATAAATAAATAAATAAATAAATAAATAAATAAAAAGAATCATTATCTAAAGGTTCCACTGTGGCTATCCACCCTAGAAGCAGTTACGTGCCCAAATGTAATGGATTATGATAATATACGATTTATTGTATGGGACAGGAGAACTCAAGAATAGGAACCAAATAAAACTACAAGGAAAAGAGATATCATAGTGGCCCTTTCTACAAATTCAAACCCACTACAAAAAAGACAGAGAACAATTTGGCTTCAATACGACAAGAATTTGATAAAATATGGTTAGGAGAAGAAAAGAAAGCATTTAGCAAAATATATAGATACCTCTTGAATTATAAATTAAAAGAAGAGACGGTTACAGACTCCATGATAATATGGGCTAAAAACATGGGCCATAACATCAAATTAGATAAATGGGAACACATTTGGCAAACAAACTATAAATTGACTTTGTCTGTAGCCTATAAAGAAAATTTATATAAAATGACCCACCATTGGCACCTACCCCCAGATAGATTGGTGAAGATGTATTCTAATTCACCACCTAACTGTTGGAAGTGCAACTATCCACAAGGAACATATTTTCACATGTGGTGGACTTTCCCATTTGCCCAGAAATATTGGAGGAACATAAAGAATTGGATACTAAACATGACAAAACAAAACTTAAAACTAGAATCTGAAATATTTCTTTTAGGTATGATAAATTTAAAGATGGAAAAAAATATTACTATTTACTTTTGCATATTATAACTGCAGCCAGGATAACTTATGCACAAAATTGGAGAACGACGTCTATCCCTTCAGATAACATGGTAATCAAAAAAATTCATGAATGTGCCGAAATGGACAGTTTAACTAAGATACTAAAAATAAACAAGATAGTGAATATTATGAAATATGGAATATATGGTATAAGTGGATAAAGGAAATGTAATTTATGACATTTTGATAAGACAAGGAAGAGTTAGAAGATGTGTAACTGATGGTAAATGGTATAGAGAAACTAAAATGTTAAAAGAACAAAGAAGTTATTTTAATAAGGTAGATCACGTTAAAGTATAGGATGAATATTTTAACCATTGCTCAAATAGGTTGTAAAATGTATATATGTATATACACTGCTCAAAAAATAAAGGGAACACTTAAACAACACAATGTAACTCCAAGTCAATCACACTTCTGTGAAATCAAACTGTCCACTTAGGTAGCAACACTGATTAACAATCAATTCCACATGCTGTTGTGCAAATGGAAGAGACAACAGGTGGAAATGATAGGCAATTAGCAAGACATCCCCAATAAAGGTGTGGTTCTGCAGGTGGTGACCACAGACCACTTCTCAGTTCCTATGCTTTCTGGCTGATGGTTTGGTCACTTTTGAATGCTGGTGGTGCATTCACTCTAGTGGTAGCATGAGACGGAGTCTACAACCCACACAAGTGGCTCAGGTAGTGCAGCTCATCCAGGATGGCACATCAATGCGAGCTGCAGCAAGAAGGTTTGCTGTGTCCAGAGCATGGAGGCGCTACCAGGAGACAGGCCAGTACATCAGGAGATGTGGAGGAGGCTGTAGGAGGGCAACAACCCAGCAGCAGGACCGCTACCTCCGTGTTTGTGTAAGGAGGAACAGGAGGAGCACTGCCAGAGCCCTGCACAATGACCTCCAGAGGGCCACATGTACATATGTCTGCTCAAATGGTCAGAAACAGACTCCATGAGGGTGGTATGAGGGCCCGACGTCCACGGGTGGGGGTTGTACTTACAGCCCAACACCGTGCAGGACGTTTGGCATTCGCCAGAGAACACCAAGATTGGCAAATTTGCCACTGGTGCCCTGTGCTGTTCACAGGTGAAAGCAGGTTCACACTGAGCACATGTGACAGATGTGACAGGGGTCTGGAGATGCTGTGGAGAACGTTCTGCTGCCTGCAACATCCTCCAGCATGACCAGTTTGGCAGTGAGTCAGTAATGGTGTGGGGTGGCATTTCTTTGGAGGGCTGCACAGCCCTCCATGTGCTCACCAGTGGTAGCCTGACTGCCATTAGGTACCGAGATGAGATGCTCAGACCCCTTGTGAGACCATATGCTGGTGCAGTTGGCCCTGGGTTCCTCCTAATGCACAACAATGCTAGACCTCATGTGGCTGGAGTGTGTCAGCAGTTCCTGAAAGACGAAGGCATTGATGCTATGGACTGGCCCGCCCATTCCCCAGACCTGAATCCAATTGAGCACATCTGGGACATCATGTCTCGCTTCTTCCATCAATGCCATGTTGCACCACAGACTGTCCAGGAGTTGGGGGATGCTTTAGTCCAGGTGTGGGAGGAGATCCCTCAGGAGACCATCTGCCACCTCATCAGGAGCATGCCCAGGCATTGTAGGGAGGTCATACAGGCATGTGGAGGCCACACACACTACTGAGCCTCATTTTGACTTGTGTTAAGGACATTACATCACAGTTGGATCAGCCTGTAGTGTTTTCTTCCACTTTAGTTTTGAGTGTACCTCCAAATCCAGACCTCCATGGGTTGATGCATTTGATTTCCATTGTTAAGTTTTGTGTGATTTTGTTGTCAGCACATTCAACTATTGTACATTGTGTTGTTTAAGTGTTCCCTTTATTTTTTTCAGCAGCTTACACTGTGTTGTTTAAGTGTTTCCTTTATTTTTCTGAGCAGCTTATATATTTGTGTTGGTTTATTTGTGTGTTTTAAATTTCTGTTAAATAAACAATTTTATAATTAAAAAAAGTTAATTGTAAAGTGTAAATCATGAAATTTATGTATGCCTTTTTTTGGAAAAAAAACCCATTCTATTTTAATATTTTTTTGTTTATCTTAAAGTTCTGCATATACATCTCTAAAGTACTTGTAAATGCAGTTAGAAATAGATCCTGCGTCCTAAGATAGTTTTATCTTGTTCTTACAATTGCAAGCCATCTAGAGATGGGCATCATAGTCCTTGACTTTGAGTTTGGCAAGAGTGTATGGCCTTCAGAGCAGACAGCATTGTAGACACTATAACTATGTCCATTTATGGTGGTGTCAAAGATGGAATTAGGAAGAGTCTCCAGCTTCTCTTATCCAGTGCAGATACTTTCAGCATTCCCATCTGTAATGTCACTGGAGAATGAGCATTCAAATGCATCTTTCCAAAAATCCCTACTCCCTAGATGATAATCCCATCAGGTTTGTGCTTTTCTTTTGTATATATAGTTTGAATCTGCTCAGCTGCTTTGAGTGGAAAGTACACCATGAAGAAAATCAATGGGCAATTGTCTTTGCATCAGAATGGAGGTGAATTCCATCTATGCTGTCATGTTCCAAACTTTAGCCTTTCTCTCCTTTGGAATATTTTCATCACTGAAAACATTGATCATTAGTCTCAAAAGAACCATGCCTGTAATTTCAGCACTTAAAATGACTGCAGTGACTGTGTGCAGTACTCTCCATGATCACTTTGTATAATTTTTTCTGCATTTTCCATCATCTCAGCAGCTTCACTACCGTACATCATTTGTGGAAAACATTCTATAAAGTCAAAGCAGGTTCCTCTCTCTGAAAACATGGAAAGTCTCTTTTGAACGAACCTCTCCTTATCTTCCTCAAACAGATAAATTAACCCAACCCAGGTCCATCCAAAATGCAAGAATAAGTCCAGAATTGATTTAAATTGATAGGTTCATCTGGGAACATCCATTTGACAAACATTGCTGTTTCTGTATTAATCAATGAAGCTGATCTATATGAGATCTAAATGGAGAAAGTCAGAAGAATATAGAAATGAAGGATATCTTCCCAAAAAAATTAAAAACCAATGCATGTATGTTTATTTAATCCAATTTCTGGGTTTGAGTGGGATACAAAAATAGGGTATCTAAAAATTAGTTTTACACGACATCTGCAATTTTGCTCATCATACAAAAGGGACAGTCCTTTCTAGATGCTCTTACTCATGGTTTTGCTCAAAGTCTGGTGATGGGGCAAGATACAGTGTTGCCAGAGCTAATCTGAAAAAAGGTATTCAGGAGGCCAAGTCTGATTATAAGAGGAAGATTGAGGATAATTTTTATAGCAATAACATGAGGCAGGTGTGGTGAGGGATTCAACAAATTACAAACCATCAATCAACTAATGTCATCCCTGCTGAAGGGAATGCTTCATTGGCAGAGGAACTGAATCATTTCTTTGCTCGCTTTGAAGTGGAGACATCAGAGACAGATAAAATACAACCACCAGCCAATTGTAGCTCCCACCTCATTGTGAAGGAACAGGAGGTGAGGAGCATTCTGAGGGCTGTGGACCCTAGAAAGGCTGTTGGTCCTGACGGTATCTCTGGCTGAGTGCTTAAAGACTGTGCTGATCAGTTGGCTGGAGTCTTTACCAGGATCTTCCATCAGTCTTTATCCCAGTCCACTATTCCATCTTGTTTGAAGGCTTCCACCATTGTTCTGTTGCCAAAGAAGTTCCCTATCAATAACCTCAATGATTACAGAACAGTGGCTCTCACTCCAATCATCATCAAATGCTTTGAGAAATTGGTCTGCCAGCAGATTATTTCTGGTCTTCCACATACATTTGATAAACATCAGTCTGAATATAGAAAAAATAGATCTACAGAGGACGCTATAGCCATCACTCTTCACACTGCTCTGACTCATCTAGAACAGTGGGGTGGGGGCTATGAGAGGAAGCTTTTTGTGGATTTTAGTTCTGTGTTTAACACAATTCTTCCAAATAGACAAGTGTCTTAACTTCTGGTCCTTGGGCTTTCTAATTCAATCTGCCTTTGGATTATGGATTTCCTGTCTGGCTGCTCACAGAGGGTCAGATTAGGTAATCATACCTCTTCAATGCTTATTCTTAACACTGGTACACCACAGGGTGGCGTGTTGAGTTCCTTGCTTACTCTATACTCTTTATGTGCATGACTGCATTCCTACTCACGCCAGTAATACTATTGCTAAATTTGCAAGTGATACAACAGTGGTAGGACTTATCTCTGGGAGTGGGGATGAGTCTGCCTACCGAGATGAGGTGGACCAGTTGCTTTCATTGTGTGGAGACAATAACTTGGTCCTCAACACCAATAAGACCAAGGAGCTTATAGTGGATTATAGAAGGAACAGATCAGGCACCCACCCCTTGCTTATCAATGGAGACCAAGTGGAGCAAGTGGCCAGTTTAAAGTTTCCCTAAAAGAGGACCTGACCTGGGGTTCCCACATTGCAGCCCTGGTCAAAAGGGCCCAGCAGCGATTATACTAGACTTCTCAGAAAAAAACTACTGAATGAAAAACTGCTGACACCTTCTACCATTGCACCATAGAGAGCATTTTAACATACTGCACCTCTGTATGGTTTGCCAAATGCACAGTGGCAGATAGGAAAGCACTCCAGAGGGTTAACGTCATTGCCCAGAAGATCATTGGTTGCCCTCTCCCCTCTTTGGAAGAGCTTTATAGCTCCCGCTGTCTTAAGAAAGTTCAAAACATTCTCAAAGATCCATCTCATCCTGGGAACCCTTTTTTGAGTTATTACCATCTGGCAGACAGTACACAATAATAAAAACAAGGACAAATAGGCTGAAAAACAGCTTCCATCCCAGTAGCTCTTTTGAATTCAGCTGTATCACTAAACACCAGTGTTGGTGTGGTGTCGGGGGTTTTCAGTTCAATGTGTGAAGGGTGAAAGATGTGTGTTTGTGTTTATTTTCATGGTCATGGTCATGATGTGCACTGAAGATGGTGTTTGATTTCGTAGTATGAGGTGCAATGACAATAAGGTAAACTAATGAAAACAGAAACTATCCAAATGACCCTGATCAAAAGTTTTCATACCCCAGTTCTTAATATGGTGTATTGCCCCCTTTAACACAAGGGTGGGATTCAGATTTCTTAACAACCAGTTCTGTGGGTGTGGCCTAATTTGTGGGTATGGCTTGGTGGTCATGTGACTGGCTGGGTGTGGCTTGGTGGTCATGTGACTGGGATAGGTGTAGCTAGGTGGCCATGTGACTGGCAAACCAAATATAAATGGTCCTGGCTTAATGGCCAGTTGCTTAGTAAGTTTTCTAATTTACAACTGACCTCCCCAGAGCTACTTGACCTGTTTTTGGTGTCTTGACAGCCATGCGTGTGTACACTCACACACATACATGCACACATTATGATCAGTTACAACATCCCACACAGTCTTGTGACTGAGGTTTTCTATGTTTTTTGCCATTTTTCAACAATTCCTTCTGATTTCCAGTTAAAAATGCCCATTAGGGAAAATGGACTTGTTTAGCAACCACAGTGTTTGCTTAATGACCACACTTTCTCATCTCTTTTTCTTTCTCCCCTTTTCTTTCTTTCTTTCTTTCTTTCTTTCTTTCTTTCTTTCTTTCTTTCTTTCTTTCTTTCTTTCTTTCTTTCTTTCTTTCTTTCTTTCTTTCTCTTTCTCTCTCTCTCATCTATCTCTTCTCTCTCTCTCTCTTTCCCTCCCTCCCTGTCTCCCTCTCTCAATCTGTCCTCTCTCTCTCTTTGTGTTTGTGTGTGTCTTGTCTCTGTCTTCCCCTCTCTCCCTCTGTCTCTCTCTCTCTGTCCCTGGGGGGGAGGGAAGGAATATAAGTCAATTTTTTCAGTGCTGTTGTAACTTTAAATCCAGGATAAACAAATAGTTGTAAGTCAAAGACTATCTGTGGCTTTAACCTTCCAATTAGCATCTAACCAGATTTCAGCTGCATCTCTGCACCAGGCACAATAGGATAATTTCCTTATTCCCAAAATGCAGGAAAATAACCCGGGCTCACAAGAAGTTGTACTTCTGAGTGTTTTTCAAGCTCAGCAACTTTAAGACATGTGGACTTCAATTCCCAGAATTCCCCAGGCAGCATGAGACCTGATTATTTGATTACTCCCAAGTCAGTAATATGAAAGAATTACCAACTTTAAAGAAACTGAGCGTTGTATCTCTGTATGAATTGATTTAATAAGATCCCATACTTACCACACTCATGTCTCTGCTTGAACAGAACCAATTCTACTAGATTGCTCCTTGTACCAAAGCTCTGATTTAATATTTAATATCTTCCTCCTCCCCACTAAATGCATGAGTTGACCTCAAATGGATGTTACCTATTTTCTACTGACGGATTAATCTAAATGTAATATAAACTGCCCCTTCATCACAAGGTCACAGCTTTAAAGAGTAAAGTCTCCCCCCCCCCCAAGGGATCCTTGCTCCAGGCTACTTTAAAGTGCTTTAAAGCCTGGGGTGGGATTCTACCGGTTCCCACCAGTTCTATAGAACCGGATGTTAAGATCCTGCCCAGTTCGGAGAACCCTCAAATCCTGCCCCTGGCTGGCCCCGCCCCTTCCCCTCCCAGCCTCTTGCCTCTGATGAGGCTGAAGATAGGTTTTTCAAGCTCCCAGGCTTTAAGCCTGGAGCAAGAATCCCTTTTTCTCCTCCACCCCCCCTTCTGCACCTATCCCATTTGGAAAATATTGAGTTTTGCTGTTGCTGACTGCATCCTCCATGCTTCCTAAATGAAGTAGATCAAGTGGGAAATGGCTGGTGTGGTGAGTAAAATTAAGCCTCCCCCTATAAAATCCATTCAGAAAACAAAGGAGCACTGAACTGCTTGCCCTTTAAAATCCAGCACTGCTTCTCCGGCTTCACTCTTGAAACCCAAATGCTGGATTTCAAAATAAAAGCAAAGGAGCTCAGTGCTACAAGAAGTTCCAGGAAGCATTGCTGGAGCTGAACTGGGCTTGAAACAGTGGTGGGATTCAATTTTTTTTACTACCGGTTCTGTGGACGTGGCTTATTTGGTGGGCATTGCTTAGGGTCATGTGACTGGATTGGCGTGGCTTGGTGGCCATGTGACTGGGGTGGCCATGTGACTGGGGTGGTCATGTGACTGGGTGGGCATGGCTTGGTGGTCACATGACTGGCAGCGTGACTTGGTGGTCATGTGACTGTGTGGGTGTTGGCAAGTCAATGTCACTCACATCAAGGGGTGCCTTGCCTGGCCCCTCCCCTCCCAGCCATTCCTTGTCCCACCCAGCCTCAACATATCTATAGTTCTGTAAAAATGTTGTTCACCTTTTTTTAACTTTATTATCTACGTACTATCAATGTACTTTCATGGACCACTGTAAGGAGGAAATGGCTCACATACTTTGCCCAAGAGGGTGATAGGCAACAGGCTTTTAGGAAAGCCTGAAAGAGGGTGGGGGGGCAATGTATTTTCCAAAGCACCAGAAGGCAAACAATGTATTTTCCAAAGCACCAGAAGGATGGAAACTGAACAGAGAGAAGCAACCTAAAAGTAAGGAGAAACTTCCTGACAGTGAGAACAATTAACCAGTGGAATTGCTTGCACACCAGAAGTTCTGGGTGCTCCAACGCTGGAAGTATTTAACAAAAGACTGGACAGCCATTTCTCTGAAATGGTATAAAGCTCCCCCCAAGGTCACTCTAAGTGTTATTCTGTTATTCTGACACCTTTCCCAGGACCTCTATTCAGATTTTGGCATCCTCAGAGTTTTCCTGCCTGAGCAGGGGTTGGACTAGAAGACCTCCATAGTCTCTTTCAACTCTGTTTAATGCACCTGTATTTATGCTCTGGACTATTGACATGTAAACCCTGAAAAATACCTGGGCAAAAGAAAGGCAGTAAAATCACTCTAGGTGTAGGGACAGTGCAAAATATTAATATATGATAAATAATGGAACAATTAAAAATAATAGCAGAGTTTTCTCTCTCCCCCCTTCCTTCTTCTTCTTTTCTCTCTCTCTCTTTCTTTCTCTCCCTTCCTCTTTCTTTCTTGTTCTTTCTTTCTTTCTTTCTCTTTCTCTCTCTTACTTTCTCTCCCTTCCTCTCTTTTGCTCTTTCTTTCTTTCTTTCTTTCTTTCTTTCTTTCTTTCTTTCTTTCTTTCTTTCTTTCTTTCTCTTCCTTCCTCTTTCTTGCTCTTTCCATCTTGCCCTCCCTCCCTCCCTCCCTTCCTTTACTTCCTTGTCTCTATCTCACAGGCACACACACACACCTTTTCTGGGAAGAACTTATTGGGTGAACTCCGGAGCAGTGAACAGCAGGACAATGAAGAAAGCAGCAGCCCTGGAACACCCCTTTCGAAGCACATGGGTGGTGGCAACGGGCAGGCACAGTGCAGCTATGGGAAGCAAGACGGATTCCTGGCCTCCCTTTTGGGGCACAACAGCAGTGGCAGCTATGGGAAGCAGTCACAGGAGTTCATTTTCTCCATGCTGCTGGGGATGAGAGGGATGTGGGTGCATCCCAAAAGGGAGGGAGAAAGTGAATGGCTTTCTGTTTGCTTTCTCCATTCTGCTGGACTGAGAGGGATGTGGACACACACTGAAAGGGGGGGAGAAATCAAATAGCTTTCCGTTCACTTTCTCCGTGCTGCTGGGGCTGAGAGGCATGTGGACGCACCCCGAAAGGGAGAGAGAAAGCGAACGGCTTTCTGTTAACTTTGTCCACACTGCTGGGACTGAGAGGGGTGTGAAAAGGCCACGGGTGGTGGTGGGGAGACCCAGAAAGGTGAGGGGGGAGGCGAGAAAGGCTCCAGGCAGTGGCGAGGGCCTAGCATGACTCACAGGCTTACCTGTGAGCAGGCAGATCAGGGCTGCTCAGTTGGGGCACAGGCACCATGTGGGGAAGTCAGATTAGGCAAACCACAAGGGCCCAGCATGCCACATACCAAGGGAAGAGTGACTGGGTGGGGCGAGGGGTGGGGTAAGCTAACTGTGCAAGCAAGCATTGGGTGGGAGGGGAAACTGATTGACCAGGTACCAGAAAATCAGTTTGGGGGCATGGCCAGCCAGAAGTTATTACTGGTTCTGTGACCCATGCCTAATTACCACTACTAGTTCTCCAGAACTGGTGCAAACCAGTTGAATACCACCTCTGGAGATACTTTGTGGCATTTGAATAGTAATGGCTTTATTCTGGTGATTTGACCATGCAGCCCATCTTTCTTCCAGTGCCTCCTTATTGTGCATCTTGAAACAGTCACACCACATTTTTTCAGAGTGTCCTGTATTTCACAGGAAATTATTTGAGGGCTTTTCTTTGCATCCCAAACAATTTTCCTGGCAGTTGTGCCTGAAATTTTAGTTGGTCTACCTGACCATGGTTTGGTTTCAACAGAACCCCTCATTTTCCACTTCTTGATTAGTGTTTGAACACTGCTGATTGGCATTCTCAATTCCTTGGATATCTTTTTATATCTCTTTCCTTTTTTATACAGTTCAACTACCTTTACCCACTTTGAAAACTCTTTTGCTTTCCCCATGACTCAGAAGCCAGAAACATCAGCACTGGATGAAAGTTGCAAGGGTCTGTCAGGAGTCCAGGAACTCATTGACCTTTTATACACAATCACAAATTACAAGCAAACAGATCACAGATGTGGATGGTTACCTTTAACAGCCATTCAAGCCCCTTTGTGCCAACCTGTGTGCATGTTATCAGGCCAAAATCACCAGGGTATGTAAACTTTTGATCAGGGTTATTTAGGTAGTTTCTGTTGTCATCATGATTTTAAAAAGTAAACACATTTTTGATAATAAATGGCTTCAGCTATACACTAACCATGAGTGAAAGAAAAGTTTTTGTGTTATCATTCATATTCTCTGAAAAATGGCCAAGAAATCATAAATTCTGCCAGGGTTTGTAAACTTATGAGCACAACTGTATAATCTTTGCAAGATAAGAATGGAATGCACTTTCAGTTCCAAACTGCTGCACTGCTCTTTCAAATCCCCCCCTTCTGTTCATGGCAACTCTAAAACAAGCATAGAAATGTTTTATGAGATGATCTTTTTAATTTATATAACACAACTACTTCAGGAGCTACATGGATTATGTTTAATTACATTGGTTGCAATTCAAGTTGCTGGATGTCACCCTTCAAGCTAAGCAGGGCATAGAAGATGGAAACTATGGACCAACCAGTTATGGGTTAGAAAGATCTTTAAGGAGAGAGATTAGTCAAAAACTGAATTAGTGCATACCAGAATAGGCCAAGGATCACATTAAAAAAAACTGAGGTTCCAGAAGCACATAGATCACCCATTCTAAAGAAAGAATCTGAGGTTGGTGCAAATTTTCTGACAAGGTGCAGCTACTGGCATCAAAGGGACAGGGCTCGTTTAAGCTGTTGACACCATTCTTTTTAAGGAGAGAGTACCAAGGGCTCTACAAATTTCACAAAATGTCCAGAGGATGGGGGCTATATGTGTTCAAGATCTTGATTGGCTGACTTCTCTTGCACCTTTTCTGGTTGATAAGAGATGGAGTCTGATATTATGTTCACATAAGTTCTTCTGTTTTTCTAAAGGAGCAGGGAAGATGATGAAACATACAGCCACATTATTGCTTTCTGTCACCCTTTCAAAGCTGGCAGGTGAAAAATAGGAATCCCTTGCATTTGTGGAATGACCTTTATTTTTAGTAAAGTAAATAAAAAAGTAAATATGAACAAACCTTGAAAACCTCTCAGAACTATTCTAAAGATCAACTTATTCCTAGCAAAATACTGAAAGATATTCTGAATCTCTTTCTTATGCCCTGCCTTTCTTTTACTGAGCAATGGGATTCAAAAAAATTTACTACTTGTTCTATAGGTGTGGCTTGGTGGCCGTGGTGTGGCATGGCACACGTGGCTTTCCCACCCCACTCGAGGGAAGGATACAGTAAAATTTCCATTCCCACCCACTCCAGGGGAAGGATACTGCAAAATCTCCATTCCTTCCCCAATCCTGGCAGAAGGTTGCTACAAAATACCAATCCCTCCCCACATGTGCAGAGCAACAAAAGAAGACTCAGCTGATCATCTGGGACTCAGGAGGCAGAGAATAGATGGGGGTGGACCAGTCAGAGGTGGTCTTTGCGGGTTCTCCGAACTACGCAAAATTTCTGCTACCAGATCTCCAGAACTGGACAAAACAATCTGAATACCACCTCTACGTGGGGTGCAGGAATTAAATCAAATCATTTTTGTATTCATGTATATTTTATCTTGTTCTTGATTAGCTAGTGCCCACTATTCTGATTATTGTTTTGTATATCCTATTAATGTGGTGATAGAAGAAAAAAGTCAGAAACACAAATTCGGCAAAAAAAATCCTTATGCACTAAAACCAAACAATTAGGTTTCATTCAAGGGATATGGTATGAAAATCAGTTTCATTTTTTCATTAGTTGCTCCTTCTTATTCAGAATATAGCTTTTGGGGAAAAATATGCAGAGTAATCCAGCTTCTGAGGCCAACATGGAAAAGATCTCCACAGCCACCATGTATTTTCCCTTGGTACTCAAATAGGTGGGAACAAATGACACCCAGACACTGCAAAAGACCAACATGCTGAAGGTGATAAAAAAATTTTTTAATTACATTTATATGCCACCCTTCTCCGAAGACTCAGGGTGGCTTACAATTTTTGGGATACAACCCAGTGTGCTCAGCAATAGCCTTCATTCCATTGTATATGCCTGCTTATTACTAAGCGGCATTTTTACAAAGTCAGCTAATTGCCCCCAACAATCTTGGGTCCTCATTGTTCTGGGGGACTTCAACTTGCCCTCCTTGGGGGTGGCGTCTGGATTGGCTCGGGAGTTCTTGGCATCCATGACAGCCATGGACCTGACCCAGGTGATTCAGGGGCCCACCCATGAGGGGAGAGCAGCTCGACCTGGTTTTATCTCGGGGCAGTGGTGTAGTGATCTGGGGTTGGATCTCGGTTATTCTACCCTATCATGGACAGATCATTATCTCCTGAGGCTGGTCTTCCAATATGCTGCTCCTCGCTGCTGGGATGAGGAGCCAATACGATGGTTCCGCCCAGGCCTAATGGACCGGAGAGGTTCCAGGCGGCCCTGGGGTTTTGCCCATCTCCCTTGTCCACAGCCCGGCCGAGACTTTGGTGGCCACCTGGCAGAGGCGGCCTCGGCAGCCTTCGACGGGTTGTCCCCTTGCGGCCTCTCCCTTGCCGGAGACCTCATTTAGCTCCTTGGTTCTCAGAGGAGCTTCAGGGAATGAAGCGGCAGAGGAGATGCCTAGAGAGTAGGTGGAGGACTAGTCGCTCTGAGTCTGACCGTCTCCAGTTAAGAGCCTATATTAGGACTTACCTGGAAGCGATTAAGCGAGATGTACTTACTTCTCTGCTCTGATCGCGTCTGCAGATGATCGCCCTGCGGCCCTGTTTAGGTCACTCGCTCCTCTTGCAATTGAGGGGGGAGGGACCCCTGAGGCAGAGCAGAGGATTTTAGTTTACATCTGGCGGATAAGGTCGCTCAGATTCGGGCTGGCTTAGACTCTGACTGGCAGGATGTTGGCGATGGCGTGGCGCAGTCTTGTGGATCTGGTTTGGGTTGAGTTTGACTCTGTCTCCCTGGATGAAGTGGACAGGATCATGCGGAGGCTGTCTTCCACCACGTGTTTATTGGACCCGTGTCCTTCCTGGTTGGTTTATGCCTCCAGGGAGGTTACACTGTTGGCTCCAGGCAGTTATCAACGCTTCTTTGAGTGAAGGGTTTTCCTGCCACCCTTAAAGAGCGTGTGGTGAGACCCTCCTTGAAGCCTGCTCTGGACCCAACCGTTTTGAATAACTATCGTCCAGTCTCCAACCTTCTTTTTAGCGAAGGTTGTTGAGCGTGGTGGTTCAGCAGCTTCCGCTGTTCCTGGAGGAAACTGATTACTTTGACCTGTACCAATTGGGTTTCAGGCCGGACACAGCACCGAGACAGCATTGGTGCATTGGTGGATGATCTCTGGAGGGCTCGGGACAGGGGTTTTCCTCTGTTCTGGTCCTTTTAGATCTCTCAGTGGCTTTCGATACCATCAACCATGGTATCCTTCTCGGCGGCTCGGGGTTGGGTGTGGGGGCACCGTGTTACGGTGGTTCTCCTCTTACCTTCGGACCGTTAGCAGTCGGTGTTGGCGGGAGAGCAGAGGTCCTCCCGAGGCCCCTTAGTTGTGGAGTGCCTCAGGGGTCGGTTCTCTCACCTCTCCTGTTTAATATCTACATGAAACCGCTGGGCTGAGATCATCCATGGTTTTGGGGTGAGGTATCATCAATATGCAGATGATACCCAGCTGTATATCTCCACCCCAGACCAGATCAGTGATGCTCTCTTGGTGATGTCCCGGTGCCTGGAGGTGGTGCAGGCCTGGATGGGGAGTAATAGGCTCAGACTCAACCCGGCCAAGACTGAGTGGCTGTTCTTACCGGCATCTCGGGTTTCAGTTGATGTGCCAACTTTGGTCATGGGGGAGGTGTTACCCCGTGGATAGGGCGAGAATCTGGGCGTCCTCCTGGATGCACAGCTCAGTTTGGAGGAGCAGGTGGGAGCTGTGGCCAGGGGGCTTTGCCCAGGTTGGCTGGTTCGCCAGCTTAGCCCTTACCTGGACCGAGATGCTCTTGAGCGGTCACTCATCGCTCGTCCGCGTCCAGGATCGACTACTGCAATGGTCTCTACATGGGGCTTCCCTTGCGGATTACCGGAGGTTGCAGCTGGTGCAGAATCGCCTGGGGGCTGTGATGGGGTATCCCGATACTCCCATGTTACACCCTCCTCGCGACCTGCATTGGTTGCGGTTGCCTTCGGGTTTCCTTCAAGGTGTTAGTAACAACTTACAAAGCCCTTAATGGCTTGGGTGCAGGGTACTTGCGGATCGCCTCCTGCCTGCATCACAGTCAATCGCCCGTCGCTCCCATAGGAGGGGCCTTCTGGGAATACCGTCGGTCAGGCATTGTCGGCTGGCGGCTCCCAGAGCTAGGGCCTTTCTGTGGGAGCCCGCCCTGTGGAACCAGCTTCCTGCAGATCTGCGTTTGGCCCCTGATCTCCGCTCCTTTCATCGAGACTTGAAGACCTGGCTGTTTCAGCAGGCGGCCTGGATTGACTTGGGGTGGGTAGTTTTAATTTGTTTGTTTTGTGATTTTATTGTTTTAACTCTTAGACTTGTTCTGTTTAATATTGTTTTATGTAAATATTCCTCTTTTTATATGTTAGCAGCCCTGAGTCCTTAGGGAGAAGGTGGCATACAAATCTAAATAAATAAATAAATAAATAAATAAATAAATAAATAAATAAATAAATAAATTTACCTACCCCGAGAGGATGGAAGGCTGAGTCAACCTTGAGCCTGGTGGGATTCAAGCCTACAGCAGTTGTAGGCAGCTGGAACTTAAGTGCAGGCAATTAACAGCCTGAGCCACCAAGGCCCTTAATGAAATTTGGCTTCATTAAAGGTGTCAGGAAAATTCCTAGCTAGGAAGGCCACAGTGAAACTGACAGCAGTCAAGAACCCCAGAAAGCCAAGCACGGTATAAAACAAAATGGTTGTGAATTTCATTGTAGAACAATTTTTTTCAGACATGGAGTGCATGTCAGAATCTGGGAAGGGAGGAGAAATTGTGAGCCACACTACACAAATGCAGAATTGTGTCAAGGAGCAAGATAGGAGAATAGAGATAGCCAGCCTCTTCCCAACCATTTTCTCATTTTGGATCCGGCTTGAGTGGCGTGAAAGCAAGAATCCACTATGATTGTTTTCCCAATATACAAGAAGAGCTACAGAAGATGATTTCGCAGTTTTTGCATAAGAGACATTTCACTTGGATAGGCTGCCCAATGAAGAGCAAAGTGCAAAGGAAAGAGAGCAGAGAGACAACAAGAAGGCTATAAGTGAGGTTCCTGTTATTGGCTTTCACAATAGGTGTGTCTGATATTTCATGATATCCCGAAGCATCACAGCTGACATCAGCAAAGGAGACTGCAATCACTGCCAAAAGAAATCCCCAAAGGTTCTTGATAAGTTAAATAAATTATTCTTTTGTAAAGGCAACTATCCTTATCCTTGTTTGGATATTGATCCTCTGCACAAAGGAAACAGTCATCCAAGTCTGAAAAGAAGCCATTCATAAAACTTTATGTCATCATTTCATTTCCATTATGTTCCAACTTTAAAGAATTATGTAGACTTAATGAGATCCCAATTTGATTACTGGAATGACCTTAATATGGTGCTGCCCTTGAAGACCATTTCAAAAGCATAACTGGTTTGCAATGCAGTACATGCCTTTACTAACCTATTTTATTACTCTGCTTTAGCTATACTGGCTCCTAGTAGCTTACTTATACAATTCAAATTTCTGATTATTACCGTTAAATCCCTGGATGTCATTGGGTCAAATAATGGATGAGATCACATTTCTTCAATTGTATCTGTCTTTCTCAATAAGTCTGGTGTGTGGTAATATTCCATATCTTTTGTGTTAAATATTGTCATTTGTGAGTTCAGAGTTGTATCTGGTCTGTAATGTGCAGCCTTTTCCAATACTTTTCCATCCGAATTACATGGATTCACTACCATTTTGTCTTTCAATTTATCACTGTAGCAGGTTTGGAAAGCCTTATTGTTCCCCTAAAGTCTTAGGCTAGAATTGGGGTTGAGTCATGAGCCTGATTTGTTTGGTATCTGGTGGCAAGGGTGATTTAGAGATAGAGTTGAGTAGAAGATAGAGTAGAGTAGAGTAAAGTAGAGTAGAATAGAGTAGAATAGAATTATTTATTGGACATGTGTGATTGGACAAACAAGGAATTTGTCTTTGGTGCACATTGAAAAATATTCGTGTTTCTAAAGATTGTCACATAGCTTTATTATATGAGATATGCAATCATATACATTCCAGAATCAATCTATCAATCAATCATTTTGGATAGAATAGGAATTAAAAACAAATAAAACCTATGGAAAAATTACAAATGCAAAATTACCTTTATTTCCAAAAAAATAAAGACAAATGTTTCTGAAAAAAAAAATTATAATTTTTGAGAGAAACATAAGGGATAATTCAAATCTGAGGAATCTATTAATACTCCAAGTCAGAATGCAATGATTGATTTTATCTTTAAGTAGCTCACTGAAGTTTGAAAAAAATCCAAATGTTTCATTCATCTCAATATCAATATGTTGTAAAGCTCAGCCCCATATATGTTTATTGTATCATTGATACATTTAATGTATGACTTACAACAGTTCATTTAGTAACTGTTAGAAATTACAATGGCACTGAGAAAGTGACTTATGACTGTTTTTCACACTTACATTGCATCCTCATAGCCACATGTAAAATTCAGACATGTGGGAACTGACTTGGTTTTATATTTGCAGAGTCCTGGGTGTCGTGATCTCTTGGTGAGACCTCCTGAAGACCAAGTCAATCTAGATTCACTTAACAATTGGTTACTAACTTAACAACTGAACTGATTCACTTAAGAGCTATGACAAGAGACGTTTTAAAATAGTGCAAAACTCATTTCACAA
>CM019155.1:138306666-138329644 GCA_009733165.1 Naja naja
AAGCCAAGCACGGTATAAAACAAAATGGTTGAACCTTCATTACATTGTAGAACAATTTTTTCAGACATGGAGTGCATGTCAGAATCTGGGAAGGGAGGAGAAATTGTGAGCCACACTACACAAATGCAGAATTGTGTCAAGGAGCAAGATAGGAGAATAGAGATAGCCAGCCTCTTCCCAACCCATTTTCTCATTTTGGATCCGGGCTTGGTGGCCGTGAAAGCAAGAATCACTATCATTGTTTTCCCCAATATACAAGAAAGAGCTACAGAGAAGATGATGCCAAAAGCAGTTTGTCGCAAGAGACATTTCACTTGGGTAGGTTGCCCAATGAAGAGCAAAGTGCAAAGGAAAGAGAGCAGGAGAGCAACAAGAAGGCTATAAGTGAGGTTCCTGTTATTGGCTTTCACAATAGGTGTGTCCTGATATTTCATGAATATCCTGAGCATCACAGCTGACATCACAGCAAAGGAGACTGCAATCACTGCCAAAGAAATCCCCAAAGGTTCTTGATAAGTTAAATAAATTATTCTTTTTGTAAGGCAACTATCCTTATCCTTGTTTGGATATTGATCCTCTGCACAAGGGAAACAGTCATCCAAGTCTGAAAAAGAAGCCATTCATAAAAACTTTATGTCATCATTTCATTTCCATTATGTTCCAACTTTAAAGAATTATGTAGACTTAATGAGATCCCAATTTGATTACTGGAATGACCTTAATATGGTGCTGCCCTTGAAGACCATTTCAAAAGCATAACTGGTTTGCAATGCAGTACACATGCCCTTTACTAACCTATTTTTATTGCTCTGCTTTAGCTATACTGGCTCCTAGTAGCTTACTCTATACAATTCAAATTTCTGATTATTACCGTTAAATCCCTGGATGTCATTGGGTCAAATAATGGATGAGGTCACATTTCTTCAATTGGATCTGTCTTTCTCATTAAGTCTGGTGCGTGGTAATATTCCATATCTTTTGTGTTAAATATTGTCATTTGTGAGTTCAGAGTTGTATCTGGTCTGTAATGTGCAGCCTTTTCCAATACTTTTCCATCCGAATTACATGGATTCACTACCATTTTTGTCTTTCAATTTATCACTGTAGCAGGTTTGGAAAGCCTTATTGTTCCCCTAAAGTCTTAGGCTAGAATTGGGGTTGAGTCATGAGCCTGATTTGTTTGGTATCTGGTGGCAAGGGTGATTTAGAATAGAGTTGAGTAGAATAGAGTAGAGTAGAGTAAAGTAGAGTAGAATAGAGTAGAATAGAATTATTTATTGGACAAGTGTGATTGGACTAACAAGGAATTTGTGTTTGGTGCACATTGAATAATATTCGTGTTTCTAAAGATTGTTGTAAGCCACATAGCTTTATTATATGAGATATGCAATCATGTACCTTCCACTATCAATCTATCAATCAATCATTTGGATAGAATAGGATTTAAAAACAAATAAAACCTATGGAAAAATTACAAATGCAAAATTACCTTTATTTCCAAAAAAATAAAGACAAATATTTCTGAAAAAAAAACTATAATTTTTGAGAGAAACATAAGGGATAATTCAAATCTGAGGAATCTACTAATACTCCAAGTCAGAATGCAATGATTGATTTTATCTTTAAGTAGCTCACTGAAGTTTGAAAAAAAAATCCAAATGTTTGATTGGTCTCAATATCAATATGTTGTAAATCCAGCCCCCATATATGTTTATTGTATCATTGATACATTTAATGTATGACTTACAACAGTTCATTTAGTAACTGTTAGAAATTACAACGGCACTGAGAGAAGTGACTTATGACTGTTTTTCACACTTATAACCATTGCAGTATCCTCATAGCGACATGTAAAAATTCAGACACATGGGAACTGACTTGGTTTTTATATTTGCAGAGTCCTGGGTCACGTGATCTCTTGATGAGACCTCCTGAAGACCAAGTCAATCTAGATTCACTTAACAATTGGTTACTAACTTAACAACTGAACTGATTCACTTAAGAGCTATGACAAGAGACGTTTTAAAATAGTGCAAAACTCATTTCACAAAGGTCTCTCTCATTTAGCAACAAATGTTTTCAGATCAATTGTAGAGCCTTGGTGGTGCAGGCTGTTAAATGCCTAGCACTTAAGTTTCAGCTGCCTGCAATTAGTGCAGGCTCGAATCCCACCAGGCTCAAGGTTGACTCAGCCTTCCATCCTCTCGGGGTAGGTAAATTGAGGACCCAAGATTGTTGGGGGCAATAAGCTGACTTTGTAAAAATGCCGCTTAGTAATAAGCAGGTATATACAATGGAATGAAGGCTATTGCTGAGCGCATTGGGTTGTATCCCAAAAATTGTAAGCCACCCTGAGTCTTTAGAGAAGGGTGGCATATAAATGTAATTAAAAAAAAAACTTGAGGGCTATCTGTATTCCTTTACTTACCCAATTGGTCAGCTATCTTCTCTTCTGGACATAGTTTACAGTCATAGCAACAGGATAATTTTCCTTCCACTTTTATCTTACTATGGCCGAGAGGACATTCCTTGTTACAGATGGAAAGAGGTAATGCCTGTTCATAAATAAAAGCAGAATTCACACAGAATTTATTTTTGGGGATTGTTCTTTTCATCAACTGTACACACAAACCCTTCATATTTAATCCAAACATCTGTGATGCATTTTCCAGTTTTCTTCCAGATGTAAATTCCCTACCGTATCTTTAACTGCTTCCTATTTCATACCTATTACATTAATGATTAATTAATCATCCCAATAATTGTATTCTAAAGATCACTTTGGAGCAATGTATAAGAAGCTGATGTGGGAAAATATTTAACTTGAGACCCCACTGAGTTTGCCTTCCTTGAGGTCCCATTTTGTTCTTGATGTCAAATAAAATCAAATATTAATATTATGGTCTTTGAGCAGACGTGATAAAAAAAGAAGTACTGTAAAATTCATTTTTTAGCGAAGGTTGTTGATAGTGTGGTGGTTCAGCAGCTACCGATGTTCCTGGAGGAAGCCGATTACCTAGATCTATACCAATCGGGCTTCCAATCAAGGCACAGCATGGAGATGGCATTGATCGCACTGATGTTCTCTGAAGGGCTCAAGACAGGGGTTTTTCTTCTGTCCTAGTCCTATTAGATCTCTTGGCGGCTTTCGATACCATCGACCCTGGTATCTTATTGTGACGGCTCGCAGGGTTGGGAATGGTGGGCACCATCTTACGGTAGTTCTCCACCTACCTCTGGGGCCACTCTCAATCGGTGTTGGCAGGGGGGCAGAGGTTGAGCCCTTGGCCCCTCACTTGTGGGGTGCCCCAGGAGTCAGTCCTCTTGCCCCTCCTGTTCAACATCTACATGAAGTCGCTGGGTGAGATCATCCAGGGTTTTGGGATGAAGCATCACCAATATGCAGATGATACCCAGCTTTTCATCTCCAACCTGGACCATATCAGTGATGCCCTCTCCGTGATGTCCCATTGTCTGGATGCGGTGCGGATCTGGATGGGGAGGAACATGCTTCAACTCAACCCGGCCAAGACTGAGTGGCTGTACATAGCAGCATCTCAGATTATTCAGGATATACCATTGTTGGTCATGGGGGGAGAGGTGTTGCCCCCCGTGGACAGGGCGTGCAACCTGGGCATCCTCCTGGATACACAGCTCAGTTTGGAGGAGCAGGTGGGAGCTGTGTCCAGGGGGGTATTTGCCCAGGTGCATCTGGTTCGCCAGCTGTGCCCTTACTTTAGCCGAGATGCCCTATGGACAGTCACTCATGAACTTGTCACTTCCCGAATCAACTACTGCAAAGCTCTCTACATGGGACTGCCCTTGCTGACTACCTGGAGGTTGCAGCTGGTGCAGAATGTGGCCGTGTGGGCTGTGATGGGAGTGTCCCGATACTTCCATATTACATGGAAGTATCGGGACCTGTGTGACCTGCATTGGTTGCCGGGTGCCTTCCGGGTGAGATTGAAGGTATTAGTGACAACATATAAAGTCCTACATGGCTTGGGTCTGGGGTACTTGCGGGAATGTCTTCTGCTGGCATCACATTCCAATCGCCCTGTACGCTCCCACAGGCAGGGCTCCTTGGGGTACCGTCAGCCAGACATTGTCGGCTGGCAGTGCCCAGGGGTAGGGCCTTCTCTGTGGGAGCACCCACCCTGTGGAATCAGCTCCCCTTGGGCCTTCATTTGGCCCCTGATCTCCACTCCTTCCACTGGGACCTGAAGACCTGGCTATTTCAGCAGGCTGGTCTGGACTGAACCAAAGGGGGCGGGGTTCTGTCTTTTTTAAAGTAATTTTAATTGTTTTTAGTATTATTGGGCTTGTACTGTTTAATTATTTTTTAAGTAAAATTTTGTATTGTGTTTTATGTGAGCCGCCCTGAGTCCTTAGGGAGAGAGGGCAGCATACAAGTCTAATAAATTATTATTATTATTATTATTATTATTATTATTATTATTATTATTATTAAAATGGATATTTTCACATAGCAAAGTTATTAGGCCATGAAAAAGGTAAAATGAGACTTACCTGGTTAAACATAAGAGGTCAAACAGCTTCATTGGCAGAAATGGTGAGTAGCTTTTCTGAGGGAACCAGGGGGTCAGTGTATCCAATTTCGGCTTTTACAAAGGACTTGTTTGGAAATGTGACCCAGTTGAAAATATCAAATCCAGTTTCTAATTCTCCATGGGGGCCAAAAGAAATCTGTTCTCCAGCACTGTTGTTAAAGGAGACTTGTTGCAAAAAATGGTGGAGCTAACAGAAAAAGAAAGAAAGAGAGAGAGAGTGTGGGAGGGAGGGAGGGAGGGAGGGTGAAGGAAAATTATCAGGACTCTTGGAAGGGGATGTGAAAATTTCAATTTATTTCTTTCAATTTGGCCTATGTTTAATGAAAAATCAGCTATTCAATTTCACCTCAGTCCACACAATTTCAACTTGGAAACGAAATATACATTATTTGTATTAAATGCATTTTCTATTCTCAGCTGAAAAATTGTCATATTTTTCCCCAAATGCCATCACTCTGCTAAACAAATAACTCCCTCAACACTGTTCAGGTATTTACAAAGTCTGCATTACTATTACTATTAATCTTCTCATCACTCCTTATCGCCTATCCCCTCCCACTTGTGACTGTATGACTGTAACTTTGTCACTTTTATCCTTACAGTTTATATTGACTGTTTCCTAGTATGCTTTGATTGCTTATTGTACCCTATGACTATTATAGAGTGTTGCACCTTATGATTCTTGACTCTTGACCAATGTATCTTTTCTTTTATGTACACTGAAAGAATTTGCACCAAGACAAATTCCTTGTATATCCAATCACACTTGGCCAATAAAGAATTCTATTCTATTCTATTCTATTCTATTCTATTCTATTCTATTCTATTCTATTCTATTCTATATAAGAATTCCAACAGAAAATCAAGAATGGGTTGAATTTGAAAAATCACTTTGGTTTGATTGAGCATTTCAGAAATAATGAATTGGGTTTTGTGCTATAAAATGTAGGCAAGATATAACTCAATGACATAGAAATTTCTAGGACAAGATGGCTTTTAATTCCATACAGGGGTAATTCCAGATGTTACTTTTGAAAAAAAAATAAATCAAACTTGAATTTTCTTCATGCAATTCATTGCTTTGCTATTCCCTTGGAGTAATACTACTCCTATTTTCACAAGATTTCTTATTATTTTTTATTATTATAATTTGCTTCAAATCTTGATGTCTAAAGAGATTGTCAGTATTCAAACATTGGTTGTCCCTAAGGTGTTTTTTTTAAGGCAACTGAAAAATTTTTCCTTCAACATGTTTTACTTCTGATCCAAGAAGATTCTTCAGTTCTGAATTGAAGCAAAACATTTTAAAGAAAAACAAAGAAAGTTCAGTTGCCTTATGAAAAAGCACCTTTGGTATCTTTGAATCTCAGTAACTTCAAAACTTTGCTGATGAAAAAATAATAGTGGTATTCAGAAGCATAGTAGTTTTCAAGTTTCTACATTAAAATGGTCAAATATAATGGGTTGAATAAGATCCTGCACATATCATTTTAGACTTAAAATAAAGTTGGTATGTTACATATTTCTAACTGTCTTGTGGAAGAATTTCCACTTTGCTGTATGCTTTTCACTGTATATATTTGAAAAACTTGAAAGGACCAATGGTAACACAGCTACATTTTCAATGTACTGGTTTTTATAGCCACACCCCTTCTTAATTCAAGGCTATAAAAGGGATTACCTTACTGCCACTTACCCCAGTCCCAAGGCATCTGTTTCAAGAGGGAAGCTGTACTGCATAGGCAGACAGTCCCAACAGATTCCAGAGAGAGAGACGATCCCAACACATTTGCAGAAGAAAACAATCTCAAGAAAGAAGCTGCAAGGAAAACAGTTCCTAGGCAAGAGACTATTGAAAGCCTTTTCATCTCTCCTTTCTGAGGAAAGCATTGTTGGGACTCCAACTGCACAGGCAGTTGTTAAACATAAAGGACTTTGAGGACATTCAAAGAAATAGAGGACAATGGTACGATTTTCTAAATGTTTGTTTGTTTTATCTGCTTGCTGTTACAATAAATAAGTTCTTTGGATTAGAATCATCTGGGCTCAACTCTTTTTAAATAATTTGATTATAGACAAAGGTTTATGTTCCATCAACTTAATTAATCACAGGATTAGTTAATTTCTAACAAACTGGTAGCAGAGGACGGTTTAATAAACCCTGTCTATATTTTAACTTATTCAAAATGCCCAGCTTCAAAACAACCAGAAAAAGCAGAGTGGTGACCAGAGCCACAGCCAGGCTAATGGCATCACAACACCAATCAAAAGAGACCAGGACAGCTTTGGCCTAAGCATCCCAGGCACAAGCCGAGCATCAAACAAGCGGCACGGCAAGCCTTCTGACAGCTGTCATGTCCTCAGACCCACTCACGGCTTCACGTGAGCGTTCCGTGACTTCTGAAAGTCAAACCGGTACTTCTAATCCAGCGGTGAATGAAGAAAATGAGACAAGAAGGACGTCCCTTCCTATCTCACCTATGAGCCTAACTGAAAGGGAGGAAATGAGGTCCAAGCATTCAGCTTTCAATCAGTAGGCGGAGATCCAGCCACCGACCTCAGCAATCTAATCAGACAGATTGCATCAGAGAAAGCGGCCAGGCACAGGACTGGGGCCCAAGAAGGCATCAGACCGGTAAGGATTACCCAGTCCTGCCCTGCAACTCCTTTGGCCAATAAAAGCGAGTGAGCGGGAAACCAAGAGCCATTACCCTCAAGTTTTCTGCCACAAAATATGGTGGCTAACGGGAAGCAAATTCAAACCACCCGTTCAAAAATGGTGCCTACCGCCTCTCTGCCTGCTTCAGAGAATCCAATGTGCCAAGCAGGCACCAACCTTGGGGCCACTCATCTGGCAGCGCCTACCGCTGCAGCAGCCCAACATGGCCAGCCAGTGCAGGGACTGGCTTCTCTGGTGACACCGGCACCGCTGGACCCAACCATGCCATACATGTCACCAGCCCAGGCCCCTTGGACCCACGCCCAGGTGACCAGTCCGGTTGCGGCGGTCCAGCAACCACTCCCAACCAGCTCACCTACTCAGCTGGAAATCAACCAAGCCATCAGAACCCTTGCTGCAGCATTTGAGGCTGGTCTACTACTACCTCCCAGTTCCTGGTCAACTACAGCCCTCCCAGATGGTCCTGGGTCTACTATTGTCTACCCGGACGGTCCCCGGTCTACTGTGGCCTACCCGGATGGTCCCCGGTCTACTGCGGCCTACCCGGACAGTTCCCGGTCTACCGCACCCTACCTGGACACCTCCTGGTCTACAGCAGCCTACTTCAACACACCCGGATAACTGCGGCCCTCCCCGAAGTCCTTCGAACGATGGCGGCCCACTACTCACCTTTCCAGATGATGGCAATATCCTCCATGGCTCTTCAGCCTCCCAGGGCCTTCTCCGGAGCTCGACAGCTGAAGCCGGAGCTTCACAGGTTGGCCCGAGGCCTGTCCAAGGAGCCCAGGCAGAGGGCTCCTTCTGCCTTGATGTCCCACATCAAATGAGTTCTGTGCATGTTCAGTTGGGAGCTCCAGAGGCAGGCCAGAGGCCTACCTCCGCAGCTCAACCGATGAGCTCCTTCCTCAACGAGATCCAATGCCGAATGACTCTTACGCATGAGCAGCACAGCACTCCAACCCCTCCCATCTGGGAGGAGCAAATGTCAGCTTACCGGCCAATGAGAAATAAGCCTGCTATTTCCATTCCCCTGCCGTATTGTGAATACAAGGGCACTCAGCACCAAGGACAGCTACAAAGCTACATTTTACCACAAAATCCAAACCTCTTACCAGCTAGCCTTAAGAAACTGTATTTCTGGTAGAAACCTTCATGAATGGGCTAGGGAGGTGCAAGTATTGTTTATGAAGGAAAATGGTTTAAATTTATTATTAGACCTCCCCTCCCAAGCCCTGGTCTCTTGAAATTGATTTATTACATCATAGGATTTTTTGTCTATTGTTGTTATCTATTGATCCTGCATTATATCCTAGCATCCCTCATGAACTTACAGTATATGAATTATGGGAAAAAATATTTAATATGTTTATTTCCAAAAATTCTAATACAACTGCCAGAATTTCTAGAGAATTCCATTCTTCAAAATTAAGGGCAGGAATGGATATGAGTGAGCACCTTTGTGAATTAAGAAAAATGAGGGAGGAATTAAATTTGAGGGGGGACCCCATCTCAGAACGGAGTCTTATAAGTATAATAATTAATTCATTGGATGCTAGCTGGGACAATTTCATTTCCCAGCTAGATAACTCCAACTATGATGGTGTTTCACTAGAAGTTCTGACAGGTAAGTTAATTGCAGAGCATAATTTAAGGAAGGACAGGGCAGCCTTCCACAAAGAAAGAGGGACCACTAGGAGAACAGATAGCCCTAATAAAGTAAATGCTATTGGAGAATGCTTTAACTGTGGATCAAAAGGGCATTATAGGAGGGACTGTCCAAGGTTCACAGGTCCAAGGACAGGTCAAAGGGGACCCTCTAATAACAGAAATAAAAGGAGGTCACCCACTCCTCAAGGAAGGCCCCAATGGAACCCTGCCAACAAGAGAAGGGGTTAAGAGGGCAAGAAAAATAATAAGAGGGATAATTACAATTTGGTAAACAATTTTGCCAGGATAACTGAAACCTCCTACCCAGGGCTCACTAAGGAACAATGTGAGCAGTTATGGCTACTCAACAGTGATGCCAGCAGGCATATGGTAAGCAACAAACAGTTATTCACTAATCTCAAGGATCACAATTGTAATGTAACAGTAGTCAATGGGCTCAGAAGCAAGGCCAGAGGTATTGGTATAGTGTACATACCTGGGCTTGGAGAAGTGAATGGTGTATTATATGTTCCTAAGTTGGAACACAACCTTCTTAGAATTCTTAAATTGAGTGAATGTTGTAATATAGAGGTACTTTTCTCTAAAGGAGGTGCTATGGTGACCAGGGACGGCCACATGGTGGGAGAGGTTCTGAAAATTAATAACCTGCCATACTACTCCCCCATTGTAAGGGCTGAGGAATCTGGGGCCAGCTACCAAGCCAATACTGGTGACCCAAGCAATGACTCTCAGCCAAGGCCTGAGGTCAACCCTGAAGAATGCGGATCAAAGAGGGGGTGTAGCTGTGATTATGTAAATAGACCAAAAAGCACCAAGTCTGTAAAATTTAACCTAGAGCACTGTGATGAGCAAACAAGGGATACCAATGTTGTATCAATTGGTAAGCCCTTGCACGATGAATGTGCCCATCTTATGCATCGGAGGATGGGCCATTTGAGCTTTGCTATCATGCAGAAAATGCCTGAGTGCTCTAGGGAGTTGCATATAAAAGATTGTCACGTGTTTATGGACTGTTCTGTTTGCAGAAGTGCAAAATCCAGGGTGAAGCCAGCACCCAGAAAATCTCAGAGACAATCCAAGCACATTTTTAAGCTGGTGCATATGGACCTGGTGGGTCCCTTGAAACCCTCCCTTGGTAAGAATATCTACTTTCTCACCATAGTGGACGATCATAGCAGATATAGATTTGTGTACCCCCTCAAATCCAAAGATCAGGCTTTCTCTAAATTTAAGGAGTTCTATAATTTAGTAGAAAACCAACACAAAGTCAAGATACAAAAGATCTTAACAGACAGAGGAACTGAATTTAACTCTGCTAAATTCTCTGTCTGGTTGAAGGAGAGGGGGATAGTCCATCTTAGGACAGCTCCTTAATCTGCATTTCAGAATGGTGTGGCTGAGAGGAGGAACGGCATCCTCCAAGCCATGATGAGATGCGCCCTTGAAGATGCTGGGTTAAATTTTTCTTATTGGGCAGAAGCCATCCTGTACTCAAACTACACTCTCAACAGGGTATGGTCCAGTGTAATTCAGAAGACACCATATGAGGTGGTATATGGCTGTAAGCCAAATTTAAAACATCCCCATGTGTTTGGGGTGATGGCCGATGTACACATCCCCAAAGAATTAAGAAAGAAGGGGGATAAAAGGTTGATCAAGCTCAGATTTGTTGGCTATGAGCCAGGCTCTAAAGCCTACAAATTCATAGATACAAACAACAGAATTGTCATTTCTAGATCGGCCGCTTTCTATGAAAGCACCAACTGGAGCAGAATACATGCAAATGAGATTCTGACTCCCTAACCTGCCCAAAATTTGACCAGCCAAAAAGAAAATGTGTTGGAAAGCCCATCTAGTGATGGTGACGCATCTGGCTCAGCAGATAGTGGAGAACGAGGACTCTCCAAGCCCCTAAAGGGGATCCTCAAGAAGAAAGCAGGAGTAGCCTGGAAGAAGGGGCACTCCAAACTAAAAATTATTGACAATGATAGTGATGAAGGCAACAAATCAGGCAATTCAGATACTGAAGAGGAGCCAGTTAATAGGCCAATTCGGTCTACCAAAAATAAAATGCCCAGAAAATATGAAGACTTCATCACTTATGTAAACCTGACATCAACCACACCTCAAAAATATGAGGATGTATTAAAGCTGCCCCCAAATGAACAGGAAAATTGGCGTACTGTGATGAATTTGGAAATGGACAGCCTCAAGAAACTAGGGGAGTTCACACCCACTAAATTGCCAAAGGATAAAGGCACTAGATGGGTCTATAAGAAGAAGCCACTTGATGATGGGAACTTTTTATATAAGGCAAGACTGGTGGCACAGGGCTTCTTGCAGAGATACCCTGATGATTTTGACGACACCTTCTCACCCACAGTACGTCCAGAGAGTGTCAAAACTGCGCTCACTGTGGCAGCCATACATGGAGAGAGTGTACTCCAGTTTGATGTGCAGATGGCGTATTTGCATGCCAAATTGGATAAAGAAATATATGTCAGGGCACCTCTGGGCATAGATCATAGAGAGGATGAGATTTGGCTCCTAAATGAAAGTCTCTAATGTCTGAAACAATCTGGAAGAAGGTGGTATGAATGCCTTACCAAGTGTCTAAGGCATATAGGTTTCACCGCCTCACCAGCTGATGAATGTGTTTTCATCAGGGAGCATAAAGGTGTTAAAGAGACAGTTTTAGTCTATGTAGATGATATATTATATATCAGTAAATCAGAGGAAAGAAGTAAATTCTTCTCTGAACAATTAAGTCAAAAATTTGCCCTGAAGCCTCTAGGCTGAATTGATAAATTCTTGGGGGTTCAGTTTACTAAAACTGAGAAAGGATTTGAGCTTTCTCAGTGGGACAAAATTATAGATTTAATTGGCAAATGTAACATGGCAGAGGCCAAGCCCTGTGACACTCCCATGCAAACAGACTTTACCAGAAATATGTATAGTAAAAGTGATGAGTTTGAGCAAAAATGCTCTATAAATCAGTATTGGGCTCTCTACTGTACATAGCTGGCTGGACAAGACCAGATATCAGTCTGGCTGTAAGTATTCTGTCCAGGCATTCTGAGAACCCCACTCACTTACACTGGGGTGGGATTAAAAGAGTTCTCAGATATCTCAAGGGCACTGCAAATTACTCGCTCCTATTGGAACCCTATGTGTCTGAAGTACCTGATTTATGTACTTACTCAGAAGCTGACTGGGCAGGTGATATTAAATCAAGAAAAAGTACTTCTGGTTACATAATATTCTTAAACAGCAGCCCCATCCACTGGTACTCAGGCAAACAGAAACCCATTGCAACTTCTACTGCAGAAGCTGAGTATACTTGTTTATCAAAGGTTTCAAACAACCTCATCTGGTTCGATGAGCTATTAAAAAGTCTGTGGAATGAACCTGAATACCCCATTGTAATCCATGAAGACAATAAGGCTGCGATAGACATATCCAAGGCTGAAGCCATTGGACAGAGGTCATGGCATATAGATATTAAATATAAACATGTGAGACAATTGTCTAAAGCGGGTTTCATCAAAACTATCTTCACAGAAACAAAGGAGCAGATTGCAGATATATTTACCAAGCCCTTACCAAGAGAACAACATATGTATCTATTAAATAAGATACCTCTGATCATGTAATGTGTATGTATAATTGTTCTCATTGCTGTATATAACGTATATTGTATATATTGTGTAGAGCCCAATGTATATTAGTGTAAAGGCAAAGAGAAGGGGATTGTTGAAGAATTTCCACTTTGCCGTGCACATTTCACTGTATATATTTGATAACTTGAAAGGACCAATGGTAACACAGCTACATCTTCAATGTACTGGTTTTTATAGCCACACCCCTTCTTAATACAAGGCTATAAAAGGGATTACCTTACTGCCACTTACCCCAGTCCCAAGGCATCTGTTTCAAGAGGGAAGCTGTACTGCATAGGCAGACAGTCCCAACAGATTCCAGAGAGAGAAAGACAATCCCAACACATTTGCAGAAGGAAACAATCTCAAGAAAGAAGCTGCAAGGAAAACAGTTCCTAGGCAAGAGACTATTGAAAGCCTTTTCATCTCTCCATTCTGAGGAAAGGATTGTTGGGACTCCAACTGCACAGGCAGTTGTTAAACATAAAGGACTTTGAGGACATTCAAAGAAATAGAGGACAATGGTACGATTTTCTAAATGTTTGTTTGTTTTATCTGCTTGCTGTTACAATAAATAAGTTCTTTGGATTAGAATCATCTGGGCTCAACTCTTTTTAAATAATTTGATTATAGACAAAGGTTTATGTTCCATCAACTTAATTAATCACAGGATTAGTTAATTTCTAACATGTCTCAACATTTAAGCTTTCAAGACTATCTGAAAACCATTATAATAGTTAAAACAAAAGAAAAACAAACAAAAAAACAAAAACCCAATTTCCTATTCATATCCTTAATTTTCCCCAAATTTTTCATTACACAACATTACTTGTCAAGGTGATTGGAGGAAGAGCATCCATCTCCTCTCATCCATTTTTGACCCCCTTTGACTTTGGAGGAGAGAATGGCCTTCGGAGCATGTGCCACAGCATAGACTGCATTGTAGATGCTGTAACTATGTGCATTCATGGTGGTCACAAAGACAGAATTAGGAAGAGTCTCCAGCTTCTCTTTTCCAGTACAAATCCTTTCAGCATTCCCATCTGTAATATCACTGGAAAATGAGCATTCAAATGCATCTTTCCAGAAACCCCTAATAAATCTGTCGTTTTTCTCTCGGTTTGGGTTTCTCTTCCATATAAATTGTTGGAATCCAGTCAGCTCCTTTGAATGAATTGCAAAGGAAAGTGCGCCATGGAGAAAATCAACAGGCAACTGTCTTTGTATAAGAATGGATGTGAATTCTATCTGTGCTGTCATGATCCAAACTTTGGACTTTCTCTCCTTTGGAATATTGTCATCATTGAAAACATAGATAATTAATCTCAAAGGTATCAAACTTTTACTTTCAGTACTTAAGATAACTGCAATAACTGTACTCCCCATGATCACTTTGAATTTTTTACCTGCATTTTCTACCCACTCAGCAGCTGCATTACCATATATCACCTGAGGAAGACATTCTTTAAAGTCAAAGCAGATTCCTCTCTCTGAAAACACGGAAAGTCTCTTTTGAATGAACCGCTCCCTATCTTCCTCAAAGAGAAAAACTAATCCAACCCAGGTCCATCCAAAATGCAACAATAATTGCAGTATTGCTTTCAATTGCTGGGTTTCTTCTGGGACCACCCATTTGTCAAAAATTGCTGTTTCTTTATTTACCAGAGGAGCTGATCCATAAGAGCTCTAAATGGAAAAGGCAGCAGAACATTGGAATGAATAATCTCAACAACAACAACAACAACAACAACAACAACAACAACAACAATGATGATGATGATTATGAACTTGTGTCACAAGTACCTTCTGCCTGTAGCAAAGAACTGGTGGGATCATAAGCCTGAAAAAGTGATCGAAAATGAGCATGCAAAAATACTGTGGGAATTCTGAATACATACTGAAAAAGTTTTGGAACACAATACCCTGGATATCACAATTGTGGAGAAGAAAAAAGTGTGGATCGTCAACATTCCCATACCTGGTGACAGCAGAATCGATGAGAAACAGCTTGAAAAAGTCACCAGTTATCAGGACTTGAGAATTGAACTGCAGAGACTCTGGCATAAACCAGTGCAGGTGGTTCCAGTGGTAATCGGCTCACTGGGTGCTGTGCCTAAAGACCTAGGCAAGCACTTAAAAACAATTGGCACTGACAGGATCACCATTGGTCAGCTGCAGAAGGCCTCCTTACTTGGTTCTGCTTGCATAATCTAATGATACATCACACAGTCCTAAACACTTGGGAGGTGTTTGACTAGTGATTTGTGATATGAAACCCAGCATGGTTATCTTGTTTGCTGTGTATACTGTAATAATAATAATAATAATAATAGTAATAATAGTAATAATAGTAATAATAGTAATAATAATAATAGTAATAATGATAGCAGCAGCAGCAACAATAACAACAATAAAAAGCAAAGCATGTGTGTTTATTTAACCCAATCTCAGGGTTTGAGTGGGGTACCAAAATAGGATGTTCAAAATTAATTTTACATGACATCTGCATTTTACTCAAGAAGGAAAAAGGGATAGTCCTTTCAAGATATTTTTTATGTCTTATACCTTAACTATGGTCTTACATCAACTATTTCATTTCAATTACTCAACTTTTGAATGCAATTAATAGCTGGTGAACTTCTTATATTGATCCACTTTTGTATCTCACCTGGGAAAATTTATACTTGCACAGAGTGATTGCCATGTTTATTTATTTTATTTATTTTATTTATTGGACTTGTATGCTGCCCCATCTCCGAAGACTCGGGGCGGCTCACAGCTAAAACATACACTGACAATAAATAGCTAAAAAGAATTAAACGTACACAAGCCCAATAATACCAAATTTAAAATGAATTAAAACCATCCCATCGCCCCCGAGAGGCAGTCACAGCCTGGATTGGTTGAATAACCAGGTCTTCAAATTGTGGCAGAAGGTACGGAGCTCAGGGGCCAAACGGAGCCCCAGGGGTAGCTGGTTCCACAGGACAGGGACCGCCACAGAAGAGGCTTGTCGCCGGGGGACCACCAGCCAACATTGGCTTGCTGATGGGACCCTGAGAAGCCCCTGCCTGTGTGCTCGCACAGGGCGGTTGGCACTCGATATCGGCAGGAGTCACTCCCTTAAATATTGTGGACCCATGTCATGTAGGACTTTGAATGTTAAAATCAAGACCTTGAATCTCACCCGGAGTGCAACTGGCAGCCAGTGCAGGTCACACAGGAGGTGGGTAATATGGGAGAATCGGGAAATCCCATCACCACCCGTGCAGCCACATTCTGCACCAGCTGCAATCTCCGGATGGTATGCAAGGGCAGTCCTAGATAGAGAGCGTTGCAGTAGTCGAGTCGGGAGGTGACAAGGGCATGAGTGACTGTGCGCAGGGCATCTCGGTCCAGAAACGGGCGAAGCTGGTGAACCAGCCGGACCTGGGCAAAGGCCCTCTGGCCACAGCCCCCACCTGCTCCTCCAACCGAAGCCGTGCATCCAGGAGGACCCCCAGATTCCACACCCTATCCACAGGGGGCAACACCTCTCCCCCTATGGTCAATGGTGGACATTCCTGACTGGACCAAGATGCCGGTATGCACAGCCACTCAGTCTTGGCCGGGTTGAGCCGAAGCATGTTTCCGTCCATCCAGATCCGTACCGCATCCAGACAGCGGTCATCAGGGAGGGCATCACTGATCTGGTTTGGGGTGGAGATGTATAACTGGGTATCATCAGCATACTGGTGATACCTCACCCCAAAACCACAAATGATCTCGCCCAGCGGTTTCATGTAGATATTAAACAAGAGAGGGGAGAGGACCGACCCCTGGGGTCCCCACAAGTGAGCGCCCTTGGGGCCAACCTCTGTCCCCCTGCCAACACTGATTGTGACCGCCCCGAGAGGTAGGAGGAGAACCATTGAAAAACAGTGCCCCCCACTCCCCCCACTTCCATTTAGCAATGGAATTTCTATCTACAAAGGATAATTTTATATCAAACTACAAATGCAATGATCAGATCAACACAGTAGTTGTCATTGGAGGACCCCGTAGTAACATTTGTTGTGACAAGTGTTACTACGGGGTCCTCCAATGACAACTACTGTGTTGGTCTGATCATTGCATTTGTAGTTTGATCTAAAATTGTCCTTTGTAGATAGAAATTCCATTGCTAAATGATAAGTTGTACTTTCCACAGGATAGTCAGTAGCAATATGGAAACCAAGGCTAACATTAGGTAAAATCCCAGAATGTTCTTTGATCTCCTTTACAGCAAATGCCAGAGCCAAAGTATGCTGGTAGTTATGAGTGATGAACCTTCAGCAACAGTTAGAAATTATGTCAATATATTTCAGTTTTAGAATTGGGCAGCTGTTTTAATTTATACATATGTTTAATTTATACATATACATTATACATACAGAAAGATATAAATTAGTAATCGTTATGGACAACTGAAATTTGAGCACTAACAAATAGCCCTAAATTGAATCAACTAGAAAATACTGAAAAAGTTGTGGTTACTTAACATTGAGCTAAGGCAGCATTTAGTCAGACCCCACCTGAAATACTTTGTTCACTTCTGGAGATCTCACTTAAGAAAATTTATTCATAAGATTGAACGAGTATACCCTTAGGAAACAAAACTGTTGCAAGGTTTGAGGGACAAAACATAAGAGGAAATATTAGCAGAAGTAAATACATTCAACCCAGAGGGCAGAAGAAAAGGCTTAAATATATTAAAACCCTTAAATATATTAAAGATTGTGAATAAGCTACTAGAAGCAGCATTTTCAATATTAATGAAAACATAAGAACATAGGGATGTAATCTCACAGTGACAGGAGGGAAGTTCAAAACTAATTTTATTATTTCACAGAAAGAGTAGTGGAACCATAACTAATTTTCAGAGAAGGTAGTGCATCAGTCATCAGTAACTGAGTTTAAACTTGCTGGGAATATGACATCAGAGAGAAAAATTCTGCCATAAGTTTCCTATATCTCTATCTGATTTCAATATTATCTCTATCTTATCCTTATAGTCTGAGAGAGTTAAGCCACTTCTCTTTTCACGCCCTAGATGTATAATAGTCTAAAATATGCACTAGAATGTTTCTCTTTTATATCTGGATGAAATGAAAGGCAAGAAAGGTCATGATTAACCAGTGAACTTCTGCAATATTTAGATTAGTCAAACATTTCTTTTTACTTTCAACAGGGGACTTTGTTGAAGGAATGAAGTTTCCTGAAGAGAATGAAATTCATATACTTTATGGTTAAAACTAATGATATTCATCTCAATTTCAACTTCAGTATTAGGACAGGTCTAGAATTATAAGAGGACTGAATATGGCCACAGAAAGAGGTCATAACAATTAAAAGTGGAAAAAAATACAGATTTAAGATGGCAGTGTGGGAGAAGAGGAGGTTGTGGTATGAGGAGGAAGAGAAGTAGAAGGATACTTACAGGTACCGATCAAGGGTTTCAGAAAAAGGAAGGCTTTGAAAAGTGATCTCATTTGTAAGAAAGAAAACCTGAAAAATAATAGCAGCAATATTTAAATCTGCAGACTGATAATATTTATGAACAATTGGAAGAGGACTACTAAGTTTGCAGGTGTAGGAATGAGAAATGCTCATCATAGTTGGGAAAAAAGTAAAAGTAATGTCCTGAATACAACCAACTCATTGTAATATGTGGTCATTGTAGATTTCAAACAGTAGCTTCTTCGTTACCATTCAACTGAGGACCACTTATTAACTGCATCTAAAGTTAAGATAATAAATATTATAGCAGAACTGGTAGGGACTTTGGAGGTCTTCTAATGAAGTATCACAGATGAAACACATGCATATCTGCATTTCTAAGCAGATATTAATAAAATGTAATGTCTTAATCCAAGGTCATAGTTTTTACAGTGTTTCCTGGAGTTCTCTTAAGAGTTGGAAAAGAAAAGACAATAACTATCCATAATTACTAATCAGTACCATACTTTGCACTGATGCTTTGAGAAATATCAGAAAGAAACATGTTTATCATATCTCAATAGATGCTGCAAAACTATATGAACCTTTGAAAGATGTGAAATAAAAATGGGGCAATGAGAGTTCATACGCATAGAAGAAAACAAAAAACAAGTATAGGAAAAAAAAGAATGAAAATAGATCTCTTGAGGTCACTTTTCTCAATAATTTTCTTTCATTCTTAGCACTTTGCTGAATACAACACTTTTTGTTTTTTAAAATACAATCTTAAATTGTTCTGGTTCTAAAGCTTCATTTTACTGATTAAATTGTACACACCAGAAGTACCTCTCTGAAGGAGATGAGAAGTGTGAAATAAACAAATGAAAAATAAATAAATAAATAAAGATGGTATCTACCTTGAAGAGGAGTACTATAACAATTATTCAGGCTCCAAAAAGGCATCATCTTGGAATGTGAAAGATGAAGTCCTTCAGAAATGAGGCGGAGCTGACATTGTGATGGTACAACATGCTATTTTAACTCTCTAAGATCACCGTCAATATCTCTGTTGTTGGATGGTCCCAATGGACTTAAACCATCCCGTAGAGACGGTGACTGGTAAGATCATGTCCTGCTGATCCCAGGGACACCACAAAGTCCCTGGTAGATCCAGGAGAAGCCCTTTTGCCAGCGGCAGAGAGGCAGCCATTAAAGCTGCTGAAGCTGGGACAGCTCTGGAATGGAAGAGATTGAGAGAAAGCGTGTCAGCTTGGTGAGATGATTTTCTATTTCTTATTTTGAGAGAACACCCTAAAAGACTTAAAGTGAAATCAAAAGTGAAGATAAAAGAGATCAGGCAGCGAGATTAAGCAAAATTAAACTGAAGGGTTTTTTTTTTCTTTCTTTTCACTGGAACTTGGAATTTGGCAGAATATTTTTTTTAATTTTAGACTGCACTGGTCTTTTCTAATTATTATTTTTTGACTAATTTTTTTTTGAGAGTCTGCTTTGATTAAGGCTTCCTTTTTTATTTGAGGTTTATTTCTTTCCCTTTTTAAAAAAAGACTTTACTTTTTTTTCTGTTCCTGGCTTTGGATACATGAGGGGGACTGAAAGTGAAGAGAAATAAGTAGCACTGCTTGGATATTTTCTTTTTTTTCTTTCTTACTTGTTTATGTATGGGAGCTACATTCAAGGACTCTGAGCTTTTTACTGAAAAGATAGTGGGATGAGCATGGCAGATTGTTTATAGAGGTGCTCCTCTCTGTAACTACTGATAGCCAGAGCCTGGAGTTGAAATTGAAAGAAAGAAAGAAGATTGAAGTGACCTTGAAAAGACTGGAAATGGAAAGTTTGAACTGGTTTACTTTAGAGCCTTGGACATTTAGTGGCAGTGATTTGCCTTTTGGAATGATTTTTTCCCTTCACTTCCCTGCTAGCTGGATTTTTATACTGGGATTTTAGCTCTTTAACCCAGGAACTAGATTATATCTTTTTCTTTACCCAAGGAAATTATATAGACTATTAGTGGTTTTTTCATATTTTTCTTTTTTCTTCTTTTACTTCCTTTTAAAAAAAATTCATATTTTTGTCATCCTTTTCTCTTTTTATATTTTTTTTATTTTTCTCTTTTTCTTTGCACATATTTGGAATCAATTGGATTAAGGTGTACAAGAACCTGAAGATTCCCCCCCTTTTTTTCTTTTCTCCATTTTTCTCCCTTTTTATATATATTTTTATTGGGGTAGTAGTTGCCTACTCCTGTCCTTTTTTCTTTTTTCCCTTTCTCATTTTTCTTCTTCGTTTTCTTCTTTTACTTGTTAACAACTACAAAATGAGTAGAAAGACAACAGCTCCAGCTCAAATACCAACTGCTTCCTCCTCACCATCTGGAGGACAATGATCAATACAGATGATATTGCAACAGGAGAAGGAGAAGGAGAAGGAGAAGGAAGTGACATTGCAGATGATTATGCAAGGAATCCAAAAAATACAAGCAAAAACAGATAATATTGAAAAGACAATGGAGAATATTGAGAAAAGAACTGAAAAGACAGATGAAAAAGTTGAGAATATTCAGCAGATGATGATTAAACATGAGGAAAGACTTAAGAGAAGTGAAGAACAAGAAGAACAAAGAGACAAGAAAATTGGAGAAATTAACACCCAATAGAGCAAAGTTGAAATAGGCAGGAGTGAACTATTGGCATGGGAGATTGACAGGTCAGAATTCCACCCGAGATTTCAAAATGTGGAGGACAAAAAGGGTGAAAATCTTGCTGAAAAAATGACAGAAATACTGGCAGAGGCACTAGCGATAACTGAAGAGAAAATGATGGATAGAATGGATGAAGTGTTGCATGTCTATACAAGACATGCAATGAGGAACAAGCTACCAAGAGAAGTTCATATTAGATTTACTAAGAAAATTATTAAAACACAGATACTACAGGTGGCAAGAGAAAAGACATTAAAGTATAAAGATAAAGAAATTGTGGTACTGAAACAAGTACCAAGAAGAGTAAGAGAGATGAGAAGAGAATACCATTTTTGATGAAGAGTTACTTAAAAGAAGAGTAAATTATAGATGGCTGATACCAGAAGGTCTCTAGTTCACTTGGCAGGAACAAAGACACAGAATTGGCACAGTTGAAAAAGAGGCGTTATTTTACTTAGAATATCTCAGAGGAAAGGAGAAAGATACAAGAAAAGAAGAGTCTTTGATTGAATTTCAAGAGGAGTGCATAGCAGCAATTGAAAAAGAAAAAGAAGAAGGTGCAGTAGGTGGTGCACCCAGAGAGCAATGAGAAGTAAGATCCACTAGAGCAACAAAACCCTCTTATAAAGTTTAAAATGGATGAGAGAAAACTGATTACGATGAACATAAATGGACTTAATTTAGCTACTAAAAGAAGGAATGTATTTCATAAATTAGAGAAATTAAAGTTTGATATAATCTGTCTGCAAGAAGTACATATTAAAAAACAACATGAATACATATTGAAACAAAAAGTTAGGAAATTATTCATGTCATTGGCACAATGTAAAAAAAAAGGTGTGGTCCTATATATTACAGATACAATTCCGGCAGAGTCAATTTATACAGATGATGATGGAAGGATTTTGATGGTGGAAATAATGGACAATAATGTAAAAACACATTTAATATCAATTTATGCTCCAAATGATAATCAGGAAGAATTCTACAAGAAATTGCATATGAAAACAATTGAACTGGACTATGTTAATGTCTGTATGATGGGAGATTTCAATGGAATAATTAATGGACTATAAAACACAGAAATCAACAAAGAAAACTAGAGAGACACTACCAAAATCCATTTTTTGAATGATAGAGGAAATAATTTTGAAAGATGTATGGAAAGAGAGAAATGTGGAAAATAAGCAATATACTTTCTATTCAAATAGGCATGGATCATAGTCCAGAATATATATGATATAGATATCAGCAGATTTATTTTCTAATATACAAGAAATTGAAAGAGGAGCAAATACTTGGGCAGACCATAATCCAATGACAGTTATTTGGAAAGGACAAAAGAGGAGATCTAGATGGACTTTAAATAATACGATATTAAAGGAAAAAGACTTCATACAGAAAATTGAGAGAGAATTGGTTTTCTTCTATAAAGAAAACAAAAAAGAGGATACATCGTTACAGAATCTCTGTACACAAGAGTTTTGATAATAGAATATACAAAAAAAAAAAGAAATAGAAAATAGAAAAGGACTTTTAAAATACTGGAAGATGACTACAAGAAACCGGGAAAAAAATTACAGAAATCTCCGCAAAAAAAAGACATTAAAATTAAAATGGACAAAACCAAACATAAAATGGGATTAATGGGAAAAGAGGAGCTAGCACAAAAGATTAAAAATGCTAAACAGAATTATTTTGAAGATGCAAATAAACCAGGAAAATGGTTAGCGTATAAACTGAGAAAGAAAAGAGAATCGAGGAGGATTAGTCACCTAATGATGAAGAAGGACATGTTGTAGCGAAGAAAAAGAAAAGAATCACATAAGACTATTATGGAAATTGTATTATCAAGACAATATTCAAGAAGAAAATTAAACAATATTTACAGAATGCAAAATTACCACAGATACCCAAAGACATTGAAATAATATGGAAGGAACATAACAATAATGAAATTAACAGAAGCTTTTAAAGAAACAAAATACAGGGAAAGCACCAGGTCCAGATGGATTGCCAAAGTGAATTTTATAAGACCTTCCAGGAAGTGTTGAATCTTCAATTATTAGAAGTCATGAATGAAGTCATGTCAAAAGAAGAGAATACCCAAGACATGGTCAGAAGCATATATCACATTCTATATACCGAAGGAAGATACAGATCCATAGCAAGTTAAAAACTATAGACCTATTTCCTATTAAATTCAGACTATAAAATTTTTGCT
>CM019155.1:138330644-138376171 GCA_009733165.1 Naja naja
CTGCCAAAAGAAATCCCCAAAGTTCTTGATAAGTTAAATAAAGTATTCTTTTTGTAAGGCAACTATCCTTGTCCTTGTCTGGATATTGATCCTCTGCACAAGGGAAACAGTCATCCAAGTCTGAAAAAGAAGCCATTCATAGAAACTTTATGTCATCATTTTATTCCATTGTGTTCCAACTTTAAAGAATTATGTAGACTTAATGAGATCCCAATTTGATTACTGCAATGACCTTTATATGGCGCTGCCCTTGAAGACCATTTCAAAAGCATAACTGGTTTGCAATGCAGTACACATGCCCTTTACTAACCCATTTCTATTACTCTGCTTTAGCTATACTGGTTCCTAGTAGCTTACTCTATACAATTCATATTTCTGATTATAACCGTTAAATCCCTGGATGTCATTGTGTCAAATAATGGGTGAGATCACATTTCTTCAATAGTATCTGTCTTTCTCAATAAGTCTGGTGTGTGGTAACATTACACATCTTTTGTGTTAAATATTGTCATTTGTGAGTTCAGAGTTGTATCTGGTCTGTAATGTGCAGCCTTTTCCAATACTTTTCCATCCAAATTACATGGGTTCACTACTGTTTTTGTCTTTCAATTTATCACTGTAGCAGGTTTGGAAAGCCTTATTGTTCCCCTAAAGTCTTAGGCTAGAATTGGGGTTGAGTCATGAGCCTGATTTGTTTGGTATCTGGTGGCAAGGGTGATTTAGAGTAGAGTAGAGTAGAGTAGAGTAGAGTCGAAAAGAATTCTTTATTGGCCATGTGTGATTGGACAAACAAGGAATTTCTCTTTGGTGCACATTGAAAAATATTTGTGTTTCTAAAGATTGTGGTAAGCCACATAACTTTATTATATGAGATATGCAAACATATATATTCCAGAATCAATCTATCACTATATCAATCAATCATTTGGATAGATTAGGAATTAAAAACAAGTAAAAAACTATGGAAAAATTACAAATGCAAAATTACCTTTATTTCCAAAAAAATAAAGACAAGTGTTTCTGAAAAAAAAACTATTTATAATTTTTGAGAGAAACATAAGGGATAATTCAAATTTGAGGAATCTACTAATACTCCAAGTCAGAATGCAATGATTGATTTTATCTTTAAGTAGCTCACTGAAGTATGAAAAAAATCCAAATGTTTCATTCGTCTCAATATCAATATGCTGTAAAGCTCAGCCCCCATATAAGTTTATTGTATCATTAATACATTTAATGTATGACTTACAACAGTTCATTTAGTAACTGTTAGAAATTACAATGGCACTGAGAATTGTGACTAATGACTGTTTTTCACACTTACAACCATTGCAGCAATCTCAGAGCCACGTGTAAAAATTCAGACATGTGGGAACTGACTTGGTTTTTATATTTGCAAAGTCCTGGGGTCATGTGATCTCTTGGTGAGACCTCCTGAAGACCAAGTCAATCTAGATTCACTTAACAATTGGTTACTAACTTAACAACTGAACTGATTCACTTAAGAGCTGTGACAAGAGAGGTTTTAAAATAGTGCAAAACTCAATTCACAAATATCTCTCTCATTTAGCAACAAATGTTTTCAGATCAATTGTAGTCAAAACTCAAGGGCTACCTGTATTCCTTTGCTTACCCAATTGGTCAGCTATCTTCCCTTCTGGACATAGTTTACAGTCATAGCAACAGGATAATTTTCCTTCCACTTTTATCTTGCTATGGCCAAGAGGACATTGCTTATTACAGATGGAAAGAGATAATGCCTGTTGATAAATAAAACCTGAATTCAGACAGAATTTATTTTTTGGGATTTTTTTTTCATCAACTGTACACACAAACTCTTCATATTTAATCCAAACATCCATGATGCGTTTTCCAGTTTTCTTCCAGATGTAAACTCCCTACCGTATCTTTAACTGCTTCCTATTTCATACCTATTACATTAATGATTGATTAATCATCCCAATAATTGTATTCTAAATATCACTTTGGAGCAATGGCTGAGGATATTTAACTTGAGACCCCACTGAGTTTGCCCTCCTTGAGGTTCCATTTTGTTCTTGGTGTCAAATCAAATCAAATATCGATATTATGGTCTTTGAACAGGCATGATAAAAAAAGAAGTACTGCAAAATGGATAGTTTAACATAGCAAAAGTATTAGGCCATGAAAAGGGAAAAATGAGACATACCTGGTTAAACATGAAAGGCCAAACAGCTTCCTTGGCAGAAATGGTGAGTAGCTTTTCTGAGGGAACCAGGGGGTCAGTCTTTCCAATTTGGGCTTTTACAAAGGACTTGTTTGGAGATGTGACCCAGTTGAAAATATCAAGTCCAGTTTCTAATTCCCCATGGGGGCCAAAAGAAATTTGTTCTCTAGCAGTGTTGTTACAGGAGACTTGTTGCAAAAAATGGTGGAGCTAACAGAAAAAGAGAGAGAGAGAGAGAGAGAAAAGAAAAATTATCAGGACTCTTGGAAGGGGGTGTGAAAATTTCAATTTATTTCTTTCAATTTTTGAATTTAATGAAAAATCAGCTATTCAGTTCCACCTCAGTCCATACAGTTTCAACTTGGAAAAGAAATATATTTGTATTAAATGCATTTTCTATTCTCAGCTGAAAAATTGTCATATTTTTCCCCAAATGCCATCACTCTGCTAAACAAAAAACTCTCTCAACACTGTCCAACTGTTTACAAAGTCTGCATTACTATTACTATTAATCTTCTCATCACTCCTTATCGCCCATCCCCTCCCACTTGTGACTGTATGACTGTTACTTTGTGACGTGTATCCTTACAATTTATATTGACTGTTTCCTAGTATGATTTGATTGCTTATTGTACCCTATGACTATTATAGAGTGTTCTACTTGACAAATGTATCTTTTCTTGACAAATGTATCTTTTCTTTTATGGACACTGAAAGCATTTGCACCAAGACAAATTCCTTGTGTATCCAATGACACTTGGCCAATAAAGAATTCTATTCCATTCTATTCTATATGAGAATTCCAACAGAAAATCAAGAATGGGATGAATTTGAAAAATCATTTTGGTTTGATTGAGGATTTCAGAAATAATGAATTGGGTTTTGTGCCATAAAATATAGGCAATATATATATAGAGATATATTTAATTGGTCTTATATGCTTCCCTATCTCCCGAAGGACTCAGTGCAGCTCACATAAAAAACACCCAATACAAAAGTTAAAAAAATTAAAAATAATTGAATAACTCAATGACATAGAAAATTCTAGAACAAGATGGCTTTTAATTCCATACAGGGGTAATTCCAGATGTTACTTTTGAAAAAAAATAAATCAAACTTGAATTTTCTTCATGTGATTCACTGCTTTGCTATTCCCTTGGAGTAATACTATTCCTATTTTCACAAGATTTCTTATTATTTTTTTATTATTAGAAATTGTTTCAAATCTTAATGTCTAAGGAGATTCTCAGTATTCAAACGTTAGTTGTCCCTAAAGTGTTTTTTTTCAAAAGGCAACTGAATTTTTTTATTGAATATGTTTTGCTTCTGATCCAAGAAGCTTCTTCAGTTCTGAATTGAAGCAAAACATTTTTAAGAAAAACAAAGAAAGTTCAGTTGCCTTATGAAAAAGCACCTTTGGTATCTTTCAATCTCAGTAACTTCAAAGCTCTGCTGGTGAAAAATAATAGTGGTATTCAGAAGCATAGTAGTTTTCAAGTTTCTACATTAAAATCATCAAATTTAATGGGTTGAATAAGATCCTGCACATACCATTTTAGACTTAAAATAAAGTTGGTATGTTACATATTTCTAACTGTCTCAACATTTAAGCTTTCAAGACTATTTGAAAACCATTATAATAGTTAAAAAAAAAAAAAAACCAAAAACCCAATTTCCTATTCGTATCCTTAATTTCTCCCAAATTTTTCACTACACAACATTACTTGCCAAGGTGATTGGAGGAAGAGCATCCATCTCCTCTCATCCATTTTTTGACCCCCTTGGACTTTGGGAGGAGATCATGGCCTTCAGAGCATGTGCCACAGCATAGATTGCATTGTAGATACTGTAACTATGTGCATTCATGGTGGTCTCAAAGACAGAATTAGGAAGAGTCTCCAACTTCTCTTATCCAGTACAAATCTTTTCAGCATTCCCATCTGTAATATCACTGGAGAATGAGCATTCAAATGCATCTTTCCAGAAATCCCTAATAAATCCGTCATTTTCCTCTCGGTTTGGGTTTCTCTTCCATATAAATTGTTGGAATCCAGTCAGCTCCTTTGAATGAATTGCAAAGGAAAGTGCGCCATGGAGAAAATCAACTGGCAACTGTCTTTGTATAAGAATGGATGTGAATTCTATCTGTGCTGTCATGATCCAAACTTTGGACTTTCTCTCCTTTGGAATATTGTCATCATTGAAAAAATATATCATTAATCTCAAAGGTACCAAACTTGAACTTTCAGCATTTAAGATAACTGCAATGACTGTACTCCCCATGATAAGTTTAAATGTTTTACCTGCACTTTCTATCCAATCAGCAGCTGCATTACCATATATCATACGGGGAAGACATTCTAGAAAGTCAAAGCAGATTCCTCTCTCTGAAAACATGGAAAGTCCCTTTTGAATGAACCTTTCCCTATCTTCCTCAAACAGAGAAACTAACCCGACCCAGGTCCATCCAAAATGCAACAATAAGTGCAGCATTGCTTTCAATTGCTGGGTTTCTTCTGGGAACATCCGTTTGACAAACATTGCTGTTTCTTTATTTACCAAAGGAGCTGATCCATAAGAGATCTAAATGGAAAAGACAGAAGAACATTGGAATGAATAGTATGTTTAATAATAATAACAATAATAATAGTAATAATAGTAATAGCAGCAGCAGCAGCAACACCAAAAATAAAAAGCAAAGCATGTGTGTTTATTTAATGCAATCTCAGGGTTTGAGTGGAATAGCAAAATAGGATGTTCAAAATTAATTTTACATGACATCTGCAATTTAACGCAAAAAGGAAAATGGCATAATTCTTTCAAGATATTCTTCATGTCTTATACCTTAACTATGGTCTTGCCTCAAATATTTCATTTCAATTTCTCAACTTTTGTGTCTCACCTGGGAAAATTTATAGTTGCAAAGAGTGATTGCCATGTTGTGACAAGTTACTACGGGGTCCTCCAATGACAACTACTGTGTTGGTCTGATCATTGCATTTGTAGTTGGGTATAAAATTATCCTTTGTAGATAGAAATTCCATTGCTAAATGATAAGTTGTACTTTCCACAGTATAGTCAGTAGCAATATGGAAACCAAGGCTAACATTAGGTAAAATCCCAGAATGTTCATTGATCTCCTTTACAGCAAATGCCAGAGCCAAAGTATGCTGGTAGGTATGAGAGATGAACCTTCAGCGACAGTTAGAAACTGTGCCAATATATTTCAGTTTTAGAATTTGGCAGCTGTTTTAATTTATAAATATGTTTAATTTCTACATGTAAATTATACATACATAAAGATATAAATTAGTGCTTATTGTTTGTTCTGGACACCTGCAATTTATTCACTAACAAATAGCCCTAAATTGAATCAACTAGAAAATACTGACCAAGTTGTGATTACTTAACAGTGAGCTAAGGTAGCATTTAGTCAGACCCCATGTGAAATAATTTATTCACTTCTGGAGATCTTACTTAAAAAATGTATTCATAAGATTGAGTGAGTCAATCTTATGGACAACAAAACTGGTGCAAGGTTTGAGGGACAAAATATAACAGTAAATATTAGCAGAATACATTCAGCCTAGAGGGCAGAAGAATAGGCTGACTGAAATCCTTCAATATATTAAAGAGTGTGAATAAGATACTAGAAGCAGTATTCTCAATATTAATTAATACATAAGAACATGGGAGCGTAATCTCATAGAGACAGGAGGGGAGTTCAGAACTAATTTTATTATTTCACAAAATGACTGGTGGAACCATAACTAACTTCCAGAGAAGGTGGTGCATCAGTAACTGAATTTAAATTCTTCTGGGAATAAATATATGACATCAGAAAAAAAAATTCTGCCATCAGTTTCCCATGTCTCTATCTGATTTCAATATTACCTCTATCTTATCCATTTTTTCTGAGTTAAGCCAGTTCTCTTTTCACACCCTGGATGTATAATAGCCAAAAATACTGTATGAACTACAGTGTTTCTTTTTTATATTTAAATGATATGAGAGGCAAAAAAACTCATGATTAACCAGAAAGTTTCTGCAATATTTAGATTAGTCAAACTTTTTTTTACTTTCAACAAGGGACTTTATTAAAAGAAGGACGTTTGTTGAGGAGAATGGAATTCATATATTTTATGGTTAAAGTAATAATATTCATCTCAATTTCAAGGATAGGTCTGGAATTTCCAAAGTACTAAATATGGCCACTGAAAGAGGTCATAACAATTTACTAGCAGTCAATATCTTTAACCATAAAAATGGTAGAAAACACAGCTTTTATGTTGCAATGTGGGAGAAGAGGAGGTTGTGGTATGAGGAGCAGGAAAAGAAGTAGGATACTTACAGATACTGATCAAGGACTTCAGAAGAAGGAAGGCTTTGAAAAGTGATCTCATTTGTTAGAAATAAAACCTGATAAATAATAGCAGCAATGATTAAATCTCCAGACTGATAATGTTTATGAACAATTGGAAGAGGACTACTAAGTTTGCAGGTGCAGGGAGGAGTAAAACCAATGTTCTGAATACAGCCAACTCATTGTAATATATAGTCATTGCAGACATCAAACAGTAGCTCCTTTGTTACCATTCAACTAAGGACCACTTATTAATTGTATCTAAAGTTAAGATAATAAATATTATCTATGGTTAACTGAATAGCAGAGCTGGAAGGGACCTTGGAAGTCTTCTAATGAAATATCAAGGTGTGTGCTAACTTTCTCTCCTTTCATACAATACAGTACAATACAATACAGATGAAATACATATCTGTCTGTATTTCTAAGCAGACATTAATAGAATGCAATGTCTTAATCCAAAGTCAGTTTTTTTACAGTGTTTGCTGGAGTTCCCTTAAGATTTAGAAAAGAAGAAACAATAACAATCCTTAATTACTAATCAGTACCATTCTTTGCACAGGTGCTTTGAGAAATCTCAGAAAGAAACATGTTTATCATATCTCAATAGACACTGCAAAACTGCTATGAATCTTTGGAAGATGGAAAGAAAAAATGGGGGAATGAGAGTTCATCTGCACAGAAGAAAACAAAACACAACTTTTGAAAAAAGAAAAGAATGGAAATAGATCTGTTGAGGTCATTTTTCTCAATAATTTTGTTTAATACTTAGCACTTTGCTGAACACAACACTTTGGTTTTTAAAAAACAATTTTAAATTGTTCTGGTTTTAAAGCTTTATTTTATTGATTAAATTGTACACCACCCAGAAGTACCTCTCTGAAGAAGATGAGAAAAAGGAAGTGTGAAATAATCAAAGGACAATAATTAATTAATTAGGGATTTTATTTGAAAAGGGGTACTATAACAATTATTCAGGTTCTAGAAAGAGAACATTTTGGAATGTCGAAGATGAAGTCCTTCAGAAATGAAGTTCTAGGATGGGAGTTGAGCCTGTTATGGTGGATGTATCAGCATTTTCTGAGTGCTCTTTCTGCTATCTTTTTTTCTCAAGATCCTTCAGCAATCAGGAGAATGTTAGAGAACATCCAAATATCAAAATAACTTTTGGGAGTTTTCTTTTTCTATTCTTTTTTTTCTTTTCTTTTCCTTTCATTTTTTCTTTTTCTTTTCTTTTCCAACTAACAAATATATGTAGGAAACACACTACAATAGTAACAGGGGATTTCAACTAGCCTGACATGAATGAGAAGACTAATTCTGCACCAAGTGAGAAATCAAATAGGTTCCTAACCAACTTAGCTTACAACCTTTTTATCCAAAAGGTAGTGGAAGGAACTAAAGGGACAGCCATACTGCACTTAATTCTTACAACAGAAAAGAAGTGATAGAGTGAGTTGAAACTGCAGGAATCTTGGGAGAAAGTGACTATGTCATACTAAAAATCAATATAAAGCAATAGAACATGATGATACCAAGAGTCCTAGATTTTAAAAAAGCTGATATTGAGTTAAATATTGCATGAATAACTACATGTACTTAATAAGATGGACAATGGTCTATATATGATTAGGGACAGAAAGAGGAGAAGAAATAAGGGTACAGAAACACATAATGGCTAAACAATCTAATGTTTTTAATTTATATAACAACTACTTCAGGAGCTACATGGATTATGTCTAATTTCACTGGTTGCAATTCAAGTTGCTGGATGTCATACAAGTTAAGCAGGGCACAGAATATGGTAGCTATGGACCAGTTATGGGTCAGAAATATCTTCAAAGAGAGAGATTAGTCAAAAACTGAGTTAGTGCACACTAGAATAGGCCAAGGATCAAGTTTAAAAAACTGAGGTTCCAGAAGCACATAGATCACCCACACTAGAGAATGAATCTGAGGTTGATGCAAATTTTCTTGCAAGCTGCAGGTACTGGCAGCAAGGGGGCAGGGCTCATTTAAGCTGTTGACACCATTATTTTTAAGGAAAGAGTACCATGTGTCAGCTTAACTCTACAAATTTCACAAAATGTCCTGATGGGGGCTGTATGTATTCAAGACCTTGATTGGGTGACTTCACTTGTCTGGCTGAAAAGAGATCGAGTCTGACATCATGTTCACATAAGTTCTTCTGTTTCTCTAGAGAAGCAGAGAAGATGATGAAACATATAGCCATGTTATTGTTTTCTGTCATGCTTTCAAAGTTGACAGGTGAAAAATAGAAATCCCTTGCATTTGTGAAATGACCTTTATTTTTAGTAAAGTAATAAAAGTAAATGTGAACAAACTTTGAAAATCTCTCAGAACTATTCTAAAGATCAACTTATTCCTAGCATAATTGAGGAAAACATATTTCCTGAGGAATATCTTATTTTGACAGAGATGTTGTGAGGCTCATGGTTTGCAGGATTTATATCAATTCATTTTTCAAATCATGCATATTTTATGTTGTTCTTGATTAACTATTGTAGGGCTCAGAAACATTATCTAATATTAAAAAAAGATTAAGGGAACTTTCTAGGCTCTGAAGTGAACTTCTTAGAATTATTTCTTTGTATATCCTGTAGATGTGGTGATAGAATAAAAAGGTAGAACCACAAATTGGGCAAAAAAAATTCCCTATATACTAAAAGAAACCAATTAGATTCATTCAAGGAATATGGTGTGAAAATCAGTTTCATTTTTTCATTAATTGCTCCTTCTTGGTCAGATTAGGTCTCAAACAATGATATAACATTTGGTGGAAAATATGCACCCCAGTAATCCCACTGCTGAAGCCAAAATGGAGAAGATCTCCACAGCCACCATGTATTTTCCCTTGGTACTCAAATAGGTGGGAACAAATGATACCAAGACACTGCAAAAGACCAACATGCTGAAGATGATAAATATGACTTCATTAAAGGTATCAGGCAAATTCCTAGCTGAGAAGGCCACAGTGAAACTGACAGCAGTCAAGAACCCAAGAAATCTAAGGACAGTATAAAACATACATTGTCTTCATTACATTGTAGAACAATTTCTTCAGTCATGGAGTACATGTCAGAATCTGGGAAGGGAGGGGATGCTCTGGAATGGCCATCAGCAGCGTTTAGATCTCCGTGATGTGGGAGCAATGCATTTGGCTTGTTGAGGGGGTAGGGGCCCTGTTTTCGCCCCCTGGCTCCGGCACTGGCAGCATGACTTCTGGGGGTCTGGAGTATACTAGCTGTGCCAGCCCCCTTTGGGTAAGTGATGGTCAACTGGCTGCTAGCAGTGATGACAGCAGCGGTTGTCAGAGGTTTCAGCAGCAGCCGGATCTCGCGCTGGAAGCGAGGTCACAGTGGAAGCGAGGTCATCTTGGGAACTGCTGCTGCTGCTGACTCTGCTGTTTGCTGTTTTGTTTTGTCGCTGTCTCTGTTTTGTTGCTGTGGCTGGAGCCGTGGTTGGAGTTGATGCCACGGGAAGCTGATACACTGGCCGGTGTGAAGATCTGCCTCTGTTGGGGGTTTGCCAGCACAGTGAATGAGCGCTGCTGCCCCCTAACAGGAGATGGGCCTACCGGCCTGAGGTTTGGCTGGCTGGGTGACCTGATCTGTGTTTTTACCTTCTGGCAGCAGTTGGCCAAGGGCCTCTGGGACCTGTGCTGGGGTGGCCCCTGGGCTTGTCCTGGGGGCTGCTGGAGCCGGAGTTGAGATGGCCTTGGACCTTGGCCCTGGGTGGACTGTGGCAGAGCCCTGGCTAGGGCACCATGGATTCTTGAGCCTGTCTTAGAAATGAGGGCAGCCCTGGCTGGCATTGGCTGGTGCGGGGGTTGCCTGGTTGCCTGGTTGTCCCGGTTGGCATTGTCTGGTGTGGGGGGCTGCTGGGTTGCCAATTTCTGCTCTGCCATCCTGAGACCATGGGTGCCTTGAGACCAGAGCTGGGCATGCCTCCTCTCCCTTTTCATTGGTACCAGTTATTCAGCCTGTTGGGATGGATGATGCCCACCGCCATGAGAGAGCAGCGTTTGAACTATTCTAGTGCACACCCTGCTATCCTGTTGTGAGAGAACAGTGAAGGCTGTTGGCCTAGGCCTCAACCTTTGGATGGGTGAGTGTTGGAGCGCCACCTGCGGTGAGAGAGCGGTGGCCAGTCCTCTTTACTTGGTCCTTTTCATCTGGACTTCCCGGCTATCATGAGAGGGTTCCTGGGAATGGACTGCTCCAAAAAGCCTGGATTATACCTGGACCGATTGTTTACCATCTGGCCATTTCCATCCTATTTATTACTCTTCTCCCCATCTTTTAAGATCTGTGACTATATGGACCTACTCAGCTGCAAAGCTACAGGCCCTACAGGACTCCCCTCTGTCCCTGGTGTGGCCTGTCAGACTATCTAAGGCCTACCTTGATGACGGATCTTGGGATCCCAAGAGGTGCACTGCACGGATAGGGGTAGGGATCCTAGGTTGGGTGGTAAGAGGGTTTTAAGGGCCCTTTGTTAAAAATTTTAATGAAATTTTTAAGGGGGTTGGGGAGGGGGATGGGATGTAAGACCCGGTTGGAGCCTGAGGGGGCTCTGCCAGATCTTTCTCAGTCTAGGTCAGAAATGGGTCATGGCAGGGGGGATGGGTTGGGGCTGTCTGGGGCTCTAGGGGAGAGGTTGGGGTTTGCGATCCCCATGGTGATAGGGAAGGGCAGTAGAGGTATGAACCAGGGGCCATATCAGATTTCGGGAGTGCGCCCCCGCTGTCTTCGAGTGGTGGCACACTCTGACCCTCTTGTTTTTGCCCGCTTCCCAGGGGGTTTGGGGAATCAGGCCCCTGGGTTCAGGTTGGTCTATTTGAATGCCAGGTCTGTGATGAACAAAGCTCCCCTCATCCGGGAACTGATCGAGGAGGAAGATGCGGACCTGGCTTGCATCATGGAGACCTGATTGTGCCCAGAGGGAGGGGTCCCTCTGTCGGAGTTATGCCCACCAGGTTTCCATGTGCTGCACCAACCTCAGGCCCAGGGTAGGGGTGGGTGGGGTGGCTGTTCTGATCAGGGAGGCACTTCGTCCAAGGGAGGCCACTGTCCCTCAGATAGGCAGATGTGAGTCTCTCATCCTGAGGTGGGGCCCTGGGGGTCAGTTGGGCCTGTTGCTCATGTAGCTTTCTCCCAGCTGCATGGCAATGGCCCTGCCTGATCTACTCAATGTCCTACCAGAGGTGGCAGTTGAGTTCCCCAAACTTATTGTGTTGGGGGATTTCAACTTGCCCTATCTGGGTGGGGCATTGGGGATGGAGGAGGAGTTCATACCTTCCATGATGGCCATGGAACTGACTCAAATAATACAGGGTTCAACCCATGGGGGGGCACACACTCGACCTTGTTTTTATCTCAGGGCAGTGGTTTAATGCTCTGGGTGGGGGATTATCAGCTATTCAACCCCTGTCATGGACCAACCATTATCTCCTATGGCTGGCCTTCCAATATGCCACCCCGCATCACTGGGAGGTGGAACCGACCAGATGGTTCTGCTCCAGGTGCCTAATGGATCCAGAGAGGTTCAGGTGGTGCTTGGGTTAATTCCTGCTTCCATTACCCACAGCCCGGTTGAGGCCCTGGTGGACACCTGGCATAGGGCTGCCTCTGGGGCTCTTGACCGAGTTGTTCCTTTGTGGCCTCTGACCTGGTGCAGATCCCAGTTGGCTCCCTGGTTTTCCACAGAGCTCCGGGAAATGAAGTGCCGGAGGAGAGGCCTAGAGAGCTGTTGGAAGTCCAGCAGGTCCGAAACTGACCGATTGCAGCTAAGAACCTATACTAGGTCTTATCTTGCTGTGATGGGAGTGGCGAAGTATGCATCTCATTGCGTCCGCAGATAGCTGCCCGGCCACCCTGTTCAGGGTCACCCATTCCCTCCTTAACCAGTGCGGGGGGAGGACCCTCTGCAAGGATGGGCCGAGGAGTTTAGTCAGCATCTGATGGACAAGATCGCTCAGATCTGGGCTGGTCTGGACTCCAACTGGTCAGAGTCCGATGGGAGTGGGACAATGGGTCTTATGGTTTCCACCTGGGAGGAGTTTGATCATGTGACTCTGGATGACATGGACAGGATCATGGGGAAGCTGAGTGCTGCCACGTGTTTATTGGACCTGTGTCCCTCCTGGCTGGTTTATGCCGCCCGGGAGGTTACACAAGGCTGGCTCCAGGCAGTGGTCAATGCTTCTTTGAGTGAGGGATCCTTTCCCTCCTACTTGAAGGAGGCGGTGGTGAGGCCCCTCCTCAAGAAGCCTGCCCTGGACCCAGCTATTTTGAATAACTTTTGTCCTCTCTCCAACCTTTGCTTTGTTGTGAAGGTTGTTGAGAGCGTGGTTGCCTGACAGCTCCCAATGTTCCTGGAGAAAACTGACTAGCTGGATCCATATCAATCGGGTTTCAGGCCCGGGTATAGCACAGAGACAGCATTGGTCATGCTGGTGGATGATCTCTGGAGGACTTGGGATAGGGGTCACTCCTCTGACCTGGTCCTATTAGATCTCTCAGCAGCTTTCAATACCATCGACCATGTATCCTACTGTGACGCCTTGAGGGGCTGGGGTGGGGGGCACTGTTTTATGGTGGTTTTCCTCCTACCTCTCAGGTCGTACACAGGTGGTGTTGGCGGGGGGACGGCGATTGACCCTGAGGGTCCTCCTTTGTGGGGTGCCCCAGGGGTTGTTCTTTCGCCCCTGCTGTTCAACATCTACATGAAACCGCTGGGTGAGATCATCCATGCTTTTGGGGTGAGATATCATCAGTATGCTGATGATAACCAACATTTTATTTCCACCCCTAACCAGCCCAGTGATGCCCTCGACATGATGTCCAGGTGCCTGGAAGCGGTATGGATCTGGATGGAGAGGAACAGGCTTCAGCTCAACCCGGCTAAGACCAAGTGGCTGTATGTACCGGCATCTCAAGTTGTCCAGGATGTTCCATCTTTAGCTATGGGGGGAGAGGTGTTGCCCCCCATAGATAGGGTACACAACTTGGGTGTCCTCCTGGATGCATGGCTCAGTTTGGAGGATCAGGTGTGAGCCATGGCCAGGGGGGCATTTGCCCAGGTTCACCTGGTGCACCAGTTGTGTCCCTATCTGGACCAGGATGCCTTACGTATGGTCACTCATGCTCTCGTTGCCTCCCGTCTGGACTACTGCAAATGCTCTTTACATGGGGCTGCCCTTGAGGACCACTCGGAGGCTTCAACTGGTCCAGATGCGGCTGCGCGGGTTGTGATGGGATTGTCCCGATACTCCCATGTTACACCCCTCCTGCATGAGCTGCAGTGGTTGCCAGTTGCCCTCCGGGTGAGATTTAAGGTACTAGTACTTACCTATAAAGTCCTAAATGGCTTAGGACCAGGGTATTTGCAGGAAACCCTGCTGCCAGCAACGACTTCCCAATGTCGCGTGCACTCCCATAGACAGGGCTTCCTTGGGGTGCTGTCAGCCAAGCAATGTTGGCTGGCGAGCCCTAGGGGCAAGGCCTTTTTGGTGGGAGTACCCACCCTGTGGAATCAGCTTCCCCTGGAGCTTTGGGTGGCTCCTGACCTTCAATCCTTCCATCATGGCCTGAAAACATGACTTTTCCAGCTTGCTGACCTGGACTGATGGAGGGGGTGGATTTTTAGTGGTAGTCCTTCAGGAGATAGGGCAGCATAGAAATCCCAAAATAAATAAAATAAATAAATTGTGAGCCACACCACACAAAGGCAGAATTGTGTCAGGGAGCAAGATAGGAAAATAGAGATAGACAGCCTCTTCCCCACCCATTTTCTCATTTTGGATCCGGGCTTGGTGGCCATGAAAGCAAGGACACTATGATTGTTTTCCCCAATATACAAGAAAGAGCTACAGAGAAGATGACTCCAAAAGCAGTTTGTCTCAAGATACATTTCACTTGAGTAGGTTGCCCAATGAAGAGCAAAGTGCAAAGGAGAGAGAGCAGGAGAGCAACAAGAAGGCTATAAGTGAGGTTCCTGTTATTGGCTTTCACAATAGGTGTGTCCTGATGTTTAATGAATATCCCAAGCACCGCAGCTGAGATAACAGAAAAGGAGACTGCAATCACTGCCAAAGAAATCCCCAAAGGTTCTTGATAAGTTGATAAATAAATTATACTTTTTGGAAGGCAACTATCCTTATATTTGTTTGGATATTGATCCTCTGGACAAGGGGAACAGTCATCCAAGTCTGAAAAAAAAACCATTCACAGAAACATTGTGGTTTTGAAGCATCTTCACATTATTTTCATTTGTGCTGTACTTTATAGTATTCTGCAGACTTAATTATACCCCAATTTCATTACTGGAATGACCTTTATATGGTGCTGCCCTTGAAGAACATTTCAAAAGCTCAAGTAACTAACCACTTCTCCACCACAGCTCTCCATTTTAAAAGCATAACTGGTCTGCAATGCAGTGGACATGCAGTTAACTCACCTATTTCTATTCCTCCTGCGTGAGTTGTACTGGCACCTAGTTGTTTACTCTATTCAATTCAAGTTTCTGGTTATCACCATTAAATCCCTGGATGTCACTAGGGAAAATTATAGGTGAGATCACCTTTCTTCAATGGTATCTGTCTTTCTCAATAAGTTTGATAGATGGGCATGCTAAATGTTGTCATCTGGGAGTTCAGAGTTGTATCTGGTCTGTAGTTTCCAATACTTTTCCATCTGAATTATGTGGGTTCCCTACTCTTTTATCCTTGTAGCAGGTTTGGAAAATCTTGTTCGCTTAAAGTGTTAGGATAGAGTGGGGATTGATTCAGGTTTATCTGGTATCTGGTGGCAAGGGTGATTTTTTGAAATTATTATTTGTGTTTCTAAAGATTGTTGTAAGCCACCAAGGTTTATTGTCAGAAAGTAGAACTTTCTGGAGTTACTATGCAGTTTACAAATTAGTGGAGTTTGATGGGGTGATCAAGATTAGTGGAGTTTGACAGGGTGGCATTGAGCACCCCACTGTGATACTGTAGGACACGCCCCTGAGTATAAAAGGGGCTGTCAACTGTCATTTTCTCTGAGGAGATTCTGTGGAGACTCATTTTTGTCTGAGGAGATGGGAGATGCTGAGAAGATCCAAGACTCTGAGGAGATATTAGGATCTGACAGACTGAGGTCTGTGTATGAGAAGATATAGCAAAGGGATCTGAGAGGAGATCTATAACCTAAAGAGAAAGGGACTTTCTAAAGAGGTTAGCTATATCTAAGAAGAGGTTATGAGAGGAAGAACTGTGAATCTCTCATAGTGACTTCTAGTTCCTTGAAGGACTGTTTAAAAGGAATGAAAGAAGAAAAGACTCTGTATATATTTAAGAATAATATATTTATTGATTGTTCTGTTCTATTAAATAAATCTGTTTTAATCTGACACAACTTGGCATTGCAATTTATTGAATGACTCTGTGAAATAGATATAGGTTTCAAGATCCAGGCCAAATTCAATTAATATTTAACAATTGGTAGCAGTGGGCGGCTAGTTAAACCTATCTATTTTCAAGTCATTCAAAAATGCCTACTCTAAAAACTACCAGAAAAAGTGCCAGGGTGATGGCCAGTGCCAAAGCAAGGCTCCTGGCATCACAAAACAGAACAGAAACAGAGTCTGAGACAGCATCAGTAAAAATGTTCCAAATGCCAGCTAAGAAGACAGAAAGCGACGTGGAAAGGAACCTGAAAGCTGTAAAAACCTCTCACTCACTCATAGCTCCAGATCTCTGCAATCCAGCCCACCAGATTGCACCGGAGGAAGCAGTCAGGGCCAGGACTGGGGCCCATGAAGACAACAGACTGGTAAGGGTCACCCAGTCCTGCCCTGAAACCCCCTTAGCTGCTGGCATGACAAGTGCAGAAAGTCAAAAGCACTCTCTTTCGGCTTTCCCACCCAACAAAATGGTGGCCCAAAGGCAGGAGATTCAAAAATCTCACTTTAAAATGGCGCCTGCCACCTTCCTAGCTGAGGAACAGACCCTTCCTAGCCAGCATGGCTACAGCTTAAGAGCTACTCTCTTGGCAGTGCCTACCACTGCAGCAGCCCACAATAGCCAGCCAGCCCAAAGGCTGACTCCACCAGCAATGACAGCCCAGCAACAAGCAGAAAACAGCTTACCTACTGAAGAAGAAATCCAAAAGGCCTTAAAAACTCTAACCACGGCCTTTGGAACAAATTTCCTACACCCCCCAGCCACCTGGTCTACTCCAAGCTACCCTGAGAGGTCCTGGTCTACTTGCAGCCGAGATGGGGCCCATTCTATCTGTGGTCATCTAGACCAGTGGTTCTTAACCTGGGCGATATTGCCCCCCAAGGGGCGATTTTGTTTTTCAGGGGGGCAATGGAACGAAAAGGGGCGATGTGGGGGTGAAGGAATGGAAGGGGGGGCGATATGGGGTGATGGAGGGAGATATATTGGGAGAGAGAGAGAGAGAGAGATCTATATTAGTAGATAGGTAGGTAGGTAGGTAGGTAGGTAGGTAGGTAGGTAGGTAGGTAGATAGGCAGGAAGGCAGGCAGGCAAACAGACAGACCTTTTGGATGGATGGATGGACGGACGGACGGACAGAAAGAATGCGAGAGCGGCAGCACTTTAGGAAAGCGGTGGCGGCGGCTTTTCCCAACATGCTGCCACATTCAAGGCGCCGGTTCAGGTGCGGTACAACAGTCAATGGGGTGAGCCTGCAGGGTCGGCGCTCAAACGCCCTGCCCTCTTAGCCCCTCTGCTTTCCCCCTTGGGGATGCTAAGACGTGGCAGGGGGGCGGTTATGTTGGGGGAAGGGGGCGATGACAACTTCCTCAATGGCTCAAGGGGGTGATTCTTTCAAAAAGTTTAAGAACCACTGATCTAGATGAGCCCCAGCCTACCACAACCTGCAAGGAAGGCTCCCAGTGCACCGCTCCCTATGCTGCCAACCCCCTGGCCTACGCTAGCACCTTCCAACCCCAGCTGGTCTACCCAGGCACCACCCCTGTGGCTTGCTTACCTGGCCTGAGGTTTTCTGGAGAAGCCCCAGCGAAGAGCCTCTTCTCCAGCATCGTTCCTCTTCAAATAGCCTCTGCACATGCTCAGTCGGGACCTCCCAAGGCAGGCCAGAGGCCTACCTCAGAAGCTCAACCAACCAGCTCCTTCTTCTGCAAAGGCCAAGCCAGAATGAGCTCCGCACATGTGCAGAAGGTTTTTGCTCCCCCTCCCATCTGGGAGGAGCAATTGCTCGCATCTTGGCCAATGGGGAACAGGCCTGCTGTTACCATATCCCTCCCTTATTGTGCTGACAGGGAATATCAGCACAATGGACAACAAAGTAACCTTTTTACACAAGGAAATGCTAACCTGTTGCCTTTAGGTTTTAATAAGTTGTCTGTTTCTGGAAGAAACTTGCATGAATGGGCCAGGGAGATCCAGGTGATACTAATGAGGGAAAATGGGCTTGATTTACTAATAAATCCTCCTCACAAGCCCTGGTCTATGGAAGTAGACATGCTTCACCATAAGATTTTTTGTCTGATTCTCCTTTCAATTGATCCAGCACTTTACCCTAGCATCTCCCATGGACTCACTGTATGTGAACTTTGGGAAATTTTATTTAACATGTTTAATTCTAAGAATTATAATGCCACAGCCAGAATTTCCCGAGAATTCCATTCGTCCAAATTAAGGGCTGAAATGGATATCAATGAGCACCTCTGTAATTTAAAGAGGATGAGGGAGGAATTAAATTCAAGGGGGGAACCCATCTCTGAATGGAGTTTAATAAGTATCATAATTAATTCCTTGGATGCCAGTTGGGACAATTTTATTTCCCAATTTGGTAACTCCAACTATAATGGTATATCCCTGGAAGTTCTTTTTTTTTTTTAATAAATTTTATTCAATTTTTAACAATTTTTTAAAACAGCTCTTTTCAGTAGACAGCATGTTCCCGGGTCGTCACTTTTACATGCAAATATGACAGTAGGTCTATTTTCATTTTAAGCATTTAACTTCTTCTATTCCATTTTAACAGACAAAGGGTCAAAGAAATTAATCCTAATCTCAAATCTTAATCTCAATCTATGTAACCCCCCAGTTCATTTCAAATTAATTGCAAACATATATATATATATTAAAAACATCATTTATAAATCTTACAAATAACAATATATTTGCCCATCATATTAAAGATAAAGTTCATCCATATCTATCCTTTAATTATCTTCACATTGTTAATACTCTTTTATCATTTACAGAATTCTTTTGTCCGTCAGATTTGCCCTTTCATCACATATTCTCTCCATAATTCTAAATCCGTACAAATTTTAACACTAAAAGAATGAGAAAAAACCCTAGACTTGCCCCCTTTTACTACTTTGAAAGTGACACCTCAGTGGTTAATATAGTAGCATAATCATAATCATTCCTTTAAAACGAAGATAGAGAAAAAGAAAAGAAAAAGGAGAAAAGAAAAGCTCCTTACAATATATCTCTAATCGATCGGGTTCTGCAATACATATCCCCCTAAGATTTATTTATGGTTCCAAGATAATAATAAAATAACTTATCTTGGTTATTGACAAATCTCATTTTAGACATTTTCTAAAATCATTTCAATTAATTCAATTTATCTAATCATCATTTACCTTTCTTTTTAAATAAGAAATAAAAATGTGACCTTTTACCAGTAAAAATTGTCAGTAACCCTATTGTTTTACACTTTATAATTACAATATATTCTTATTACCATTTCTTCATGCAGAACCCCCTTTTAATACATTAGCCATTATCTCTATGCAAACAAGTTTCATTCTTCATTATGTAATTCCCATGTCTCTCTATCTTTTGTTCTTGTTTCTTATTCCTTCTCCTCTCTTTATCCCTATCCCCTTCTCTATCCAGTTTGAATCCTCTCTCTCTCTTTACCTTTCTGCTCTCTATCCTTCTGGACCTTTCTAAATGCCTAATTTCATAAATGTTCCTTTTAATTACCTTCTTAAGTTTCATTTTTTTGACCATCCTCCTTTCCTTTTATTTGATAATCTTTGTGTTAATTGTCTTCTTAAAATGGCTTTTGCTTGTGCTGGCTCCCTTCTCCTCCCTTTTATCCTGTCTCCCCTTCTCTATCCAGTTTGAATCCTCTCTCTCTCTTTACCTTTCTGTTCCTTTCCTTCTGAACCTTTCTAACATGCTTAATTTCATAAATGTTCCCCTTTTAGATACTTTCTTAGGTTCCATTTTTTAGCCACCCTTCCTTTCCCTTTTATTTGTATTAATCTTTGTATTAATTGTCTTTTTAGATGGCTTTCTCTTGTGCTGGCTCCTCCCTTTCCAAGGCTCCTTCTTCTTCTTTATTCAGCATTTGAATGCCCATGTTTTCTGCAACAAGCCAAGTTAGTTCAGTCACTTCCTGTAGCAGTTCTTTCATGCTTTTAAACTCCATTTTAATTCTTTGGATGGCCACCAGAATTTTTATTTTCCTTATTTCTTCTTCTTTAAATTTTCTATGATCCTAACCCAGGTCCAGAGTCTATATCAATATCACCAATTAGTCCGTAGTCCGTCTTTGTGTATTCAAGCTTTCACTTTCTATGAGTCTTGCGTCTCTTTAAAATGTAACAACTCCAATCCACAAAGGAACAAGATAGTTTCTTTCTTCTTTAGCTTCCAATTTTTCTCCACAAAGTGGCACTTTCTGCACAGAGTCTTAACCCTTTCCTTTTATTTTGATATTCAAAGTTTTCCGAGCCCCAAACTTAAGTCTTATGTTGGCTTCTTCCTTTCCTGGTTCGAAGCCCCTTATAGCTGTAAAAATATTTTACTTATTTTTCCTTCACTTGAACTGCGCCGCTTCTGTTTCTTTTTTTAAAAACTCATCTTTATCTTAATCCCGGGTGCCTTGATCTTACCATCCGATACTCCCGGTTCCTCTGCTGTCGACTTCTCTCTTTCCTCCTGCACCAATCTTAATCCCGTTGAGACCTTCTCTTGAGGTGGCCATTTTTGACCACCACTTCTTGACGTCTTCGGAGGAAAAGACCAGACCCAAAAGGGGGAGATGCGGCTCCCTCACTCTGGCTGGCAGATTTCCCTTTCTCCGCCGCCCCTATGAGGCAGCTTCAGCCCCGAACCTTGCAGGATCGAGGCTCTCCGATGCAAGAGCCAGGCTGCGGTCGTGGACGATCACAAACCGCCCGTTCTCGAGAAGGCTCAACCCGGAAGTTGGTATATCCCTGGAAGTTCTGACCGGCAAGCTCATTGCAGAATTTAATTTCAGAAAAGATAGGGCATCTTTCCATAAAGAAAAGGGGATGACTAGAGGGACTGGAAGTCCCAGCAGGGTAAACACAATTGGTGAGTGCTATGGATGTGGATCAATGGGACATTTTAGGAGGAATTGTCCTAAAGTTGTGGGCCCAAGAACAAATCAAAGGGGATGCTCAAACAGTAGAAACAGAAAGAGGTCAACCACTCCTAAAAGGAACCCCCAAAAACCTGTCAACCAGAGAAGGGGTAAAGGGGGCTATGTAAGCAACAAAAGGAACCAGTACAAGCAAAATGACTTCACAAGTATATCTGAGACGAGTTACCCCAGGCTCACCAAGCAAAGGCATGAGCAATTATGGACAGTGGTGCTAGCAAGCACATGGTTTGTAACAAGCTGTTGTTGAATGACCTGGTTGACCATGATAGCACTGTAACCATGGCTAATGGCCTAAGAACAAAGGCCACAGGTATAGGGAATGTAAGTACACATGGGCTTGGTAACATTGACAACGTGTTATATGTTCCAAAGCTGGAACATAACCTTCTCAGTATTTTAAGACTCACTGAAAAATGTAATGTAAAAGTGATCTTCTCAGAAAGGGAAGCCATGGTAACCAAGGATGGCAATATGGTGGGAGAGGTTATCAGAATCAATAACCTACCATATTACTCCCCCATTACAAAGCTTGAGGAGTCTGGTACCAGCAACCAGGTCAATGCTGGTGATCCAGATGGTGACTCCCAAGCAGAGCCTGAGGTTGACCATGAGGGATATACACAGGAGAAGGGGAAAACTAATTGTAATGTAAATAAAACCAAACATGTAAGATTTGTCACAGAGCACAGTGATGAACAGTCTAAGGGTGCCAAAATCTTAACCATTGGCAAACCCCTGTACGATGAGTGTGCCCATCTCCTACACAGGAGGATAGGTCACCTCAGTTTCCTGATTGCTCTAGGGGGTTGAATGTAAAAAGTTGTAATGTATTCATGGATTGCTCTGTTTGCAGGGGAGCCAAATCCAGGGTGAAGCCAGCACCCAGAAAATCCCAGAGGCAATCCAAACACATTTTTAAGCTGGTGCATATGGACCTGGTGGGTCCATTGAAACCCTCCCTCGGTAAGAACATCTACTTTCTCACCATAGTGGACGACCATAGTAGATATGGGTTTGTGTACCCCCTCAAATCCAAGGATCAGACCTTTTCAAAATTCAGGGAATTTTATAATTTGATCCTAAACCAGCACAAAATCAAGATTCAGAGAATCTTGACAGACAGAGGTACCGAGTTCAATTCTAGCAACTTCTCTGTCTGGTTGAAGGAGTGGGGGATAGCCCACCTTAGGACAGCTCCTTATTCCGCATTTCAGAATGGAATTTTAGAAAGACAGAATGGTGTATTACAATCAATGATGAGATGCGTCCTTGAGGATGCTGGCCTAAATTTTGCATACTGGGAGGAGGCCATATTGTATGCCAACTACACTCTCAACAGAGTATGGTCGAGTGTTGTAGAGAAAACCCCCTATGAGATGGTCTATGGGTGCAAACCTAGTTTAAGACATCTGCATGTATTTGGGGTGATGGCTGATGTGCATGTCCCCAAGGAGTTAAGGAAGAAAGGTGACAGGAGGTTGATCAAATTAAGATTCATAGGGTATGAGCCTGGGTTCAAGGCTTACAAATTTTGTGGAAATGACAAAAGGATTGTCATCTCAAGATCGGCCACCTTCTATGAAAGCACTAACTGGAGCAGAATCCACGCCAATGAGATTCTGGCTCCCAAACAAGCCCATGATTCGGCCAGCAAAGATAAAAATGTGTTGCAAACCCCATCTAGTGATGGTAACACATCTGGCTCAGAGGATTGTGGAGAGAGGGCAATCTCCAGACCCCTTAAGGGAATCCTCAAGAAACAGATAGGGGAAACCCAGGAGAAGGGGCATCCCAAAAATAAAATTGGCAAAATTAATAGTGATGAAGCTGGTGACAATTTGGACAATTTGGATGATTCGAATTGCGAACAGGAGCCAGTTAGTAGACCAATCCAGACTACTAGAAATAAGAAACCTGAAAGGTTTAATGACTTCATCACTAATGTAAATTTGGCATCGACCACTCCTCAAAGATATGAGGATGTATTAAAGCTATCTCCAAAAGAGCAGGGAAATTGGCATGCTGCTATGGATTTGGAGATGAACAGCCTCAGGAAGCTGGAGGTGTTCACACCTGCTAAATTGCCAAAAGATAAGAAAGAAATTGGCACAAGGTAGGTTTATAAGAAGAAGCCACTGGATGATAGGAACTTCTTATACAAGGTGAGACTGGTGGCACAGGGATTCTCGCAGAGATACCCTGATGATTTTGATGACACCTTCTCACCCACAGTACACCCTGAGAGTATAAAGACAGCTCTCACCATAGCGGCCATACATGGGGAGAGTGTTCTGCAGTTTGACATACAAACGGCCTATTTGCACGCCAAATTGGACAAGGAAATCTATGTAAGGGCACCTCCGGGTGTAGATCATAGAGAAGATGAAATCTGGCTTCTTAACAAAAGTCTCTATGGTCTGAAACAGTCTGGGAGAAGGTGGTATGAATGCCTTACCGAGTGTCTAAGGCACATAGGTTTCACCCCCTCACCAGCTGATGAATGTGTTTTCATCAGGCAACAAGATGGTATCAAGGAGACTGTCCTTGTATACGTTGATGACATTTTGTACATCAGCAAATCAGAGGAGAGGAGTAAATCCTTCTCTGATCAGGTAAGTAGAAAGTTTGCACTGAAGCCTCTAGGCCAGATTGACAAATTTCTGGGGGTTCAGTTCACAAAAACTGAGAAAGGATTTGAGCTTTCTCAGTGGGATAAAATCTTAGATTTGATTGACAGGTGCAACATGGCAAAGGCCAAGCCCTGTGACACTCCCATGCAAACAGATTTTCTAAGAAACATGTATAGTGATAGTGAGGATTTTGTACATAAAACTATGTACAAATCCATATTGGGCTCACTCTTGTATATAGCAGGTTGGACTAGGCCTGATATCAGCCTATCTATAAACATCCTATCTAGGCATTCTGAAAATCCCAAACAAATACATTGGACTGGTATCAAGAGGGTTCTTAGATACCTTAAGGGCACAGCGAATCTCTCACTCATACTTGAGCCTTACGTTTCGGAAATTCCTCAACTCTACACCTACTCTGATGCCGATTGGGCAGGTGATACCAAATCGAGGAAGAGTACTTCAGGTTATATTGTATATCTTAATAACTGTCCAGTACATTGGTACTCCGGTAAGCAAAAGTTAATTGCCACCTCAACAGATGAGGCTGAGTACACATGCTTGTCTAAAGTCCCCAACAACCTAGCATGGTTCAATGAACTCTTGAAGAGTTTATGGAGAGAACCCGAATACCCTATAATTATCCATGAGGATAATCTTGCAGCAATTGAAATTTCAAAAGCTGAAGCCGTAGGGCACAGATCAAGGCACACAGACATAAAATGTAAGCATGTTAGACAGTTGTCTAAAACAGGTTTCATAAAGACAATATATATGGAAACGAAGGAACAGATCACTGACAGTTTCACCAAGCCCTTGCCTAGAGAACAACATATGTACCTGTTAGAAAAATTACCTTTAACTATGTAAGTATAATCATTTCAATGATTGTAAATGGAGTGTGTATATATATAGCCCAATATATATATGTGTGTAAAAATTCTGTATGCATAGAGAAGGGGATTGTCAGAAGGTAGAACTTTCTGGAGTTACTATGCAATTTACAAATTAGTGGAGTTTGATGGGGTGATCAAACCCACCAATGACAGGGTGGCATTGATCACCCCACTGTGATACTGTAGGACACGCCCTAGTATAAAGGGGCTGTCAACTGTCATTTTCTCTGAGGAGATTCTGTGGAGACTCATTTTTGTCTGAGGAGATCGGAAATACTGAGAAGATCCAAGACTCTGAGGAGATATTAGGATCTGACAGACTGAGGTCTGTGTATGAGAAGATATAGCAAAGGGATCTGAGAGAGATCTATAACCTAAAGAGAAAGGACTTTCTAAAGAGGTTAGCTATATCTAAGAAGAGGTTATGAGAGGAAAAACTGTGAATCTCTCATAGTGACTTCTAGTTCCTTGAAGGACTGTTTAAAAGGAATGAAAGAAGAAAAGACTCTGTATATATTTAAGAATAATATATTTATTGATTGTTCTGTTCTATTAAATAAATCTGTTTTAATCTGACACAACTTGGCATTGCAATTTATTGAATGACTCTGTGAAATAGATATAGGTTTAAAGATCCAGGCCAAATTCAATTAATATTTAACTTTTATTATATGAGATAAGCAACCAGATATATTCCAATGAACCAATCAATCTGTCACTATGTTTTTTTTATTTGTCTGCCAAGCTCCTAATCTAAGATTTGCAGGCAGTTGCCTGCTAGCTAGAACTTTGTTATCTTGTCTCTATAGCAATGAGATAAGAAAGTCTTGTGATTTCTGATACACTACGCATGCTTCAAAAGTTTTTCTTCACTTCCTGTAACTTCCTTTGTACTTTTTCCTGTACGTGCTTTTGTGTGAGATTAAGCTGCTGGTAATGTAGTCCATTTAGGTGTTGTTATTTTTGTAAATAAAAATATGTTTCTTAGATTACTTTCCGGGTTTTATTTAATCAAAGTTGACAGCAGAGAAAGGCATGGTCCACCTCTAATTAGCAGGGATTTATGGAAGCTGATTTTTACTCCCTGACACAATCAATCAATCAATCTCAGTGGTAGGATTCAAAATTTTTTTGGACATGGCTTGTGTTTCTAAAGATTGTTGTAAGCCACCAAAGTTTATTATATGTGATAGGCAACCATATACATTCCAATCAACCAACCAACCAATCACTCAATCTCAGTGGTGGGATTCAAAAAAAATTTGGGCATTGCTTGATGGGTGTGGTGTGGCTTGGTGGGTGTGGCAGAGGAAAGATACTGTAAAATCTCCATTCCCACCCCACTCCAGAGGAAGGATACTGTAAAATCACCACTCCCTCCCCAGTCCTTGGAGAAGGTTAGTGCAAAATCCCATTCCCTCCCTACTCCACTATCCTGCTTTCCAGCTCCATTTTCCTGTGCCGGGCAACAAAAGAAGACCCAGCCGATCAGCTGGGACTTGGAGACAGAGAATAGATGGGGACAGGGCCAGTCAGAGGTGGTATTTGCTAGTTCTCCGAACTTCTCAATATTTCTGCCACCAGTTCTCCAGAATTGGTCAGAACCTACTGAATACCACCTCTTCAATCAATCATTTGGGTGGAATAGGAAGTAAAACTAAGAAAAACTGGAAAAATACCAATGCAAAATTACCTTTATTTCCAACAAGTAATGACAAAGGTTTCTGAAAAAAAAGTTTATAATTTTTCAAGAAACATAAGAAGGAATAATTCAAATCTACTGTTGCTCCAAATTAGAATGAACTAATTGGGTTTATCACCAAATAGCTCACTGAAGTATGAAAAAAAATGCTTTGATATGATGTCAAGTTCAAAATTTTCAATCACCATAATATTTATTACAAATATTTATTTATTAAAAATAAACCCCCATTTGTATTTATTATATCATCAGTACATTTAATATAATTCTTACCCAGTTGTTAGCTATCTTCCCTTCTGGACATATTTTACAATCATATCAGCAGGATAATTTTCCTTCCACTTTTATCTTGCTATGGCAAGAGGACACTCTTGGTTACAGATGGAAAGAGGTAATGCCTGCTCATAAATAAAACCAGAATTCACAGAAATAATGTTTTTGAAGGATTGTTCTTTTCATCAGTTATACATATGCAAACTCTTCATATATAATCCAAACATTGATGTTGCAATTTTCAGTTTTATTCCTGGTGTAAATTCACTATCGAATGTTCAACTGCTTCTTATTTCAAACCTATTACATTAATCGATTAATCATTCCCAACAATTATATTCTAAAGATCAGTTTGAGGCAGCGTGGAAAAATCTTTAACTCTGAATCCTTCTAAGTGTGCCCTCCTTATAGTACTATTTTTTAAATTCATATCAAATCAAATATCTATAGTCTTTCCTTCACTGATCAGTTTTTAATTTATTTTTTAGAAAAAAATATGCATCCTCTTCTTTAATAAATTTTGTATTTTATCTGAAATGCTGCTGCATTATGATTATGTAATTAAATAATAGATAAGAGAGATGGAGAGGCAGAATTTGCAGCAGAAATTCTTTGTTTCTGAGTTAGAATATATTTTGATATATTTCTTCAATATATTGAATGTGATTTTATATATTTTTACATATATTGATGATTTTATTTTAAGATTTTATGCCACCCAAAGTTGCCTTGTGGTGAGATGGGTTGCAGACAAATTAAATAAATAAAAGAAATATTCGAAATAGATTTTAAGAACCAAGTTGCTGCAGGTTATTTCAATGATTTAAAGAAAGACTTTTAAATTCTCAATTGTATGCAACAATATTACTGCAGTTGGATTAGCATAATTAGTTAGGTAGCTAAATAGACAAATTATCCAGTAAAGTTTCTAGCCTTCTGCAAGGAATATAAATCCTTCCATTCCCCACTATCCTGTCAGAGCTGAAGAAGCTTCTTGGATAAGAAATGAAATGTCTTCAAAGAATAAACAAGGAAGTCCAGATATTGTATTTTCTCTAATCAAAGAATTTAAAGATTTAAACATATCTGGAAATTCCAACTTTTTCATCAACCAAGGAGGTTATTAAAAAGTTAATTGTAAAGTGTAAATCATGAAATCTATATATGCCTTTTTTTGAAAAAAAACCCCATTCTATTTTAATATTTTTTTGTTTATCTTAAAGTTCTGCATATACATCTCTAAATTACTTGTAAATGCAGTTAGAAATAGATGCTGTGTCCTAAGATAGTTTTATCTTGTTTTTACAATTCCAAGCCAAAAAGAGATGGGCAGCATAGTCCTTGACTTACGACCACGATTGAACCCAACATTTCTGTTGTTAAGTGAGGATGTCAGCATTCCAAGTAATGCACCCATAGAAAGCAGAACTCTGATGCAGGTAGATTCTTTTTAAAAAAACAAATTATTTCCTCTCCTCTCCCATCTAATGCCAACCCTAAAACCATAAAGATCCCCTCAGCCAGGATCACTTCAGGGTTGACAGAGACAGTTGTTAAGTGAGTTTTGCTCCATTTTATGACCTTTCTCACCAAAGTTGTTAAATGAATCTCTGCAGTTGTTAAATTAGTAACACTGTTATTAAGTGTATCTGGCTTCCACAATTACTTGCAGAAGGTGATCACATGACACTAGGGCACTGAAACTGTCATAAATACCAGTCAGTTGCTAAGGATCTGAATTTTGATCACATGACGATAGGGATGCTGCAGTGTTTGTGTGAAAAATAGTCATGCATCATTTTTTTCATTGTAATTTCAAATAGTCACTGCATGAACTGTCGTAAGTCAAAGACTACCTGTAATGAATAACATATGGACATATAAAAATATCAAGTACTTCTATATAGTTTTCAAAACTACCTATAAATTGTTCTAACTGTTAATACTCAGCTGCTTTGAGTGGAAAGAGCACCATGAAGAAAATCAATGGGAAATCATCTTTGCATCAGAATGGAGGTGAATTCGATCTATGCTGTTATGTTCCAAACTTTAGCCTTTCTCTCCTTTAGAATATTGTCATCACTGAAAACATTGATCATTAGTCTCAAAGGCACCATGCCTGTAATTTCAGCACTTAAAATGACTGCAATGACTGTGTGCAGTACTCTCCATGATCACTTTGTATAATTTTTTCTGCATTTTCCATCATCTCAGCAGCTTCACTACCATACGTCATTTGTGGAAAGCATTCTATAAAGTCAAAACAGGTTCCTCTCTCTGAAAACATGGAAAGTCTCTTTTGAACGAACCTCTCCTTATCTTCCTCAAACAGATAAATTAAGGTCCATCCAAAATGCAAGAATAAGTGCAGAATTGATTTAAATTTATAGGTTCATCTGGGAAGATCCATTTGACAAATATTGCTGTTTCTGTATTAATCAATGAAGCTGATCTATATGAGATCTAAATGGAGAATGTTAGAAGAATATAGGAATGAAGGATATCTTCCAAAAAAAATTAAAAACCAATGCATGTATGTTTATTTAATCCAATTTCTGGGTTTGAGTGGGATACAAAAATAGGGTATCTAAAAATTAGTTTTACATGGCATCTGCAATTTTGCTCATCAAACGAAAGGGACAATCCTTTCTAGATGTTCTTACTCATGGTTTTGCTCAAATTTTCATTTCAGTGACCCACCTTTTGAATATAATAAAGAGCTGGTGAACTTCTCATATTGACCCATTTTGTGTCTCACCTGGGGAAATTTGTAGTTGCATAGAGTGATTGCCATGTTGAGACACGTGTTAATACAGAGTCCTCCAATGACAGCTACTGTGTTTGTCTGGTCATTGCATTTGTAGTTGGGTATAAATTTGTCCTTTGTAGATAGAAATTCTATTGCTAAATGATAAGTTGTAATTTCCACAGGATAGTGAGTAGCAATATGGAAACCAAGGCTAACATTGGGTAAAATCCCAGAATGTTCATTGATCTCTTTTACAGCAAATGCCAGAGCCAAAGTGTGCTGGTAATTATGAGTGACAAACCTTCAGTGAGAGTTTAAACTAGGTCACTATCTTTCTCTTTCAAATTGGACAGCTGTTTTAATTTGTATTCCTGAATTCATAATGGATGGAATGGATGGAAACTAATCAATTAGAGAAGCAACCTACAACTAAGGAGAAATTTCCTGACAAAACAATTAATCAGTGGAACAACTTCCCACCAGAAAGTGTAAATGCTCCAATAACTGAACATTTTGAGAATAGATTGTACAACAATTTGTCTGAAATGGTATAAGATTTCTTTCCTGAGCAGGGAGTTGAACTAGAAGTCCTCCATGGTCCCTTCCAACTCTGTTATTCTGTATCTGTGCAAAGCTGTAAATTAGTGCCTATTATTTGTTCTGGACATCTGGAATTTGGCCACTAGCAAATATTAGCCATAGATTGTATTAACTAGGAAGCACTGACCTAGTTGTGGCTGCTTAACATTGTGTTATGTCACACCCCCTTTGGTATAATTTATTTATTTATTTATTTATTTTGACTTGTATGCCGCCACTCTCCAAAAAGGACTTGGCATGGCTCACAGATAAAAACACAGAACAATAAATTATTTAAAAGGAAATTAAACTAAACAAGCCAAAATACAACTATAAAACCAAATTAAAATTGAATTTAAAACCCACCCTCTCCCCCAGGAGATCAGTCCAGCCCAGCCTGTAAAAACAACCAGGTTTTTAGATCGTGCCGGAAAGAGATCAGGAGCCAGCCAGAGCTCAATGGGTAGCTGGTTCCATAAGGCGGAGGCCGATGCAGAATAGGCCCTTCCCCAGGTCAACGCAAGCTGACATTGTCATGAGGACGGCAACCCAAGGAGTCCCAACCTGTGTGCTCGCACAGGGCGGCCGGTATTTGATATCGGCAGGAGATGCTCCCGCAAGTACCCCAGACCCATGCCATGAAGGACTTTGAATGTTAATGTCAGAACCTTGAATTGCACCCGGAGGGCAACCGGCAACCAATGCAGCTCACGCAGGAGGGGCGTAACATGGGAGTATCGGGAAACTCCCATCACAACCCACACGGCCGCATTCTGCACCAGCTAGAGCCTCTGGATGGTATGCAAGGGCAGTCCTACATAGAGAGCATTTCAGTAGTCGAGTCAGGATGTAACAAGTGCATGAGTGACCGTGCGAAGGGCATCTCGATCCAGATAAGGGCGGAGATGGTGAACCAGCTGAACCTGAGCAAAGGCCCCCCTGGCCACGGCTCCCACCTGCTCCTCCAAGCTGAGCCGTGAGTCCAGGAGAACCCCCAGGTTCCACGCCCTATCAACAGGGGGTAACACCTCTCCCCTATGGCCAAAGGTGGAATATACTCACTGGAGCAAGATGCCTGTACGCACAGCCACTCAGTCTTGGCCGGAGTGAGCTGTAGTCTGTTCCTGCCCATCCAGATCCGTACCACATCCAAACAATGGGACATCACAGGGAGGGCATCACTGATTTGGTTTGGGGTGGAGATGTATAACTGGGTATCATCAGCATACTGATGATACCTCACCCCAAAACCTTGGATGATCTCGCCCAGCGGCTTCATATAGATGTTGAACAGGAGGGGCGAGAGGACCGATCCCTGTGGGACCCCGCACATGAGAGCCCTTGGGGCTGACCTCTGCCCCTCTGCCAACACCGATTGCGAATGCCCTGAGAGGTAGGAGGAGAACCACTGTAGAACAGTGCCTCCCACTCCCAACCCCTCAAGGCGCTGCAATAAGATACCATGGTCGATGGTATCGAAGGCCACCGAGAGATCTCATAGGACCAGGACAGAGGAAAAACCTCTGTCCCGTGCCCTCCAGAGATCATCCACCAGTGCGACCAATGCCATCTCTGTACTGAAACCAGGCCGGAAGCCCAATTGATAGGGATCTAGATAGTTTGCTTCATCCAGGAAAAGCGGAAACTGTTGAGCCACCACACTCTCAACAACCTTCACTAAGAAACTAAGGTTGGAGACTGGACGAAAATTGTTTAATATGGCAGGGTCCAGGGCAGGCTTCTTCAGGAGGGGTCTCACCACCGCCTCTTTCAAGGCGGTGGGGAAAGAGCCCTCCTTTAATGAAGCGTTGACAACTGCCTGGAGCAAGCTGCACGTGACCTCCCTGGTGGCATACACCATCCAGGAAGGGCACGGGTCCAATAAACATGTGGTGGAACTCAAATGTCGCATAATCCTGTCCACTTCATCCTTGGAAACAGGATCAAACTCAGCCCAGATGATATCGGCTGGACTTCTTGTCCATCCCTCCTCAGACCACTGCAAATTAGAGTCTAGCCCCTCCCGAATCTGAGCGATCTTATCCAGCAGATACTGACCAAATTCCTCAGCTCTACCCTGCATAGGATCCAACCCCGTCTCCCGATGTAAGAGGGAGCGGGTGACCCTAAACAGGGCAGCTGGGTGGTCATCTGTGGATGCTATGAGAGCGGAGAGGTATGACCTCTTCGCCGCCCCCAAAGCTACCAGGTAAGTCCTAATATAGGCTCTTAGCTGGGCTCAGGGGAGGTGGGTCGATCTCCACCTGCTCTAACCCCTCCTATGCTTCATCTCCCTAAGCTCCTCCGTGAACCAAGGAGCCATCTGGGATCTGTGGCGAGTGAGGGGACACAAGGGGACAACTCGGTTGAGGGCCTCAGTAGCAGCCTGTTGCCAAGTGGCTGCCAGTACCTCGGCCAAGCTGTGGATAAGGGAGGTGGGCAAAAACCCCAGTTCCGTCTGGAACCTTTCAGGGTCCATCAGACATCTGGGGCGGAACCATCTCAGTGGCTCCTCATCCCAATGGTGTGGGGCCACTTGTTGGAAGACCAGCTGCAGGAGATAGTGATCCGACCATGCTATGGGTTGGACATTCACGGTGCCCACCCCCAGATCACTACGCCAACATTCCGAGACAAAAACAAGGTCGAGTGTGTTGCCCCCCTCATGTGTGGGGGCCTGTATTATTTGAGTCAGGTCCATAGCTGCCATGGAAGCCATAAACTCCTGGGCCAATCCTGATGTCCCCCCCAGGGAAGGCAGGTTGAAGTCACCCAAAACCAAAAGGCTTGGGAACTCCACTGCCACTCCCGAGAGGGCATCAAGCAGCCCAGGCAGGACCGTTGCCACATAGTTGGGGGATAGGTATATAAGCAACAGGCCCAACCGACCACCAGGCCCCAACCTCAAGAGGAGGGCGTAATGTGTCCAGTTCTGAAGACCTCACTTATAAAAAAAAGTTATGGATAATATTGAGCGGGTCCAGAGATGGGCAACAAAAATAGTGCAAGGTTTGAAGGACAAAATATATCAGGAAAGGTTGGTGGAACTGAGTATGTTCAGCCTAGAGGACAGAAGCAAATGAAGGTTAGGGTTAAGGTTATGATTGAAACCTTTAATTATAATGAGAGTGTGAGTAAGGTTCTTGAAGGTTCAATATTTTTAATATTAAGTAAAACACGAGAATATGGAGACATAATCTCTAACTGACAGGAAGGGAGTTCAAAAGTTGAAGCCATTCCTTTTCACACCCTAGATGTATGTATATATATATATATATATTTGTTTTCGTAGATTTTCACGGGTAAAGGTATGTAGGTCTTGGTGTATTCGGGTCTTGTCCCGTGTAAGATTGAGAATACCTTGGCAACGTTTGACGAAATCTCATCCGTCATCTTCAGGCTGGTGTCTTCAGCTTCGTTCTCCTGGGAGAAGTGTGTGATCGTGGCTGTTTTTCCCTTTTAAACTCTAGAGTTGGATGTGTTGTTACTTTTTGATTGGTTTGTGGAGTTGATGTATGCAGATTGGATGGCTTTTTCCTGAGACCCTGTGTGGCTGAGGTGCTGGCTGTGTGTCTCTCAGCCTTTTGTGTTGTAACGACCTGGGTAATGGGCTGTGTGATGACCTTCTGAGTTCTATTGTTGTGATGTCAAGGTATTGCCAAGGTATTCTCAACCTTACACGGGACAAGACCCGAATACACCAAGACCTACATATATATATATATATATATAACTTTCAACAAGCCTATTGATATTCATCCCAATTTCAGCTTCAGTATTGGGACAGATAAAGTATCAGCTTTGAAATTCAGCTGCCAACATAATGGGAAGGGGGTGGAGGAGTTGACGAGTTCAAGGTTATTCTGTATGTCGTACTAAGAAATTCCAGTTGCAGTTAATTGACTCTCGTGATTTATGAAGTGTAGAAGTGGGAGGAGAAAAAGGTGGATTCTGTGTAGCGCACGAAAATTCTTTCACTTTGGAAAATGCCTTAGATGTACCAGATCTGTTTCTAATAAATCAATTGGAGAGAATATGTCTCAAAGTGATTGATATCCTGGATACTTTCTGGATGCCCTACATTTATTTTATCAAAGTCCACTTTTACTTTTTGAAGGGGCTTGGCTGGTCCCCTGAAGGTCTTTTCCCAGAGATGGAAAAAGATAAACAATCAGCCGAAATTGGAGAGCTGCAGGAGGGGGCGTGTGGGGGCACTCCTTCCAGAACATTAACTGACTCTGACAGCCCTGGTTTGGAGGAGATGATGGATGCTTTCAGAATGGCGGTAGATGAAAGAGATTTGGGAGCTATACCTAAGCGTTTCAACTCAAGAACTTGTTATAACCCAGGTGTAACCCAGTTGTCTGAAGATAAATCTTTTTCTAGCCCCAGGCATATTGCTATTCTGCCAGATTGGATGGAAGAGAGATAATTGGGGTCAGAAATCTCTCAAGAAGACAAACCCAAGATTTATCCTGGGAATCCATCGGAGGCAGATTTACATCAACAGTTCCAAAATCTAAAGGTGACAAGCTTGGTCTCACAGTCTGTTTGGATAGGTGGAAGCTTGAGACCACCCATGTTCACTTACCCAAGTATTGTGAGGGACGAGGAAATATACAAATGCCGGTTGGAGGAGCCCAGCAAGAAGCATCAACTGACAGAGGTATGTTGCAGTCTCCGAGACAATCCCCTCATTTCCAAAAAGGAATTTTGCCCCCTACAGAGAGTATCCCTCCAGGGTGGGGATTTTATCCAGGCCAGGGGTGGATTCAGTGCCAACGGCAGCCAGCACCAATATAGCCCTGGTCTGAAGGGGGGTTGCCCAGACAACAGACAGCAGCCATGTCCCCTCCACCTGACCAGGGAACCAGGCCACATCCACCTTCCTCCTGGCAACCACAAATGCAACCCCAATCTGCAGCAAGGCCACAGGGACCCCTATTCCAGAGAGGCACCACCCAGCCAGGTTTCAGGGGGCATACCCAGCCTTTGTATGCCACCCGGCCAATTCCTTTCATTCCAATTCAACCTGAAGGGGCCTGGCAGGTGCCACCTCCCCAACCACGACCCAGGCCAGACCAAATACCCTTTAAGGCTGTATTTGATGACTGCCATGAACATTTCAATTACTTCCTCACTCAAATCCGATGCCATATAGAACAATTTGGAGATCAATACGCTACAGAGCATGATTTGGTTATGGCCATAACAGATGGGATAAATGAAGAGGATGCTTCAGACTGGGTGGCCCAACTACACAACGAACAAGCCCCTGAATTACATGATGTAAATGGATTTATTTGATTATTAAGACTCAGATTTGAAAATCCAGACAGGGTAGCAGAGAATGAAGAGAAGTTAATGGAAATGAGGCAAGGCAAGCAACCCTTGTCAGAATTTATTTGGGACTTTAGAGGGGTTGCAAGCCACCTCATGGATTGGCCTGAAAGAATGACTTTACACTACTTTAAAAATGCCATTGATCCAGAAGTAAAGAAGGCCTGTGAAATTAGGGGAATCCCAGAGACCTTACAATCATGGTATGCCACCTCCCTCAGCTTAGATCGCAGCATCAACCCACACAGGAAACCCCTTCTGTTGGCCACACCTAAGAGAATTGTGGCTAGGAGACCGCTGACTGGACCAGCCAAAACTGCTCATACCCGACCCACCAGTGGGCTGAAATGTTACCGCTGTGGCCATCATTTGCTGAAGTTGCCCTCCCATTAATGTAGCTATAAAAACAGGCCCGTCACCCACCAAACCAAAGCTGAGCAACCCCTGGCTTGGACTATGGACTGTCAGAAAGCTTTCGAGATCTTAAAACGCCTCTTCGCAGCTCAGCCCATCCTCCAACACCCAGACATGACCAAGCCATTTATTGTCCAAACGGATGCAAGTGAAGTAGCGGTGGCAGCTGTTTTGCTACAAAAAGACTCTCAAGGCCGACTGATGCCTTGCGCTTATGTGTCCAAAAAGCTGACAGACAGAGTGAAGGTGGGTGGTCTGGGAGAAAAAAGCATTTGCCGTACGATGGACTTTATTGACTTGGAGGCATTTTCTAGAAAGAGTGCCATAGGCCTTTGAGGTATGGACTGATCATAAGAACCTCAAGGCTCTAAAGCCCCTAGGAGATTATCACCCAAACAAGTCCACTGGGCCCAATATTTCAAGCGATTCAACTTCAACATTAAGTATATCCTCGTATTGTCAGACGCTCAGTCCAGAAAACCTCAGTTTGACAGCAACCGAGATGAAATAGTACAAGCTTTAATTTCAGAAGATCAATCAGCAGGCCAAGTGACCACTCAAGCCCAAGCCAACCACAACCGCAAACACCTGGAAGTTAAGCTGACTGCAGAATTGAAAATGGCCTTATTGACCAATTCTTGGTTCCTGGACCATCAAACAGAGTTGACAATGAATGATGGACTAGCTTGGAAAGGGACTAAGCTTTATGTACCTACAACCCTAAGACTACTGGTACTAAAGCATAGCCACGACTCATGGCTGGGAGGCCACTTCAGATTCTTAAAAACCCTACATTTACTGAGAAGACAGTTCTATTGGCCAAAAATGAAACCTGATGTTGAAGACTATGTAAAAAGTTGCTCAATTTGTGCCACAATGAAACGCAGAACTGGAAAAAACCCTGGCCTCCTGCAACAAGTTGCTGAACCAACCCAACCTTGGGAAGAGATTGCAATGGACTTTATTGTTGAATTACCTAAGAGTGAAGGGAATACGATTATTTGGACTATAATTGACTTATTCTCTAAACAGGCCCATTTCATAGCCTGCAAAGGACTTCCATCTGCGAAAAAACTTGCAAAGCTGTTCATGAAACATATTTATAGACTACATGGAGTACCTCCTAGAATAATATCAGACAGAGGGGTACAATTTACTGCAAAATTTTGGAGCAAATTCCTGAAATCCATTGGTTCCTCTCAAGGATTACCCTCAGCTTTCCATCCTGCTTGTAACGGAGCAGCTAACGCCATGATTGAACAATACATTAGATGCAATGTAAATTATCAACAAGAAAATTGGGCTGAGTTATTACCTTTTGCAGAAGTTGTCTACAATTATGCAGTACATAGCAGCATGGGATTGACTCCATTCCAAATCAGCAGTGGAATGGATTTTGTCCCGATGCCAGAGTTACCTAGACAACCTCCCACATCCATGTCCCTAAGAGAATGGATGAACTCATTAAAGAAAGGATGGGAAGATACAAAAAAAGCTTTGACTGAAGCTGCAAAAAATTATAAAAAACAGGCGGATAAACATAGATCCCTTCAACTGCCTTTTAAAGTAGGGGACAAAGTATATTTGTCAACCAAGTATCTCAGTTTGAAACTGCCCAGTAAAAAGCTGGGTCCAAAATTCTTGGGTCCGTTCACAATTTCAGAGATAATCAATCCGGTCTCTGTCCAATTAAGTCTTCCTTGACTATTGGGGAAAATTCATCCTGTGTTCCATTGTAGTTTACTAAAACTAGCTACTACATCAATGATAAGACCACTGCCAATTGCTCCCCCTAAACTGTTAACGGTACAGGGGGAAACACATTATGAAATTCAAAAAATTCTTGATTCTAGATTACACCAGGGCCGATTGCAATATTTGGTCTTATGGAAAGATACCCCCTCTCAGATGCTAGTTGGGTGAAGAGTTGGGATGTTCATGCTGATCAGTTGGTTAACCAATTCCATGACCCAACTGAAGGGTCCTCGTGGAGGGGGGAGAGGGGGTTAAGGACAATGTTTTAACCCCTGTATCTGTTTTGTGTTTTGTTTTCTTATAGGAGAAGGAGTTTTCAAGGGGGGATGCATGTCAGCTTTGAAATTCAGCTTCCAACATAATGGGAAGGAGGAGTTGACAAGTTCAAGGTTATTCTGTATGTCGTACTAAGAAATTCCAGTTGCAGTTAATTGGTTCTCGTGATTTATGAAGTGTAGAAGTGGGAGGAGAAAAAGGTGGATTCTGTGTAGCACAAAAATTCTTTCACTTTGGAAAATGATTTAGATGTACCAGATCTGTTTCTAATAAATCAATTGGGGAGAATATGTCTTGGAGTGATTAATATCTTGGATACTTTCTGGATGCCTTACATGAAGTATATGTTAGCTCTGTAATTAAAAAGGACTAAATATGTTCACCTGAACTGCTCATAACAACTAACTAGTAACCAATAACTTTAAGCATTATAGTGGAAGAAAATACAGCTTTCAGGTAGCAATGGGAAAGAGGAGAAGTAGTAGGATGCTTACAGGTACTGATCAAGGACTTCAGAAGAAGGAAGGTTTTGAAAGGTGGTCTCATTTGTAAGAAAGAAAACCTGATAAATAATAGCAGCAATGATTAAATCTCCAGACTGATAATACTTATGAACTATTGGAAGAAGACTACTAAATTTGCAGGTGTAGGAATGAGAAATGCACATCATAGTTGGGGAAAAAAAAATAAAACTAATGTTCTGAATATAACCAACTCTTTATAATATATAGTCATTGTAGATATCAAACAGTAGCTCCTTTTTTACCATTCAACTTAGGTCCACTTATTAACTGTATTTTAAGTTGAGATAATAAATATTATCTAAAGTTAACTGAATAGCAGAACTGGTAGGGCCTTTGGAGGTCTTCTAATGAAGTATCACAGATGAAATACACACATGTCTGTATTTCTAAGCAGATATTAATAGAATGCAATGTCTTAATCCAAGGTCATAATGTTTACAGTGTTTGCTGGAGTTCCCTCAAAATTTGGAAAAGAAGAGACTATCCTTAATTACTAATCAGTAGGATTCTTTGCACTGGTTCTTTGAGAAATATCAGAAAGAAACATGTTTATTATATCTCAGTAGATACTGCAAAACTACTATGAACATTTAGAAGACATGAAAAAAATGGGGAAATGACAGTTCATGTGCTCAGAAGAAAACAAAACACAACTATTGAACGAAGTATGGAAATACATCTGTTGAAGTCATTTTTCTCAATAATTTTGTTTAGTACTTAGCACTTTGCTGAGTACAAGTTTCTTTAAAAAAACATCTTAAATTGTTCTGATTTTAAAGCTTCTTTTGCTGATTAAAATGTACACCCCCCCTAGAAGTACCAGTCTGAAGGAGAGAAATAAGAAGTGTGAAATAAAGAATTGAATAATAAAGAAGTAAATAAATAAATAAATATGAGCTATACGTTGAAAAGGAGTACTATAACAATTATTCAGTTTCTAGAAAGACATCATTTTGGAATGTGGAAGATGAAGTTCTTCAGAAATGAGGCTCTGGGGTGGGAGTTGAACCTGTTAAGGTGGACTTAGAGCAGATGAGCATTTTCAGAGTGCTCCTTCTGCTGTCTCTTTTTCTCAAGAACCTGCAGCAATCAGGAGAATGTTTGAGAACATCCAAGTATCAAAATAACTTTGGGAGTTTTCCTTTCCTTTCCTTTCCTTTCCTTTCCTTTCCTTTCCTTTCCTTTCCTTTCCTTTCCTTTCCTTTCCTTTTCTTCTCTTTTCTTCTCTAACCAACTAACAAACATATGTAGGAAACACAATACAATAGTAACAAGGGACTTCAACTACCCTGACATCAATTGGAAAACTAATTATGCACCAAGTGAGGAATCAAATAGGTTTCTAACTAAACAGACTGACAACATTTTTGTCCAAATTGTAGAGGATGGAACTAAAGGGACAGCCATGCTGGACTTAATTCTTACAAATAGAGAAGAAGTGATAGAGGGAGTTGAAAATGCAGGAACCTTGGATGAAAGTGACCATGTCATACTAGAATTCAACTTAACACAAACACAAGCAGAACATAATGATACCAGAGTCTTAGATTTTAAAAGAGATGATATTAACATTGTCATAGAGAACTTGGGAATGATTTTTTGGATGAAAATCTTAAAGGAGAAAATCACTGGGGCCTGATGGATTACATCTCAGAGTTTTAAAGGAGCTGGCAAAGGTCATCTTAGAACCACTGTACCACATCTCTCAAAAATTCTGGAGCACTGGTTAACTACCAGAAGACTGGAAAAGATGTGATTCATCTTTAAAAAAAAAGGGGGGGAAACATACTCAGGAAACTACAGACCAATCAGCCTGACATAAATACCTGGGAAGATAGCGGATAAGATAATGAAAAAAAAAAGATCTTCCAACATCTACAAATGAGAAAAGTCATAGGTACCAGTCAGCAGAGGTTTGTTAAAAACAGATTATGCCAAACCAACCTTATTTCATTCTTCAACATAGTGACTAAATTAGTAGACCAACAAACTACTGTGGACATAATATACTTAAACTTCAGCAAGGCATTCAACAAAGTAGACCACAATCTATTTCTTGGTAAGCTAGAAAAATGTGAGATAGATAGTATCACCACCAGATGGATTCATAACTGGCTGACAAACTGTGCTCAATAAGTAGTCCTTAATGGGTCTACGTCTACATGGAGGAAAGAAAGCAGTGAGATATCACAAGGTTCCTTCTTACGCCCAGTATTTTTCAACATCTTCATAAAGGATTTACATGAGGGAATAGAAGGGGAACTTACCAAATTTGCAAATGATACTAAGCTGGCAGGAAGTAGCTAGCACCCAAGAAGATTGGCTCAGGATCCAGATAGGTCTTGACAGACTTGAACACTGGGCCCTCTCTAACAAAATGAAATTCAATGTAGAGAAAAATAAAGTCTTACACTTAGGCAAGAAAAATCAAAAGTACACATATAGACTGGTGAAACCAGGCTTAAGAGCAGTAACTGTGAGAGGGATCTTGGAGTCTTAGTGGACAACCAGCTGGTTGCCAGCAACGTGCAGCGGCAACCAAAAAAGCCAATGCAATCCTAAACTGCATTAACAGAGGGATACAATCGAGATCAAGGGAGGTATTGATACCACTCTAAAAAGCCTTAGTAAAACCACACCTAGAATACTGCATCCAGTTTTGGTCACCACACTATAAAAATATGTTGAGACACTAGAAAAAGAACAACCAAGATGATTAGGGGACTGGAGACTAAAACAAATGAAGAATGGTTACAGGAACTGGGCACAGCTAGTCTAGTGAAGAGAAAGAAAAGGGAAGACATGATGGCAGTGTTCCAGTATTTGAGGGGCTGCCACAGAGAGAAAGGGGTCAAGCCATTTTCCAAGGCACCCAAAGGCCAGACAAGGAACAATGGATGGAAACTGACCAAAGACAGATTCAACCTAGAAATTAGGAGAAAATTCCTGACAGTGAGAACAATCAACCAATGGAACAGCTTGCCATTGGAAGTTTTGGGAAGTTCATCACTGAAGGCTTTCAAGAAAAGATTGGACTGCCATTTGTCAGAAATGGTGTAGGGTCTCCTGCTTGGGTGGGGGTTTGACCTAGATGACCAACAAGGTCCCTTCCCACTCTGCTAATCTGTAATCTCTGTAATCTGTAATCTTTACTTTACTTTACTTTTTTCCTTTACATTTTTCTTTTTCTTTTTTCTTTTTTTTCCTCTCCTTTTATTTTTAATAGTTTGATTGGTTTTCAGTATAGAGCCTGGGACTCACATCATTGCAAGAGAGAAGGGATAACCACAAGTCTTTTTCAGTTTTGTGAAAATATGGACATTATATTACTATGGTACAGGGTTGCCCCTGAGGTTAGCTTATTTTGCTAGTCTTCGACTCAATTTTTTATCCCAAAATTCATAGCTCAAGATAATACTTCCCAAGTACTTGAAGGTCTTACATTTGTCATAAAGAAACTAAAATATGTTTGCTAAGTACTCATTTGAAAGAGGGGAGTAAAGCTGCAGTGATGCTGTTAGTTAATGAGTTAAGATGTATTTAAACTTTCCAAAAAGAGCAAGAATCTAATCTAATCTAATTGAAATCTAACTTTCTATGTTTCAAATAGCTACATGGAGCATGATTGCTCATATGGTTAAAGTTGTAGTTTGACAATCAGCAGGATCACATTCAATATCAGGTTGCTACTGCTTGTTGACATGGGTTCTGATCATCCATCCCAGCTCCTACTGACACAACATTATAAAGCAGGTGACCATGAATAGATAGTGGAGTACCATTCGAGTGGGCAAATTATTGAGGACATGAAAGGAGCCACCAAATGAGTATCCCCAAGACAATGGTGATATCACCAACCAAATTTTGCAGTATTTGCAGAATGATGTCATGATATGCCCAATGGCCATGTGATATCATAGGGACTGCTCCTTCCCTCCAAGTATCTATTGGACTAAAGGATTATTGTGTCTATTTTGAAATAAAGGTGTGTGTGTGTGTGTGTGTGTGTGTGTGTGTGTGTAGGAGAGAGACAGAGAGAGAATGTGGGATGCATACTATTCATAAATCAACTATTGAGTTAAAAACTACATGAATAACTGCTTGTCCTTAATAAGATGAACAATAGTCCATAGACGATTAGGGATAGAAAGCAGAGAAGAAATAAGGATACAGAAATACACAGTTGCTAAACAATCTCATTGTCAGGATTCTGGCAGGTGCCCTAATTAAATCATGAGCCTCAAGCCAAGCTTCAAAAACTTTAAAGAATTTATAAGGAGTGAACATGTTGCCATGATCTTTATGAAGCTGATTCTGAGACACATAATTCACTGTCACCCGTTACCACGGTTTCCCCACACCCCTCTTGGTGTATAATAATTCATATTCTCCAACAAAACATGTTCATATCCAAGAGTCATTAATCATGCTCTCCAATTAGAGATTTATGCGGCAGAAATTCTGACAGCTTAGTTACAGTTGTGCTCATAAGTTTACATACCCTGACATAATTTATGATTTCTTGGCCATTTTTCAGATAATATGAATGATATCACAAAAAATTTTCTTTCACTCATGGTTAGTGGTTGGCTAAAGCCATTTATTATCAATCAACTGTGTTTAATTTTTTAAATCATAATTGGGACACCTTTTACCACCCTGACCTAGAGGTGCATACTCCAACTGTTCTGTACTATATCAAACACTGCACAGATACTATCACTGTGGATAAACGTATTAGGATCTATCCCAATCAGAAACGCTGGATGGTCAAGGAAGTCCAGTGCCTGTTGCATGACAGGACCAAGGACTTTAGGTCCGGTGGCAAGATACAGTGTTACCAGAGCTGATCTGAAGAAAGGTATTCAGAAGGCCAAGACTGATTATAAAAGGAAGATTGAGGATAATTTTTATAACAATAACATGAGGCAGGTGTGGAGAGGGATTCAACAAATTACAAGCCATCAATCAACCAATGTCATCCCTGCTGAGTGGGATGCTTCATTGGCAGAGGAACTGAATCATTTCTTTGCTCGCTTTGAAGTGGAGACATCAGAGACAGATAAAATACAACCACCAGCCAATTGTAGCTCCCACCTCATTGTGAAGGAACAGGAGGTGAGGAGCATTCTGAGGGCTGTGGACCCTAGAAAGGCTGTTGGTCCTGACGGTATCTCTGGCCGAGTGCTTAAAGACTGTGCTGATCAGTTGGCTGGAGTCTTTACCAGGATCTTCCATCAGTCTTTATCCCAGTCCATTATTCCATCTTGTTTGAAGGCTTCCACCATTGTTCTGTTGCCAAAGAAGTTCCCTATCAATAACCTCAACGATTACAGACCAGTGGCTCTCAATCCTATCATCATGAAGTGCTCTGAGAAATTGGTCTTCCAGCACATTATTTCTGGTCTTCCGCATACATTTGATAAACACCAGTTTGCATATAGAAAAAATAGATCTACAGAGGATGCTACAGCCATCACTCTTCACACTGCTGTAACTCATCTAGAACAGTGGGGAGGGGGGCTATGTGAGGTTTGTTTTTTGTGGATTTTAGTTCTGTGTTTAACACAATTCTTCCACATAGACAAGTGCCTAAACTTCTGGACCTTGGGCTTTCTAATTCAATCTGCCTTTGGATTATAGATTTCCTGTCTGGCTGCTCACAGCGGGTCAGATTAGGTAATCATACCTCTTCAGCCCTTATTCTTAACACTGGTACACCACAGGGTGGCATGTTGAGTCCCTTACTCTATATTTTTTATGGGCATGACTGCATTCCCACTCACGCTAGTAATACTATTGCTAAATTTGCAGATGATACAACAGTGGTGGGACTTATCTCTGGGGGAATGAGTCTGCCTACCAAAATGAGGTGGACCGGTTGCTTTCATGGTGTGGAGACAATAACTTGGTCCTCAACCACAATAAGACCAAGGAGCTTATAGTGGATTATAGAAGGAACAGATCAGGCACCCACCCCTTGCTTATCAGTGGAGACCAAGTGGAGCAAGTGGCCAGTTTAAAGTTTCCCTAAAAGAGGACCTGACCTGGGGTGCCCACATTGCAGCCCTGGTCAAAAGGGCCCAGCAGAGATTATACTAGACTTCTCAGAAAAAAAATTACTGAATGAAAAACTGCTGACACCTTCTACCATTACACCATAGAGAGCATTTTAACATACTGCACCTCTGTATGGTTTGCCAAATGCACAGTGGCAGATAGGAAAGCACTCCAGAGGGTTAATGTCATTGCCCAGAAGATCATTGGTTGCCCTCTCCCCTCTTTGGAAGAGCTTTATAGCTCCCACTGTCTTAAGAAAGTTCAAAACATTCTCAAAGATCCATCTCATCCTGGGAACCCTTTTTTCGAGTTATTACCATCTGGCAGACAGTACACAATAATAAAAACAAGGACAAATAGGCTGAAAAACAGCTTCCATCCCAGTAGCTCTTTTGAATTCAGCTGTATCACTAAACACCAGTGTTGGTGTGGTGTCGTGGTTTTTCAGTTCAATGTGTGAAGGGTGAAGGATGTGTGTTCATGTTTATTTTCATGGTCATGGTCATGATGTGCACTGAAGATGGTGTTTGATTTCGTTGTATGAGGTGCAATGACAATAAGGTAAACTAATGAAAACAGAAACTATCCAAATGACCCTGATCAAAAGTTTTCATACCCCAGTTCTTAATATGGTGTATTGCCCCCTTTAACACAGGGGTGGTATTCAGATTTCTTAACAGCCAGTTCTGTGGGTGTGGCCTAATTTGTGGGTATGGCTTGGTTGCTTAGCAAGTGTTTTTGCAAATTTCCAAGGCCTGGGGGGCCCTGGAGAGGGCAGGGTGAGGCCCGGGCAGGTGGCCATGTGACTGGCAAACCAAATGTAAGTGATCCTCACTTAATGACCAGATCCTCACTTAATGGCCAGTTGCTTAGCAAGTGTTTTTTGCCAGTTTCCAAGGCCTGGGGGGCCCTGGAGAGGGCAGGGCAAGGCCTGGGCAGGTGACCATGTGACTGGCAACCAAATGTAAGTGGTCCTCGCTTAATGACCAGGTCCTCGTTTAATGGCCAATTGCTTAGCAAGTGTTCTAATTTACGATTGACCTCCACTGAGCTGCTTGGCCTGTTTTTGGATTTTTGACAGACACACACACACACACACACACACACACACAGAGCCTTCTAAACCTGCTACTTTTTGATTCTGTAAGGAAGTTCTGCTGGAGCAGGGGGTTGGACTAGATGACCTGAGATCCCTTGCAGGCCAGCCCTAGATTGCTGTGCTTCAAAGTGTCTTCTGAAGCCAGGGTTTGTGTCCTTCCTTCCTCTCCTTTTTTTTCTCTCCCTCCCTCCCTCCTTCCATGTATTTATCTATCCATCCATATATC
>CM019155.1:138377171-138399704 GCA_009733165.1 Naja naja
TTCCCCTTTGGATCACCTCTGCTGCCGCTTGCTTCTCCTGGGTGGTGGAGTCATCAGCAGCGGCACTCTGAAAGGGAGGTGGGAACCCCTAGGACTGCTACTTACATATGGCGGTAGTGGCGCTGGGCAGTGGCACTCCGAAAGGGAGGGGGGAAACCCCAGGCTGCTCCCTTCATCCAGTGGCAGTGGTGCTGGGCAGATTCAGCAGCTACTGAAAGCAAGCAGACCCAATGAGTTCCTGGTGGCTACAGGGAGCATGTCCACCACCCCTCACAGCCCCAGTGAAGCAGAGACAGTCATGGCATGCTCCAGCTGCCACCATCAGTGCATCACCCTGAGGCCAGCAAAGGCTCCGAGTCAGCGAGGGGAGGCATGGCAAAACCCGGGTTGGTGAGGGGGGGCCCCAGATTGGTGAGGGGAGGCATGGCAAGCCCTGGGTTGGCAACAGGAGACCCTGGGTCGGCAAGGTGAGGCCCCAGATCAGCGAGGGGAGGCATGGCAAGCACCAGGTTTATGAGGGAAGGCCCTGGATCAGTGAGGGGAAACATGCCAAGCCCCAGGTCAGCGAGAGGAGACCCCAGATTGGTGAGGGGAGGCATGGCAAGCCCTGGGTCAGTGATGGGAGGCATGGCAAGCCTTGAGTCAGTGAGGGGAGGCCCCAGATTGGCCAGGGGAGGCCCTGGATCAGCAATGGCAAGCTGGAAAAGTATTTACCAAATTCAAGGAGATAACAAGGCACAGTCTGTTGGAAGGATGCCAACCAAGATAACCTCAAACCAAAATAAGACACACTTTGTCTTCAGCATTTTCCAGAATGCAGGTCCAAACTCGTATGCAGTTCTCATACCTGCAGCCCATGAAGAGGATCCAGGCCCTCTCCTCCAGAATAGACCATGTCTCTCCCTTATCCTGTCCTCCCTGTGTGCCCTAGGATGGATAGGGGATGGGCCTGGGTCCTCCGCTGACTGCTCAGCCAGCCTCTGCCCTTCCCAACCTCCTCCACAACCTCCGGAGCCACACTTCCACTCCCTGTCAGCTGTTCCTCCTCTCCCTCAGAATCAGTCTCCACCAGGGCCATGACAGGAGGCATGGCAAGCCCCGGGTCAACAATGGGAGGCCCCGCATCAGTGAGGGGAGGCGTGGCAAGGCCTGGGGTGGTGGCAGGGAGAGGGCTGGGGAGGACTGGACCTTCCAAGTGGTGGGAGGGAAGGGGGAAAACAAAAGGCAAGTGGTGGTGGTGGGGGAAAGGCAACCAGGTCTTGCACTCACCCAGGGAGATAATCAGATCAGGCAGGACTGCAGCAAAAAGCAGGCAGCAATGGCTGGCTTGGCAAGCAGGCTGCAGGGATGTTGCACATGTCCATGATGTTGTCCATGCGTGATAGGGAGTGACTGGGCAGGTAGCAGAGAAGTGGGTGGAGAGGGATGGGACCAGCCAGTGGCCCAATTTAACAGATCTCCTAACTACCGGGAACCATACAACAGGTTCTATAGAAACAGTCTGAACCAGTGGAATCCCACCCCTGGATGGCAGGCTTTTTTATGGTATAAAGAAAGTAAGACTCATGGCTATTTCAAGAGACACTATATATGAGATTCTTTATTGTTTATATGGGAGAAAATAAGAAAACAACATTACATGAAAATTCCAGTCTGTTTGTCAACTACAGAAAAATTTGCATACCCAGTTGTTTATAGAATGGAACATATGGTTAGATATGGTGAAAATTTAAATGAAAAGGGTGAACTCAAATCTAAACAAGAACTAGAGGAGCAAGAAATTAAGATGAATTGGTATACATATATGCAAATACATTCTAGGTATGATAAAGATTGTAAAACAGAGGGATTTAATAATGAATTTACAGAATTGGATGAAATTTTAACAGGTACTAATGAGAAAATGATTTTAAACATTTATGGTTATCTACTTGGAATTAAATTGGAGGAAGAACAAGTTAAAGAAACAATGATTGCCTGGGGGAGTAATTTTGGATGTGGGATAGATTTAGATAAATGGCAAACATTATGGTCTCGAAATTATAAATTGACAATGTCGGTAGCATATAAAGAGAATTTGTATAGGATGTTTTACAGGTGGCACTTACCCCCAGCATGAATAGCAAGGATGTTTAAGAACAAATCGGAGAGTTGTTGGAAGTGTAATATCTGGATCATATTATCATATGTGGTGGATGTGTATGGAAACTAAGAGATACTGGGCTAAAATTCATACATGGCTTGAAAAAATGACAAACAGCATATAGACTTGAAGCCAGAGATATTTTTACTGGGTATCTTGCCTGAAGGATACAGTAGAGAATTGACGTATTTGATTATAAATGTGTTAACAGCAGCTAGAATTGCATTTCCTAGAAATTGGAAAAGTGAAAAAATTCCAATAGAGGAAGAGGTGATTAAGAAAATGATGGAATGTGCAGAAATGAGTAAATTGACTTTGGCAATTAGAGAGCAAGAAGATAAAGAATATTATAAAATTTGGGATTTATTTTATCAATGGTTAACTATGTTAAACTATTATCAATGGTTAAACTATGTTATAAAAAGAAATAGTATAATATGTAAGATGTAATGATACTCAGCTTTTTATCTCCACCCCTAACCAACCTAGTGATGCCCTTGACGTGATGTCCAGGTTCCTGGAGGCGGTGCGGGTCTGGATGGGAAGGAACAGGTTCCGAATCAACCCGGCCAAGACCGAGTGGCTATATGTACCGGCATCTTGAGTTCTCCAGGATATTCCACCTTTAGCTATGGGGGGAGAAGTGTTACCCCATAGATAAAGCGCAACAAGGCGTCCTCCTGGATGCACGGCTCAGTTTGGTGGGAGCCGTGGCCAGGGGGGCATTTGCCCAGGTTCGCCTGGTGTGCCAGTTGTGCCCCTACCTGGATCGAGATGCCCTATGTACGGTCACTCATGTACTTGTTACTTCACATCTGGACTACTGCAATGCTCTTTACATGGTGCTGCCCTTGAAGACCACGCAGAGGCTTCAACTTGTCCAGAATGCAGTGGCGCGGGTTGTGGTGGGAGGGTCCCAATATTCCCATGTTACACCCCTCCTGCGTGTGCTGCACTGGTTACCGGTTGCCCTCCAGGTGAGATTCAAGGTGCTGGTGCTGACCTATAAAGCCCTTCATGGCTTAGGATCGGGATACTTACGGGAGACCCTGCTGCCAGCAACTGTTTCCTATTGTCGTGTGTGCTCTCACAGACAGGGCCTCCTTGGGGTTCTGTCAGCCAGACAATGTCAGCTGGAGACCCCTAGGGGTAGGGCCTTCTTTGTGGGAGCACCCATCCTGTGGAACCAACTGCCCCTGAAGCTTCGGGTGGCCCCTGACCTCTGCTCTTTCCATCAGGGCTTAAATACATGGTTGTTCCAACTTGTTGACCTGGACTGAGGGTGGGGATGGGAGTTTTAAATGATTGTTTTACCGTCTTAGCTTGTAATTGGGTTTCTTATTTAATTTCTTTTTAATTGTATATTTGTACTGTTTATATGTTTGTACACCACCCCAAGTCTTTCGGGAGATGGGGCAGCTTAGAAATCAATCAATCAATCAATCAATCAATCAATCAAATAAATAAATAAATATAATTGAACGTAATGAAATGAATTGTATGCTCCCAGATTTGTTAAAACTTAAATTTGCTTGAAAAGAACTATATAAATTTATAGTTGAGTCTAATAATGATACAATAATATTACAATATAATATAATATGTATAGTTGACTTTTGTAATATGAATGTATGTTTGGAAGGGGAAGACTGTTGATATTATGACATTGTACGAAAGAAATGCACCAACCGACATCTGTATTTTGGAAGGTAGTTGTATGTTGATGTTTTATGTTTGTTAGTGTTTGTCTCTAAAAAATAAAAAACTTTTACAAAAAAAGGATATTAAAAGTCAAATGGAAATAGTTAAACATAAAATGGTGTTGATGAAAAAAGAAGAACTAGCACAAAAAATCAGGAGAGCTAAATAGAACTTCTTTGAAAATGCAAACAAACCAGGTAAAGATAATGTTAGAAGCAGGGGTGGGATTCAAATTTCTTAACAACCAGTTCTGTGGGTGTGGCCTAATTTGTGGGTGTATCTTGGTAGTCATGTGACTGGGGTGGGCATGGCCATGTGGTCATGTTACTGGCAAACCGAATACAAGTGGTCCTCGCTTAATCACCAGGTCCTCACTTAATGGCCAGTTGCTTAGCAAGTCTTCTAATTTACAACTGACCTCCACAGAGTTACTTGGCCTGTTTTTGGTGTTTTGACAGCCCCACACACACACTTGTGACCAGTTACAACATCCCACACAGTCTACTCAGAATTTGGCACCCTCAGTTTTCTTGCCTGAGCAAGGGGTTGGACTAGAAGACCTCCAAAGTCCCTCTCAACTCTGTTAAACACACCTGTATTTATGCTCTGGACTATAGACATGTAAACCCTGAAAAATACCTGGGCAAAAGAAAGGCAATAAAATCACTCTAGGTGTAGGGACAGTGTAAAATATTAATATATGATAAATAATGGAATAATGGAACAATTAAAAATAATAGCACAGAGTTTTCTCTCCCCCCTTCCTTCCTATTTCTTTTCTTTTTCTTTCTTTCTTTCTTTCTTTCTTTCTTTCTTTCTTTCTTTCTTTCTTTGATCCTATTTCTCTTTCTTTCTTTCTTCTTCTCTTTCTTTCTCTCCCTTCCTTTTTCTTTCTTGCTTTCTTTCTTCTCTCTCCTCTCTTTCACACACACACACACACACACACACACACACCCCTCTATGATTCTGTAAATTTCTCCTGGTGGAGCAGGGGATTGGACTAGATGACCCCCGAGATCCCTTCCAACCCTAGATTGCTGTGCTGTTTCAGAGTCTTCTGAAGCCAGGGTTTGTGTCCTTCCTTCCTCTCCTTTTTTCCCCTCCCTCCATGTATCTATCCATTCATATATTTCATTCACATTCTCCTCCCTCCCTCTTTTTTTTCTTTTTTGGTCACTTCCTTCCATCTCTCCCTTTCTTTGTCTATCCCTTTTTTCCTTTCACTTCCTTTCTCTTTTTTCCTTCTTTCTTTCTTCTCTTTCTTCTCTCTCTCTCTTTCCCTCTCTCTATCTCTCTCTGTGTCTTTCTTTGTCTCTCTCTCTCCCCTCTGTATCTCTCTGTGTGTGTGTGTCTCTCTCTCTGCCCCTCTCCCTATTTTCCCCTCTCCCCCCCACCTCTTTCAAAGCCGACTGGGCCAAGCCAGCAAGTTCAGACTGGCTGAAGCATCCCTTCAAGCAACTCTCCTCCTCCCCCTCCCCCTCTCATGACCGGCAGCTATGGTGTGGCCATGTGTGTGTGTGTGTGTGTGTGTGTGTGTGTGTGTGCATGCACAGAAAGATGCTCAAGCGACTGCCAAAGCACAGCAAAACTGGGTGCGGGGCAGGTGGCAGCAGGTGACAATCATTGTTCAGCCAGTCTGGATTCAAAAACGAAGCCGCGGATTTGAGGGAGGGAGGGAGGGAGGGAGAGAGAGAGAGAGAGAGAGAAACAGACACAGACACAGACACAGACACAGAGTTGGGGTGGTGTGTGTGTGTGTGCGCTTTACCTTTTAAAATTCTTGATTTTCTTTATCTTTTAAAAATCCTGGTAATGTCCTTCATTTATGCCCTCTTTAAAAGACTCATAGCATGTTTTGAAGGTGAGGCATGTGGTGAATAACACAATTATCCCAAAGGGGAAAAAAAGAACATTGGTTTGTTGAGGCTCAATGGTGGCTAGAAATATTATACAGGAAATTAATTTCCTGTTCCTGTCATGCAGCTTTTGCATGGCTGAAATTTCTGCTCCTGTGCAGTAAATAGTTTCTCTAACTTTCTTTGTCTCAATACATATTCATGTTGTTTTTTAATGTGAACCTCTTGTAGACAAATTATATCAAATTTTAATTTCTCTAATTTATGAAATATTTTCCTTCTTTTAGCAATTGAATTAAGTCCATTTATATTCATCGAAATCAATTTTTTGTCATCCATTTAAAGTCTTGTAGGAGGGTTTTATTGCTCTAGTCGATCTAACTTCTCTTTGTTCTCTGGTTACACCAGCTACCACCCCAAGTTGTTCTGATTCTTCACTTGTTTCTGCACGTTCCTTTGAAAGTTCCACAATCAGTTCCTCTTGTCTTCCATTTCCCTCCTTTACTCTAAAATATTCATGATAGAAAAGTTCTGCTTTCTCCACTGTATCAATTCTATGTCTTTGTTCCCGCCACATGAACAGAAGGCCTTCTGGTATTAACCATCTGTAATTTACTCCCCTCCTCAACAGTTCTTTGGATAAAAATGCATATTCTCTTCTACTCTCTCTTATTCTTCTTGGTACCTGTTTCAGTACTGTAATATCTTTATTGTTGTACTTCAATGTCTTGTCTCTAGCTGCTTGCAGTATTTGTGATTTAATGCTCTTCTTAGTAAATTTAATATGAATTTCTCTTGGAAGTTTGTTCCTCATTGCATATCTTGTATAGACATGAAATATTTCATCTATTCCATCTCTCATCTTCTCTTCCGTTATTTCTAACAGTTCTGCCAATATCTGTGCCATTTTCTCCAGCAGGTTTTCACCCTTTTCTTCCTCCATGTTTTGAAATCTCAAGTAAAATTCTGACCTGTCTATTTCACCTCTCAATGACTCATTATGATCCCTCTCAACTTCATTTAATCTGGTATTGAAACTCCCCATTTCTTTGTCTTTTTCTTCTTGCTGCTCCTCAATTTTCTTAATCCTCTCTCCATATTTCTCCATTGTTTGCTGTAGGGCTTTTTCATCTGTCTTATCCAACTTCTGTTCCATTTCCTCTATTCTTCTTCCATTCTCATTTACCGCTTGTAATATCTTCTGCATCATATCTTCTTTCTCTTTTTCCTTCTCTTGCTGTGATGCTGTCAATGCAGGAGTTGTTACTTGTGGAATTGAAGGTCTTCTACTCATTATTACAAAAAAAGTTCCAAACTAGGGAAGCCAATAAAAATAAAAATGAAAGTAATAGAAAAGGAGGTTTCTAATAAAAAAGGATATCCATGAAAAACAAGAAAAGGAGACAAAAGGAAAAAGAAGAAAAAAACAGAATAGTAATCCAAAATATCAATAATAAGTCAAAAATTAAAATTAAAAAAGGTAAAAGTAAAGATAAAAATAAAAACAACAACAACAATAATAATAAAGAAAAAAAACAATACTTGTGTATCTTATTTCAGACCCAAGAAATAAAAAAGGAAAATGAAGATAACATTTAAAAGTAAAATTGAGTTAAAAAAGAACACCAATAATAAAAAAGTAAAACAAGAAACAAGAAAAGGTAGACATTAAAAATAAAAATGTATTAAAATAAAAATTGAAAATTAATTATAGAGAGTAAATTCCAAGCAATGGGAAGCAGAAACAACAACAAAAAAAGACACAGTCACTCTTTAATCAACTGCCACCACTTGATATCCAAGGCTTGATAGAAAAAGAGAGCTTCAGCTCTTTATATTTTGTATTCTCCAAGGTCACTTCATCCTTTAGTTTCAGATCCAGGCTCAAATACACAATAGTTTACAGAAAGCACCTGTGTAAACAATTCAGCACTTCCTATCTAATCTTCATAGCAGAGCCTTTAGGTGATTCTTGTATATCTTTAAAAAAAACAAGCCTCTGGGTGGCAGTGCTGTGCTTCTTTCCCAACTTTCACTTCTCTGCTGTGTCAAATAGATTGTAATAAAGTATCACTTCCTTTGCCTTCTTGAGATAAAAAGAAAAAAACCTCAGAAGAACATATTTTTACACAAAAAAAGCAAAAGGAAAGATCAAAGCATATTAAAATCCAAAATCCAAAGAGATATATATGAACACAGATGGTCTAGAAAACTAAAAAGAAAGGGAAAAAGGAAAAAGCCTTTGTAGACCATAAAAAAGAAGAAGTCTCCTTAATCTCCAACAAAATCACTCACGCTGCCTGCTCCATTGCAATCTTAACTTTTAGACTCACTTAAAATTACTAGGGTGTTCTCTAAAAGAAAAGAAAAAATAGAAAAAACCATCTCACTGCACTGACACACATTTTTCAATCTCGTTCTCCCGGAGCTGTCACAGCTTCAGCAGCTTAATGGCTGCCTTGATCCGCTGCTGGCAGTGGGGCTGTCCTGGATCAGCCAGGGACTTTGTGATGTCCCTGGGATCAACAGGAAGTGCCCCAATCATTCACCGACCGTACGAGTCAGCTTAGGTCCACCCCTGCAGTGGTGATATCAGGGGTGATTTCAAGAGCTGAAATCACCTCCATCTTGCTGCTACACCAGCTCCGCCCATCTCAAAATTTCTGCTCCTGTTACGCGGGAGATTGGTTGGGTCTGTGGAAACTGGAAGGGAGCACGTTGCTTCTGGAATACTTACAGGAGTATAGTTTTCTCTTTCTTTCTCCCTCCCTGTCTGTTTCTCATCTCTCTCCTCTATGGCAAGAGCAGCAGCATCAGTCAGTGTCTCGGGAGAAAAGTCACCCCCCCAATATTCCTCTCATCTTGCCTTGAGTAGCCTCACACAGCACCAAACTTAGCACCAAATTTAGCATGCTTCACAAATGAGGAGGGGCCATTTGTGAAGCACGCTAAGTTTAAAGGTGCTGCACAGCATGTCTCCCCCCCCCATATTTCCCTTGCCGTGAGCAGCCTCATGCTGTGCAGCACCTTTAAACTTTGCACATTTTACAAATGAGGAGAAGGGGATTCCAGCACCATTGCCACCACATTTGTGAAGTGCGCCTGCCCCCCATATTTCCCTCACTGCAAAGCAGCCTTCCCAGCCTTGCTTCCCCAAGGGGGAAGCATAGCAGGGGGAGGAAAGGCAAGCCGTTGAGCCCCAGCCCAGGGATTGCCATACCTGGGGGGGGATTCAGAAGTGAGATGGCAATGGTGATGGCTGCAATGGTGCCCAAGGAACACAATGGCAGCGATTCTGGTGGCATCAGGGCTTCCAGGACCAGCTCCCCACCCCGCCGTCTGTCAGCTGTTTGTGTGGGCAAGGAGGGGCAGGGCCGATGGGGAGGGGCAGGGCCAGCCAGGGGCGTGATTTGCTGGTTCTCCGAATGGCACAGAATCATAACATCCGGTTCTATAGAACCGGACAGAACTGGTAGAAACCCACCCCTGGTTAGAAGGGGAAATAAAAATGATGGAACTGACAGAGGTGATAAACAGACAAAATACTGGAAAAGCACCAGACCCAGATGGGCTTCCAGTAGAATTCTACAAGATTTTGCAGGAATCCTTAAATACTACAATGCCTGAAGTAATGAATGAGGTTTTGTCAAAAGCTAAAGTACCTAATTCATGGTCAGAAGCTATATAACTCTTATGCAAAATAGCTAATAAGGAAGAATATATTAAAATATTTTAGTGTTATTACGTGCATTAATGTCAAAATGAATGGATTTAAATCCTACATCTCATGAGCTTCACAGCATCCCTGTCAAAAGGAAAGAAAATGCCTATTTTATATCACTCATAATGTCAAACATATTTCTAGTACATGTGAAGCCAAAGGTTTATCATATTTGTGGATGTTTTGCAATGCTGCAATTATTCTCCCTAATCATACAGGAAAATTCAAATTAACATCTCTTTCCACAATTCTGAAAGTTTGAGAGCCACTTTGGTGCAGCAGGTAAGGTGCTAGGCCAGAAACAATGGAGCCAACTGTTCTTTCTCTCCTTTAGTTATGAAAGCCTAGGAGATATGTTGTTCTGCAACTGGGGAGACATGTTTGAAGTTGATGATGTTGGAGATCTTGTAAGCTTCCCTGAGAATAATATAGACTTATTATTCATGATGACCACTGTTCCATCATTGGCGGCTTCTTTAAATAAGAATTGTTCTTAATTATTATTCCTGAGCCTTAGCTGACATCTAATACTGCCCTACATAGATTTGTGCATTGATAATTTTGGCTTTAGTTTGATGATGAAGGCAATAATTGTAGACATCCAATTCATTGTTGCATTCATCTGGGTGTATCTGTACATTGTTGTTGTTATAGTCAGTCATTCAGACATGTCTGACCCTCAGTTACTTTCTGGATCAGCACTTTTCAATAAAGAAATTAACAAGAATAAAGATTTGATTCATTTGTTCAACTGGGTTCTCTTTATCTATTTTTAGGACTTGTGTGGTAAAAATATTATAATTTAATTATTGATTTAGGCAGAAATATTGAAAACTAAACTAGGTTTACAAACATTTAAGTGCCAATATATGTTTCAGAGTACCAAGAATTATAGTACACTGATGAGTGAGGTAAAGCTAGGGAATACACATGGCCTCATCAATCTGTCACTGGAATGGTCATAGTTGGCATGCCATGTATGGTATCACCAATGTTCTCCTGACTGCTGCAGGATCTTGAGAACTAGAGAGAGCAGAAGGAACATTGTGAAAATGCTCATCTGTTAGTTGGTGAAACATAACTCCACCATAACAGGCCCAACCCCCATTCCAAAGTTCCATTTACAATTAACTCTATCTTCTACCTTCCAGGATGATGTTCTTCTAGGGCAGGGGTGTCAAACGTGTGACCCATGGTGGGGATAAATCATGTGCTGACCACGCCCACACCCATTTTAGCGAAGGGGGAAAAGTCACTATACATCATGTGATGCTGTAGTGACAATGCAGTTTGACAACCGTGTTCTAGGGGTTGAATAAGAGAATTTTTCATTGGTTATATGTGTTTGGACACAGAAGAAATTTATCTTCAGTTTGTAAGCTGTCAGTGAACATAAATGCTGTAAGTGATACATCATGATCATAGCCATCATGAAAATATATTCATCATAAATCATACGATACAACACTTAGTGATAGTCATAGGATACTAATTAAGGAATCAACATAAATCATACTAAGAAACTAAATAAATTATAGTAGAAAAGGAAAGATGAGAAGAATAATAGTAATCTTTGTGTCTAATTGTTCTGGTATACAATGCCCTATAGCATTACTTTGAGGGTAGAAGTTGAAACAACTTCCAGGATATGAGGGATAAATATTAGATATCCAAGGAAGATTCTGCTTAGATAGGTATGTATGTATGTATGTATGTATGTATGTATGTATGTATGTATGCATGCATGTGTATTTCACTCTTCTTCATTTCCCATCTCCCTCAGAGAGATACTCTGGGCAGTATAAAATTCAATCAATTAAATTATGCATTAAAAACAGAATAATTTAAGGTGTTTTTTTTTAAAGAAAACGAAGCATTATGTAGGAAGCAAAATTGATGAAAAAAATGACCTCAACAGGTGTGTTTCCATTTTTTCCCTCTAGTGGTGTTTTCTTTTGTTTTCTTCTGTGCATATGAACTCTTACTCCCCTATTTATTAGTTCATGTCTTACTTCCAAATGTTCATAACAGTGCAGCATTGACTATTGCAATATGATAAACATGTTTCCTTCTCACATTTTTCAAAGTACTGCTGCAAAGAATGATACTGATTACTGATTAAGGATAGTCATTGTTCATTCTTCTCTGAATCTTAAGGGAATTCCAGCAGACATTGCAAAAATGATCACCCCAGATTAAAACATTGCATTATATTAACATCTGCTTAGAAATACAGAAGTGCATGTAGGTAGGATTAGTATTTCATCTGTGACACTTCATTTTCTTCACTTTAATTAAAATTCATTGTCTTAACTTTAGATAATATTAATAAATGGTCAGTTCCTCAGTGAAATAGTAACATAGGAGTTACTGTCTGATGTCTACAATGACTATATATTATAGTCAGTTGGTTATATTCAGAACATCAGTTTTTCTTTTATTTCCAAGTACAATGTACATTTCTCCACCCTGCACCTGCAAACTTTGTAGTCCTATTCCAATTGTTCATAAATATTATCAGTCTGGAGATGTAATCATTGCTGCTATTATTTATCAGGTTCTCTTTCTTACAAATGAGATTACTTTTCAAAGCTTTCCTTCTACTGAAGCCCTTGATCAGTACCTGTAAGTATCCTACTACTTCTCCTTCTCCTAATACCGCACCTCCTCTTCCCCTCATTGCTAGTTGATTGGTGTGACCAGTTCCAGTGTCCCTATTTAATTATTTTTAATTCCAGAGCTAACATACACTTTATCTAATACTGATGTTGAAATTGAGATGATTATTATTATTTTTGTTGAAAGTTAAAAAATTGGACTAAATTAAATATTGCAGAAGCTCTCTGGTTAATCTTGAGGATTTTTTCCCTTTTACTCCATCCAAATATAAAACAGAAAACACACTAGTGCATAATTTAGATTATAATAGGTTTATGGTGTAAAATTGAGCTGACTTCCTTCCCTTAGAAAATACAGATAAGATATAAATAATACTGTATGAATTTTTTTCTCCTCAAGAAATTTCCTTCCTTCAACAAAGACCTTGGTTGTAGGTAAAAATTTGACTAATCCAAATACTGTAGACGTCTCCCAGTTAACCTTGAGCTTGTCTTTTATTTCATCCATATATAAATCAGGAAACCCTCTAGTACATATTTTAGGCTGTTATGCATCTAGGGTGTGAAAAGGAAAGGCTTCATTTCTTCAGAAAATACTGAAATTGGATAGAAACATAGAAAACTGATGGAAGAAAATTTTTGTCTGATGATGTCATGTGTTTTTCCCCAGTATGTTTAAATTCAGTTAATAAAATGGATTGTTGATCTGCTGCCTGCTCTGAAAGTTGGTTCCAAGATTTCACTACTGTTTCTGTGAAGTTAATATTTTCTAACAACTTTTGAACTCCCTTCCTGTCAGTTAGAGATTATGTCTCCATATTCTCGTGTTTTACTTAATATTGAAAATACTGCCTTCTAGAACCTTACTCACACTCTTATTATAATTAAAGGTGTCATAATCATAACCCTAATCCTAACCCTCATTTCCTTCTGTCCTCTAGGCTGAATATATTCAGTTCCACCAACCTTTCCTGATATATTTTGTCCTTCAATCCATTTTTGCTGCTCATCTTTGGACCCGCTCAATATTATCAATAACCTTTTTGTAAGTGAGGTCTTCAGAACTGGACACATTATTCCAAAGGGAGTGTGACTTAACACAATGTTAAGTAGCCACAGCTAGGTCAATGCTTCCTAGTTGATACAATTTATGGCTAATATTTGCTAGTGGCCAAATTCCAGATGTCCAGAATAAATAATAGGCACTAATTTACATCTTTACACAGATACAGAATAACAAAGTTGGAAGGGACCTTGGAGGACTTCTAGTCCAACTCCTTGCTCAGGCAAGAAATCTTATACCATTTCAGACAAATTATTATCCAATCTATTCTTAAAGAAAAGTATGCATATACTTTTTTTCTAAAAATAAATTAAAACTAATCAGTGAAAGAAGGAGTATAGATATTGGATTTGATTTGACATGAATAAAAAATTGGAACCTCAAGGAGGGCTTACTTGGAGGGATCCAGAGTTTAAAGTATTTCCACTTTGCCTCAAACTGATCTTTAGAATATAATTAATGGAAATGATCAATCAATTGATATAATAGGCATGAAATAGGTTGTGAATTTACACCAGGAACAAAACTGGAAAATAAAAAACAAATGTTTGGATTATATATGAAGATTTTGCATATGTATAAGTGATGAACAATCTGCCAAAAATACATTCTTTCTGTGAATTCTGATTTTATTTACAAGCAGGCATTACCTCTTTCTATCTGTAACAAAGAGTGTCCTCTTGTCCATAGCAAGATAAAAGTGGAAGGAAAATTATCCTGCTGCTATGACTGTAAAATATGTCCAGAAGGGAAGATGGCTGACCAACTGGGTAAGCAAAAGATTATATTAAATATATCAATAATATAACTATAAATGGGTAGTCAACTTTAAATAAATATTATGGTGATTGACCATCCTGAGCTTCACGTCTTATTGATGTGAAGCAATGAAACATGTAAAAAATTTTCATGTTTTACTGAGCTAGTTGATGATAAAACCAATTAGTTCATTCTAACTTCTCCACTCTGATCGCATCCGCAGATGATCGCCCTGCGGCCATGTTCAGGGTCACTCGCTCCCTCCTGCATTTGGAGGAGAGGGGGGATCCTTTGCGGGACAGAGCAGAGGAATTTAGTCTACATCTGGCAGATAAGATCGCTCAGATTCGGGCCGGCTTGGACTCTGACTGGCAGGGTTTAGATGATGGAGTGGCGACGAGTCTTGTGGATTCTATCTGGGTTGAGTTTGACACTGTCTCCCTGGATGAAGTGGACAGGATCATGCGGAGGCTGTCTTCCACCACGTGTTTATTGGACCCGTGTCCTTCCCGGCTGGTTTATGCCTCCAGGGAGGTTACGGTTGGCTCCAGGCAGTTGTCAACGCTCTTTGAGTGAGGGTTTTTCCCCCGCCTTGAAAGAGGTGGTGGTGAGACCCCTCATCAAGAAGCCTGCTCTGGACCCAACCATTTTGAACAACTATCGTCCAGTCTCCAACCTTCGCTTTTTAACGAAGGTTGTCGAGAGTGTGGTGGTTCAGCAGCTTCCACTGTTCCTGGGGGAAACTGATTATCTTGACCTGTACCAATCGGGTTTCAGGCCTGGACACAGCATGGAGACAGCATTGGTCGCACTGGTGGATGATCTCTGGAGGGCTCGGGACAGGGGCTTTTCCTCTGTCCTGGTCCTTTTAGATCTCTCAGCAGCTTTCGATACCATCAACCATGGTATCCTTCTGCCGCGGCTCCGGGGGTTGGGAGTGGGGGGCACCGTATTATGGTGGTTCTCCTCTTACCTTTCGGACCTCTCGCAGTCAGTGTTGGCAGGAGAGCAGAGGTTGTCTCCGAGGCCCCTCACTTGTGGGGTGCCCCAGGGGTCGGTTCTCTCACCTCTCCTGTTTAATATCTACATGAAACCGCTGAGAGAGATCAGCCGTGGTTTTGGGGTGAGGTATCATCAATATGCAGATGATACCCAGCTCTATATCTCCACCCCAGACCAGATCAGTGATGCTCTCTCCGTGATGTCCCGGTGCAGGCCTGGATGGGGAGTAACAGGCTCCAGCTCAACCCGGCCAAGACTGAGTGGCTGTTCTTACCGGCATCTCGGTTCCAGTGGATGTGCCATCTTTGGCCATAGGGGGGAGGTGTTATCCCCCATGGATAGGGCGAGGAATCTGGGCGTCCTCCTGGGTGCACAGCTCAATCTGGAGGAGCAAGTGGGAGCTGTGGCCAGGGGGGCTTTTGCCCAGGTTCGGCTGGTTCGCCAGCTCTGCCCTTACCTTCGAACAGTCACTCATGCACTTGGCACTTCCAGAATCGACTACTGAAATGCTCTCTACATGGGGCTACCCTTGCGGATTACTCGGAGGTTGCAGCTGGTGCAGAATGCGGCTGCGAGCTGTGATGGGGGTATCCCGATACTCCCATGTTGTTAGGGCCTTTTCTGTGGGAGTGCCCGCCCTATGGAATCAGCTCCCCGCGGATCTTCATTTGACTCCTGATCTCCGCTCCTTTTGTTGAGACCTGAAGACTTGGCTGTTTCAGCAGGCCAACCTGGATTGACCCAGGGGTGGGTAGTTTTAATTGTATTGTTAATTATTTTAATTTTAATTGTTTTTAATTCATTTTTAGTAATTTATAGACTTGTATTTGTTTAATATTTTTTATTGTAAATGTATTCTTTTTATATGTTCGCCGCCCTGAGTCCTTAGGGAGAAGGGTGGCATACAAGTCTAAATAATAAATAAATAAATAAATAAATAAATAAATAAATAACTTGGAGTTTCAGTAGATTTCTCAGATTTGAATTATTCCTTCTTATGAAGGGTTAGAAACCCAAATAATAATTTTAAAAAATTACCGTTGCTACCAGATACCAGACAATCAGGCTCCTGAGTCAACCCCCATTCTAGCTTAACACAAGTTGAACAATAAGGTCTTCCCAGCCTAATACAAGGATGAACTCACATAATTCAGATGAAAAAGTATTGGACAAGGCTGAACATTACAGACCAGATAGAACTGTGAACTCCCAGATGACAATATTTAACACAAAAGATATGGAGCATACCAGCTATTGGACTTACTGAGAAAGATAGATATCATTGAAGAAAGGTGATCTCATCTATAATTTGGCCCAATGACATAGTGCAGTGCTGTCAAACTCCTGGCCAGCTGGCTGGATTCATCACGTGCTGGCCAGCCCCCCACCCAGTTTAGCAAAGGGGAAATATAGTCCCAATACATCATGTGACACTGTCATGATGAGGTGATTTTGACCCCTGGAATAGAGTATGCATCTAGAAGCCAGTATACCTCATGCAGGAATAATAGAACTAGAAGGGTTAAGTGCATGTAAACTGCATTGTAGACCAGTTATGGTTTTGAAATGGTATCCAAAGGCAGAAACATATAAAGGTCATTCCAGTAATCAAATTGGCATCTCATTAAGCTTACAAAATGTTGTAAAATCAGCACAAATGAAAATGAAATGAAGATGCTTCAAAACAATAATGCTTCTATGAATGGTTTCTTTTTCAGACTTAGATGACTGTTTCCCTTGTCTAAAGGGTCAATATCCAAACAAGGATAAGGATAGTTGCCTACCAAAAAGTATAATTTATTTAACTTATCAAGAACCTTTGGGGATTTCTTTGGCAGTGATTGCAGTCTCCTTTTCTGTCATCTCAGCTGTGGTGCTTGGGATATTCATGAAATATCAAGACACACCTATTGTGAAAGCCAATAATAGGAACCTCACTTATAGCCTTCTTATTGCGCTCCTGCTCTCTTTCCTTTGCACTTTGCTCTTCATTGGGCAACCTACCCAAGTGAAATGTCTCTTGCGACAAAATGCTTTTGGCATCATCTTCTCTGTAGCTCTTTCTTGTATATTGGGGGAAACAATCATAGTGGTGCTTGCTTTCATGGCCACCAAGCCTGGATCCAAAATGAGAAAATGGGTGGGCTGGCTATCTCTATTGTCTTATCTTGCTCCCTGACACCATTCTGCATTTGTGTGGTGTGGCTCACAATTTCTCTTCCCTTCCCAGATTCTGACATGCACTCCATGGCTAAAGAAATTGTGCTACAATGTAATGAAGTTTCAACCACTGTGTTTTATACAATGCTTGGCTTTCTGGGGTTCTTGACTGCTGTCAGTTTCACTGTGGTCTTCTTAGCTAGGAATTTGCCTGACACTTTTAATGAAGCCAAATTTATCACCTTCAGCATGTTGGTATTTTGCAGTGTTTGGGTGTCATTTGTTCCCACCTATTTGAGTACCAAGGGAAAATACATGGTGGCTGTGGAGATCTTCTCCATTTTGGCATCAGCAGCTGGGTTACTGAGTTGCATATTTTCCCCCAAATGCTATATCATTGTTCTGAGACCTAATCTGAATAAGAAGGAGCAACTAATGAAAAAATGAAACTGATTTTAACACCATATCATTTGAATGAAATCTAATTGGTTGCATTTAGCATATAGGGATTTTTTCTCCAATTTCTGGTTCTCACTTTTTCCTTCTGTCACCACATCAATATGACATAGAAAGCAATAATTCTGAGAAGCTCACTTCAGAACCTAAAAATGTCCCATTAATCTTTTTTTAAGGTTAGATAATGATTCTGAGCCCTAATCAGAATAATAGGCAATAGTTAATCAAGAAGTAGATATAGTATGCATGAATGTAAAAATGAATGTATTTAAACCCTGCAAACCATGAGCTTCACAACATTACTATCAAAATAAAGAAAATGCTTATTTTATATCACTCATAAAACTAAAAGCATCCCTGGTATGAATGATGCTGTTAATAAAATAAGGAATAACATAAGCCTTATTTGCCACTTAAAGCTTCTCAATATTCCTCCTAATCCTTTTTTAGGTTACAGCAAAATTCAAATTAACATCCTTTTCCACAATTTTGAAAGTTTGAGAGTCACTTTGGTATAGCAGGTAAGGTGTTGGGTCAAAAACAGTGACAACATGTTCTTGACCTCCCTTAGGCTTGGAAGCCAAAAAGTATGTTGTTCTGGGAACAGGGAAGAGGTGCTTGTGGAAGATAGTGTTGGATAACTCAGCTTCCCTGAGAAACTGTTCTTATTCATAGTGACTACTATTGTCCCAACTTTGTCTTATTTAATTATGATGTCACTATTATTCCTGGCCTTGGATGACATCTAATTCTGCCCTACTGAGATTAATGCATAAAGACAGCATTGATTATTCTGTGTTAAACTTGAAGGTGAAGGAAATAATTGTAGACATGCAATTCATGGTTTCATTCAACTGTGTGTATCCATGACCTTTTTAAAAAATGCATTTGAGATTTGATGTGATCTGCAGTGATATATTGTCCTGGAATCTATTAGGTTCAACATGGTTGAGTGTATTCCTGGATGGGTTCCCGATATTGGGGGCAGAGGGGGAGGGAGGTCCTGTGGAATCTTATCATTATTATTTAGTTTATGATGAGAACATGACACAGGAATAGTAAACATATACACACAATCCATGTAATTGTATACTAAACATATATGGGGGTATCACAGTGGCTTCATAATTAGATGTTCAATTCAGCTATCCAGGCAATCATCACTGGCCTTGTTTTGTGCATGTCTTCCAGGAATTTAAAAATACAAGTTGTGGATAATCTTACACAATATGTTTAAAAGTTTGCATTAAAGTTTCTTCTAACATCACTACTATTCTAGTGAATAGATATCTATAGAATTTTGGACAGTTTGTTTGCTTTATGAAAGGAGATGAGTTTTGCAGTGTAGGTTCATTGTCTGCTCATGGCAAAATTCTGATGTAATTGAGATTCCAGAAACAGGATGGCATGATGGTATAGACATTAATAATAGACAACCTATTATGTCAATTACAAGAATTACATATTTAAAGGAAATACCAAAGAAATACAACTAAAGATCAGTATGTGCAAAAGAAATCTTAGCAAACTGCAGATAAATAGAAGGAAAAAGATTTTACAGAAGATATTCCTCAGGAAAGGGAAGGCAGGGCATAAGAAAGAGATTCAAAATATCTTTTCCTCAATTTCACTAGGAATAAGTTGATCTTTAGAGTAATTTTGACATATTTTCAAGGTTTTTTTCCTATTTACTTCACTAAAAATAAAGGTCATTCCTAAAAACCAAAGGATTCCCATTTTTCAACCTGCCAATTTTGAAAGTTTGACAGAATGCAATAGTACATCTGTATATGTCATTATCTAGAGAAGCAGAAGAACTTATGTCAACACAATGTCAGAATCCATCTCTTATCAGCCAGACAAGAGAAGTCGGCCAATCAATGTCTTGAACACATACAGCCCCTAGCCTCAGGACATTTTATTTATTAATTTATGTATTTATGTATTTATGTATTTATGTATTTATCTATCTATCTATTTATTTATTTATTTAACTTATTAACTTATATTGCTGCCAATAGCCGATGGCAAGTCAAGGCAGCTTACAGAATTTAAAACTACATTTAAAACAATAAAAACTAACAAAAAGAATCAAATAAATTAATACAGTACAATATAACAAAATCACCCCCAACTGCCACCCCCACCCCAGTGACAGCAGATCACATGAGCCATTTAATGGGCTCCATCCCACGCTTGGTTCCCCAGGCCCACTGGCAAAATCAGGTCTTCAGCGCTTTCCAGAAGAGAATTAGAATGGGGGCAGTTCTAATCTATGGGGAGATGATGTTCCAGAGAGAAGGAGCCACCACAGAGAAGGCCCTTCTTCTGAGTCCCACCAGGTGTATCTCCCTCAAGGATGGGACCTGCAACGTTCCCTGTCTTCCCACTCTGATGGATTAGTTAGATATGACCGGCAAGAGACCTGGTCCCAAGCCATGAAGGGCTTTAAAGGTGACAACCAGTATCTTGAATTGTACCTGGAATCAGCAACCAATGCAGCTCCCACGGGAGGTGCATACCAGGGTCTGCACAAAACCATGCAAGCTGATGCTTTTGCACCAACTGAAACTTCCAGATGCTCTGCAAGGGCAGTCCCATGTAGAGTGCACTGCAATAGTCAAGACAGGAAGTGACTAGGGCATGAGTGACTGTGAGTAGGGATCATTGGTCCAGGAAAGGGCATAACTGGTGCACAACCCACAGTTGTGCAAAGGCCCGCCTGGCCATCTGCCCTTTGAGTAGGAGTTGTGAGTCCAGGAGAACCCCTAGATTACACACAGGGTCTGTTTGGGGAAGTTCCACCTCATCCAAGACCAAAGGTGGTAATTTTCCCTGAGCCAATGAACCCCAAATCCAGAGCCACTTGGTCTTCCAGAGATTTCGTTTCAACCCATTGCTCTCCATCCAGCTCCTAACAGCCTCCAGACACTTGAAGAGGGAGGACACAGCACCACTTAACTTACAACTGGCAGAGACATACAACTGAGTATCATCACCCTATTGGAGATACCTCAGTCCATGGTGACAGATGATCTCACCCAGCAGCTTCATATAAATATTGAACAGGAATGGAGAGACTACCAAGCCCTGCAGAACCCCATAAAGCAGTGGGTGAGGACTGGGTCTCTTCCTTCCTATCAGCAGTTATTGAGAACAAGATTTCTGGCTGATGTTGCTATGATACAAGATGCAGTGAAATGGAGCTGTCCATTCCTTCTCTGGCTTCTCCATTTGTGGGTTTTGATAGGAGCTGTTGAAGTAATTTGTTGTGAAAACTCCGCTGGGTTCGAATTTTCCTGCTGGGAAGCGTTGCCGGCTCGGCATAGAGATGGAAACAGAAACAGCTGCTGAAAGCAAGGTCTTTATTTGTTGCAGGAAGGAATACACGCGGTGCGAGCGGCAGCGAGGGTATGCGTTCCTGGGCTAGCTGCCTGACTTTGTGTAACTGGAGGTTTTTATACTTTTTTTCTCTTAGAATTTCGTGTTTGAATGCTTTTGTGTTTGAATTACCTTTAATGGTTTATTTCTTGTTTGATTCTTGTGCTTAGTAGGTTTATTCCTTATTTGGGCATGCTAGCGGGAGTGCTTCCTATGGCTTGATTGGATTTCCGATCTAATTTCCTTATCTATCTTTTTCCCTTTTGGGCTGTTAATTTCTTATTCTAAGGTGTTTGTGCTTACTTTGGGAAAACTTCCTGATCTTAATAGCTCTTGACTGTGGTCTTTGTCATTCCTGGCTACTCCCAATGTATCTCCTTATGATTTTATGTGTCTTCTTTATATTCCCTTCCTACAGAGCCTAAGCCTCCCTCAAAGCTAAGGAGGGGCACTCTGTGAGGCCAAAGGAGAGATTGCAATCTCCTGTTGAATCTTGGAGCTTTTTTCCTGTATGCCATGTCAAAGGGAAGAGACAGCCAAGATGGCCACCATGAAGTTGGGACAGCCATGGAACATCTAAGAATATTGCTGGAGCAAAGTTGGTGAACTGGATGAGAAGAATTTTTTTTTAAATTGAAATCTTTAAACACCAAAAAATATCTAAACTGAGCAGGCGTTTTACTGGACAGGCATTTTGAAATGCTAGAAATATTTACCCAAAAATTAACATCATCTTTATATCATGGAAAAATTGGGAAAATATCTTAATTTTGTAATTTAAATAAAAAGCACCACCTGCTGATGAAAGGAAGAATAGCATATTCCCAAAACTCTGTTTATTGGAGAATTAAATGCAGAAGGAAAGAAAATATTGCTGAAAAGACCCCTGAGGATTACAACAAAAGATTGGATTTATAGGAAGACCTAAGGAGGTGCTGGAAGATTTACAGTGCATTTCAGCATATAGGCAGACTAAATTGGGGATAAAAAAACAAGAACATTGAACTGTTAGAAAAGTTTTTGTAGATTTAAACATATGATTTTTGGATAAAAGAGGGATTCAATAAAATTCAACAAAATGTTTCATCAAGCAGAATGGACTGAAATTTGGGAAGAGGTGACATCGGCAATTCAAAGTACAAGGGAGACATTGACAGACATTGCCAGAAAATTATAGAACAATTGGAGAATATAGATGAAAAGCTGGGAAATACAATACAAAAGACAGTGAATGTTCAAGACACCCAGGAAGAAGAGGAGTCAGCTGAAAGAGGAGATGAAAAAATTGATAAATGGGGACTTCCTGTGGTGACATCAGGATGAAGAGAGGCAAGAAAGAATGGGCTCCCATTTTTCATCACCTTTCCTTGGTGCTGGAGTGACCCAGTGGAGTGCATGGATCCCAGAGAGACTCATGATGATATGGGAAGACACAAGGAGTGGAGTGGTGGAGGGTGACCACTCTCTGTGATGAGGAGGACCCCTCAGAGCCCAGCAGACAAGAGGCTGTCATTTTTGAATGGCGGCCATGAAGCCTTGACAGCCCAGCTGAGAGGAGGAAGCAAGCCTTGAAGGAAACAGTCTGTGCCACTTATCAGATCAGAGAGTGCACAGAGTGATTGTGACAAGCAGAAACTGCTTAAAAGAAGGTTCGTAAGCTGCAGAAGGTGAAA
>CM019155.1:138400704-138415782 GCA_009733165.1 Naja naja
GGAAACCTACAAGGCCACAGATTCCCCAATTACAAGGGACTGCCAAGGTGAAAGAGAAACCGACACCCCTCTGAATGTACACATTGTTTTAAATGTGGGCGAGGCACCAGCCACACTGTAAACGGGAAGTCCAACGGACTACCACGACGCCTGTCCAGCCCTTTCCCCAGGATTCTTCCCACCGCAGCCCCAGAGAGAAATACCAGAACACCAACCGGGGACCAGAAAGGGATAACAATCGAGGGAACTGGTGACTAGAAGGGAGGACAGAATACAAAGCCACCTTTAGTGGCCTTGCAATCCCCTTGAGGAATGGCCCTGAAGGGGAACCTATGTTAAAAGTCTTGATAGAAGGGAAACCATATGAATGCTTAATAGACACAGGGGCAACAACGTCACTTATTACTAACCCCTTTCAAAAATGCTATATCACCAGGGGCCAGGGACAATATCATGGGGTTGGAGGGACAGTCATTCCTGTGGAACATACCATAGATGTAAAGGTGGAAATTGGCCCTTTCAGTCTAAATCATTCATTTACTATATGCCCTCAGTCCCCTCTCTCCTCCTGGGAAGGGATGTACTATGTAAATTAGGAGCAAAATTACTTGCAGCAAGGCTGGATTAACTTGATATCCCGGCCAAACGCCTACTAGTGGTAACAGAAACTCCTAACCAACTACCTGAAGACCTCAAGACCCTGCCAATCCACCTATGGGGATGGGACAACACAGAAGTAGGATTACTCAAAGGGGCAACCCCAGTCACTATCCAAGTCAAGAAGGGACCACCCCATGTATACCACAATATAAGATCCCAGCTGAAGCAGTTCTACCTATCAGGAAACTAATAAAAGCATATCTTGAACAAGGGGTCCTCAGAAAATGTACATCCCCTGCAACACCCCATCTTTCCGGTAAAAGGCAAAGGTAGATAGTGAAGGGAACCCCATCTTTCGTTTTGTACATGATTTTGCCGCATAAATAATCATGTCATCCCACGCTGCTCCCATAGTGCCCAACCCAGCAACTATAATAACAGAAATTCCAGCCACTGCCACTTTTTTTCAGTCATTGACCTATGCTCGGCTTTTTTAGCATCCCAGTAGACCGAGCATCCCAATATCTTTTTGCTTTTACCTGGGAAGACCAACAATACACACCTGGACTCGCTTGCCTCAAGGCTACACTGAGTCACCCACTCTGTTTTCCCAAATTTTAAAACTGATCTTTCATCCATTTCCCTACCACATCAGTCAGCTTTGATTCAATATGTGGATGATTTACTCATAGCATCCAGCACTAAATTGGCCTGTAAGGAAGACACCTGGCATCTCTTAAGAGCATTAGCAGACAGGGGACATAAAGCCTCCCTGGGAAAATACAATATTTAAAACAAGAAGTCACATACCTGGGGTACATTATTGCTCCAGGCATAAGAAAATTGGCACCCAGCCGCATACAAACCATCTTGGACATGGAGCCACCAAAACAAAACGACAAGTTAGGGCACTGCTAGGAGTCCTAGGGTTTTGTAGACCTTGGATTCCTTCTTTTGGGATACTTGCTAAACCTTTAACACAACTAACAAAAAAGGACATGCCTGATCCCATTGAATGGTCTCACTCACTAGACCAGACTGTCCAAACAATAAAACAAACTCTAGCATCTGCCCCAGCCCTCGGGCTGCCTGACTATAGGAAGCCCTTCACCCTCTTCATTCACGAAAAATCAGGTATTGCTTCAGGTGTCTTAACGCAACCTTTTGGACACACTAATCGACCTGTAGCATACTACTCAGCTACATTAGATCCAGTAGCGAAGGGAGCAGTTCCATGCTTAAGGGCAGTTGCTGCCACTGTAGAAATAGTAAAGAGATCTAAAGATTTAGTACTAGGACATCCTCTAACTTTGAAGGTTCCCATGAGGTATTTGCCATCCTTCTAAAATCCCAGACCCAAGCATTCACTCAACAGACTAGCAATATGAAGCTGAGTTATTCACTGCAGACAACATAACTTTTGAAAGATGCTCCACCTTAAACCCTGCCACATTGCTCCCAGCAGAACAAACTACTGAATGTCTCCATGATTGTCTCCACCTAGTGCATGATGCTGAACTACCCGCCCTGACCTGACAGATGTCCCACTAGAAAACCCAGACTTAGAACTTTTCACTGACGGGTCCTCATACATACATAAAAACAAAAGGGTGTCTGGAGCTGCAGTAGTCTCACTGCATGAGATCCTTTGGGCATCCCCCCTACCTCCCTCACACAGCCCAAGCAGCAGAACTTATAGCTCTTACAAAAGCATGTGAAGCTGCAACAAACCAATCCACAAACATATACACTGACTCCAAATATGCATTTGGGGTTTGCCATGCCTCAGGAACCATATGGAAACAACGGGGGTTCTTAACCTCGGCAGGGCAACAAATAGCACATGCAACCCTGGTAGCCCAACTATTAGAAGCCATCCAATTGCCAAAAACTTTAGCAGTTATTCACTGCAAAGCACATCAAAAGATGACTCATTAATAACAAAGGCAACCACTACAGACATAACAGCCAAATGGGCAGCAACACAACCACTAGCCCAACATTTCTCAACACCAGCTTTATCAGCCAACCCTAAAAACCCTACAAAGATTTCTTAGATCATGGGAGGCAGAACAATGGGAGGAAAAATTAGGTGCAACCTTTAAAGACAATTTTGGAGGGTTCCAGATGGAAGGCCCATAGCCCCACGACGCCTTCTCAGGCTAATATGCCACAGGTTACATTCAAAAGGACATTGTGGGACACAAGCTATAGTTGATGCTATTAGAGAGAATGGTATGCACCAGGAGCATACAGTGAGGCCACGAGAGTTGCTACCACTTGTAAGACATGCCAGGCTAACAACTCTACCTCTAGGAAATCCATTCATGAGGGGGTAGGCCATGGGCACAGCGCCTTTGAGAAAATACAAATGGACTACATACAACTCCCCAGAGCAAATGGGTACCAATATGTCCTTGTATGCAGGGACCAACTGACGATTGGATAGAGGCCTTTCCCTGCAGACACGCCACGCCCTTGAAACAGCCAGGCATCTCCTTAAGGATATTATACCCAGATTTGGAGTGCCCAGCGTTGTGGACATGGATAGAGGTAAACACTTCATAGCTCAGATCCTCACACATATATTCCAAGCTCTGGGCATCACACAAAACTTACATGTGCCATATTCCCCAACTTCCTCTGGGGGGACAGAAAGAGCAAATAGAGAAGTAAAGACCCTACTGGGCAAACTCTGCCAGGAAACACACCTTCCATGGCCACAGGTGCTCCCAATTGCTCTCTTCTACATCAGGACTAGACCTAGAAGAGATATAGGAATTTCGCCCTTTGAAATCCTTTTTGGCCACCACCCGACACACTAAAAGGTCTGGACCCACACTCCCTTTGTTTAGAAAGGGGATATGGTTCTCTCCTCTTATCTTTCAGCCTTACAGAAGAGACTGCAGACCCTGTGGACCCAGAGCTCACTGACACAGACCTTGCCCCTGGAGGAAGCACTACACCCATTTGAACCAGGAGATTGGGTGTGGATCAAATTCTTCACGAGAACCTCACCCCTACAACCCAGATGGAAGGGACCCTACCAAGTCCTGTTGACCACACAAACAGCCATCAGAGTTGCTGAGAAGGACTCCTGGATTCACTGGACGCATGCCAAACCTGCAGTCATAGATCACAGCCCAACACCAACACAACCAATCCCACCACTCAAGTTGAAGAAAGACCCAGAAACAAACGGGTGGACATTACAGGCACTCTTTGAATCCACAGAACCAGAACACCAACCTACAGCCTCTTGAACATAACAAACTGAACTACAACATTTTCTTCAACAGCTCAACCCCTTTCAGAAGAGGAAGAGACAACGAACTGTAACTTCTTGTTATCTCAATTTTCAAACTTTAATATTTAAATTTTGTTTCTTTATAGACCTTCTTTCAAAAAAAAAAGGGGGAGAGGGACAGTGGAATTAAGCATGGGGAAAAAGAAGCCCAATGTAAAAGCATCATGTAACTTGTATTTCATATTTATATCTGTAATACTTGTAACATATGTAACAGCATTTTAGAACCAAACCTCATCCCAGAGAAAGGAAACATATGGGAATATTTAGCAAGAGAAGTACTCAATACCACTAATTTTTGCCTAGCAGGAGGGAAATCTGTCAAGGACATTTTAACTACATGCCTAATGGGAGTAGCATCTAGACCACATGACATCATTAACTACACTACATTTAGAAACCTTCCCGGCTCCTACGAGAGCATCTTCCACTGGGGTCACCCTTCAAAGAACAAAGACCACACCATGTACACCCTACACATAGCTACAGTAACTACCGCAGAACAATGCTTTAACGTCATAGGATGCAGCACACCAAAGGTCACAAAATGCATCAGCTTAAGTAACACAGAGCTACAATGCAATCACACAGAGACCATATCATTCTCATATAGTTACCTGAGGCTCCCACCAGGTTGGTTTTTCCTCTGTGGCCTAAAAGCCCATTCATACCTTCCAGCCAATGCCACTGGCGCCCTTGCACCTTAGGAAGATTAACCATGCTTATGCCATCCCTACAGAAGCGACATAGGAGAGCCTTCCAAACCTTAGACCCGGACTGTAATTCCAAAGTCTCCTTCTCACAAAAACAGAATATGTCTCATTGGCAATATCACTAGTGGGGGTGCCAGGACTAGCAGTAAGGAATTCCAGAAATCTGAATAGCCTGGCATGTACCCTAGCCAAAGGTTTAAATTCGACTTCTCATGCTCTGGATGCCCTCAACAGAGAACTGAGGGAGGTCAGAGAAGCCACCCTGGAAAATAGGGCAGCAATAGACTTTCTGCTCTTGAAGCACAACTATGGCTGCGAAGCATTCAAAGGGATGTGTTGTTTTAATCTAGACGGCCTCAGGACTTGTAGGGAGGGACATCCACCACCTGGAAGAGCTAACCCAAAATATTGGTCACGAACAACCATTCTTAGACTTCTCGTGGCTCTTCTCATGGTTACCAGATCTCCATTGGCTTAAAGTCCTTGTGACAACCATAGTCACTATCTGTGTTCTTGGAACCCTCCTATGTTGCCTCTGTCGATGCATACCACCCTGCCTCAGTTGCCTAAAAACCTGCATCCCCACCCATAAACCTGAACAAAAGGGAAGACAGGCAGCCATAATGATGATGCAAATCGATCACGAATACCAAGTATACTCTGACATTCAATTAGAAGAATCCATATAATAAAAAAAAATGAGGGATTGTAGGAAGGGAATATGAAGAAGACACATAAAATCATAAGGAGATACATTGGGAGTAGCCAGGAATGACAAATACCACAGTCAAAAGCTATTAAGATCAGGAAGTTTTCCCAGGGTAAGCACAAACACCTTAGAATAAGAAATTAACAGCCCAAAAGGGAAAAAGGACAGATAAGGAAATTGAATCGGAAATCCAATCAAGCCATAGGAAGCACTCCCGCTAGCATGCCCAAATAAGGAATAAACCTACTAAGCACAAGAATCAAACAAAAAATAAAACCATTAAAGGTGATTCAAACACAAAAGGATTCAAACACGAAATTCTAAAGGAAAAAGGTATAAAAACCTCCAGTTACACGAAGTCAGGCAGCTAGCCCAGGAACGCATACCCTCGCTGCCACTCGCACCGCGTGTATTCCTTCCTGCAGAAAATAAAGACCTTGCTTTCAGCAGCTGTTTCTGTTTCCATCTCTACGCCGAGCGGCGACGCTTCCCAGGAAAATTCAACCCAGCAGAGCTTTCTCAACAAAATTATTTCAGCAAAAGAAAACATTACAATGGGTTTCACATTACAATGAATTTTCAGTTACAATGAATTTCCACCCTCCCCATAGTCTTTCTAACTGTCTTCTGGGGATTGAAAAGAGTCTTTTAGTCTTTTACTGGTCCATCTCAGGATCCTTTCCTTCATGTCTCTGGATGGCATAGGCTTGGCCTGGTGGTATGGGTGGTCAGTCAGGCTTGGGAAGGTCTGCCCCACTCTGGTTTGTTGTAATGACCTCAGTGGAGGCTGGATCCAAACCCAGTTACTGGTTCCAATGGATAGAATGTCTCTAGGGAGTAGCATCTGCTTCCACATGTGGCAGGGCTGAAAGACAAAGAACAAGGGTCCCTTCCCCTTTTGCTGTTAATTCTACCAGGAAAGGCATTGTAAAAGGATTAGAGAGGGGTTTGGAGATGGCTTGCAGGTATGGTTTCAGGAGAAAGAAAAATAACACATCAGTATTGCAGTTACTAAACAGATAAATCAGTTTCAACAAAGTGGAGACACAGCAGATGAGAAAGGAAAAAAAGTGGATTCAAATGCTTCAGGAAAAGGATGAACAGGTAAAATCATTTAAACACACAGTAAATGCAAGGATGAAACTTTTCTTGTAAATGAACTTAGAACATTCGTTAATAACCTAGGGTTTTTCTTAAAAGCACAGAGAGGAGAGAAAATTTAACTCTGTTCCTCATCCAGTCTAATTGGCCAGATCAGACTGGGAGAAGACAATCTCTCGTGTTTTTTAATTCTTAACAATTTAAAATTAATATCCGAAGGATCAGAGACACTTAACAGTTGCAACAGTTACCTCTAGGACACACAAAGTCTTAGACACACACGCGGCACACACATACCCACACACAAAGACACAGAGGAAAACAAAACTCTGAGGTTTACACACACACACTGATCATTCCCACAATAAATCTCTCAGTTAAATTGGGAAGGCATAAATCTTAAGGAACAAACCACGTGGTAGCATAGAAGATAGAAAAAGAGACACAGAAAGAAAGATTTTTTTTTAAAAAAAATCCCATGTGATCCTGTTTTTACGTTTTGCCCTTTTAAAGTACCTTTATTTAGCACATTGGTCTTCCTGTATCCCTCAGCAAAGCCCATTCCCTATCTATACATTTTGGTTTTTTCTTGCTCATGCCAGCTAGGGTCGGCATCTGCCGCTCATCCCAAGCCTCCAATAGCTCTCCCAGGGGGTTCAGGACCCTCGAACTACCGCTTCCATGTTTCCCGTCCGATGTGGGGTTTCACACTTTGGCTTAGTCGGTCAGCGACCAGTTTCAGACACAAGAACTTCAAGAGCAAGAAAAGAAAAAGGTGTCTGAGGGAGACTTTGGTCGTTGCACCTTATGCAACGAAATGAGACACTAAAAAAACTCTCTATTCTACAGAATATTTCACATATGCGGCCCCTTTTTTAAAAAAACCACGAGACTCTCTCTCTCTCTCTCTTTTCACCAAGGTTTTGGACTGGGGTATGCTGCCTGTGCAGACTTCTTTCCCTTCCCCAAAAAACAGTCCGTGAGACTCTCTGCCCCAGATAAGTACTGGTACTCCGTGCCTCTTTCCTTCAGGCCCGTTTAGCGTTTGGAAGAGCTCAAATCCGGGAAAACTTGCTTTTCTGTAAGCAAGTACTGGTACTCCGATTTAGCATCCAAATTATATAACTACTTAAACCCCTGGGGTTTGCTTTTGGGATACACTGGACAAAAAAAACCAAATTTTTTTCCCTCCTTCAATCATAACCAGCTCGGCTTTTCCTCTTATATACAGAAGGTCTCACACTTTGATGACCTCTCCTTGCTTTTCCTGTCCTGATGGTCATGGCTCTGTAGAGCTAGCAACAGACAAGAGGGCTGCTAGAGGCCAAACAAAGGAATGAGATCCAGCTGCTGTCCAAGGTGTAGCCGCCACACAAACACACTCTTCCTCCTTCTCTAACAAAAGGTCCTGTGCTCTGCAACTGTTAAACATAACTTTTCTTTTCAGACAGGAACTTTTTTGAGAATAATAAAACCTCAAAACGAGAGCAATAATACCTCAAAACGACTCTATAGAGCACTCCACACTAGAACAAGTAGACACAAGGAGTTTTCCCGCGCCATCAATCTGCTAAACAAATAATTTCCTCAACACCGTCCAACCATTTACAAAGTCTGCACTACTATTACTATTAATCTTCTCATCACTCCCCATCACCCATCCCCTCCCACTTGTGACTGTATGTTGTAACTTTGTGCTTGTATCCTTACGATTTACATTCACTGCTTCCTAGTATAATTTGATTGCTTATTGTACCCTATGACTATCATTAAGTGTTGTATGCGTTATGATTCTTGATTCTTAATGAATGTATCTTTCCTTTTATGTAGACTGAGAGCATATGCACCAAAGACAACTTCCTTGTAAGTCAAATCATGCTTGGCCAATAAAGAGTTATATCTAAGGGGAGATTGTGCTAAGACAAATATATCATTTTACATATAATAACTGCCAGAATTGTGTATGCACAGTACTGGAAACAGGATAATATACCATCTGAGGGACAGTGATAAGAAAGATTTTGAACTGCGTGGAGATGGACAGGCTGACATTAGAGTTAAAAGATAGAGATGAAACCAGTATTGTTGGGAAATATTTAATAAAAGTATTTTTTAAAAAAAATGGCCAAGGATTAGAATGCAAATAAGCCAGAAGATGAGAAAGGAACTTTATACTACCAAAATGAGAATAAAAATGATAATTCAAGATTGTTATGAAAAGCTATGAGCAAGAAAAGTTTCAGAAGAGAAAATTAAACAATATTTGGAAAAAGCGGAATTACCTAAAGTACCAGAAAAGGTAAAACTATGTTAAATGAATGAATATCAATGATGGAATTATCAGAAGTGATCAAGAGACAACAGAATAATAAAACACCAGGACCAGTTGGGCTGCAGGCAGAATTTTACAAATGGTTACAAGATACTTTAGGCCCATCAATGTTAGAAGTCCATAATGAAGTATTGATTGATGCAAAGGTACCAAATTCGTGGATGAAAGCAAATATTACTTTGATTCCAAAAGATTCAGATTTAATGCAGATAAAAACTATAGGCTCATATCTTGACTGAACACTGACTATAAAACATATGCTTCAATAATGGCAGAGAGAGTAAAAATTTCTAAATGAATTTATATATTCAGATCAAAATGGCTTTTTTTTGCCTAAGAAGTAGATTAAAACACCATGACAATAATTTTAACTTTAAAGGCAATTTGCCATAAACAAATGGCAAAGGTGATAGAAAATGGAAGTAGGACAGAGAATTTTAATATAAAAGGCACAAGAAAAGGATGTCCACTATCTCCTGTACTATTCATATTGATATTAGAATTGCTAAATATAGATATTAGACAAGAGATAGAAATTAAAGCTATGGAAATAAAGGGAACAATATAAATTATAGGCATTTGTAGAAGATTTGCTCTTTATCTTGGAAGACCCACAATAAAATGGACTCAAACTACTTAGGAAAATAGAAGAGTATGGTGAAGTTGCAGGACTGAAAGGTAAAAAAATCAAAATAATTGTTTACAGATATATAGAAAAGGAACTAACAAGGAAAATAGGTATACAGATAGTCAAGAAAGTTATAAATTGGCCAACAAATGAAACAAATTTGGTTAAGTGGAAAAATCTACAACTATCATTGATGGAAAGAGTAGCTACCATAAAATTGAATATCCTGCCAAGATTACTATATTTATTCCAAGCAATACCAATAAAACTAGAAAAATTTTTCTTGGGACTCATCAATGGCTAGCAGACAAACAGGGAAAAAGGAAATATATGAAAGGATTTGTGATATAAGTAATACATAAGTTGGTTAAACAAACAGCATGAATATTATTGTTATAAACAGTAATATAATTGATACTAGCTCTCTTGGTAGAACACACAGAGGAAGAAAGATCTCTTTCTCACACACACACAAAGGCATACACACATTTCCCACATTTTTCTGTGCTTTAAATTTAGAATTTGGAGGTACTCACCTTCTTTCCAAGCAGCCTTTGAGCTCAACACTCAAAACCCCTTTAAAACCTTTGTTCCAACTGGCCCAGGTCCAGGAAAACCCACCCACAGACTCAATGGGTCTGTTTGCGGCAAGGAATCTTACCTGGGCCTGGTCCATTGGTTAGGTTAGCTTGGAGTCCCATCTGCTTGGGTGCCAATTGTTGAAAGAAATATCCTTCTGGGTTCAGTTCCAAGTGGGGAAAAAGACACTGGAAACATGGAGGCTGCTTGGAAAGTTTAATGGTGAACAGGACCACATGGTCTGGAGCTCCAGAGAAAGATGATCACATGCTTGAAGGAGATCAAGAAAAAGGGCTGAGGTGCTGAGAGTATCTGGGTTTTATAACCTTTGTTGGGATTTGAATTGAAGCTTGTTTCTAATTGGTTGTCAGACTCCCATGAGGGGCAACTCTGTAGGCTGTCCTGAGTTCCAAGCTTGGTTGACCCTGCTGGATGATCTATGCCCTTAAAAGGGCTTTTGGCAATTGCTATAGCTTTACCTGGAGACCTTTCTTATGTAAAGTATTCTGGCTCAGGCCTTAATGGCCCACCTATTAACAAAGGTGGGGGTGAGATTCTGCTTCTGGGGTTCTACTCTTTTTAGAAGAAATATTCTGCCTTTTAAATATCTACCAGAATACTTCATTTTTCTAGGAGAGTTGGGTGCCAACTTCCTACATAATTAAAATGAATGTTGAAATATATAATCTATAAATATATAATCATAACTGTGCAATCCTTTATTTCATTGAGAACATGCATTTTAAAAGACCTGTTGAATTCAATGGACTTATTTGTAAACAAGCATGTAGAGATTATGGCCTTGTTATTCTTTCATGCTTAGAACAGTTAAACTTCTGAAAATATATATATATTTAATATATCTTGTAATTTCTGAACTTTACTGGTCTTGGCTGCTTAGTTCATGAATTCAGCAGCTGGCCAATGTAATAATTAGCAGATGTGTAATGGAATAGATAGATCACACCAAAATCATAAACTGAAATTCAGGCCAGAAGCTCAATAAGAGTTAATGAAGTAGATTAATATATTTTCAACAAAAGCCTCTTGAAGGATATTTGACACCCAACCCAACATCTATCTGGTTGAAAACATGACATAAAGATTGTTATCCAAATTGCTCTGTAAAATAAGGAGGACATTTATTTCAGATAATTAAAATCTGTGCAAATAAAGTTGGCATGCAATGACAGTGTTGTGTTGAAGATGATTTATGATCATCCAAAGCAAAAATGAATGTACTAATTTCCCACTGGTTCATAGCTCTCATTTGTTATTCCTTCAAACAAAGCCTCTCATTACAAATTCCACTATTTCATCTTAAAATGATACAAAATAATCTTCTGCCTTTGCTCATTACTCCTGCTACAAATAACTTCCTATTTCATTACCCTTTCCAACTGCACTGCACACCAGCAAACCAGATAATGAAATGAAAAATATGCAGTAATGTTTTAACTTAGTTATTTTGTATCAGCTATTATCAAGTGACAACTACTTTTTTATACACTGACATGAAATACCCTCTTCATCTCACTATATTTATACTTTCAAAGTCCAAAACCAAATATTGCATGGTATTATTTGTTACAATTATATTCAGTGTTTCCTCCAAGGGATAAAAGCAACTTATGGGAGATTTCCCTTCATTTTATTTCTCCATTTTATTTCTTTCACTGAGTTTGTAGTAAGTTGGATTGAGAGAATAACTAGCCTAAAGCCACTCAATGATTTTCCATTTCTTGGTTCTTCGCAGTAGTGATCCTACAGCTTAATTACTAGTCTTCAATCATTATAGAATTGAATATCCTGAACAAATGACTTTTCTATTTTCCTATGAATCTACCATATGTAGATGTACAGTTGTGACTAGACAGTAAAAAATAACAATGATCACATAAAGCAGTTAACAGATAACAAAGAACAGAGAAAAAAATCAAGCGTATTTAAAAAATTAAGACTAGATTATGTAGGTGTCAAAAGCATTCTTTTTTTAATGTTTTATTATTTTATTTTTAATAAGTTAATATCAATACATGAACAGTGTTGCCCCTGGGTATAATTCATTTTGTTAGACCCAACATTCCTTAATTGTAACAGTAAAGAATATTGTGACTTTCTTAGAGATTACAATCTGAAAGCTTCAGAATGAACTTTCAATTTAAAAAGCATGGTTTCTGATTAAGTTCCCTCCATAAAACTACTGATGTGTAAGGAAGTTAGCTGTAAGCCAGGGGTCTTCAAACTTGACAGCTTTAAGACTTGTAGACTTGAACTCCCAGAATTCTCCTCCAGTCATGTTAGCTCAGGTATTCTGGGAGTTGAAATCCACAAGTCTTAAACTTGTTGACCCCACAGAGCACAGAGGACAGCTAAGGAAAATATGTAATCTGAACATATGCAAGTATGCTCTTGAAAACAGGTGTTGTTGAATCTCCACCATCACCTTCAAAGTATCAAATATTTCTGAGATGAGCTCTATTCTGTGGGGCAGAGGATGTTGTAGTGTAGACCAAAGCAAAATAGTGATGACTTAAAGGTGTGGATCTATTGTTTTGTACATTTGAATCAAATACACTCTTTTTTTCACAATAGCAGAAGGTGAGTTAAAAGTTGGCAGTAAGAATCAAGATACTTGATTCTTTGAGATCTATTTATTAGTTAGAATCAACTAGGGCCATGGGTGTCAAACTTGATCATGTCACATGATGTATCATGCGTGTCGGATCACGTGACGTATCGCGACTTATCATGAGGTTTTGCCTTTACGAGCCATGGTTGGCATGGCCCTGTATTATGCATCTGGCTGCGGGCTGCCAGTTTGGCACCCTGTCAGGCTAGGACTCATTCTCCATTTCCTGGCAAAAATGAAAGAATTTATTGATGAAGGAATAATATCAATAAGCAGTGACAATCGGAACCTGAAGGAAAGATAATCCTATAGGATGACATACACAATCTTCAAGTAATTCTAGATTGGGTGGCCATTTCATTCCATTTTAAACAGTTTATTACATTTGTATTTATTTTACATAACCAATCATTTCATTTCATTTTCCTATATTTAATTATTCAGTTAAGGCCCGTTTGAGAAAGAAAATAAAAGTATCCATATAGAAAAATGCAACTCTTTCGTTTTGCATTGAACATATTTTTAAAAATCCAGTAATTGTTAACCATCAGGGAAAACATGCACAAAGTCTGCAGATTTTACAGCCTGGCTTTAAACAGTTCAGTAAATCAGGATTTATTTTATATAGACACAATATAAACTTTAGCCAGTAAATATGTATTATTATATTATTGTATATTTAATAGTTTCTTGTAAATGCTCAGAAGAGCTCCATTTAATATAGAATGTCAAAGAGACTATCCAAGTGGAGTAAGCTCCTCTTCACTTTTCTTATCTCTATTTTTTTTTAATCTCAAACCCTGCTCAGAAGGCGCGCCGGAAGAGTATTTGCCCGACGTTCTCGTTTAGTTTTTGGTTATCGCGAGAACAATGAAGCCAAACTCCACGTCGGTGAATGGAGCTGGGAGAGGACCTCGGCAAGTTGGGTGGCCTGAGCAGCCGACGCCAGCGCTATGGTAAGCCGGGGCCAGTTGAGAGTTTCCAAAACAGGAGTTTTAGTGGAGGCTCCCATATGAATAGTAGGCCCCGGAGGGCAGAGGAACGTAGCTGGATCGAACAAGGGTCGGGTCAGGAATACGTGTGGAAGAGACTCGGTTTGTTTGCTTCCACCTCCATTCATGCAAAAGCCTCAGCGTTGCTCTTCCAAGCAGCTGTTTGTGTACGTCAATCGATAGAAGCTCGGCGTGTTCCTGAGCCTTGCAATAAGCAGAAATCAAACCGTGACTCTTACCCCGAATATACTGCGAGCAAACCGTCTTTGATTATTTCTTTGCAAAATCTGTTTTCCGTCGGAAAATGGCAACGCTGTTTAAATAGATAGGGCGAGGAGAACTCTTTTGATTGATTTGGAGCTTGATTTCATTTATTTCATTTATTGCCTTTGCAATAGATGCTGTTGAATCAAAAGAAGCCGCTTTGGTTCATACGATTTGAATTTTTTCGGTTCTCTTTGTTGTGGGCTAAAGAACCTTGTTAGAATTGTCATCTATGATCTGAGAGGGTTTAATTGCTAGGCATTATCTCCTGGTGCAATTTTTTGTCAGTTATTTTACCGGGACTTAGCTCATTATCTGCTCCAAATGTTGCTGGAAAAGGAAGGCTTTGAAGTGCATGCTCTGTTATGATACATGAACAGTCAACAGTGCTGCCCTTTTCAGACTGTATAACTGAGCCTAACCCGACAATCACTATTGGCAGCAAGGAGACTTTTCTGTTTCGTGGGTTTCCATCTAATGGCCATCCAGATTTTCTCAGTATGGATAATGATTGCCTTAATGTGGAATATTAAATTAGGACTAAAAAATAAGTGCCAGTGCCCCATAGCTAACCCATGAGTTAGGACCTAACAGTTGGGTTATTGGTAAAATTGCATGATTCTTGTAATGATACTCATTTATTTGTTCAAAACTAAATCTGCATGTTCCAGAGTTTTAGAGGTAGAAATGCATATGCTTAAATACATTTTTGAACAGAGGGCAGTTGTTTTATCACTGAGCGGAATGAGACTGCCAGGTTTTTTTTAACTGAAATAGTGCCATGACTTGATCCAGTACCATCAGCTCTGATTAGTTCAATCTTTTCAGAGTGTTCCTTTTTTGATTATTGTATTTCATTTTCAGACATGAGTGAAGGACTAGAAATCTGGAACATAAAAATATAAAATCTTCATGATTTGCCAGTGACCTTTGCTCTTAATAAGTTATGATTATATTAAAGGCATCTCATTTAAAAAAATATATTGAAGCTTTTGCTTTCAGTGTTTTACAGTTCTCACACGTTAGAGGTCTCTTGTTCCATTTGTACAATTGCATTCCTGCCCATTTCTAAGAGCTGCCCAAACTATTTGTGTACTGTGATTATTTTGTATTACCATAAATCTTATTTTGATTAATTTACATAATAGACATTGTTCTCTTTTACACAATAATGAATGTTTTGTGAAGTCAATGACAATATTTGCTTACTTGGATTGTTTT
>CM019155.1:138432026-138533095 GCA_009733165.1 Naja naja
TGAGCTGTAAATAACCTTTCTAGTTTGGGGTATTCTAAGCATTTCCAAAATTGTTCTTTAATATGCACTTCTTGCAGGCATATTATTTCTGCTTTTGTTTGTAATCTCATTAGTATTTGTTTTCTTTTAATAGGTGAGTTCAGTCCATTGATGTTTAGTGATATGGTTTCATCTTCCATCCTCCTACTTATGGGTTGGTATCTGCCTTCTATTAATTCTATGTATCTCTTTGTTGGCATGATCTTAGTTTCATTCCTTCCTTCTCCTTGTTCAATTCCTCTTACTCCTTCCTTCTTGTTCCGTTTCTCCTAGTTCCTGCCATTGGTCTTCTTGACTCTCTGTCTCCAGCTCATCCTTGCTACTGCTTTCTTCTTTTCATTCCTACTATTTGGTCATACAGGTCCTGTGCTTTATCCAATTGTCTATTTTCAACCTCTCTCTGCCATGTTACTAACATCCCTTCTGGGATAAGTCATCAAAATGCTACATTTCTTTTAATCAGTTGTGTTGCCAGAAATTTATAATCTCTTCTGTACTCATGTACTTTCTTGAGTCTGTTTTAAAGTTTGTATCTCTTTATCTTTATATATTAATGGTTCATCCCTCATTATTTTATATATTATGTCCCATACCTTCTTCTAGCAAACCTAACATGGACTCTCATGGTAGTCTATTATGTCTCGCATAGCTGGTTTGAATTCTATAGGCTTCATCAATTTCTAGCAGGATCTCTTGACTTTCTCTCTGTAAAACTGGTGCAATTAGATCTGCCATGATAGTGCTCAAATCTTCCTCTCTGTTTTCCATGATGTTCTGGAAGCTCAAGTAGAAAGCAGTGCAGTCCATTTCAAGATGTATAATTTGTTCCTCTAATTTCTTGTTCATTGTCATCATCTTTCTATCTACTAACTTCAGTTTCTTCTCATTTTGCTCTGATCTCATTTCCACTACTTGTAATTTTTGTTCATTTTTCTCAATAGTTTGTTGTATTGTGTCTACTTTGTCTTCTAACTTGTTGATGTTCCCCTTCATTTCCACATGGTTCATTGATATGTTCTCCTGCATCTTCATCTGGTGCTCCTGCAACTTCACCATGGTCTCTTGGATTGTCAGCAATGATGTTTGTATTGTTTGCATGTTGGATATTGTATTTTGCTTTTTGGCCCCCAACAGTCCCTTAATCGTCTTCTGGCCAGCAGGAGATGAGACTGTCGATACTGAGCTGGGTGTTGTCTACTTTGTCGTTCTCAAGGATGAAGTTATGGCACTTGTCATGTTTTTGAAACTTCTATATGCTTCTGCCCACACTAGCATCCACTTTGTGTTCTACTTCAAAGTTTTATTTTAGTTGATCTCTTTTTTTCCCCTTTCTGTTGAATATGTTTGAACTTTGATTAATCAGTCCTATGACTGAGTAATAGTTCTGGATTGTAAAACCTTGTCTATGCCTAAAGTTATTCAAATGAATACTGAGCCCAAGTGGTTTCAAAACAAAGATATTTATTTGTAACAAGCAGAACAGTTAATAAATATTTATAAAGAATATTTACAGAGTCTTCTTCTTTCAGGTTATTCTTTATCCCTATAACTACCTATGTAGTTATAGTTTTCCTTTGTTCCTTCCAGCTTTCAATTACAGAGTCAATAGTCTTTAGCCTAGGAACACTTTATCTTCCTTCCAGCTTTTCTTCCAGAAACTGAGGTAGATGTTTAAGAGAAATGTTCACCTATACTGAACATTCTCTTTCAAGGAATATTTCAGAATAACTCTCCAAGAAACCTTTAAACCTTTGGGAGAGATGTAAATCTCTTTCTCTCCTTTCCCTCTCTATGTAGAATTACAAACCTCTTTTGTAGACCTCATGAATAGACCTTGTCTTAGACCTTGTGAGGTAAATGGCAGTTGGGCAGCCCCTTATATACTGCAGGGGCATGGCTCGCAATGCCAGGGCAGGGTATGTGATGTCACCTTGTCATTGGTAGATTTGATCTCCCTATCAAATCCTGACAAGTTGTAAACTGCATAGCAACACCAGAAAGTTCTACTTTCTGACAATCCCCTTCTCCATGCGTTTACACACTTTACACATATATACATATTGGGCTATATATATATATATATACACACTACGTACAGTCATTAGAACATCCATATATTACATAGTCAGAGGTAGTTTACTTAGTAAATACTTGTGTTGCTCTCTGGGTAAGGGCTTGGTGAAAATGTCAGCAATTTGCTCCTTCATTTCTGTGTATACTGTTTTGATAAATCCTGCTTTTGATAACTGTCTAACATGCTTATATTTTATATCTATATGCCGTGACCTCTGTCCAATGGCTTCAACTTTAGATATCTCAATGGCTGCATTATTATCCTTGTGGATTATTATTGGATATTCAGGTTTCCTCCATAAGCTTTTTAAAGTTCATCAAACCATACAAGGTTATTAGAAACCTTAGATAAGCAGGTGTATTCAGCTTCAGCTGTTGAAGTGGCTATTAGCTTTTGTTTACCTGAACACCCATGCAAGTATACTGTATATCCAAAAGTACTCTTCCTTGATCTAGTATCACCTGCCCAGTCGGCATCAGAATAGGTGTACAGTTCAGGGATTTCAGAAACGTAAGGTTCAAGCAGGAGTGAGAGATTTGCTGTGCCCTTAAGGTATCTGAGGACCCTCTTGATACCACTCCAATGTATGTGGGTGGGGTTCTCAGAATGCCTGGACAAGATATTTACAGATAGACTAATGTCAGGCATTGTCCAACCTGTTATATACAAAAGTGAGCCCAATATGGATTTGTACAAAGTCTTGTACTCAAAATCCTCACTTTCACTGTACATATTCCTGGTAAAGTCTGTTTGCATGGGAGTGTCACAGGGCTTGGCCTCTGCCATATTGCACCTGTCAATCAAATCTATGATTTTATCCCACTGAGAAAGCTCAAATCCTTTCTCAATTCTTGTAAACTGAACCCCCAGAAATTTGTCAATCTGGCCTAGAGGCTTCAGTGCAAACTTTTGACTTACCTGATCAGAGAAGGACTTACTCCTCTCCTCTGATTTGCTGATGTATAGAATGTCATCAACATACACCAGAATAGTCTCCTTGACATCATTTTCTTGCCTAATGAAAACACATTCATCAGCTGGTGAGGCGGTGAAACCTATTTGCCTTAGACACTCGGTAAGGCAATCATACCACCTTCTGCCAGACTGTTTCAGACCATAGAGACTTTTGTTGAGAAGCCAGATTTCATCTTCTCTATGATCTATGCCTGGAGGTGCCCTTACATAAATCTCTTTGTCCAATTTGGCATGCAAATAGGCCGTTTGCACATCAAACTGTAGAACACTCTCCCTACGTATGGCAGCTATAGTGAGAGCCGTCTTTACACTCTCAAGGTGTACTGTGGGTGAGAAGGTGTCATCAAAATCATCAGGGTATCTCTGTGAGAATCCCTGTGCCACCAGTCTCGCCTTATATAAGAAGTTCCCATCATCTAGTGGCTTCTTCTTATAAACCCACCTTGTGCCAATCACTCTCTTGTCTTTTGGCAATTTAGCAGGCGTGAACACTTCTAACTCCCTGAAGCTGTTCATCTCCAAATCCATAGCAGTATGCCAATTACCCTGCTCTTTTGGAGATAGCTTTAATACATCCTCATATCTTTGAGGAGTGGTCGATGCCAAATTAACACTAGTGATGAAGTCATTATACCTTTCTGGCTTTTTATTCCTAGTAGTCCGTATTGGTCCACTAACTGCCTCCTTTACACAATCAGAATTATCCAAATTATCCAAATTGTTACCTTTATCACTTTCAGTTTCACCATTTTTAACTTTGGGATGCCCCTGCTTCCAGGCTTCCCCCACTTGCTTTTTGAGAATTCCCTTAAGGGGTCTGGAGATTGCCCTCTCTCCACTATTCTCTGAGCCAGATGTGTCACCATCACTAGATGGGGTTTCTGACACATTTTTATCTTTGCTGGCCGAATCATGGGCAGGCTTAGGAGTCAGGATCTTGTTTGCATGGATCCTGCTCCAGTTAGTACTTTCATAGAAAGTGGCCGATCTTGATATTTATTTATTTATTTATTTATATTTGAACTTGTATGCCGCCCCATCTCCAAAGACTCAGGGTGGCTCACAACTAAAATACAGAACAATAAATACTTAAAAAACCATTAAACTAGATACAAGCCCAAATATTAAAACAATACAATAATAAACATTTAAAAAATCCCTCCCTCCCCCCAAGGAGGGGTCACAGCCCAGGTTGGTCAAATAACCAGGTCTTTAGCTCACGGCGGAAGGTGCAGAGGTCAGGGGCCAGATGGAGCCCCAAGGGCAGTTGATTCCAGAGGCCAGGGGCCGCGACAGAATAGGCTCATCGCCGGGGAATCACCAGTCGGCATTGACCCACCGACGGGACCCCGAGGAGTCCTTGCCTATGAGCTCGCACAGGGCGGCCGGTATTTGATATCGGAAGAAGACGATCTCTTAAACATTGAGGATCCATGTCATGCAGGACTTTGTATGTCAAAACTAAAACCTTGAATCTCACCGGCGCAACGGTAGCCAATGCAGGCGCGCGGGAGGGGGGCAACATGGGAGAACGGGTAACTCCCATCACCACCCAGCCCGCATTCTGCACCAGCTGCAATCTCCGGATGGTATGCAAGGGCAGTCCTAAGTAGAGAGCATTGCAGTAGTCGAGTCTAGAGGTGACAAGGGCATGAGTGACTGTGCACAGGGCGTCTCAGTCCAGAAAAGGGCGAAGCTGTCAAACAAGGTGGAGCTGGGCAAAGGCCCCCCTGGCAGCGGCCCCCACCTGCTCCTCCAACGAGGCCGCATCCAGGAGGACCCTCAGATTCCATGCCCTATCCACAGGGGGCAACACCTCTCCCCCTATGGCCAAAGATGGACAATCCTGACTGGGCCGAGACGCCGATATGCACAGCCACTCAGTCTTGGCCGGGTTGAGTCGAAGCATGTTCCCGCTCATCCAGATCTGTACCACATCCAGACACCGGGTCATCAGGTAGAGGGCATCGCTGATCTGGTTTGGGGTGGAGATGTACAGCTGGGTATCATCCGCATACTGATGGAATCTCACCCCAAAACCACGGATGAGCTCACCCAGCGGCTTCATGTAGATGTTAAATAAAAGAGGGGAGAGGACCGACCCCTGAGGGACCCCACAAAAGAGCACCCTTGGGGTTGATCTAACCTCCCCACCAACACCGACCGCCCGAGAGTAGGAGGAGAACCACTAAAGAACAGTGCCCCCCACTCCCAACCCCCTGAGGTGCCGCAAAAGGATACCATGGTCAATGGTATCGAAAGCCGCTGAGAGGTCCAATAGGACCAGGACAGAGGAAAAACCCTGTCCTGGGCCCTCCAGAGATCATCCATCAGCGACCAATGCCGTCTCCATGCTGTAACGGGTCGGAAGCCCGATTGATACGCATCTAGGTAGTCCGCTTCATCCAGGAAGAGCGGAACCTGCTGAGCCACCGCACTCTCAACAACCTTCGCCAAAAAATGAAGGTTGGAGACTGGTTGTCTAACACGGTCGGGTCCAGGGCAGGCTTCTTCAGGAGGGGTCTCACCACCGCCTCCTTCAAGGCGGAGGGAAAAACACCCTCCCTCAATGAAGCATTGACAACTGCCCAGAGCCACCCGCAGGTGGCCTCCCTGGTGGCATAAGTCAGCCAGGAGGGACATGGGTCCAACAAACATGTGGTGGAACTCAACCGCCACATAATCCTGTCCACTTCATCCTCAGAAACAGGATCGAACTCATCCCAGATAACAGTGGCCAGACTACCTGCACAATCTTTTTGTCATTATCAACAAATTTGTAAACCTTGGACCCAGGCTCATACCCTACAAATCTCAATTTGATCGACCTCCTGTCCCCTTTCTTTCTCAACTCCTTGGGGACATGTACATTGGCCATCACCCCAAATACATGTAGATGTCTTAAATTAGGTTTGCACCCGTAGACCACCTCATATGGGTTTTTTTGTACAACACTTGACCATACCCTGTTGAGAGTATAGTTTGCGTACAATATGGCCTCTGCCCAATAAGCAAATTTCAAGCCAGCATCCTCAAGGTCGCATCTCATCATTGTTTGGAGGACGCCATTTCTTCATGCAGAAATTCCATTCTGAAATGCAGAAAAAAGAGCTGTCCTAAGGTGGACTATCCCCCCCTCCTTCAACCAGACAGAGAAGTTAGTAGAGTTGAACTCGGTTCCTCTGTCTGTCAAGATTTTCTGAATCTTGATTTTATGTTGATTTAGTATCAGATTGTAGAATTCCCTAAATTTGGAGAAGGTCTGATCATTGGATTTGAGGGGATACACAAATCCATATCTACTATGATCGTCCACTATGGTAAGAAAGTAGAGATTCTTACCAAGGGAGGGTTTCAAGGGACCCACCAGGTCCATATGCACCAGCTCAAAAATGTGTTTGGATTGCCTCTGGGATTTTCTGGGCACTGGCTTCACCCTGGATTTGGCTCCCCTGCAAACAGAGGAGTCCATAAACACATTACAACCCTTTACACATAACCCCCTAGAGCACTCAGGTAGCTTCTGCACAATCGGGAAACTGAGGTGGCCTATCCTCCTGTGTAGGAGATGGGCACACTCATTGTGCAGGGGTTTACCAATTGACAAGGTATTGGTACCCTTAGACTGATCATCACCGTGCTCTGTGATAAACCTTACATGCTTGGTGTTCTTAGTTTTATTTACAATACTGTTATTATTCCCCTTCTTTTGTCTGTATTCTTTATGGCTGACCTCAGGCCCTGCTTGGGAGTCATCATTTGGTTCACCAGTATCGGCTTGGTAACTGGCACCAGACTTCTCAAGCCTTACAATGGGGGAGTAGTATGGCAGGTCCCACCATATGGCCATCCCTGGTCACTGTACCCTCCCCCTTTGAGAAAACCACATTTACATTGCACTTTTCACTTAGCTTCAGAATACTCAGAAGGTTATGTTCCAATTTTGGAACATATAAAACATTATCTACATCACCAAGCCCAAATATATATACACTGCCTATACCTATGGCCTTTGTCCTTAGGCCATTTGCCACTGTTACATTGCAGTTGTGGTCTACTAGATTACTGAACAACAATTTTTTACAGACCATGTGTCTGCTGGCACCGCTATCAAGCAGCCATAACTGCTCACGTTTCTGTTTTGTGAGTCTGGGGTAATATGTTTCAGTTATGCTTGCAAAGTTGTCATTTTGCTTGTAATTACTTCTTTTGCTACCTCTGTAGCTCCCTTTACCCCTTCTTTGGTTTACAGGGTTTACCTGGGCCTTCTTTTAGGAGTGGGTGATCTCTTTCTATTTTTGCTGTCCTTGCACCTATGAGACTAGGACAGTCTCTTCTAAAATGTCCCATTGATCCGCATTTGTAGCACTCACCAATTGTATTTACCCTATTGGGACTTCCAGTCCCTCTAGCCATCCCTCTTTCCTTATGGAAGGCTGCCCTATCCTTCCTTAAATTAAATTCAGCTATGAGCTTGCCTGTCAGAATTTCTAGTGACATACCATTATATGTGGAGTTATCCAGTTGGGAAATAAAATTGTCCCAACTGGCATCCAAGGAATTAATTATTATGCTGATTAAACTCTGTTCAGAGACAGGTTCCCCCCTTAAATTTAATTCCTCCCTCATCCTTTTTAAATTGCATAAATGTTAATTAATATCCATTCCAGCCCTTAATTTGGATGAATGGAACTCTCTAGAAATTCTGGCAGTTGTGTTGTAATTTTTTGAATTGAACCTATTGAACAGAATTTCCCAAAGTTCACACACTCTAAGCTCATGAGGGATGCTTGGGTAAAGTGCTGGATCAATTGACAAAAGAATTAAACAAAATATTTTATGGTGCAGCAAGTCAACTTCAATAGACCAGGGCTTGGCAGAGGGATCAATAAGTAAATTTAGTCCATTTTCCTTCATTAGGACAACCTGTATCTCCCTAGCCCACTCATGTATATTTCTCCCTGAAATAGAGAGTTTTGTAAAGCCAGAAGGCAATAACTTTGAATTTCCTGGTAAATAGATGCTGTTCTGCTGTCCACGGTGCTGAAAACCCCTATTAGCACAGTAAGGCAAAGGTATAGAGGCAGCAGGCTTGTTCCCCATTGGTTTAGACGCTGACAGTTGCTCCTCCCAAATGGGAAGGGTAGGAAAGCCCGTTTGCACATGCACAAAAGTCATTCCAGCTTGGAATTCACCAGAGAAGGAGCTTGTCGGTTGAGCTCCAGAGGTGGGCCTCTGGCCTGCCTCCAGAGATCCCGACTGAGCATGCGCGAAGGCCATTCATCGTGGGATGCTACCGGAGAAGGAGCCCTTTGGTAGGGCTCCGCTGGCTGACCCCCTGAGCCTGTGCCGTTGAGCTCCTGGGAAGGCCCTCATAGGCCGAAGACACCATGGGAGCTGATGTTGCCACCGGAAAAGGTAAGTATCGGGCCGCAGTTGACTGGAGGGCATCGGGAAGGGCCGCTGTCATCTGGGTGGCATCTGGGTAGGCCATCGTGTGTTGGGAGGTGTCCGTGTAGGCCAGGGTGATGAAAGCATAGGGAGCTGCAAGCTGGGGACTTTCCTGGTAGGCCATGGTAGACCGGGGTCCGTCTAGGTAGCTGTAGGTAGATCGGGCCCCTTCTCGGCTATGGGTAGACTGGGGCCTTTCCGGGTAGTCTAGGGTAGACCAGGACTCTTCTTGGCTATGGGTAGACCGGGACCCGTGCAGGAGGGCTGAAGTAGACCGGGTGCCGGGGGGGCAGTAGACCGGTCCCAAAAGCCATGGCAAGCGTTTTTAAGGCTTGATTTACTTCTAGCTTGGTAGGTGAGCTGGCTGGTGCTTGTTGTCAGGCCACCGCAACTGGGCTGGTCGTCTGGGCGTGGGTCCAAGCAGCTTGGACTAGTGACATGCTCGGCATGGTTGGGCCCAGCAATGCCGCTGTTACTAGTGGGGCTAGTCTTTGCACTGGCTGGCTGCTTTGGGCTGCTGCAGTGGTAGGCGCTGCCAGAAGAGTAGCCTCTAAGTTGTCGCCATCTTGGCTTGTTAAGTTATCTGAGGCAGGCAGAAAGGTGGCAGGCACCATTTCTAGATGGGACATTTGAATTTCCTGCCTTTGAGCTGCCATTTTCTTTGGCGGGAAAGCTGAGAGGAATTGCTCTTGGCTTCCCACGTGCGCATTTTTAACAGCCAAAGGGGTTTCAGGGCAGGACTATGTAACCCTTACCAGTCTGCTGCCTTCATGGGCCCCAGTCCTGTCCCTGACCGCTTCTTCCGGCGCAATCTGTCGGATTAGATTGCGGAGGTCTGGGGCCAGATCACCGCTTACCGACAGTAAGCCGAATGCCCTTAGGAAGTTAGACCTGATCTCTTTTTCCTCAGTTAGCCTTCTAGGTGAGATGGGAAGAGGCATTCTTCTCATCTCTGCTTCTTTGTCCACTGCTGGGCTGGGCGAGGGTGGCAGGCATTCGGTAGGTGCGAAGCATTCACTCGGAGCTGCGAGTGAATGAGAGGGGATGACAGCTGTCAGGTTTCTTTCCGCGCCACTTTCTCTTCTTTCAGCCGGCGCTTGGAACACTTCTGCTGAAGTCATTCCAGGCTTTGGTTCTGCTTTCTTCTGTGATGCCATGAGCCTAGCTTTGGTTCTGGCCATCACTCTGTCACTCTTTCTAGTCGTTTTGAGACTGGGCATGTTTGTATAACTTAGGAAATAGACAGGTTTTTGGTCCGACCGAACTCTGCTACCAATTGTTGAATATGTTTGAACTTTGATTAATCAGTCCTATGACTGAGTAATAGTTGTGGATCGTAAAACCTTGTCTATGCCTAAAGTTATTCAAATGAATATTGAGCCCAAATGATTTCAAAACAAAGATATTTATTTGTAACAAGCAGAACAGTTAATAAATATTTATAAAGAATATTTACAGAGTCTTCTTCTTTCAGGTTATTCTTTATCCCTATAACTACCTATGTAGTTATAGTTTTCCTTTGTTCCTTCCAGCTTTCAATTACAGAGTCAATAGTCTTTAGCCTAGGAACACTTTATCTTCCTTCCAGCTTTTCTTCCAGAAACTGAGGTAGATGTTTAAGAGAAATGTTCACCTATACTGAACATTCTCTTTCAAGGAATATTTCAGAATAACTCTCCAAGAAACCTTTAAACCTCTGGGAGAGATGTAAATCTCTTTCTCTCCTTTCCCTCTCTATGTAGAATTACAAACCTCTTTTGTAGACCTCATGAATAGACCTCGTTTTAGACCTTGTGAGGTAAATGGCAGTTGGGCAGCCCCTTATATACTGCAGGGGCATGGCTCGCAATGCCAGGGCAGGGTATGTGATGTCACCTTGTCATTGGTAGATTTGATCTCCCTATCAAATCCTGACAAGCTGTAAACTGCATAGCAACACCAGAAAGTTCTACTTTCTGACACTTTCCTACTTGTTTCTACTTGTTTTTACTTTAAAACCTACCTCAGTTTATCAGGTTTTCCTTATCTTAAATATTTAAACTCCCAGTTTATTGTATCCCTACCAATCATAAAACATACCTATCTACCTCTCAACCAAGCTCTTTCTCACTATTCCTATCCTATTTATCCTATTTATATATTATATTATAATAATTCCTTTTAATCCATATACTTAATGTTCTTAATCAGTTCTATTAAGTACTTAGTATCTTAGATTTAACGTATGCAACAATTCATCAGTGTTCCAATAAGTAAAATAATAATAGCACTCTTATCAATATAACAAACTAATTAATCGATATTTCTCTTACAGAAGGAAAGAAAAATAAAACATGGTTATTGGTTATAAGTTAGGACTTAATTACGCATAGATATAGAAATAGTATAAATATTTCAGTATAGATATAGCAATGTAGATTATAATAAATTATAGTAGAGCACAAGATATAAATATATGTCTTATCTTGCAGGCATAATTAATCAAACAATACCTATAAATCCAGATTTTTTTTCCAAAGCTCCTTAGATTTCTTAATTTAGATTTAAGCACCAATCCAAAGTTTTAAACTTAATCACTCACTGTCAGTACCATCTGAAACTATCTTTCAGTCCAATTAGAGTCCAATTCTCTAGCGTTCTTTTCTCCTCCTTCCTCACGTCTCAGCTCTACTTTTTTTAAATTCATATTTATATGCCGCCCTTCTCCGCCTTTCTCTTTCCTTCTGCTACCTTCCGTTTCTCTTCTCTGTCTTACACTTCACACTTTCTCTTTCTCTTTTCAATCTCCCTCAGTTCAGTGTCTTGTCGATCTCCTCTCCACACCTCATGGATCTCACCATTTCCTTCAATCAAATGTCTGACCAGTCCTTCCACTCTCTCCACCTTGCTGTTTTTGCCACTTCCTTCCTTCTCATTTCACTGCCTCCGCTTTCCCAGTTCCTTATTTAAATCTTTCAAATCCTCTTTCTTCTTCCCATATCCTCCTCTGTATATCCGCTCGTCTTTCCTCTCCACCTCCTGGAAATTTTCACTCAAAGTTCTATGTCCTCTCTTTTCTCGATCTTTTCAGTCTATGCAACTTGCTGAATCACTGCTTGTTCCGCCGAATCGCCGCCCATTCCTCGGGGATTCCCCACCTTCCAAGGCTTCCCTTTTCAGTAAAAAATTCAAGACTCACATTCTTTTGGCAAATCACCACCGTTGCGTCTCTGGGATTTTCTGATCAGCTTTAATGACATGATCTGTTAGAAATCTCTTCACTTCCTTCTCATCTGTGGCTTAGCCACAGCCTCAGGTCTGCCATACTAGTGTGACAGGCACTTTCACTCGGGTTTCAGGAGTTTCCTTTCATGGCAGTGGGCAATCGCCTTTCACCTCGCCGTCATCCAGGCTTCCCCTCTATTCCGCTAGGCTCTCCAGGATCTTAGCACCCCTGAAGGGTCCCCAAAGCAAAAGAATGGGTTCCAGGAATGGAGGAGACCATTCTCTTTCCCCCCTTTCACCATGACCTCACCACCAGAAGCTCTCAACACACATTTATTTAAAAGAAGACACAACAACCCTTCAGTCCTATACAATCAGATAATTGGAGAGTAGGGACAATTCCTATGATATCATATGGCCATTGGGTATGTCATGACATCATTCTGCAAATACTGCAAACTCTGATTTATGACATGATGAAAGAGTGCTTTCAATGTCAGGAAATTTTCTTCTCCATCAACTTTCCTTTCTTCATTATCAGGACATGTAGATAGGTATTTTTGTGGGTTTTTTTGGTATCAGAATCAAGTTCTTCCATAGTGAAAGGATCAGCCAGTGATATTGCCATTGTCAGTTGGGAGTTCCTTTCATGTCCTCAATAGGTTTCCCACTGAAATGGTACTATTCATGGCCATCTGCTTTCAAACTGTTGTGTTGGCAGGAGATGGAGAAAGTGATGAGAGCCAATTTGAACAAGCAGCAGCAACCTGATCATGAATGTGAGCCTGCTGATCATAGCACTCTAGCACTCTAACCATGTAAGCCACTGGGCTCCATGCAGCTAGTTGAGACCTAGAAAGTTAGTTAAATGGTGATAGAAGATTAGATTAGATTAGATTAGATTAGATACCTGCTCTTTTTTGAAAGACTAAATACATCTTAACTCATTGACTAATAAAATCACTTCAGTTATTACTTCCCTCTTTCAAGCTCTGATGCAGCTGTAAACTGGAGTGATACAATCTCCATATTTTCAGAAAACTAAAAAAGACTTGTGGTTATCCCTTTCCTCTTGTAATATATGTGGGTCCCAGGCTGTATAGTGAGAACACATCAAACAATTAGAGAGAAAGCAAAGAAAGAAAATGAAAAAGAAAACTCCCAAAAGTTATTTTGATATTTGGATGTTCTCATATAGTCTCCTGATTGCTCAAGGATATTGAGAACAGCAGAAGGAGCTCTATGAAAATGCACATCTGCTTTTTGGGGAACCATATGTCCACCATAATAGCCACAATTCCCACCCCAGTGTCTCATTTCTGATGGACTTCATCTTCTGCATTCCAGGATGATGTTCTTCTAGAGACTGAATAATTGTTATAGTATTCTTTTCAAAACATATCTCATATTTATTTATTTATTTATTTATTTATTTATTTATTTGTTCATTTGTTTGCTTGTTTATTTCAAACTTCTTTACTTCTCATCTCCTTCAGACAGGTACTTCTGAGTGGTGTACAATTTAATCACTAAAATGAAGCTTTAAAACCAGAACAATTTAAGATTGTTTTTTTAAAAAAACCAAAATGTTGTATTCAGTGAAGTGTCATGTATTAAACAAAATTATTGAGAAAAATGACCTCAACAGATCTATTTCTATTCTTTTTTTTCTATAGTTCTATTTTGTTTTCTTCTGTGCATATGAACTCTCATTCCCCCATTTTTATTTCACGTATTTCAAAGATTCATAACAGTGAAGCAATGTCTACTGAGATACGATAAACATGTATCTTTCTGACATTTCTCAAAGTAAAGGTGCAAAGAATGGTACTGATTAGCGGTTAAGGATAGTTATTTTCCCTTCTTTTTCCAAATCTTAAGGGAATGCCAGCAAGCACTGTAAAACTATGACCTTGGATTAAGACATTGCCTTCTATTAATATCTGCTTAGAAATACAGACATACATGTATTTATCTGTGATACTTCATTAGAAGACCTCCAAAGTCCCTTCCAGCTCTATTACTCTGTTAACTTTAGATAATATTCACTATCTTAACTTTAGATACAGTTAATAAGTGGTCCTCAGTTGAATGGTAACAAAGGAGCTACTATTTAATGTCTATAATGACTTCATATTATAAAGAGTTGGTTATGTTCAGAACATTACTTTTACTTTTTCTCCCAACTATGATGAGCATTTCTCCGCCCTGCGCCTGCAAACTTAGTAGTCCTCTTCCAAATGTTCATAAATATTATCAGTCTGGAGATTTAATCATTGCTGCTATTATTTTTCAGGTTTTCTTTCTTACAAATGAGATCACTTTTCAAAGCCTTCCTTCTTCTGAAGTCCTTGATCAGTACCTGTAAGTATCCTACTACTTCTCCTCCTCATACCACACCTCCTCTTCCCCCACATTGCCACCTAAAAGCTGTCTTTTGTTTCACTTTTATGCTTAAAGGTATTGGTTGCTACTCAGTTGTTATGACCTGTTCCACTGACCATATTTAATTCCTTTTTAAATTCTAGACCTATCCTAATACTGATGTTGAACTTGAGATGAATATTATTATTTTAACCATAAAATATATGAATTCCATTCTCCTCAACAAATGTCCTTCTTTCAACAAAGTCCCTTGTTGAAAGTAAAAAAAAAAACTTTGACTAATCTAAATATTACAGAAACTCTCTGGTTAATCATGAGTTGTTTTGCCTTTCATTTCATCCAAGATATAAAAGAGAAACACTCTAGTGTATATTTTAGGCTAATATACATTTAGGATGTGAAAAGATGACTTGCTTAATTCTCTCAGAAAATACAGATAAGATAGAGATAATATTGAAATCAGATAGAGACATAGGAAACTGATGGGAGAATTTTTTTTGTCTGATGTCCTATGCTTATCCCCAGTGAGTTGAAACTCAGTTACTGGTAACTGATTCACTACCAACTACCTCTGGAAGTTGGTTATGGTTCCACCAGTCTTTCTGTGAAATAATAAAATTAGTTTTGAATTTCCCTCCTGTTACCATGAGATTATGCCCCCATGTTCTTATTTTTTAATTAATATTGTGAATACCACCTTCTAAAACCTTATTCACATTCTTTAATATTTTTAAAAGTTTCAGTCATGCACCTCCTTTCCTACTGCCACCTAGGCTGAATATATTCACTTCCTCTAATATTTGCTGATATATCTCTCAGTTCTTGCACCAGTTTTGTTGACCATCTCTGGACTCACTCAATCTTATGAATATATTTTCTTAAGTGAAGTTTGCAGAAGTGAACAAAATATTTCAAATGGGATCTGATTAAATGCTACCATAGCTCATTGTGAAATAGCCAGAACTTGGTCAATGTTTCCTAGTTGATACAATCTAGGGCTATTTGATAGTGATCGAATTGCAAGTGTCCAGAACTAACAATAAGCACTAACTTATTTTATCTTTCTGTATGTATAATGTATACGTATGAATTAAATATATGTATAAATTAAAACAGGTGTCCAGTTTTAAAACTGAAATATATTGACAGTTTATAACTCTTGCTGAAGGTTCGTCACTCATAATTACCAGCACACTTTGGCTCTGGCATTTGCTGTAAAGGAGATCAATGAACATTCTGGGATTTTACCCAATGTTAGCCTTGGTTTCCATATTGCTAATGACTATATTGTGGAAAGTACAACTTATCATTTAGCAATGGAATTTCTATCTACAAAGGATAATTTTATACCGAACTACAAATGCAATGACCAAACCAACACAGTAGTTGTCATTGGAGGAGCCCGTACTAACACTTGTCTCAATATGGCAATCACTTTGTGCAACTACAAATTTCCTCAGGTGAGACATAAAAATGGATCAATATGAGAAATTCATCAGCTATTTATTACATTCAAAAGTTGGTTAATTGAAATGAAATATTTGAGCCAAGGTCATGATTAATTTATAAGACATGAGAAATATCTTAAAAGGACTGTCCCGTTTTGCTTGTTGAGCAAAATTGCAGATGTCATCTAAAACTAATTTTTACCCTTCCTATTTTGGGATCCTACAAAAACTCAGAGATTGGATTAAATAAACACACATTCTTTGCTTTTTATTATTTTTTATTTTGGAAGAGACTGTTTATTCCTACGTTCTTCTGACTTTCTCCATTTAGATCACATATGGATCCGCTCCATTGGTAAATACTGAAACAGCAATGTTTGTCAAATGGATGTTCCCAGAAGATAACCAACAATTTAAAGGGATACTGCACTTATTGTTGCATTTTGGATGGAAATGGGTTGGGTTAGTTTCTCTCTATGAGGAAGATAGAGAAAGGTTCATTCAGAAGATACTTTCCATGTTTTCAGAAAGAGGAATCTGCTTTGACTTTATAGAATGTTTTCCACAAATGATGTATGGTAATGAAGCTGCTGAAATGATGGAAGATGCAGATAAAATATACAAAGTGATTATGGAGAGTACGGTCACTGCAGTCATCTTGAGTATTGCAATTACTGGCATGTTGGTCTTGAGACTAATAATCAATCTTTTCAATGATGATAATATTCCAAAGGAGACAATGGCCAAAGTTTGGATCATGACAGCCCAGATGGAATTCACCTCCATTCTGATGCAAAGACAATTGCACATTGATTTTCTTCATGGTGCTCTTTCCTTTGCAATTCACTCAAAGGAGCTGTCTGGATTCCAACTATTTATGCAGAAGAAAAATCCAAACTTAGAAGAAAATGATGGATTTATTAGGGATTTCTGGAAAGATGCATTTGAATGTTCATTCTCCAGTGATATTACAAATGGGAATGCCGAAAGGATCTGCACTGGAGAAGAGAAGCTGGAGACTCTTCCTAATTCTGTCTTTGAGACCACTATGAATGCACATAGTTACAGTGTCTACAATGCAGTCTATGCTGTGGCACATGCTCTGAAGGCCATGCGGTCCTCCAAACTCAAAGGGGAACAAAAAATAAATGAGAGGAGATGGAAGCTCTTCCTTCAATCACCCTGGCAAGTAAGGTTGGCTAATACAAAATTTGGGGAAAATCAAGAATAATAATAGGCATTGGCTTTTTGTTTTGTTTTGTACAGGTGAAACTTGAAAAATTAGAATATTATGCAAAAGTTCATCTATTTCAGTAATGCAACTTAAAAGATGAAACTAATATATGAGATAGACTCATTACATGCAAAGCAAGATAGTTCAAGCCGTGATTTGCCATAATTGTGATGATTATGGTTTACAGCTCATGAAAACCCCAAATCCACAATCTCAGAAAATTAGAATATTACATGCAATCAATAAAACAAGGATTGTACATAGAACAATATCGGACCTCTGAAAAGTATAAGCATGCATATGTATTCAGTACTTGGTTTGGGCCCCTTTGCAGCAATTACTGCCTCAATGCAGTGTGGCATGGAAACTATCAGCCTGTGGCACTGCTGAGGTGTTATGGAAGACCAGGATGCTTCAATAGCGGCCTTCAGCTCTTCTGCATTGTTCGGTCTCATGTCTCTCATCTTTCTTGGCAATGCCCCATAGATTCTCTATGGGGTTCAGGTCAGGCGAGTTTGCTGGCCAATCAAGCACAGTAATCCCATGGTCATTGAACCAGGTTTTGGTGCTTTTGGCAGTGTGGGCAGGTGCCAAGTCCTGCTAGAAAATGAAGTCAGCATCCCCATAAAGCTCATCTGTGGAAGGAAGCATGAAGTGCTCCAAAATCTCCTGGTAGACGGCTGCATTGACCCTGGACTTAATGAAGCACAGTGGACCAACACCAGCAGATGACATGGCTCCCCAAATCAACACAGACTGTGGAAACTTCACACTGGACTTCAAGCATCTTGCAGTGTGTGCCTCTCCATTCTTCCTCCAGACTCTGGGTCCTTGGTTTCCAAATGAGATGCAAAAGTTGCTCTCATCAGAAAAGAGGACTTTGGACCACTGAGCAACAGACCAGGTCTGTTTTTCTTTAGCCCAGGTAAGACGCTTCTGACGACATTTGAAGCCCATGTCCAGGATCCGTCTGTGTGTGGCTCTTGATGCACTGACTCCAGCCTCAGTCCACTCCTTGTGAAAGTCCCCAACACTTTTGAATGGCCTTTTCCTGACAATCCTCTCCAGGCTGTGGTCATCCCTGCTGCTTGTGCACCTTTTCTTCCACACTTTTCCCTTCCACATAACTTTCTATTAATGTGCTTTGATACAGCACTTTGGGAACATCCAACTTCTTTTGCAATTACCTTTTGAGGCTTTCCCTCCTTATGGAGGGTGTCAATGATGGTTTTCTGCACAACTGTCAGGTCAGCAGTCTTTCCCATGATTGTGATTCCTACTGAACCAGACTGAGAGACCATTTAAAGGCTCAGGAACCCTTTGCGGGTGTTATGGCTTAATTAGCTGATTAGAGTGGGACACTTTGAGCCTAGAATATTGCACCTTTTCACAATATTCTAATTTTCTGAGATTGTGGATTTGGGGTTTTCATGAGCTGTAAACCATAATCATCACAATTATGGCAAATCACGGCTTGAACTATCTTGCTTTGCATGTAATGAGTCTATCTCATATATTAGTTTCATCTTTTAAGTTGCATTACTGAAATAAATGAACTTTTGCACAATATTCTAATTTTTTGAGTTTCACCTGTATATGAAAAGCTTTCAAAGCTATATGAAAATCATTTTCATATGAAATTGAGATTTTCATATGAAAGAAAATAAAAAAAATAAATATGAATCTAATGCTTAAATATAGAGACTTTTAGAAATATGTAACATACCAAGTTTATTTTAGGTCTAAAATGGTATGGGCAGGATCTTATTCAATCCATTATATTTGACTATTTTTAATGTAGCAACGTGAAAATTACTTTGCTACTGAAAAGCATTATTATTCCTCACCAGCTGGATTTTGGAGTTACTAAGTTTCAAAGGTCCCAAAGGTACTTTTTCAATTTCTTTATTTTTCTTGAAGGTGTTTTGCTTCAATTTAGCACTGTAGAAGCTTCTTGGATGAGAAGGAAAACATCTTCAAGGAAACACAAAGAAATTCCTGTTTCTTTTTGGAAAAAAAACACCTTTGGGACACCTTTGGATTACTGAGAATCTCCATAGACACTAAGATTCAAAAGGAATTATAATAATTAAAAAATGACAAGAAATCTTGTGAAAATAGGAATAGTATTACTTCAAATGAATAGCAAAGTTGTTAACTAAACACATGAAGAAAATTTCAATTTAATTTGTTTTCAAAAATTTATGGCAGAAAACTGAATTCACAATTTCTCAAATGCTCGATAAGAGCAAAGTGATTTCTCAGATCCATCCCTGTCTTGATTTTCTGTTCCAATTCTCACCTGCCAATTCTTTATTTGAGAATAGAAAATGCATTTAATAAAAATATATTTGTTTCCAAGTTGAAATTGTGTGGGCTGTGGGAAAATTGAATAGCTGATTTTTCATTTAGCCTAGGCCAAATTGAAAGAAACAAATTGAAATTTTCACAACCCCTTCAAAGAGTCCTGATAATTTTCCTGTTTCTTTCCTTTTTTCTTCTTCTTCTGCTAGCTCCACCATTTTTTGCAACAAGTCTCTTTTAACAACAGTGCTGGAGAACAGGTTTCTTTTGGCCTCAATGGAGAATTAGAAACTGGATTTGATATTTTCAATTGGGTCACATTTCCAAACAAGTCCTTTCTGAAAGTCCAAATTGGAAAGATTGACCCACTGGCTCCCCCAGAAAAGCTACTCACCATATCTACCAAGGAAGCTATTTGGCCTCTCATGCTTAACCAGGTATGACTTGTTTTCCCCTTTCCATGGCCTAATAATTTTGCTGTGTTAAACTATCCATTTTAAAGTACTCCTTTTTTAAATCAAGCCTGTGTAAAGACCTTATAATAGATGTTTGATTTGATTTGACATCAACAAAAAAGGGGACCTTAAGGAGAGGATACTCAGAGAGATCTCAAGTTAAAGATTTTCCCATATCAGTATCTGGTACATTGCCCCAAAGTGATCCTTTAGAACAGAATTATTAGGAGTGATCAATCGATTAATGTAATAATATATGAAATAAGAATCAGTTAAAGGTTCAGTAGTGAATTTACACAGGAAGAAAACTGGAAAGTGCTGCACCATGTTTGAATTATATATGAAGAGTTTGCATATGGATAACTGATGAAAAGAACAATCCACCAAAAATAAATTCTTTCTGTGAATTCTAATTTTATTTATGAGCAGGCATTACCTCGTTCCATCTGTAACAAAGAATGTCCTCTTGGCCATAGTAAGATGAAAGTGGAAGGAAAATTATCCTGCTGCTATGATTGTAAAATATGTCCAGAAGGGAAGATAGCTGACCAACTGGGTAAGAAAAGGATTGTATTAAATATATCAATCGTATAATAAATATAAATTATATTTTTAATAAATGTTATCATGATTGAAAAACCTGAGCTTCACATCACACTGGTGTGAAGCAATGAAACATTTGAATTATTTTCATACTTCACTAAGCTATTTGGTAATAAAAACAATTAATTTATTCTAACTTGAAGTGTCAGTAGATTTCTCAGATTTGAATTATTCCTTGCCATGTTTCCTTGAAAAAATATTTAAACAGATTTTGCCATTACTTTGTGTGAAATAAAGGTAATTTTGCATTAGTAATTTTGCATAGTTTTTAATTGTTTTTGCTTCCTATTGTATCCAAATGATTGATTTTTCTGGAATACATATGGTTGCCATATAATAACCCTAGGTGGCTTACCACAATCCTCAGAGACACAAATAATATTTTGTTTAAAAAACCCCACCCTTGCCAACAGGTAACAGGTCAACCCCCATTGTCAACCCCCATTGTAGCCTAATTCTTTTAAGTAAAGAACAATCCTGCTAGAAGAATAAAAGGATAGGGAACCCAAATAATTCAGATGGAAGAGTATTGGAAAAGGCTGGACCCTTAGACAAGATACAACTCTAAACTCCCTCATGGCAACATTCAGCACAAAAGATCTGGAAGATGCCTAGCTGTCAGACATATTGCAGAAGACAGATACCATTGAATAAAGGTGATATCACCTATAATTTGGCCCAGTGACATCCAGGGATTTAACAGTGAAAATCAGAAAATTGAATTGCATAGAGTAAGCAACTAGGAGCCAGAAAAACTCATACAGGAGGAATAGAAATAGGTGAGTTAACTGCATGGCCACTGCATTGCAGACCAATTTTGCTTTTGAAATGGTCTTCAAGGGCAGCACCATATAAAGGTCATTCCAGTAATCAAATTGGGATCTCATTAAGCCTACAAAATGCTGTAAAATTGGAATATACTAAAAATGAAATGATGACATGATGTTTCTATGAATGGCTTCTTTTTCAGACTTGGATGACTGTTTCCCTTGTCCGGAGGAACAATATCCAAACAATGATAAGGATAGTTGCTTTCCAAAACGTATAATTTATTTAACTTATCAAGAACCTTTGGGGATTTCTTTGGCAGTGATTACAGTCTCCTTTGCTGTCACCTCAGCTCTGGTGCTTGGCATATTCATGAAATATCAGGACACACCTATTGTGAAAGCCAATAACAGGAACCTCACTTATAGCCTTCTTGTTGCTCTCCTGCTCTCTTTCCTTTGCATTTTGCTCTTCATTGGGCAACCTACCCAAGTTAAATGTCTCTTGCGACAAACTGCTTTTGGCCTCATCTTCTCTTTAGCTCTTTCTTGTATATTGGGGAAAACAACCATAGTGGTCCTTGCTTTCATGGCCACCAAGCCCGGATCCAAAATGAGAAAATGGGTGGGGAAAAGGCTGGCTATTTCTATTGTCCTATCTTGCTCCCTGACACAATTCTGCATTTGTGTGGTGTGGCTCACAATTTCTCCTCCCTTCCCAGATTCTGACATGCACTCCATGGCTGAAGAAATTGTTCTACAATGTAATGAAGGTTCAACCGTTATGTTTTATACTGTGCTTGGCTTTCTGGGGTTCTTGACTGCTGTCAGTTTCACTGTGGCCTTCCTAGCTAGGAATTTGCCTGACACCTTTAACGAAGCCAAATTTATCACCTTCAGCATGTTGGTCTTTTGCAGTGTCTGGGTGTCATTTGTTCCCACCTATTTGAGTACCAAGGGGAAATACATGGTGGCTGTGGAGATCTTCTCCATTTTAGCTTCAGCAGCTGGATTACTGGGTTGCATATTTTCCCCCAAATGCTATATCATTGTTCTGAGACCTAATCTGAATAAGAAGGAGCAGCTAATGAAAAAATGAAACTGATTTTAACACCATATCATTTGAATGAAATCTAATTGGTTGCATTTAGCATATAGGGATTTTTCCCCAATTTGTGGTTCTGACTTTTTTCTTTCTTTTCCACATCAATATGACATACAAAGCAATAATTCTGAGAAGCTCACTTCAGAACCTAAAAGTGTCCCCTTAATCTTTTTTTAAGATTATAAAATGATTCTGAGCCCTAATCAGAATAGTGGTCAATAGCTAATCAAGAACAAGATAAAATATGCATGAATATAAAAATGAATTGATTTAAATCCTGTACCCCATGAGCTTCACAACATCCCTGTCAAAATGAGATATTTATCAGTCAAAGAAAGGCAGGGTGTAAGAAAGAGATTCAGAATATCTTTTCCTCAGTTTTGCTAGGAATAAGCTGATCTTTATAATAGTTTTAAGAGATTTTCAAGGTTTCTTCACATTTACTTTTTCATTTATTTTACTAAAAATAATGGTCATTCCACAGATTCAAGGGATTCCTATTTTTCACCTGCCAACTTTGAAAGTGTGACAGAAAGCCATAAAATGGCTGTATATCTTGAACTATCTTGCTTTGCATGTAATGAGTCTATCTCATATATTAGTTTCACCTTTTAAGTTGCATTACTGAAATAAATGAACTTTTGCATGATATTCTAATTTTTCGAGTTTCACCTGTATAGTTTGTATATTATATTCTCATTCAACGATTATATTTATCTCCATCATATCCATATATTACCAAGTTTTTTTTATCCAACCATTGATAAAACATACTCCATATCTTTAAAAAACTGTTTTTCTTCTTGATCTCTCCCATCCCCATTTTTGAAGATGAGAACTACATCAGCCCTTCCCAGTCTTCTGGTAGTTAACCAGTGCTTCAGGATTTTTGAAAGATGTGATACAGTGGTTCTGAGATGACATCTGCCAGCTCCTTTAGAACTCTGCGATGTAATCCATCAGGTCCCAGTGATTTGTATTTGTCAAGATCAGACAGGTGTTCTCTTACTACTGTTTTTGCTTATTTTAACTTTTATTTGTAGTCTGTTTTTTACAATTATTTTTTGGTGGGTTGGGCTATAGTGTTTTGGGGGGGGGTTTTGCATGAAGATGGATGCAAAGAATGAGTTAAGCAGCTCTGCTTTCTCTCTGTTGCCTGTTACTTTCTTGCCATCTTCTCTCTTTAGTGGACTGACTGTTTCCTTGATTTTTTCCTTGTTATTTATATGTTTGAAGAAAAATTTTTTATTATCTTTTACTTTTGTTGCAAGTGTTTGTACATTCTGAGCCATTCTTTTACTGGCTATCTTCTGTCTATCTGTTGATATTCTGCCTTAATTGTGTGTCCCTCTTTCCATTTTTTTGTACTTGTCCTTTTTGTCTTTCAGAGAGATCTTTATACAGCCATGCTGGTTTCTTCTTGGATTTCTTGTTTTGCTTTCTTATTGGTATTGTGATGGTCTGAGATTTTATGATAATATTTTTCAGAGTTTGCAAGATTCTTGAGTGGTTTCCCCTTTAGGATTTTCATCCAAGGAATCTTTCCCAAGTTCTATCTGAGTTTATGAATATCAGCTATCTTACAATTTATGACTTTGGTATCGTTATGTTCTATTGCTTGTGTTTGCATTATGTTGAAAACAAGTATGACATGGATACTTTCACCCACGTTTCCTACAGTTTAAACTCCCTCTATCACTTCTTGTCTGTTTGTAAGAATTAAGTCCAATATGACTGTCCCTCTGGTTCCCTCCACTACCTTTTAAATAACGAAGTTGTCAGCTAGATTGGTTACCAACTTATTTGATTTCTCACTTGGTGCAGAATTGATGTCAGAGTACTTGAAGTTGCCCATTACTATTGTAGCGTGTTTCCTACATATATTTGTAGTTGGTTAGAAAAGAAGAGAAAGGAAAAGAAAAGAAAAGAAAAGAAAAGAAAAAAACTCCCCAAAGTTATTTTGATATTTGGATGTTCTCAAACATTCTCCTGATTGCTGCAGAATCTTGAGAAAAAGAGATTGCAGAAGGAGCACTCAGGAAATGCTCATCTGTGCTTTGGGGAACCATAGGTCCACTATAACAGGTTCAACTCCCATCCTAGAGCCTCATTTCTGATGGACTTCATCTTTAACATTCCAAGATGATGTCTTCCTAGAACCTGAATAATTGTTATAGTAATCCTTTTCAAGGTAGATCCTTTATTTATTTATTTGTTTATTCTTTATTGTCCTTTGTTTATTTCATACTTCTTTACTTCTCATCTCCTTCAGAGAGGAACTTCTGGGTGGTGGACCATAAAATCAAGCTTTAAAACCAGAACAATTTAAGATTGTTTTAAAAAACCAAAGTGTTGTATTCAGCAAAGTGCTAAGTATTAAACAAAATTATTAAGAAAAATGACCTTAACAGATCTATTTCCATTCTTTCCCCCAAAAGCTGTGTTTTGTTTTCTTCTGTGCACATGAACTCTCATTTCCCCATTTTTTCTTCATATCTTCCAAAGGTTCATAGCAGTTTTGCAGTGTCTATTGAGATATGATAAACATGTTTCTTTCTGCTATTTCTCAAAGCTCTAGTGCAAATAATGGTACTGATTAGTAATTAAGGACAGTTATTGTCTGTTCTTTTCAAAATCTTAAGGGAACTCCAGCAAACACTCTAAAAACTATGATCTTGGATTAAGACATTACATTCTATTAATATCTGCTTAGAAATACAGACATGCATGTGTTTCATCTGTGATACTTCATTAGAAGACCTCCAAAGTCCTTCCAGCTTTGCTACTCAGTTAACTCTGTAGATAATATTCATTATCTTAACTTTACAGTTAAAAAACTGGTCCTCAGTTGAAAGGTAACAAAGTAGATACTCTTTGATGTCTACAATGATTACATATTATAAAGAGTTGGTTATATTTGCAACATTTGTTTTACTTTTTTCCCCAACTGTGATGAGCATTTCCCCTCCCTGCACCTGCAAACTTAGTGGTCCTCTTCCAATTGTTCATAAATATTATCAGTCTGGAGATTTAATCATTGCTGCTATTATTTATCAAGTTTTCTTTCTTACAAATGAGATCACTTTTCAAAGCCTTCCTTCTTCTGAAGTCCTTGATCAGTACCTGTAAGTATCCTACTTCTTTTCCTCCTCCTCATACCACAACCTCCTCTTCTGCCACATTACAATGTAAAAACTGTGTTTTCTACCACATTTATGGGTAAAGATATTGGTTGCAAGTAAATTGTTATGACCTCTTCCAGTGGCCATATTTAGTACATTTTAACTTCTAGACCTAGCCTAATGCTGATGTTGAACTTGAGATGAATATTATTATTTTAACCATAAAATATATGAATTCCATTCTGTTCAACCAATGTCCTTCTTTTAACAAAGTCCCTTGTTGAAAGTAAAAAAAGTTTGACTAATCTAAACATTACAGAAACTCTCTGGTTAATCATGAGTTTTTTTGCCTTTCATTTCATCCAAGATATAAAAGAGAAACACTCTAGTGCATACAGTATTTTAGGCTATTATACATCTAGGGTGTGAAAAGAGAACTGGCTTAATTCTCTCAGAAAATACAGATAAAGATAGAGATAACATTGAAATCAGATAAAGACATAGGAAACTGATGGCAGCATTGTTTTCTCTGATATCATATATTTATTCCCAGCAGAGTTCCAATTCAGTTACTGATGACTGATGCACTACCTTCTCTGGAAATTAGTTATGGTTCCACCAGTCTTTTTGTGAAATAATAAAATTAGTTCTGAACCCCTCTCCTGTCGCTGTGAGATTACACCCCCATGTTCTTATGTTTTAATTAATATTGAGAATATTGCTTCTAATTCACACTCTTTAATATATTGAAGGGTTTCAGTCAGCCTATTCTTCTGCCTTTTAGGCTGAATGTATTTACTTCTGCTATTATTTTATCTTATGTTTTGTCCCTCAAACCTTGCACCAGTCTTGTTGCCAAGTGTGTACTTGCTCAATCTTATGAACATATTTTCTTAAATGAGATCTCCAGAAGTGAATAAATTATTTCAAAAGGGGTCTGACTCAATGCTACCTTAGCTCAATGTTAAGTAATCACAACTTGGTCAGTATTTCCTAGTTTATTCAATGTAGGGCTATTCATTAGTGATCAAATTGCAAGTGTCCAGAACAAACAATAAGCACTAATTTATATCTTTATGTATGTATAATTTACATGTAGAAATTAAACATATGTATAAATTAAAACAGCTGCCCAATTCTAAAACCAAAATATATTGACATAGTTTCTAACTGTCGCTGAAGGTTCGTCACTCATAACTACCAGCATACTTTGGCTCTGGCATTTGCTGTAAAGGAGATCAATGAACATTCTGGGATTTTACCTAATGTTAGCCTTGGTTTCCATATTGCTACTGACTATCCTGTGGAAAGTACAACTTATCATTTAGCAATGGAATTTCTATCTACAAAGGATAATTTTATACCCAACTACAAATGCAATGATCAGACCAACACAGTAGTTGTCATTGGAGGAGCCCGTAGTAACACTTGTCGCAACATGGCAATCACTCTGTGCAACTACAAATTTTCCCAGGTGAGACAGAAAAGTGGATCAATATAAGAAGTTCACCAGCTATTAATTACATTCAAAAGTTGGGTAATAGAAATGAAATATTTGAGGCAAGACAATGATTAAGGTATAAGACATGAAGAATATTTTTTTTAAAAAAAATAAATTTTATTAATGAACAACAAACAGAAAAAAAAACCATTAAAACAGTGAACGTGGTGCATACGTAACAACAAATATAAATTTACATATGTACATAAATATTAATCATCCTTGCTAGAGTTACTGCTTTCTTTTTTTAAACCAGTGGTAAAACTTCTCCCAAATTTTGTAATAATCAGATTCAGTCTTAACTTTTAATTCTTGACTTATTCTATCCATTTCAGTGCATGACCAAATTTTTCTAATTATTTCCATCTCTTCTGGCATATCATTTCCTTTGCATCTTTGGGCAAGAGTTAGTCTCGCGGCAGTGGTGACATGGATTATTAAATATATTATCTCTTTATTATATTTCCCCACATTAATTCCCAATAAGAAAATTTCCAGTCTCAACTCTATTTTAATTTTACACATCTCTTCTGATCAGTTTCTGATTTCAGCCAATATATTTGGGCTATTTCACATTTCCACTATACATGGTAATAAGTTCTAATTCATTTATTGCATTTCCAGCATTTAGGAGATAACTTCGGATACATTTTTGCTGGTTTTGATGGCGGAATATGCCATCAACAAAACATTTTTAGTAAATTTTCTTTATATGATGCCTCCAGAGTAATTTTCCTATTCCTGTCCCATAAAATTTCCAGATTTATGCCGTATCCAAAATCTTTCATCCAGGCCAGGATCATTTCTTTCACCTTTTCTTCTTCCAATTTACATTCCAATAGTACTTTATAAAATTTTTTAATCAATTTCTCATCCAGTCCTAATAATATTTTACCTAATTCTGTGTTCCATTTACTAATATCCCATTCTTTCATGTCTTTACTATACCTTGATTGTAATTGTAAGTAGGCCCACCATTCTATCTCAAATCACAAATCTTTTAGCTTTTGTCTTGTTTTTAAGTTTCCCTTCTCATCTAATATATCCTCATATGTAATGACCTGTCCTCATCGCAATAAATGTGGGTACATTAACACTTCCAATGTTGGTATTTCAATGTAGAATTGAGATTTAGTTTTGTTCCATGCACTTAGTAAGGTCTGCCTAATTTTGTGCCTTTGGAAATAACCATGAATTTGGTGTTTGTCCTGCCACAAAAAAGCATGCCACCCTGCCTGTCAGTTATATCCTTCTAATGTTAATGTTCTTTTGTTTTAAACACTTATCCAATCTTTAATCCAGGTCAGAGTGGCCACTTTATAGTATATTTCCCAATCTGGTAAACCAAATCCTCCCCTTTCTGTAGCATCCTGTAACAATTTCAGTCTAGTTCTGGGCTTTTTTCCCTGCCAAATAAATTTTGATACTAACTTATCCAACAGATTAAAAAAAATTCTAATTTTACCGGAGCATTTTGAAACAGAAACAGTAATTTTGCTAATATGTTCATTTTTATTGATGTAATTCTCTCCATAAAAGAGAGTCTTAGATTGCTACATTTTCTGAAAACTTCAGCTATTTTTTTCATTAGTGGGGTATAGTTATCCTCTTTAAGCATTGAACATTTTATCGAAATTACAATTCCCAAAAATTTAATTTTGTTTGTCGTCTGGATGTCCATTATCCTTCTTAAGTTTTCTTTTTGTATATTTGTCATATTTTTGGTAGGTTTTTTTTAGTTTTTTCCTTATTAATTTTTAGCCCTGCTACTTCACAGCAGGAACCTTGGGTGAGAGTGACCATGTCATACTAGATTTCAACATAACACAAACACAAGCAATAGAACATAATGACACTGGAGTCTTGGATTTTAAAAGAGCTGATTTCAATAAACTCAGGGAGAACTTGGGAAAGATTCCATGGATGAAAATCCTAAAGGGGAAAACAACTCAAGAATCTTGGGAAACTCTAAAAAGTATGATCATAGAAGCCCAGACCAGCACAATACCACTGAGAAAGAAAAACAAGAAATCCAAGAAGAAACCAGCATGGCTGCACAAAGATTTCTCTGGCAAATTGAAAGAAAAAAGGACAAGTGCAAAAAATGGCAAGAAGGACATACAACTAAGGCAGAATATCACCAGATAGCCAGAATCTGCAAAGATGAAGTCAGGATAGCAAAGGCTCAGAACGAACAAAACTTGCAACAAAAGTCAAAGATAATAAAAAAGTTTCTTCCAACATATAAATAACAAGAAAAAATCAAGGAAACAGTTGGTCCACTAAAGAGAGAAGATGGCAAGGAAGTAACAGGCAACAGAGAGAAAGCAGAACTGCTTAACTCATTCTTTGCATCCATCTTCACACAAAAAGAAACTATAGCTCAACCCACAAAACATAACTGTAAAAGACAGACCAGAAATAAAAGTTAAAATAAGCAAAAAAACAGTAAGAGAACACCTGTCTGATCTTGATGAAAACAAATCACTGGGGCCTGATGGATTACATCCCAGAGTTTTAAAGGAGCTGGCAGATGTCATCTCAGAACCACTGCACCATATCTTTCAAAAATCCTGGAGCACCGGGGAACTACCAGAGGACTGGAAAAGAGCTGATGTGGTTCCCATCTTCAAAAAAGGAGAAAAAAAACAGACCCAGGAAACTGTAGACCAATACCTAGGAAGATACTGGAAAAGATAATTTTAAAAAAACAGATCTGCCAACATCTAGAAACAAGTAAAGTAATAACTAGCAGTCAGCATGGGTTTGTTAAGAACAGATCATGCCAAACCAATCTTATTTCATTCAACACAGTGACTAAATTAGTAGACCAGCAAAATACTGTGGACATAATATATTTAGATTTCATCAAACATCGACAAAGTAGACCACAACCTACTTCTTAGTAAGCTAGAAAAAAGTGGAATAGATAGCACCACCACTAGATGGACTCACAACTGGCTGGCAAATCATACTCAATGAGTAGTCCATAATGGGTCTAAGTGTACATGGAGGGAAGTAAGCAGTGGGGTGCCACAAGGTTCTGTCTTAGGCCCAGTACTCTTCAATATCTTAATTAACGACTTAGATGAGGGAATAGAAGGGGAACTTACCAAATTTGCAGATGATACTAAGCTGACAGGAATAGCTAACACCCAAGAAGATAGGCTCAAGATCCAGATGGATCTTGACAGACTAGAACACAAAATGAACTTCAAAATGAAATTCAATGTAGAGAAAAGTAAAGTCCTACACTTAGGCAAGAAAAACCAAAAGTACACATATAGACTGGGTGAAACCAGGCTCAATAGCAGCAACTGTGAGAGGGATCTTGGAGTCTTAGTGGACAACCACCTAAATATGAGACAGCTGTGTGCAGCAGCAGCCAAAAAAGTTAATGCAATCCTAAGTTGTATTAACAGAGGGATACAATCAAGATCAAGGGAAGTACTAATACCACTCTATAAAGCCTTAGTAAGACCACACCTAGAATACTGCATCCAGTTTTGTTCACCACATTATAAAAAAGATGTTGAGACTCTAGAAAAAGTACAGAGAAGAGCAACCAGGATGATTAGGGGACTGGAGGCTAAAACGTACAATGAATGATTGCAGGAACTGGGCTTGGCTAGTCTAGTAAAGAGAAGGACCAGGGGAGATATGAAAGCAGTCTTCCAACATTTGAGGGGCTGCCACAGAGAGGAAGGGGTCAAGCTATTTTTTAAAGCACCCAAAGGCCAGACAAGGAATAATGGATGGAAACTGAACAAGGAGAGATTTAACCTGGAAATAAGGAGAAACTTTCTGACAGTGAGAACAATCAACCAATGGAACAGCTTGCCCTCGGAAGTTGTGGGAGCGCCATCACTTGAGACTTTCAAGAAGAGATTGGACTGCCATTTGTCAGAAATGGTGTAGGGTCTCCTGCTTGGGTGGGGGGTTGGACTAGATGACCTACAAGATCCCTTCCAATTCTGATTATCTGTTATTTGTTCACCAGACTCCTCTAATTTCTCTATTAGTTTTAGTCCTGAATTTTGTGGATCTTCTAAAATAAAAACCAAATCGTCAGTGAAGGCTTGTAATTTGTATTAGTCTTTCTTTATTTTTAGTCCTTTTATTTCTGGTTCTTTTCTAATTATTCTCATTAGTGTCTCTAAAGTCAAAATAAATAATGTTGGTGATAATGGACATCCCTGCCTTGTTCCTTTTTGTATTTGAAATTTGTCTGTTGTATGGTCATTTATCAATATCTTAGCTTGTTGTTTATCATATATGACAGCTATTACATTTAGAAACTTTTGCCCAAAATCCATGTACTCAATTTGTTGCAGAACAAAACTCCATTTTACATTGTCAAAGGCCTTTTTAGCATCCAGGAATAATAATGCTACCTGTTCTCCACTACGATCTTCATAATACTCTATAGTATCTAAAATTGTCCTAATGTTATTGCTAAGATGTCTATGTGGAAGGAAGCCATTTTGGTCTGTGTGTATAAATTTATTGAGTATTTTCTTGAGTCTTTCTATTAGTATAGCTACAAAAAATTTATAGTCCACGTTTAATAGAGATATTGGCCTATAATTTCCTATCCTTGTTTCATCATTTTTTTTCTTTTGGGATGATTGTAATTGTTGCTTCCTTTCACGAGTTCAGAAGTTTTGCCTTATCCAGGACTTCATTAAATAATTTGAGTAATCTGTCACCTAATATTTCTTGTTGGGCTTTGTATAGTTCAGCAGGGAGTGCATCTGGACCAGCCATTTTATTTTTTGTTTATTTATTGCCCAGAACACTTCTTCCAAATTTATGCTTCTATTCAATAAACTTTTTTCCTCTTCCGATATTCTCGGAAGATTCCCTTTCTTAAAATATTTTATCGCTTTTTCTTCTGTTACAAATTCTTCTTCTTTATATAGATCCTCATAGAATTTCTGAGCTATATTCCTTTTCGTTTCTTCTTGATAACATATTTCCCCCTGTTCATTTTGTAGCTTAGTGATCCATCTTTTTTCCACTTGCTTTTTCAATTTCCAGGCTAGCCATCTTCCTGGTTTATTTGCATTCTCAAATACATTTTGTTTTATTCTTTTGATTTTTTGGGCTAAAACTTCTTTTTCCAACAGATTTATTTCAAGTTTTATTAAGTCCATTCTTGTTTTAATCTCTTTCTGTTTCGGTTCTTCTTGTAGTTTCATCTCCAGGTTTCTATATTCCATTTCTAATGCTTTTCGCTGTATATTCTTTTTCTTATTTCTATTCACCATATAATTTATCGCTACTCCTCTCATAACTGCTATAGCTGTATCCCAGGTGTTTTGTAAGGATGTATCTTCTTTATTTTCTTCAAAGAAGAGTTTTATTTCCTTTTCCAATTTAATTTTAAATTCTTCCTCTTTTAATATCATTCTTTGTAGGGCCCATCTTGGGATTTTGAGTTGGCCTTTCCAGCTAAACCTAATGTAACTATGATCTGCCCACAAGCTTGGTTCAATTTCTATTTCCATTATTTCATAGATGAGCCTCTTAGGCATCCATACCATATCCAGTCTCGACCAGGACTGGTGTCTGTTTGAGTAAAATGTGAATTGTTTCTTGTTTGGGTGATGTTCTCTCCATGCATCATAGATTTTAGCCTCGTTTGCCAAATCATGGAAGTTTTTTGGTATTACCTTCCTTGTTATTTTCTTATTTTTGCCTTTATAATCCTTTATTTTATCTATAATTGCATTGAAATCACCTAAGATGCAAATCTCTTCGTAATGCCTTTCCTTAATATTATTATATAATTTTTGAAAAACATGTTCTTGTGGGCCATTCTGAGATAATTTCTATCAACAGAATCTTTTATTTTCAAATTCTATCTCTACCATCAATATCCTGCCATCTTTATCTTTAAAATTTTCTTTAGCCAAAATCCAACTTTATGTATAACACTACCCCTCTTTTCTTTTGCTTTCTAGTGACATAAAAAGATTTCCTAATTTTCTATTTTCTAACAGGTATTTTTGTTTCTTTTTTATATGCACCTTTTGTATAGCTATTATGTCTGCATTGAATTTCTGTAAATTATAGAATATTTTCTTCCTTTTCGCTGGGGAGTTTAGACCATTAATATTCATCAAGATTACTTCACATTTCTCTCTTTTTTTTTCAATTTCTTTGGTCAGATTTTGTTACTCTCGTTTCTCTGGATTCTGTATATTGCCTTTCTTCTTCCATATCCCCTCTCCTTGTTGTTTGATGAGTTTTCTTCCTTATTTTCTGCCTCTGCTCCTCTTTGCTCAACTGAGTCTTTCCTTCCTTCCTTTTCTTCCACTGCTGTCTCTCCTTCATTAGCAAATTGTTGGTCGTAGAAGTCTTCCACTTTGTCCATTGTATCTAATCGATATCTCTTCTCCTGTCAGTTAACCATAATTCCCTCCGGCATCAACCATCTAAAACTAATATTATGTTTTATGAGCTTTGTTGTCAAAAAATGGTAGGGTTTCCTCAAGTCCCTTATTCTTCTCGGTACTTGTTCTACTGACTCATTTCTCGTTCTATGTAGTATTTTATCACGGGTTGATTTCTTGATCAATTGGACATGAACTTCTCTGGGAAGGTTATGCCTTCTTGCATAGTTCGTCTATACTCTGTATGTCTCATCTATTTTCATCACAATTTCTTCTTTCCCAATTCCTAGTATTTTCGCAATTATCTCGCCCATTACATCTGGCAAATCTTCCTCTTTTTCCTCCTTAACATTTTGAATCTCAGGTAATGGGCTGCTTTTTCTGCTTCCAAAAGTATTACCGTAGATTCCAGATCTTCATTTGCTTGTATCAGCTTATCTGTCAGATCTTCCACTCTTTTCTCCTCTTTATCCATTCTGGATTCTATTTCCACTATTTTTTCCTGGTTTTTCCACATCTCTTGTTGGTAGCATTCAAATTTTTCATCTATAATTTGAATTTTTTCTTTTAATTCAGATCTTACTGACCCTATCTCTGTCTTCAAGTCTTCAAGACATGAAGAATATCTTGAAATGACTATCCCTTTTTGCTTCTTTTGCTAAATTGTAGAGGTCATGTAAAATTAATTTTAAACATCCTATTTTGATATCCCACTGAAACCCAAAGATTTTGTTAAACAAACATATATGGTTTGCTTATTATTTTTATTTTTATTTCTTATTTCTATTATTTATTTATTTTTATTTGTTTATTTTGGAAGAGACCATTCATTCCTATGTTCTTCTGACTTTCTCCACTTAGATCTCATATGGATCAGCTCCATTGGTAAATACTGAAACAGCAATGTTTGTTAAATGGATGTTCCCTGAAGAAACCCATCAATTTAAAGCAATACTGAATGTATTGTTGCATTTTGGATGGATATGGATTGGCTTAGTTTCTCTCTATGAGGAAGATAGGGACAGGTTCATTCAAAAGAGGCTTTCCATGTTTTCACAGAGAGGAATCTGCTTTGACTTTATAGAATGTTTTCCACAAATGATGTATGGTAATGAAGCTGCTGAAATGATGGAAAGTGGAGAAAAAATCTATCAAGTGATTATGGAGAGTACGGTCACTGCAGTCATCTTGAGTATTGAAATTACAGGCATGTTAGTTTTGAGACTAATGAGCAATGTTTTCAATTATGACAATATTCCAAAGGAGAGAAAGGCCAAAGTTTGGATCATGACAGCACAGATGGAATTCACATCCATTCTGATGCAAAGACAATTGCCCATTGATTTTCTTCATGGTGCTCTTTCCTTTGCAATTCACTCAAAGCAGGTGAATGGATTCAAACAATTTGTGCAGAAGAGAAGCCCAAACTTAGAAAAAGATGATGGGTTTATTAGGGATTTCTGGAAAGATGCATTTGAATGTTCATTCTCCAGTGATATCACAGATGGGAATGCTGAAAGGATCTGCACTGGAGAAGAGAAGCTGGAGACTCTTCCTAATTCTGTCTTTGAAACCACCATGAATGCTCATAGTTACAGCATCTACAATGCAGTCTATGCTGTGGCACATGCTCTGCAGGCCATTCGCTCTTCCAAACTCAAAGGAGGACGAAAAATGGATGAAAGGAGATGGAAGCTCTTCCTTCAATCACCCTGGCAAGTAATGCTGGCTAATTTAAAAATTTGGGAACAATTATAAGAATAGGAAATTGAGGTGTTTTTGATTATGTCTTGTTTTAACAATTATAATTCTTTATAGATAGTTTTGAAAGCTATATAGAACTGCTTGATATTTTCATATAAAAGAAAATAAAAAATAAATATAAATCTAATGTTTAAATATAGAGACATTTGGAAATATGTTACATACCAATTTTATTTTAAATCTAAAATGGTATGTGCAGGATCTTATTCAATCCATTATATTTGACAATTTTTAATGTAGAAACTTGAAAACTTCTTCGCTACTGAATTGCATTATTATTCCTCACCAGCTGAATTTTGGATTTACTAAGTTATGAAGGTACTTTTTCAAAAGGCAACTGAACTTTCTTTTTTCTCCCCTTGAAAGTGTTTTGCTTCCATTCAGAACTGAAGGAGCTTCTTGGAGTGAGAGGCAAAAAAAATCTTCAAGGAAAAACAAAGGAAGTCCAATTGCCTTAGAAAAAAAACACCTTTAGCATACAATTGCCCAGATGACTGAGAATCTCCATAGACAATAAGATTCAGAATGAATTATAATAATAAAAACTGCCAAGAAATCTTGTGAAAATTGGAATTCAAGTGAATAGCAAAGTTTTCAATGAATCGTATGAAGAAAATTTCAAGTTTAATTTGTTTTATTTTTTTTTCAAAAGTAACACTTGGAATCAAAAGCCATCTTGTCTTAGAATTGTCTATCTCAGTGAATTATATCTTGTCTATACCTTATGGTGGGGACGTGATGACTCGGTGGCTAAGACACTGAGCTTGTCGATCAGAGTAAGGTTGGCAGTTCAGCGGTATGAATATCTAGCACCACATAGCAGAGTGAGCTCTGGTTACTTGTTCCAGATTCTGCCAACCTAGCAGTTTGAGAGCATGTAAAAATGCAAGTTGAAAAATAGGTACCACTTTGGTGGGAAGGTAACAGCATTCCATGTGACTTTGGTGTTTATTCATGCCAGCCACATGACCATGAAGACATATTCAGACAGTGCTGGTTCTTTGGCTTTGTAATGGACTTTGCCCCCTAGAGTTAGAAACAACTAGTATGTATGTGTGTGGGGAACCTTTACTTTTATACTTTATGGCAAAAAGCTGAATTCACAATTTCTGAAATGCTCTATCAAGACAAAGTGGTTTCTCAGATCTATCCCTTTCTTGATTTTCTGTTGGAATTCTCATTTGACAATTTTTTGTCTGAAAATAGAAAATTTTCAGGTTGACATTTTGCGAAATGATTCAAAAATGATGCTTACCTTTTATTAAGCCTAGGCCAAATTGAAAGAAACCAATTGAAATTTTCACAACCCTTTCAAAGATTCCTGATAACTTTCCTGTTTTTTTTCCTGTTTTTTTCTTCTTCCATTAGTTCCACCATTTTTTGCAAGAAGTCTTCTTTAACAACAGTGCTGGAGAAAAGGTTTCCTTTGGCCCCAACGGTGAATTAGAAACTGGATTTGATATCTTCAGTTGGGTCACATTTCCAAACAAGTCCTTTGTAAAAGCCCAAATTGGAAAGATCAACTCACTGGCACCCCCAGAAAAGCTACTCTCCATATCTGTCAAGGAAGCTGTTTGGCCTCTCATATTTAACCATGTATGTCTCATTTTTCCCTTTTCATGGCCTAATAGTTTTGCTATGTTATACTATCCATTTTACAATACTCCTTTTTTTAAAATCAAGTCTGTTCAAAGACCATGATATAGTTATTTGATTTAATTTGACACCAAAAACAAAATGGGATCACAAGGAAGGCAAATTCAGAGGGATCTCAAGTTAAATATTTTCCCACTTCAGCTTCTGGTATATTGTCCCAAACTGATCTTTAGAATACAATTATTGTGATTGATTAATCTATTGATTAATGTAATAGGTATGAAATAAAAAGAAGATAGTAGGGAGTTTACATCAGGAAGAAAACTGGAAAATGCATCACAGATGTTTGGATTAAATATGAAGGGTTTGTGTGTACAATTGATGAAAAGAACAATCCCCAAAAATAAATTCTGTGTGAATTCTGATTTTATTTATGAACAGGCATTACCTCTTTCCATCTGCAACAAGGAATGTCCTCTTGGCTATAGCAAGATAAAAGTGGAAGGAAAATTATTTTGCTGCTATAACTGTAAACTATGTCCAGAAGGGAAGATAGCTGACCAATTGGGTAAGCAAAGGAATACAGGTAGCCCTCAAAATTTGACTACAATTGATCTCAAAACATTTGTTGCTAAGTGAGACATTTGTGAAGTGAGTTTTGCACTATTTTAAAACCTCTGTTGTCACAGCTCTTAAGTGAATCAGTTCAGTTGTTAAGTTAGTAACCAGTTGTTAAGTGAATCTAGATTGATTTGGTCTTCAGGAGATCTCACAAGGAGATCATACAACTCCAGGACTCTGCAGATATAAAAAACAAGTCAGTTCCCACGTGTCTGAATTTTGACACTTGACTATGAAGATGCTGCAATGGTTGAAAGTGTGAAAAACAGTCATAAGTCCCTTTTCTCAGTGCCTTTGTAATTTCTAACAGTTACTAAATGAACTGTTGTAAGTCATACATTAAATGTATCAATGATACAATAAACATATATGGGGGCTGAGCTTTACAGCATATTGATATTGAGACCAATGAAATATTTCATTTTTTTTCATACAGCAGTGAGCTACTTAATGATAAAATCAATCATTCTGACTTGAAATATTAGTAGATTCCTCAGATTTGAATTATCTCTTATGTTTCTCTCAAAAATTATAAATAGTTTTTCCCCCCAGAAACCTTTGTCTTTATTTTTTTGGAAATAAAGGTAATTTTGGATTGGTAATTTTTCCATAGTTTTTACTTGTTTTTAATTTCTATTCCATACAAATGATTGATTGACAGATTGATTGATAGATTCTGGAATGTATATGGTTGCATATCTAATATAATAAACCTACGTGGCTTACCACAATCTTTAGAACCACACATATTTTTCAATATGCACCAAAGACAAATTCCTTGTGTGTCCAATCACACTTGGCCAATAAAGAATTCTACTCTACTCTACTCTACTCTACTCTACTCTACTCTACTCTACTCTATTTTAAATCACCCTTGCCACCATGTACCAAACAAATCAGGCTTCTGACTCAACCTCCATTCTAGCCTAATACTTTAGGGGAACAATAAGCTTTTCCAAACTGGCTACAATGATAAATTGAAAGACAAAAATGGTAGGGAACCCATGTAATTCAGATGGAAAAGTATTGGAAAAGGCTGCACACTACAGACCAGATACAACTCTGAATTCACAAATGACAATATTTAACACAAAAGATATGGAATATTACCACCCACCAGACTTATTGAGAAAGACAGATACTATTGGAGAAATGTGATCTCACCCATAATTTGACACAATGATATCCAGGGATTTAATTGTGATAATCAGAAATTTAAATTGTATAGAGTAAGCTACTAGGAGCCAGTATAGCTGAAGCAGAGTAATAGAAAAAGGTTAGCTAAGTGCATGTCAATGCATTGCAAACAAGTTATGCTTTTGAAATGGTCTTCAAGGGCAGCACCATATAAAGGTCATTCTAGTAATCAAATTGGGATCTCATTAAATCTACAGAATTCTGTAAAGTTGGAACATGCTGAAAATGAAATGATGACATAATGTTTCTATCAATGATTTCTTTTTCAGACTTAGATGACTGTTTCCCTTGTCCAGAGGATCAATATCCAAACAAGGATAAGGATAGTTGCCTTACAAAAAGTATAATTTATTTAACTTATCAAGAACCTTTGGGGATTTCTTTGGCATTGATTGCAGTCTCCTTTTCTGTCATCTCAGCTGTGGTGCTTGGAATATTTGTGAAGTATCAGGACACACCTATTGTGAAAGCCAATAATAGGAACCTCACTTATAGCCTTCTTGTTGCTCTCCTGCTCTCTTTCCTTTGCACTTTGCTCTTCATTGGGCAGCCTATCCAAGTGAAATGTCTCTTGCGACAAAGTGCTTTTGGCATCATCTTCTCTGTAGCTCTTTCTTGTATATTGGGGAAAACAATCATAGTAGTCCTTGCTTTCATGGCCACCAAGCCCGGATCCAAAATGAGAAAATGGGTGGGGAAAAGGCTGGCTATCTCTATTGTCTTATCCTGCTCCTTGACACAATTTTGCATTTGTGTTGTGTGGCTCACAATTTCTCCTCCTTTCCCAGATACTGACATGCAGTCCATGGCTGGGAAAATAGTTCTACAATGTAATGAAGGTTCAACCGTTATGTTTTATACTGTGCTTGGCTTTCTGGGGTTCTTGACTGCTGTCAGCTTGACAGTGGCCTTCCTAGCTAGGAATTTGCCTGACAGCTTTAACGAAGCCAAATTTATCACCTTCAGCATGTTGGTCTTTTGCAGTGTCTGGGTGTTATTTGTTCCCACCTATTTGAGTACCAGGGGAAAATACATGGTGGCTGTGGAGATCTTCTCAGTTTTGGCCTCAGCAGCTGGATTACTGGGGTGCATATTTTCCCCCAAATGCTATATCATTATTCTGAGACCTAATCTGAATAAAAAGGAGCAACTAATGAAAAAATGAAACTGATTTTAACATCATACCCTTTGAATGTAATCTAATTGATTGCTTTCTCAGCATATAGTCCTGCCCCCCCCCAATTTGAGGTTCTACCTTCTTCCTTCCATCACCATCAATAGGACATTTGAAACAATTGTTCTCTTCAGAACCTAGAAAATTTTCCTTAATCTTTTCCTTGAAATGTTAGGTAATATTTCTGAGTCTTAATTAGTTTAATATGAAGTAGCTAATCAAGAAGATATGGTTTTGATCGGCATGATATTTAAAAAATGTCCAGATTCCAGAAATAATACAGAGAAGAGCCACAAAGATGAATAGAAGAATAGATTATAATTTTATTACAGTCTTAGACCAGCAAAAGAGATCACTATTTATAATATATAAAAAAATAGTACTGGCACATTATTATTTATTTATTTATTTATTTATTGGACTTGTATGCCGCCCCCTCTCCACGAGGACTCGGGGCGGCTCACAATTAAAACACAATAATACAAACAATAAATATTTAAAAAGAATTAAATCAAGAAGCCCAATCTTAAAACCCAATTAAAATAATTAAAAAAAAAAACCCCGGAGGTCAGTCCAGCCTGGCCTGCTCAAACAACCAGGTCTTCAGATCGCGGCAGAAGGAGAGAAGATCAGGAGCCAAACGGAGCTCCAAAGGGAGCTGGTTCCACAAGGCCCAACAGAGTAGGCCCTTCCCCGGGGCACCGCCAGCCGACATTGACTAGCCGACAGTACCCTGAGGAGTCCCTGCCTGTGTGCATGCACAGGGTGACCGGTGTTTGATATTGGCAGGAGACGCTCCCGCAAGTACCCTGGACCCATATCATAAAGGACTTTGAATGTTAACACCAACACCTTGAATTTCACCCGGAGGACAACCGGCATTATAATACATTAATAGTGGATTAAAAACATCCCTGTTAAGAAAATACATGTTCTCAAACAGTTAGGGTCACTCCCTGGTTTATATGAGTGGAGAGCCAGTAAGTATTTGTGTAAATATCATTTTCCAAAGATAGTTCTATCTCTAAAAATTGGCACAAATTGACAGCTATAATTCTGTAACCAATTTTTTTCTTGTAGACATTGCAGCAAAGATGATTAGGGAACCAAAGACTAAAACAAGAATGATTGCTGGAATTGTCTATTTCTGGTTTAATGAAAAAGATTAAGAGTGACATAGTAGCGATCTTCCAATGTCTAAGGAGCTGCAACAAAGAAGAGGGGGTCAACCTATTTCCAAAAGCACCTGAAGGCAGGATGAGAAGTAATGGATGCAAACTAATCAAGGAGAGAAGCAACCTAGAGCTAAGAAGAAATTTCCTACCAGTTAGAACAATTAACCAGGGGAATGACTTACCTTCTTAAATTGTGGATGTTCCAATACTGGATTTTTTTAAGAAGATGCAGTGGAAAGAGACAAAGGGTAACCTGAAGGGAATAACCAGTGGATATAAAAATATTTTTAAAAAGTTATTAGATTCCAAAAGAGATAAATAAAATGATGATTAAAAAGTCAATAAATGATGGAATTCCAAAAAGTTTGAGGCAATGGATAGTGATAAAATATGTTAATAAAATGAAAAAGTAGAAAATATAAATAGGGGATATAGTAGCATATATATGAATAAATAAAATAATTTATTATATTCAAAAATAAGCTAAGGATAGAAGGTGGAAGTTTGGGATTAGGTAATTTAATTGTATTATTAATATTAGTAGTGTGTTAAAATATTTTGTGAACTTAAACTTTTAAAGATTAGAAATTGTGGGGACTTTGAGATGTAATCCTGGGATTGATTTGTCAATATCTGGTATTATTACTAGTTCTAGATATTTGGGATATTGAAATTATGGTGGAATAATGAGTAAATTTTAAAATAGTAAATATTAGTGATTTAATAGGGGATAAAAAGAAATGAAATGATGAAAAGAAATATTATCTGTACTTAAATGAATTAATGAAAAAATGATAAAAAAAGAGAATGGTATTGTTGAAATTGGAAGATTAGGATTATGTATACTTATTTGTATTATTATTGTTAGCATTGTTTAAAAAGGACATTGACCCAGTCAATACACTGTCCACAAAATATGTATGGTGTGAGAGGAAAACTGTAAATAAAACATGAATTATATATATATGTATATAAAGCTTATACTGGACCAATGTCTGATTTTTTTCAACATAGACCACCCTGCTCTTAAATGGCTGGGTGGACTGAACATTACATTTGAACCACTATAAGTCCATGTATTTGCCATATGCTGAATAAAATAAATAAGGGCTGTATTGCTATTATCCTTCTCATCTTTCCTACTATTTTCTCCTATTGGTATCTTATGATTATATTGCTTTGTGGTTTACATGTTCACTGACAACTTATGCACTGGAGACAAATTCATTGTGTGTCCAGTTACAACTGGTTAATAAAGAATATTCTATCACTTTATCATTATTTCCCTTTCAAATGAGACCTCAACAAATATACTTTAGTTTATTTTATGGCAAAGGTAAAAGCTTCAAATACTTGGGAAGCATTATCTTGAGCTATGTGATGACCCTTTATTATCACCAACTTTGCCCTCAATGTCCAGGTTACCTTCTGGCTGGCTAAAAATTCTCCCAGGAACAGCCTTTGGCTGCAGAAAATTCAGTCCAAAACAGGGTAAATACAAACTGTAACTTAAAGTCCAAACAGGCCAAACTGAAGTAATTAGTTTGGCAGGGCAGGAGCAAGAATTTCAGACTTGAAAGCATGGCAAAACTCACACAGTTGGGAAGTCACCAGGAGCACAGATAAGCCACGACAATATAAGATAAAGTTAGGTTTGCTCCCAACAGCCTGACGCACGCAGCTTGCCTTTTTTATAAACTGTGTTACCAGCTGCTGCTAATGAACGGAATCAGGGCCCTTTCCTCCCCTGTAAGTCACACAATGCATGTTGCTCTCTTCTCCCTTCCTCCCTGTGTGTCCTAGGATAAAAAAGGGCTGGGCCTGGGCCTTCCTTTGAACTCCCTCTCTTTTTTTTTAACAATATTTTTTATTATTTTTAGACAAAAATACAAACATAGTATATAATGTGCTGGTAGATTGTGTCTCCTCTTCTCCATCCTCATTAAATACAAAATATTCCATGTTTGCAGATTAATTTTTCGTACTACATTTCGTATTATCATTCCACAACCATTCCTGGCCAACAAATATACAGTATAGACAGACCATTATTACATTAATACAAACAGACAAAAACGAAAGAATTCTTCTTTTGAGAACAGTGTGTGTCTGGACCTTCCCTTTTCCATACAGATATGATTTCAATTTATTTATTCATTTCTTGTATTCTATCCCATTTATCAAAGCAATTTATACTATTTTCCTTTATTCTCCCCCCCATATTTTTCACTCAATTAATACACTTTTATCTATCACATTTACAACCTTGTGTTTCTCATAAAACATATTTTACCCTATCATTTTACTTCAGAGGATAATACCCTGTCTTTTTTTAACCAATTATTATTTAACATTTTTATTTCTCCTTTAACATCATTATTTCTATTACACCTCTATTTAATAAAATCTCTATTATCAATCAATTTCTTCTTGGTACATTTATTTTTATTTATTACGCTTTTTAACAATATAAAATAAAAAGGTTATAGATTAATATAGCAATTGTAGCCAAAAAAAGTTATTCCCATTCCAATTCAGTTCAACCATTAATTACCATATCTATCTTGTTCATTCATTCCCATTTAAAATATTTTCATTTTATTACCATTAAGAAAGAAAAAGAAATACACATCATATTAATCCTCTAAAACTTCTAACTTCTACCTATTTCTAATATAATCATATATCTCATGTACCCTTGCAGATTCCTTTAATTTAATTAGTTTATTTAACCATTATCTCGATGCCCAAAAAGGTGAATAAATTCTTTGAACCTAGTATGCTTCTCTTGTTTCTGTATATCTTGTTTCCATTTACAGCTTCCTTTTTCCTCCCCTTTTCCCTCTTCCCTCGCTGTTCACTTTCTAACTAATTCTCCCTTCTGAAATCCCATCTTTGTTTTTCTTGTATTATAATTATACTTTTTTTAAATTAATGCTTCAAATCTTAAATTGTTAGCTCTCTTCCCTCTTTCCCTTTTTCCCCTTTCGCTTTTTAACAGTTATTTGATCCTTTAAGATGGCTTCCTCTTCTTTGTTCCACCCTTCTTGTTCCACCGATATTTCCTGTTGTTGCATATATTTCAAAACCTCCATTTTTATCCATTGCAATTCTTCTTTGAGTTGTTTAAATAACATTCTTGATTCTTCCATTTTTAAGAGAGATTTCCCCCCTTTCTTTTTAGAAACAATCCCCAGTTAACTTTAGTCCGCTTAATATCCTCTGTTCAAAAGACCAGTCTTTCAGATATCCAAAGTTATTTCTTACTTCTTTGACACACTTTCACTTTTCAGGGGTTCAGGCATGCAACAAAGTTCCAGTTGAGATGTATTTTAGAATGTATCTTTTCCCAATGTTAAAAATCCACACTCAATTCTTTTAAGTCCGGGTGATATCCTCAGTCTCCAGACCTCACCCTCCTTCACTTTTTCCCCTCTTCCTCTGTTACTCCTTTCTCTTCTTTATAGAAAGAGATCTTAAAGTCCTCAATAGGTCTTATCACTTGGCACTTTATTTACAGCTTAGGAAAAAACCTATTAGTGCCCAAGTGTACTTATGTCCTTTCATTGTGCTTTTCATTTCCCAATATTGCTTGTCATTCAAAGCCATTGACATCAGAGAAGAAGAGAAAAATAAGCGGCAAACTGATTGTTCACTTCTCACGCCGCTTTAGTATCTTTCTTTTTTAATTGTTACTGTTTCCCACTGTTCAATTCGGGTACCTTAAGTGGATGTTTCCATGTCAAGCCCAGTCCATCGCACTTTCTCTTAACAACTTCCTCCTGCACAAACTTGTCCGCTTGAGATCTTCTTTGAGGTGGCCATTTCTGGCCACCGCTGCGCTGCCTTCGGGAAAGGGAAAGTCCAGCTGAGGAGGAGAGATGTGGCTCTCCTCTGCCCAGCCAACAGCTCCTGTGTCTTCACCACCTATGGGGGTGGTTTAACCCAGAGCAGGAGCCAGGCAGCTCCGGCAGTCTCCCCACAGTGAAGCACGGACCGAAACTGTGCACAATCGCGGATTTCGCACCCGTCGCCGAAGAGACTCAAACCGGATATCCGAACTCCCTCTCTCTTGTTCTACCTCTTCCCTGCTCTTCCCTGCTGGACTTTGCCCTTCCCCAGTTTCCTCCACAGCCAATGGAGTCACACTCCCATTGCCTGTCAGCTGTTCGGCTTCCTCCTCAGATTCAAACTCCAACAGGGGCACGACAAGCTATGAGTTTTGGGATAAAGGAATTAACTCCAGAATCAGCAAGCTTGGCCTAGCTCTGGGACAATGATATACTAGAGCAGGGGTCACCAACCTTTTGGACCTCAGGGACCACCAAACTCATAATTTTAAATCTCAGGGACCATTAACTGGTTCTGTGGGCATGGCCTAATTTGTGGGTGTTGATTGGTGGTCATGTGACTGGCTGGGCATGGCTTGTATGTAAATATTATAAATATTTATATAAATATTGAATTTTTTATTAAAAAAGAGCAACTTTTACTCAAAATCAGGCAAAGCAGGCAGGCAGATTGAGTTGTTCACAGAATCATTCAGTGATCTATCTATCTGCCATCGGCTAGCTCAGTCTGTCACATAAAATTTGCTTGCCGTGAGTCTGCGCTGAATAATAGAATCTTCAGTCCAAAGAAAGGTTTGGCTGTGCTTAAAAGCAGAGCCGAAGATCTAAAGACTAGCTAGAAAGCAAGAAATGCAACCATTTCCTGCTTTCTAGCTAAACTAAATCTCTTGGCACAGCAAAACAGCTGATGGTTGGAAAGAGAGAGAAAAAGGAAAAATAGCAATTTTGCAGGCAAATTTGCCAGGTAAGGAGTGAGTGGGCAGGGAGGGTTCCCGCAGGCCATGTGGGTGGCATAGCCTTTTGTTCCTGTGCAGCCTGGAGGAAATGATTTGGGGGGGGGGTGCTCTGGGGGTGACATTTCTCTGCAGCCCACCAAAATTTTCTCATGGCCCATCAGTGTGCTGTGGCCCACTGGTTGGCAACCGCTGTACTAGAATGATACAATGTCCTTATCTGCACAAAACTGAATATTTACAAGGTTGTGTTTATCTCTTCCCTCATAGAATTATGTGAAAAGATTTATATAGAGCCTATATAGAGAGGCTCTATACTGAACACACATCAAAGAACTGGAGAGGAAGAGAAGAGGAGAGGAGAGGAGAGGAGAGGAGAGGAGAGGAGAGGAGAGGAGAGGAGAGGTGAGGAGAGGAGAGGAGAAGAGAAGAGAAGAGAAGAGAAGAGAAGAGAAGAGAAGAGAAGAGAAGAGAAGAGAAAAGAAGAGAAAAGAAGAGAAAAGAAGAGAAGAGAGAAAACCACAAGAGTTAATTTGTTATTTGGTTGTTCTCACATGCTCCAAATTATTTGCCCACAAAATAATAGGAATACTGGTATGGAACAAAAAAAAAGAATTAAAGGATTTCAGATGAGCATTGTTGCCCATCCTAGCTTTATTAAACAGATCGTAATCACAGGTATTTTTTCTGCATATGATAAAATAGCAAAGAATTGTAACATAAATTTTAATCCCCCAATTAAAAAGGTAGGAGTGCTCAGAATCAGAGGTCTCCAACCTTTCTGACTTGGTGGACTGGTGGAGGTAGTGGTGTGGGGGGAAGAGGGGATAGTTCTGTGCATGAATGCACACTGCTTTCACAAATGCAGCTTCGTATGCATGTGCAGGGGTAGGCTGCTTGGGGTTCGCAGGGGTTCGGGAAAGACCCTAGCTAAGATTTTGTTCAATTCGAAGAACCCCCAAATCCCACTCCTGGCTAGTCCTGCCCACCCCACCCACCCCTCCCAGGAGTCCCCATGTGGCCCTTTTGGATGCAGATAAGTGCCAGGCACATGCGGAGGCTTGGGGAGAGCAAAAAACAGGCCTCCTGGAAATTTGGGAAGGCCAGAAATGGGCTGAAATGGGCTCCAGAGAGTGTCTGGAGCCCGGGGAGGCCATTTTTGCCCTCTTGAAGGCTAAAAAAATGCCTCTGGAGTCCGGAGAGGACAAAAACACTCCCCTAGCTGTGGTGAAGGAGGCTGACTAGGCCACGCCCACCATGATCACGTCCACCCAGCAACCGGGCAGAGAACCCATTACTAAATTTTTTGAAGCCCACCCCTGTGCATGTGCACACCCACATTTAGCCACCACTTGCATGCCAGTTCTGAATGGATTGTGGCCCAGCACTCAGCCACAGACTAGGGGTTGGGGACCCCTGCTCTGAATGATAGCTAAACTCTTTCCCTTTCCAACACCCTTTGTCAAGAAGCCTTATTCTGGTCTTAATTGTGCTCAAGGTCCTGAACATTAAGTGAGATCTCCCTGAATTTAGGTTTGAATGTGGTCCTGGTATCTCAAGTTGTGCAACTTTGTTAAAGAATTTACATAGGAACAGGGGTGGGCTGCTGGGGTTTTGCAGGGGTTTGGGAGAGCCCCTAACTAAGATTCCATGCAGTTCGGAGAACCCCCAAATCCCACTCCTGGCTGGCCCTGCCCATTCCTCCCCTTCCCTCCCATGAGTCCCCACATGGCCCATTTTAGATGCAGGTAAGTGCAGGGTCTGTGCAGAGGCTCAGTGAGGGTGAAAAATGAGCCTCCCAGAAGTTCAGGAAAGCTGAAAATGGGCCCACTTCCTGCTTCCAGAGAGCCTCTTGAGCCCAGGGAGACTGTTTTTGCCTCCCAGAGGCTTGAGGAAAGCTTCCAGAGCCTGGGATGGGCAAAAACACCCCCCTGCCATGATGCAGAAGGTGACTAGGCCATGCCCACCATGGCCACACCCACCCAGCAACGAGGCAGATTGTTGCAGCCCACCCCTACATAGGGAGAAGACTTTTTTCAAACTTGCTGTGGGATTGTGATTATATTTGAAAACTGATATTTTTAAAAATTGTTTTGAAGCAAAATATTGTTTGCAAACATTCATAATTGATGCAATTGATCGTGCAATATTAGAAATGTAATTCAGTAAATATAATTTAGTAATTTAGACTATAAAATATCAATTGCGCATAAATTGATTGGCTTGATTAGGTGTAGGCTTATGTAACTCACCAAGCCAGAAAAAAATAACATTATGGGCCACAACATGTGTCTACAAGGACTGTGAGAATATGGATTTTAAAAAATCACTTGAAATGAGAAAAAGAACCAAGTGAACTTTTTTTCTTTGCAGCAAATACAGTGTTGAAAAATATGGGTCTCCCATACTTTGGAAAATGTTCTGTTCTGAAATTTATTCACTTTATAAATGTAACCCAATTAAAAACTTGTCTCCACTGGTGTGCGTGTTTGTTTGTTTGGAACCACATGCTGTTTTCATCTAAAATGATTCTGCTTAAAGACCTGCTCCCATTAAGAAAGTTAAAAAGAAATGTCACAATATAATTAGATTACAATTACAATAACCAAAGTGCTGAAAGGACTCTTGAAAGAAGATATAAAGGAGGTAGGGAAACATGATGGGTTGACTTCTCTTTGGCTCTTTGGAAAATGTTTAAGTGAGGTTGTTCTAGCAAAATAGTTCATGTTTGGCATTTGTTGACTGGAATTTCGCTCTCTCTCTTTTTCTCTATTTCTAATTCTGTTCTCAGTTACGACCCTTTTGTTCAAGTCCATGAATGCCATCAGTCTATTTTCCCACTCAAACTCTCTGGGGAGCTTCTCTGAACATCTATTGATTTTCCCTATAATTACCTAGGGAGTCTTAGTTATGTAGCTTCTTCTCAAAGCCTTGAGGATGTCCAAGGGACAACCCAAAAGAACAGGTCAAGATTGAAAAGTGTTATTAATTGTGGGACCAGAGAGCTAGAAATGTAACAATCTTCTCTTTGAGAAAGGATATATATGGAAGCTATTCTAATTAATGAGATGGGTTATTTTTTTGTCATGTTCCATTGTTGCAGACAATGGTTCATATATGGTGACACAGGTATTCTCAAAGAAGATGGTATTTTTCATTGCAGTAATGGCAGTGTTACTGCCAGGGCTTACATGCCATATTCCTCAGATGAAGAGATGTGCTGTGGGGAAATCTCCCTTTATGAAGCACAAATATTTTTTGTCAGGTGATTTCATAATGGCTGGGATACTATCTCAGTTCTACGTGATATCTGATCCAGTGCTTTTCATAAGACATCCCTCTGAAGAACTGATTGATGAGCTCATGTAAAGACTCTCTTCTTAACTGTAGCATATCGCAGACCAGATATCCTTCTATAGTAGGATGCTTGGGTGAGTTAATTAATATTGTTACTTGCAACACAAATTATTTCTCCTGTTTCTTGCTGGTTAGTTCCTTCATTCTAATATAGATTGCTACCCACTGATATTTCTTACCTGCCAATTAAATAATAAACGTTTTTATTAAAAAAATAATGTGTTGGACATTGAAATATTTCTGCAGACTATTTCCAAAAACTGGGTGTTCTTCCTCATCCCTTCTTTTTTCCAGAATTATTGATTTGAATGGATCTTATCCTTTAAGTTGTTAAGTTGAAAACTGCAAAAGTGAAGAAATAGAGGTAGTCCTCCAATTACAGTAGTCCTTGAATTACGACCACAATTGAGCCCCAGAAATTGTGTTTCTAAGTGAGACACTTATTAAGTTTTGCTCAATTTGATGACTTTTCTTGGTACAGTTGTTAACTGAATCACTGTCATTTTTAAGTAAGTAACACACTTGTTAAATTATCTGGCTTCCTTTTGACTTTGCTTATTTGCTTGAAGTTCCAAAAAATGATCACAAGATCCCAGGGCACTGCAACCATTATATATACAAACCACTTGCCAAGCATATTAATTTTGATCAGCTGACCTTGTGGATACTTCAAAGGTCATAAGTGTGAAAAACAGTCATAAGTCACTTTTTTCAGTGCTTCTGTAACTTTGAAGCGTTGAAGTAAACTGTTGTAACTTGAAGGTTATCTGAAATGACCAGGAAACTTAAAATACAAAAATTGAAATATGTCTATAGTAAGTCTTAAAATAATTTCCTGATATCTCCTTGTCAAATCTCTCTGCTTTTAGCAGAATTTAATCCAATACCTAGAATCTTTCCTTGTTGGCATTTCAAGGTTGCCCAGTTATAATAGATCTAGGACTAGATCGTCTAGATTTAGATATGCACTAAAGTAACTAAAGCTATATATGACCAAATTTGCAACATTTTAATATTGATGGTGTGGGAAGTTTAATGCCTTTTGTATGTGCTGGGAGATTTCCCTAATAAGGATATGTTTTGGAAAATCCATGATTTGTTTCCCAATAGTGATTCTGAATATTATATCAAGTGATATTTGGTGTTGTGAGTTGTATAAATAAATATATGTTTACAAATACACATATACACAATGCAGACAGAGAGAGAAACAAAGAGAGAGAAGGGGGAATGGGAGGGAGGGAGAGAGAGAGAGAGAGGGTGGGAGAGACAGAGACAGAAAGACTGAAACAGATATATCATTTATCTTTCCATAAGAAAAGGTGGACTAGGAAATACATATTTACTTACCATTTCAAAGTTAATTACTGACCCCACAATTTCCCTGAGATAAAGGAATTATCTCCTACTTTACTGCAGTCTTAGTATTGAAAGGCCTATGTCAACTTGAACATTCCCCAAGAAGATGGTTTGAAGGCAATCAATTTAGGGAAGACATGATCTGAATACCGAGAACACTATGATGGATGGGTGGGTGGGTGGATGAGTGGATAAATGGATAAGTGGAGAGATGGAGGGATGGACGGCTTTCCCAAGTTTTTATTGATCTCCAAAATGGCAAGAAGAATGATAAATAAATTCTTCTGGATCTTTACATTTCCCTAGCCAAATTTAATTTAATTTAATTTAATGTTTGGATTTGTATGACGCCATATCTCCCGAAGGACTCAGGGAGGCTCACATCATAAAAATTATACAATACAAAATTTAAAATTACTAAAAATTGAATTAAACTCAAGCCAAACAAAATCTAAAACGATAAAACTGGATATAAAACGAATTTAAAAACCCACCCCACCTCAGTCCAGGGCGGCCTGCTGGAAAAACCATGTCTTCAGGTCGCAAAGGAATGAACGGAGGTCAGGGGCCAACCAGAGCCCCAAGGACAACTGATTCCACAGGGTGGATGCTCCCACAGAGAAGGCCCTACCCCTGGGGGTTGCCAGCTGACACTGTCTAGCCGACGGCACCCCAAGGAGGCCCTGCCTATGAGAGGGCACAGAGTGACAGGAAGCCAATGTTGGCAGGAGATGCTCCCGCAAGTACCCCAGACCCAAGCCATGTAGGCCTTTGTATGTAATCACCAACACCTTGAATCTCACCTGGAGGGCAACTGGCAACCAATGCAGTTTGCACAGGAGGGGTGTAATATGGGAGTATCGGAATACTCCCATCACAACCCGTGTGGCTGCATTCTGCACCAGTTGAAGCCTCTTAGTGGTCCACAAGGGCAGCCCCATATAGAGAGCATTGCAGTAGTCAATTTGGGAGGTCATGAGTGTGTGAGTAACCGTATGTAAGGCATCTTGGTCCAGATGGGGTGCAACTGGTGCACCAGGCAAAACTGGGCAAATGCCCCCCTGGTCACAGCTCCCACCTGCTCCTCCAAACTGAGCTGCGCATCCAGGAGGACACTCAAGTTGCAAACCCTATCCATGGGGGGCAACACCTCTTCCCCCATGCCTAATGGTGGAACATCCTGGATCACCCAAGATGCCGGCACGCACAGCCACTCAGTCTTGGATGGGTTAAGCCGGAGCCTATTCCTTCACATCCAGATCTGCACCACATCCAGACAATGGGACATCATGGCGAGGGCATCACTGAGTTTGTTTGGGGTGGAGATGAAAAGCTGGGTATCATCAGCATACTGATGATACCTCACCCCAAAAGCATGGATGATCTCGCCCAGCGGCTTCATGTAGATGTTGAACAGGAGGGGAGAGAGGACCGACCCCTGGGGCACCCCGCAAGCTAGGGGCCTCAGGATCGACCTCTGCCCCCCTGCCAACACTCATTGCAAATGATCCGAGAGGTAGGAGGAGAACCACTGCAAAACAGTGCATCCCAACCCCCCGAGGCATCGCAGTAAGATAGCGTGGTTGATGGTATCAAAAGCTGCTGAGAGATCTAATAGGACTGGGACAGAGGAATACCTCCTGTCCCAAGCCGTCCAGAGATCATCTACCAGCGCAACCAATGCCATCTCCGTGCTTTACCCAGGCAAGAAGCCCGATTGGTACGGATCTAGGTAATCGGCTTCCTCCAGGAACCCCAGAAGCTGTCGGGCCACCATGCTCTCAACAACCTTCACAACAAAGCAAAGGTTGGAGACAGGATGAAAGTTATTCAAAATGGCTGGGTCCAAGGCAGGCTTCTTAAGGAGGGGCCTCACCACCTCCTTCTTCAAGGCAGCAGGGAAAGATCCCTCACTCAACGAAGTGTTGACAACTGCCTGGAGCCAGCCACGTGTAACCTCCCGGGTGGCATAAACCAGCCAGGAGAGACACGGGTCCAATAAACATGTGGTGGAACTCAGCCTCCGCATGATCCTGTCCACTTCATCTAAAGTCACAGGCTCAAACTCATCCCAGATAGTATCAGCAAGACCCATCGTTACTCCCTCAACAGACTCTAGCCACTCGGAGTCCAAGCCAGCCCGGATCTGAGCGATCTTATCCAGCAGATGCTGACTAAACTCCTTGGCCCTCCCTTGCAAAGTGTCCTCCCTCGCCCACTGATTAAGGAGGGAATGGGTGACCCTAAACAAGGAGGCCAGGCAATTATCTGCGGATGCAATGAGAGCAGAGAATTAAGCATACTTCACCGCTCCCATCACCACCAGATAAGTCCTCCTAAAGGCTCTTAGCTGGGATTGGTCAGAATCGGATCGACTGGACCTCCAACTGCTCTCTAGGCCCCTCCTACAATGCTTCATCTCCCGGAGCTCCACAGAAAACCTAGGAGCTAACTGAGATCTGCATCAGGTTAGGGACCACAAGGGGACAACATGGTTGAGTGCTCCTGAGGCCGCCCGCTGCCAGGAGTCCACCAGGGTCTCAGCCGAGCTGTGGGTAAGGGAGGTAGGAAACAACCCAAGTGCCATCTGAAATCCCTCAGGGTCCATCAGGCGCCTGGGGCAGAACCACCTGGTTGGTTCTGCCTCCCAATGATGTGGGATGGCATGCTGGAAGACCAGCCGCAGGAGATAATGATTGGTCCATGACAGGGGTTGAATAGTTGGTGATCCCCCACCCAGATCATTACACCACTGTCTGGAGATGAAAACTAGGTCAAGTGTGTGCCCCCCTCCATGAGTCAGGCCTTGAATTATTTGGGTCAGGTCCATAGCTGCCATGGAAGCCATGAACTCCCGACCCATACTCAACATCCCACCCAGAGAGGGTATGTTGAAATCCCCCAGAACTAAAAGTCTGGGGAACTCCACCGCCACACCCGAGAGAACGTCAAGCAACCCAGGCAGGGCCGTTGTCATGCAGCTGGGAGAAAGGTATGTAAGCAACAGACCCAACTGATGACCAGGGCCCAACCTTAGGAAGAGAGACTCACACCCGCCCATCTGTGGGATAGCGACCTCCCTTGGACACAAGGTCTCCCTAATAACAACTGCTACCCCACCGCCCCTACCCTGGTCTCGAGGTTGGTGAAGCACCCGGAAACCTGGAGGGCATAACTCACATAAAGGGGCTCCTCCCTCTCACCCCAACCAGGTCTCCGTAATGCAAGCCAGGTTATCCTATCTTCCTGGGTCTCCAGTTTATAGTGTTCCTATCTTCAGTTTTGATGCTAGTTCCCATTTTCTGCAGTAATTTTTATAAAAAACTATAATTACTCTGACACTTGTACGCTATTATTTAAAAGTAAAATCCCCCAAGAAATAGAATTTTCTGATAGAAAATTGTGACTTTAATAAATCCTGCTTTCATTTCTTGATAGATTCAACCTCTTTCTGTATGCAATGACAATTGCTATTCGGGGACCAGGAAGAGGAAAATAGAAGGAAAGCCATTTTGCTGTTATGGCTGCATTCTGTGGTCAAAAGGGAAAATTTCAAACCAGATGGGTAAGAGTTGCTTTGCAAAAAACCATTCAGACTCCTTACAGTTACTATGATTTGAGATGCTAATATTTAAACTCATATGGGACTTTAATGCCATGACTGAATGAATGACATTGCTTCATAAATTTAAAAATAAAAAGATATTTCAGAAAATCCAAAAATAAATGAGCTATTCAGGTTGTTGCACATTACTGCTTCTGATTAATCCGGAATAAAACTATGAAAAGATAAGCCTAATGAAAACTGTTTTCTATTGCAGAATGAGGGATTTTCCCAAGAAAGATAGAAGAGAGAGAAGGAGTGAAGGGAAGGAGGGGAGAGGAGGAGAACTGCATAAAAGAGAACAGGGTAGAATTATAATCACAAAGCAAAGTGTAAGTATTAGACATTCTAGCATACTTATATTGTGGCACTAAATATACTGTACATTAAACAGGCATTTTAAATTAATCTCATTAATTAACTCTCTATTAATTATCCATCTGTTCTCTATATTACTATTTCTAGAAATGGATCTTAATGCTTTATTTTTCCAGATGTAGTTGATTGCTTCCATTGTTCAGAAGATCAATATCCAAACAAGGCTCAAAATTCTGCATTGCAAAGTACAACCTTGTCTTACAGTGAGCCACTGGGTCACCTTGGCCACTGTTAGCCCTTTCTTTCTTCATCACAACTTTGGTGCTGGGTGTCTTCATTAAAGAGCAGGACACACCCATAGTCAAAGCCAACAATAGAAACCTCACGCACATTCTTTCTCATTGCTCTCCTCCTTTCCTTCTTTCTTTGCAGTTTACCTTCATTGGGAAACCTGACCAAACAAATGTCTGTTGCCATTAAACTGCTTTTGGCATCATCTTTCTCCATAGCCCTTCTTTTGCATTTTGGGGAAAAACAACCATTGTTGTTATTGCTTTTATGGCCACTTGCCAGGCTCCAAATGAGGAAATGGGTGGGAACAGGTTGGCTGCAGTATTATCCTATCTTGCTCCATAGCTAATTCTCACAATTTGTACAATGTGGTTAGCAATTTCTCCATTCCCACATTTAGACATGCACTCCATGGCTGAAGAAATTGTCCTAGAATGTAATGAAGGTTCAGCCATCATGTTTTACCTTTTGTCCTTGGCTTTATGGGTTTCTTGGCTTCTATCAGCTTCACAGGGCCTTTCTAGCTGTAGGAAGTTACCTGACACCTTTTAACGAAGCTAAATTTATTGCTTTCAGCATCTGGTCTTTGTAGTGTCTGGATATCATTTGTTCCAACCCCCATGGAGTACCAAGGGAAAATATATGGTCAAGCTAGGAGATCTCTCCATTTGGCTTCAGCATCTAATACTGCTGCATCTTTTCCCAAAATGCTATATTATTATTTTTAGACCTGATTTGAATGTAAAGGGACAGTTAATAAAGAAATGATTCAGAGTTTGCTTATTGGTGTGATGCATTATATGTACCCCTGATTCCAACAGTAAATGTTGGACTCATCTCATGCCAGAATTGTTGACTTACTACCATAAATGTAAGCATACAACCTCAACACAAATTTCTATTAAAGATCTCTTACACATAGTGAAGAGGAACATTTATATGCAGAAGTCTATAATCAGGAATTAATTATGAAATTCTATCCAATAACAGTAATTCTCATTTCCTTGAGAACAATTACTACTAAAAGGAACAAATACTGTACTACAGTACAAGTACTGTAGTACAAGCACCTCAGATTTTGAAAATATAAGAAGTTTCACTGAAATTACAAAAAATGGAGAACATGACTTTGGAAATAATTTCATTATTCTTCTACTGTGTGAATTGGAGAAAACTTCTGATTGGTGAACTGTATATCAGGCTTAAATATAATGCTAGTAAATCCACTGCAATTCCCAAAGATGTCAGTAGTTTATAGAAACTGGCCAATTAAGCTTTCCTTTAGCACAAGACTATATGCTAGGCTGCTAAAAAGGAGTGGCAATTATTGTTGAAAAAATATCTAGGAAACCAAGGAAATGGGAAAAAGCTCATGTCCTTGCAGCTAAGTAGCATAACAATGAATGAATTAAGAGAGTAGGACTGAATGCTATGGGATCCACAAGCATATGATAGCTTATGTTTAACTGGGTTCAAATATTTTATCAACATATAGTATGCCAATCTGAATCACAACTTTGAACTGGTTGTCAAAAACTATACTTTTCTACTTTCCACTTGACACATATCTTCCTGTGTATGGAAATGAAAATGGCAATAAGCAATCACATAGTCCTTGACATGGCATTCTAAAATATCAATAATAGTGGATATAGGAATTGGCAAATTGGCAGTTCATGCTGATTACCAAGTTGTTAAAGTGTATAGCTTAATCAATCAACTATCAGGATTTAGAATAATTGTTTGAGATAATTAAAAAGTGTAGACATTGTGCTTTGCAATAAAAATATGTTGAAGAGGACTTCCGGGTTGAGCCTTCTCGAGAACAGGCGGCGGTTTGTGATCGTCCTCGACCGCAGCCTGGCTCTTGCGTCGGAGAGCCCCGATCCTGCAAGGTTCGGGGCTGAAGCTGCCTCGTAGGGGCGGCGGAGAAAGGGAAATCTGCCAGCCAGAGTGAGGGGAGCCGATCTCCCCTTTGGGTCTGGTCTCTTCCTCCGAAGACGTCAAGAAGCGGTGGTCAAAATGGCCACCTCAAGAGAAGGTCTCAACGGGACTAAGATTGGTGCAGGAGGAAAGAGAGAAGTCGACAGCAGAGGAACCGGGAGTATCGGATGGTAAGATCAAGGCACCCCGGATTAAGATAAAGATGAGTTTTGAAAAAGAGAAACAGAAGCGCGCAGTTCCAAGTGAAGAAAAATAAGTAAAATATTTCTGACAGCTATAAGGGGCTTCAACCGGAAAGGAAGAAGCCAGCGTAAGAACTTAAGTTTGGGGCTCGGAAAACTTTGATTATCAAAATAAAAGGAAAGGGTTAAGACTCTGTGCAGAAAGTGCCACTTTGTGGAGAAAAATTGGAAGCTAAAGAAGTAAGAAACTATCTTGTTCCTTTGTGGATTGGAGTTGCTACATTTTAAAGAGACGCAGGACTTATAGAAAGTGAAAGCTTGAATACACAAAGACGGATTGCCGGACTAATTGGTAATATTGATATAGATTCTGGACCTGGGTTAGGATCATAGAAAATTTAAAGAAGAAGAAACAAGGAAAATTAAAATTTTGGTGGTCATCCAAAGAATTAAAATGGAGTTTAAAAGTATGAAAGAACTGTTACAGGAAGTGACTGAACTAACTTGGCATGTTGCAGAAAATATGGGCATTCGGTGCTGAATAAAGAAGAAGAAGCCGTGGAAAGGGTGGAGCCAGCAGGAGAAAGCCATTTTAAAAAGACAATTAATACAAAGATTAATACAAATAAAAGGGAAAGGAAGGGTGGCTAAAAAACGGAACCTAAGAAAGTATCTAAAAAGGGGAACATTTACGAAATTAAGCATGCCAGAAAGGTTCAGAAGGAAAGGGAACAGAAAGGTAAAGAGAGAGAGGGATTCAAACTGGATAGAGAAGGGGAGAGCAGGATAATAGGGAGGAGAAGGAGCCAGCACAAGCGAAAGCTATTTTAAGAAGACAATTAACACAAAGATTAATACAAATAAAAGGGAAAGGGAGGATGGTCAAAAATGAAACTTAAGAAGGTAATTAAAAAGGGAACATTTATGAAACTAGGCATGTTAGAAAGGTCCAGAAGGATAGAGAGCAGAAAGGTAAAGAGAGAGAGAGGGATTCAAACTGGATAGAGAAGGGGGATAGCGATAAAAGAGAGGAGAAGGAACAAGAAACAAGAACAAAAGATAGAGAGATACGGGAATTACATAACAAAGAGAGAAACTTGTTTGCATAGAGACAATGGCTGACGTATTTAAAGGGGGTTCTGCATGAAGAAATGGTAATAAGAATCTATTGTAATTATAAAAGTGTAAAACAATAGGGTTACTGACAATTTTACTGGTAAAAGGTCACATTTTTCATTTCTTATCCACAAAAGAAAGCTAAATGATGATTAGATGAATTGAATTAATTGAAATGATTTTAGAAAGTGCTTAAAATGGGATTTGTCAATAACCAAGATTAGTTATTTTTATTATTATTTTGGAACCATAAATAAATTTTAGGGGGATATGTGTTGCAGAACCCAACCGATTAGAGATATATTGTAAGGGAGCTTTTTTCCATTTTCTTTTTCTTTTTTTCTATCTTTCGTTTTGAAGGGAATGATATGATTATGTTACTATATTAACCACTGAGGTGTCACTTTCAAAGTAGTAAAAGGGTGCAAGTCTAGGTTTTTTTCATTCTTTTAGTGTTAACATGGGTATGGATTTAGAATTATGGTGAGAATATGTGATGAAAGGGCAAATCTGACGGACAAAAGAATTCTGTAAATGATAAAAGAGTATTAACAATGTGAAGATAATTAAAGGTTAGACATGGATGAACTTTATCTTTAATATGATGGGCAAATATATTGTTATTTGTAAGATTTATACATGAAGTTTTAAAATATATATGTATATTTGCAATTAACTCGAAATGAACTGGGGGCTATACAGAATGAGATTAAGATTTGAGATTAGGATTAATTTTTTGACCCTTTGTCCGCTAAAATGGAATAGAAGTGAAGTCAAATGTTTAAAAGGAATATAGATCTACTGTCACATTTGCATGTAAAAGTGATGACTCGGGAACATGCTGTCTACTGAAAAGAGCTGTTTTAAAAAATTGTTAAAAATTGAATAAAATTTGGTTAAAAAAAAAAAATATGTTGAAGAATACAGGTGACTTACATGTTTGATTTTCTTTATACATATAGCCCAGTTATGAACTTGTCTCACAGTAAAACAATAAGGCAAATAGCATAATATAGCTACATTAGAAATTCAATCACTCTGCTCTTTATCCTGACATTAGAAATTTTGTTTATAAGAATTAGATTGAATCAGGAAATAAAAGTGTTAAAAGTTAAACAAGAATAATATAAAGCATAAGCATTTGCTGATGACCTTGTATTCTTTACAGAAGAACCAATAGAGACAGGACCAAAATTAATAAAAAAAGATAAAGAAATTTGGGGAAGGAGTCAGTTTAACAATTAACAAAAATAAAACTAAAATGATAATGAAAAACCTAAGAGAAAATCAGAAAAAGAGATTAGTGGAAGAAACAGGTCTACAAATTGCAAAGAAAGTTAAATATTTGGGCATTTCACTTACAGCAAGATGCACAACAATAAAAGAAGATAATTATATAAACCTAGTACAACAAATAAAGAAAGACTTAGAAAAGTGGGAGAAAATACAGTTATCTCTGTTATGGAGGATCACGGCCATTTAAATGAATATTTTACCGAGATTACTCTACTTCTTTCGGATGATCCCCATAAAATTGGATAAAAAGTTGTTTTTATTTAATTTAAATAAAATGATTATGAAATTTGTTTGGGCAGGTAACAGAACAAGGATAAAATTAAGTGCATTGCAGGATAATAGAAGCAGAGGTGGATCTGGACTCCCTGCCTGGGAAACATACTAGAATGCTGCAGGTTTAACGTGGATTCAAGAATGGGCCAATTTGAGAAATAAAAGAACTTTAACTTTGGAGGGGCATGATTTACAGGTGGGGTGGCATGCCTTCATATGGAACCCAGGAAGTAAGACCCAAGCTTTCTTCCATAGACATATAATAAGAGATTCATTAATATGTATATGGAGGGAAATTATATAAAAATTCCAGGATGGGTATCCACCTTGGAGGCATTGATACACTCCAATACCATGGGAATTGGAAAAATGGTTAGATACTATGAAGTTTTAGACCCCCCAAGGAGTATTAAAAACAAGTCAAAAACTTGAGACCGACCGTTGAACAGAGATTGGTGGTGGTACCTCCAATTAAAAACAAGGTATAAAAAAGACCAGGAGGAATATAGAATTGAAGTAGAGCCAAACCAATTATATAAACTCTTGGAGGGTACAGAAGAGAAATTAATTTCAAACATGTATAATTATTTACTAGAGTTTGATTTGGCAGAGGAATTAGTGAAGGGCCTGATGATAGCATGGGCAAGAAATATGGGATATAATATTGATCTGGAGGATTGGGAAAGAATTTGGAAAAAGAATTACACAATAATGAAATCAGTGGTATATAAAGAGAATCAGTATAAAATGTGTTATTGGTGCTATCTGGCCCCTTCAAGATTAGCCAAAATGTACCCCAACTTAAGCCCAGTCTTCTGGAAATGTAAGCAGATACAGGGCACCTTATTCCACATCTGGTGCCTTTGCCCAAAAGTTAAGAAATATTGGATAAAAATATGAACATCGAGAAAAGAAATTACAACCTTCCAAACAGAAATCAAAGCAGAAATTTTTCTATTGAGGATAATAAAAGGAAATTACACAAAAGAGATAAAATATTTAACTTTGCATATAGTCACTGCAGTGAAACTTGTGCTTACACAATGTTTGAAAGGAGACCTTATACCAATAGAGAGTTTAATAATCCAAAAAATCTATGATTGCACTGAAATGGATAAACTTACTCTAAAATTAAAAGAAAAGGACGACTGAAAGTACTATACAGTTTGAGAAAACTGGTACAAATGGATAAATGACAGAAATAAGCAAGTAAATAAATAAAGGAGGAATAGTTTTAAAAGGATAATGTAAGAGAATAACCAGGAATATGTAATATGTGCTGGAACAATAATTAGTATGTAAGCACTGTCAAAATTATTTGTAATGTTTATAGTGTTTTTGTCTTAATGAGTTGTATTGTATTTTATACTTATTCTTTTAAATGTTTAATAAAGGTTGTTCTATATAAAAAAGCGGAATCACCCTGGTGCTCAAAGATGACTCCAATTATAAATAAAGAAGAATGGGAGTTTATAATATGAGGGGTCTTCTTCTCTAAGGCATTTTACTTCAACATTTCCCAGAACAAGTCATAATTTAATGACCTTCTTAAAAACCACCAAATTATGAACATTTCAATTTTGACAGCTATTGTCAGGGTTCCAAGGTACACCTTAAACAGAATCAAAACTTCAAGTCAGGCATTTTCCTCAAAGTTTGAATTTATTACAGATTTCATATTAGCACATCTGGGAAAACCTGAATCTGAAAGCCTCGGGTTTTCCCCACCCAAATTAAAGTAAAAGTTTCTTCCCTTGCATCCACAGGGGCATCAAATGGTCCAATCAGGTCACTGTCCCTACTGTGGTTAACTCCCAGTCCTGTTTCCTCAGGAGCAAGCTGAATGTCCTTGACTCCCAAGGTAAAAAATGTTGTTATGGCTATAAATCCCACACTGTTGCCATAAATCCTCCTCCAGTTCCCACAGCTTGCCCATCCACCACGGTGGCAGCCATGAAGATTCCAATTGAAAGATGGCTCCAGGGCTGACCACTATTGTATTAGGAAATTATGTTTTTGTAAGTTCAGAACTGTTAAAATAATTATTTTTTTTAACATTTACTTTATTAAACAAATACACAAACACAAAGACAAACAGATAAACATTAAAAATTGAACACAGTACAGTTATCCTCACATCGATCTTTGTACTTAAAACGCTGAATCCAATAGTAATATTATCTACTTTCTCTATATATATTTAAATATTTGATTTAGTCATTCAATATTTTTGTGGATATTGATTTCTGCGCATGCCCAATAAGATGGCTGAACATAGCTAGAGCTCCACAGGAGGGAAAATTAGGTCTTTGTCCTGGGGGAGGTTTGGGGAACATCTACATCTTCCCGAACCAAGGACAGATTGCAGAAAACACAGGGATTCGATCGGTATCACCCAGACCGATCCCCATTAAAGAAAACCACGGATCGCTAACCCACTAGTGCGGCAATGGAAACGGCGGTTTGAATCCCAATGGTCTCAGCAGCTAGTGGTAGAAATCATGGGATCTCAGGCGGCGCCTTCTGAGCCGGGTCCCACCAGAGGTAGCAGCAGATCCTGGCCTGTGCTCAGGTGTGGACCGTTGAACCCGCTGGTATAGCAGCGAAGGGGAGAATTATGCTCCAGCGGCCTCGGCGATTGGCAATGGAGATCATGCTCCAGCAGCCTCGGCAGTTGGCAATGGAGATCATGGGCTTCAGATGGCGCCGTTTGGGCTGGACCCTGCCGGGGGGAGCTGCGGTTCCTATTGGCAATCCAGTGTGGACCATCGGAGTTGCTGGGGCAGAGATTGGGACAGTGATGTGTGTCCCGGTTGCTTCAACAACTTCAGCGATGTTGGCAGCTCCAATGTCCTGGATAGTTCCTACTCCAGCGATCCCGATGTTTCTACCTCAATAACTTGAAGCCTTTTGCAATGTTAGTGGCCTCAGCCCTAATTATTCTGATGGCTTTGATAACTGAGTCTCCGGTGGTTGGGGTCCTACATTGTATAGTGACATTTTCTGTGAGCACACCAATGGCACAGATGCTGGACAGTGGCCCAGATGGTGGCTGGAACTGGGCTCGGGGGTTTGGGAGTGAACCCGAGGCCACTATTGGCTTGATTGTCACTGCCTTAGATAACTACAACTGGTCTATTTGGTGCTGTCCTCTAATTTCTACCTCTCTTTCCCCCACTTCATACAAACCGCTGTTATACAGATTCCTGGCGCCAGACGTTTTTAACATCAAAGGGAGAACCACAGCTAACCTATAGATCTAAATCCTTTTTTACTATGACCATAGATGGCTGGGTAAATTCTCCCCCCACCCACCTGGGATCCTGACTGTCTGATACTTGCTGTAAGGCCCTCCCCTCCCCCTCTGTTTGATCCCAGCTAGACTTACATCAAGAATCTTGTTAACACACTCAACCATTATGATAAGAACACAACTGGATTGTACTTACTGCTCCTGCTGATTAACAAAGACACCTGCCTTAACATCATCTTGCTTAACAATCATTGGAATACCATAAGCAACAAGAACCTGGTGGCTAGCCATAAAAACTTTATCAACAACCTCCTAAACAGCCATGAGAAGGCAACTAGAGCTGGACTATCCAATTTGGTTGGAACCATGCTGAGACGAACTATTACCAACTGGACATTTCCATCTAAAGACCATTTCCCCTCTAATACTCTATGTGCACTTATCTGGCAACAGAATTATGGGCCTTAAGGGATACACCATTATCCTGGACATGGCTCACTAAACTCTCTCTAAATTACCTCGAGGACGGATTTTGGAATCCAGAGAGGTGGCATGACATAGGTGTGGGATGGAGTCTGAAGAAATGTAATAAGAGGAATTCCAAGACCTCATTAATTAAATTCTTAGACCACTACTTAAGAGGGTTAGGGAAGAGAAGGGATGATCAAACCCAATTGAAATCAAAAATAACACCACTGGGATCTCCTCAGTCCGGGTTGGGAATGGATCATGGTGGGGGGGAAGTGGGGTTGGGGCTTTCTGGGGTACTGGGGGAGGGGGGGAGTAATCCCTATGGTGATGGGGAATGGCAGTAGAGGAATGGACGGCGGGCCATATCGATTTTTGGTGCGCACCCCTGCTATCTTCGAAGGTGGCGCCCACCCATTGGTTCATTCCTGCATGCCTGGTGGCTTGGAGGACTGACCCCCTGGACTCAGGTTGGTCTATCTAAATGCCAGGTCCGTAGTTAACAAGGCCCCCCTCATCCGGGATTTGATCGAGGAGGAAAATGCGGACCTGGCTTGCATCATGGAGACTTGGTTGGGCCCAGAGGGTGGGATCCCTCTAGTAGATATATGCCCTCCAGGTTTCCGTGTAATACACCAACCTCGAGCCCAGGGAAGGGGCGGAGGAGTGGCGATTGTCATCAGGGAGGACTTAAATCCGAGGGAGACCACTGTCGCGCAGATAGGCAGCTGTGAGTCTCTCCTCTTGAGACTGGGCCCTGAAGGTCAGTTGGGCCTGCTGCTAGGGTACCTATCTCCCAGCTGCGTGGCAGCAGCCCTCCCTGCACTGCTGGATGTCCTCTCGGGGGTGACAGTTGGGATCCCCAGACTTATTGTACTGGAGGACTTCAACTTGCCTTCTCTGGAAGGGCACCGGGGGTGGCGCAGGAGTTCATGGCCTCCATGGTGACCATGGACCTGACCCAGGTAATACAGGGACCGACTCACGAGGGGGGACACATGCTTGACCTTGTTTTGTCTCAAGACAGTGGATAAATGATCTGGGAAGGGGATCTCCTTCTACACAATCCCTGCCATGGACAGATCATTTCCTCCTTTGACTGGCCTTCCAATATGCCATTCCCCATTGCTGGGAAGTAGAACCAAGAAAATGGTTCCGTCCCAGGTGCCTAATGGACCATGAAAAATTCCAGGTGGCGCTTGGGTCAATTCCGGCCTCCTTAGCTGGCAACTTGGTGGATACCCTCGTAGATGCCTGGCAAACAGCCGCCGCTGGGGCACTAGACCGAGTTGTCCCTTTGCAGCCTCTGACCTGCTGTGGATCCTGATAAGCTCCTTGGTTCTCTGAGGAGCTTCAAGAAATGAAGTGGTGGAAAAGACACCTAGAGAGCTGTTGGAGATCCAGCAGATCCGAATCTGACCGAGCGCAGTTAAGATCTTATTTTAGATCGTATCTTGCTGCAATGAAAGCGGCAAAAAATTCATACTTCTCCGCTCTCATTGCATCCGCAGACAATCACCCAGCTGCCCTGTTTAGGATCTTCTGCTCCCTCCTCAATCAGAGGGGGGGATCCCCTGCAGGGATGTGCTGAGGAATTTAGCCAACATCTGACGGACAAGATCGCTCAGATCCGGACAAGCTTGGACTCTGACTGGGTAGAATCTGATGGAGATTCGATGACTGGTCTTAGAAATATCATCTGGGAAGAATTTGATCCTGTGACTCCAAAAGAAGTGGACAGGATCATGGGGAAGCTAAGTGCTGCCACATGTTTATTGGACCTGTGTCCTTCCTGGCTGGTTTATGCTGCCCGGGAAGTAACACAAGGCTGGCTTCAGGCAATAATCAACTCTTCTTTGAGTGAGGGTTCCTTTCCCACCACCTTCAAAGAGGCGGTGGTGAAACCCCTCCTCAAGAAACCTGCCCTGGACCCAGCTAATTTGAACAACTTTCGTCCAGTCTCCAACCTTCACATTATCATGAAGGTTGTTGAGAGTGTGGTGGCCCAACAGCTCCCACTGTTCCTGGAGGAAACTGACTATCTGGACCCATACCAATCGGGCTTCAGATCCGGACATATCATGGAGACGGCATTGGTCGCACTGGTAGATGATCTCTGGAGGGCCCGGGACAAGGGTTATTCCTCTGTCCTGGTCCTGCTAGATCTCTCAGCAGGTTTTGATACCATCGACCATGGTATCTTACTGCGACACCTCGAGGGGTTGGGGGTGGGAGGCACTGTCTTATGGTGGTTCTCCTCCTACCTCTCGGGCTGTACGCAGGTAGTGTTGGCAGGGGGGCAGAGATCAATCCCGAGGTCCCTTCTTTGTGGGGTGCCCCAGGGGTCGGGCCTCTCACCCCTTTTGTTCAACATCTACAGGAAACCGCTGGGCGAGATCATCCGTGGTTTTGGGGTGAAATATCATCAGTATGCTGATGATACCCAACTCTTGATCCCAACCAACCCAGTGATGCCCTCAACGTGATGTCTCGGTGTCTGGAGGTGGTGCAGGTTTGGATGGGGAAGAACAGACTTCGACTAAACCTGGCTAAGACCGAGTGGCTGTACTTACCGACATCTCGAATAGTCCAGGAGATTCCATCACTAACTATGGGGAGAGAGGTGTTACCCCCCATAGACAGAGCATGCAACTTAGGTGTCCTTCTGGATATGCAACTCAACCTGGAAGAACAGTTGGGGACCATGATCAGAGGGGCATTCGCCCAGGTTCGTCTGGTGTGCCAGCTGCACCCCTACCTGGACCAAGATGCCCTGCGTACAGTCACTCATGCACTTGTTATCTTCCGACTAGACTATTGCAATGTTCTTTACATGGGGTTGCCCTTGAGGACCATTCGGAGGCTTCAACTAGTCCAGAATGCACCGGTGCGGGTTGTGATGGGAGGCTCCCAATACTCCCATATTACACCCCTCCTATGCGAGCTGCACTGGTTACCAGTTGCCCTCCGAGTGAGATTCAAGGTGCTGGCACTGACCTATAAAACCCCTTATGGCATTGGACCAGGATACTTGTGGGAGACCCTACTGCCAATAACAACCTCCCAACATCCCGTGCACTCTCATAGAGAGGGCCTTCTCCAGGTGCCATCGACACAACAATGTTGACTGGCCATCCCCAGGTGTAGGGCCTTCTCGGTGGGAGCACCCACCCTTTGGAATCAACTTCCCCCGGGGCTCCGGACGGCCCCTGACCTCCGATCCTTCTGCCATGAGTTAAAAACCTGGCTATTCCAACTAGCCTACCCGGACTGAGGGAGAACGGAAGAGGGTTTTGAACATATTTCAAATTATCCTGACCAGCATTAAGACCTCGACTTCCTCAATCATTTGTTTAATTGTATTGAATCTATTTTAATTGTAAGCCACCCTGAGCCCCTCAGGAGATAGGGTGGCATATAAATTGAATAAATAAATAAACAAATAAACAAATAAATAAACAAACAAACATTAAAAATTGAACACAATACAGTTATCCTCACATCGATCTTTGTACTTAAATCGCTAAATCCAATAGTAGTATTATCTACTTTCTCTATATATATTTAAATATTTGATTTAGTCATTCAATATTTTCATGGATCTTCGTCTTCTCTAGCCAACCATACAATTTGTCCCATATTTTATAATAGTCTGTATCCTCCTTATTCTTAAGTTCTTTTGTTAATTTCTGCACACGATGTAATTTTCTTCAGTATTTCAACTTCATTTGGGGTATCTTTACTTTTCCACTTTTGTGAGTATGCCAACCTTGCTGCAGTGGTTACATGAATCATTAAATACATACTTTCTTTCTCATATGTCCTAAAATTAATTCCTAACAGAAAGAATTCAGGCCTATAATGTGTTCTAACTTCACACATTTCTTCCATCCACTTGTGTAAATTTTGCCAGTATTTTTGGGCCTCTTTGCAAGTCCACCATAAATGATAATAAGTTCCTCTTCCTCTCTCTTTATTGCATTTCCAGCAAATGGGAGAAAGGTTGGAGTTCATTTTTGCCAATCTTGATGGTGGTATGTGCCATCTATAAAAAAGTTTATATAAATTTTCTTTAAAGGGTATCGCTAAAGTCATTTTTTTATTTCTATTCCAAAGTTTTTGCCAATCATTTAGATTGATATTATAACCAAAAATTTTCTTATATATATATATATATATATATATATATATATATATATATATATATATATTGTTTTAGATTTTCACGGGTAAAGGTATGTAGGTCTTGGTGTATTCGGGTCTTGTCCCGTGTAAGATTGAGAATACCTTGGCAACGTTTCGACGAAATCTCATCCGTCATCTTCAGGCTGGTGTCTTCAGCTTCGTTCTCCTGGGAGAAGTGTGTGATCGTGGCTGTTTTTCCCTTTTAAACTCTAGAGTTGGCTGTGTTGTTACTTCTTGATTGGTTTGTGGAGTTGATGTATGCAGATTGGATGGCTTTTTCCTGAGACCCTGTGTGGCTGAGGTGCTGGCTGTGTGTCTCTCAGCCTTTGTGTTGTAACAACCTGGGTAATGGGCTGTGTGATGACCTTCTGAGTTCTATTGTTGTGACGTCCTGGGTGTGGTGCTGTAATCTCCTGGGTCGTTGTCTGTGCTGCAACCTCCTGATGTTTTGTGTTGTGATCTCCTGAGTTCTGTGATGTAGTATCCTGGGTGGAAGGCTGTGATGTGGCATTCTGGGCCTTGGTTTGGCTCGAGTTTGAGGTCTGGCTATGTGTTTATAGCATGTGTCAGTTTGCTTAGTTTGGGGTTGGAGGGGGTGTAGCAGCTGGTGTTGCAGCCATGGTCTGGTTTCTGGATGGTGGTTGCCTTTCATCTGTGGTGTGGGCTTGGGTTTGAGTCTGGTGAAGGAGATTGGTGGTGGCATCATGTGTTATTTTGGGTCCGTGTTGGTTTTCGTGGCTGGGACTCGTTTGTTGATTAGGGCTAGTTTCCAGATGTCTGGTAGGCGGGAAGTATCATCCCGTTTATTCATGTTATGGGGTGTTTCTCTATTTCGATGGCTTCCTAATTATTCTCTTGTTGAAGCGTTCAGTATTGGAGATAAGTTTGGATCCCTCAAAATCATGTCCTGTGGCTTTAAGGTGCTGGAAAAGGGAGGAAGTTTTTCTTCTTTTCTGACTGCATTCTTGTGTTCTGCGATCGTGCATTTATTCTCCTGTTGGTTTGTCCAATGTATGTGGCTGGGCAAATTTTGCATGGTATTTTATAAACTCCTTGGTTTTCTAGCTGGATCTTGTCTTTGGGGTTTCTTAAGATGTTGGCTATTTTTGGTCAGTGCCAAAGGCTGTCCTGATATTGTGTTTGTGGAGAATTTTGCTGATTTTATCTGTGGTGCCTTTGATGTAAGGGAGGAGGGCGATGCCATTGTCCTGTTCTGTGTCTTGGTTTTGGGGGTCTCCCTTCAGATTAGGTTGGTGATTGTGCTTCTTTGGAATCCATTGGACATTAATCGTTAGTGAGGGTGTGTAATTCTGTTCTCAAGTGGTCTTTGTCAGCTAGGCGTTGGTTCTGGAGATGAGGGTCTTGGCTACGAGTTGATCTGTGCAGGGTGGTGATGGATTGTGCATTTAAGTAGCGGTTAGTGTGTGTCTTTTTCTGGTAGATGGTGTGTCCTAGGGAGCCGTTGGGTTTTTTGTAAATTAGGACGTCCAGGAACGGAAGTTGATTGTTGGTTTCTGTTTCCATGGTAAATTGTATTTTGGGGTGTAAGCTGTTGAGATGTGTGAGGAAGTTGTCCAGTTTTTCTTTCCCGTGTGGCCAAATTACGAAAGTGTCATCTACATATCTAAGCCAGAGTTTGGGTTTGTATTCGGATTTGTCAACTCCACAAACCAATCAAGAAGTAACAACACAGCCAACTCTAGAGTTTAAAAGGGAAAAACAGCCACGATCACACACTTCTCCCAGGAGAACGAAGCTGAAGACACCAGCCTGAAGATGACGGATGAGATTTCGTCGAAACGTTGCCAAGGTATTCTCAATCTTACACGGGACAAGACCCGAATACACCAAGACCTACATACCTTTACCCGTGAAAATCTACGAAAACAAATATATATATATATATATATATATATATATATATATATATATATATATATAAATTTTATTATTTTCCAAAAAACAAACAAGACAAACAAACATAAAAACATAAACCAATAACAATTTCAAGTGTGTTGGTCAGTCACAAGTCTCAGTGCCATCTCCTCATCGTCAATACTCTCTATTACAGAAAAAACTATACAATGCAAGCAAAAGGTAATAGCAAAAAACAAGAGAAATACAACCACCTATTTTCTATTTGAAGAGATCTCAAAAAAAAACCTTATGCATTTTAATTCATACATTACCTAAATTGTCTCCTCTATTAACGAATATGATTATTATTAACTCTCTATCGTGTTATAATCTCTATGTTATATTTCCATTCAACAATTTTATTTGTCTCCACCATATCCATATATTACCAAGCTTTTTTATCTAACCATTGATAAAACATACTCCATATCTTGTAAAACTGTTTTTCTTCTTGATCTCTGATTTCAAATGTTAATCTGCTCTTTTCGGCACAATCCAAAATTTTCTTAATCACTTCCTCCTGTGCAGGTATCTTGTCATTTCTCCAATTTTTAGCAAATACAATTCTAGTAGCTGTCAATACATTAACAATCAAATATTTCAACTCTTTTCTGAATGTCTCTGGTACAATTCCCAATAAAAATATCTCAGGTTTCAAGTCTATATGTTGTTGTGTCATTTTTTCCAACCATGTGTGGATTTTAGTCCAATATCGTTTTTCATCAGCACAAGTCCACCACATATGGTAATAGGAACCGGGTATCTGGTGACATTTCCAACACTTGTCCGATTTGTCCTTAAACATTGTTGCAATCCTTCTTGGGGATAAGTGCCACCTGTAAAACATCTTATACAAATTTTCTTTATATGCAGTTGACATTGTCATTTTATAATTCTGATCCCATAGTGTTTGCCATCTCTCTAAATCTATCCCATAACCAAAATTTTCCTCCCATGCAATCATTGTTTCCTTAACCTGTTCCTCCTCCATTCTAACTTCTAATAAGTATCCATAGAGTTTTTGAATTACTTTTTCATTTGTACCCATCAAAATTTTATCCAATTCAGTTTGCTTATTATAAGTACCTTCAGCCCTAACATCCTCATCATGTCTAGATTGTATTTGCAAATATGAAAACCAATTCATTTTTATTCCTTGTTCTTGTAGTGTTTGCATCGATTTGAGTTCACCCTATTCATTTAAAATATCTCCATATCTAATTGTTTGTTCCTTTTTATATATTATTGGATATGAAAAAGCTTCAATAGTAGATACCCATAATGGAATTCGTATATAGTGTTGTTTTTTAATTTTTCCCAGTTTAAGAACAAAGCTTCTCGAATGTAATGCCTTCTAAAATATCCTTGCTTTTTAGTTCCCCTATACCATAAAAAGCATGCCATCCTAGTAACAAATCATGACCTTCTAGAGTTAATAATCTATTATTTCTCAATGTTATCCATTCCTTCACCCACATCAGACTTGCAGCTTGATAATACAATTCCCAATTGGGCAGTGCGAACCCCCCTCTTGACCTTGCATCTTGTAATAATTTAAGTTTAATTCTTGGTTTTTACCATGCCATATAAATTTCGATACAATTTTATTTAAATCCTCAAAAAATTCTTTCCCAAGTCTAATTCGTATCGTCTGGAATAAATATAAAATTCTAGGTAATACATTCATCTTGACTGTTGATATTCTACCAATAAGAGATAATTGCATATTTTTCCACTTTTCCAAGTCTGTCGCTAACTGCTGCTTAAGTTTAATATAATTATCTTCTTTCAGTGTACTACATCTTGGTGTGATATATATTCCTAAATATTTAACCTTATTTGTAACCTGAATCTCTAATATATCTTCTAGCTCTTTCTTACGTTTTGCTAGCATATTCTTTGTTAGGATCTTTGTTTTATCTTTATTAATTTTTAAGCCTGCCACCATTCCATATTCTTCCATTTTCTCTATCAATTTAGGTGCTGATTTAAATGGATCCTCTAATATGAATACCAAGTCATCTGCAAACGCCTGCAATTTATATTCTTCTTTTTTAATTTTCATTCCTTTTATTTCTTCATCTTCTCTAATAGCTCTATTCAACACTTCTAATGTTAAAACAAACAGCAGAGGCGATGGAGGGCAACCTTGTCTAGTTCCTTTTCTTATCTCTATAGAGTCTGTCAGTTCTCCATTTACCAAAATCTTCGCTGTTTGCTTATTATATATTGTCTCAATGGCTTGTATAAAAATTTTCCCAAAGCCCATTTGTGCCATTTGTGATATCATGAAACACCAGTTCAAATTATCAAAAGCTTTTTGTGCATCTAAAAACATCAGTGCCATCTGTTTATCAGGATGTGCTTCAAGAAGAAGCCTGCCCTGGACCCGACCGTGTTAGACAACTTTCGTCCAGTCTCCAACCTTCGCTTTTTGGTGAAGGTTGTTGAGAGTGTGGTGGCTCAGCAGTTTCCACTTTTCCTGGATGAAGCGGACTACCTGGATCCATATCAATCGGGCTTCCGACCCAGTTACAGCACGGAGACGGCATTGGTCGCGCTGATGGATGATCTCTGGAGGGCTCGGGACAGTCTGTGATGACCCAGTGTCTGGATGTGGTACAGATCTGGATGGGCAGGAACGGACTGCAGCTCAACCCGGCTAAGACTGAGTTGTTGTGCATACAGGCATCTTGGCCCAGTCAGTTGATTCCATCTTTGTTCATAGGGGGAGAGGTGTTGCCCCCTGTGGACAGGGCCCGGAACCTGGGAGTCCTCCTGGATTCACAGCTTGGTTTGGAGGAGCAGGTGGGGGCCGTGACCAGGGAGGCTTTTGCCCAGGTCCGACTGGTTCGCCAGTTGCGCCTGTATCTGGACCGAGATGCCCTTCGCATGATCACTCATGCACTTGTGACTTCCCAACTAGACTACTGCAACACTCTCTATTTAGGACTGCCCTTGCATACCATCCGGAGGCTTCAGCTGGTGCAGAATGCGGCTGCACAGGCTGTGATGGGAGTTTCCCGATATTCCCATGTTACACCCCTCCTGTGCGAGCTGCATTGGTTACCGGTTGCCCTCCGGGTGAGATTCAAGGTGTTGGTGTTAACATTCAAAGTCCTTTACGATATGGGTCTGGGGTACTTGTGGGGGCGTCTCCTGCCAATATCAAATACCGATCGCCCTGTGTGTGCACACAGACGGGGACTCCTCGGGGTGCCATTGGCTAGATAATGTCAGCTGGTGTGCCCCGGGGAAGGGCCTACTCTGTTGCGGCCGCCGCCTTGTGGAACCAGCTCCCTCTGGAGCTCCGTTTGGCTCCTGACCTTTGCTCCTTCCGCCACGATCTGAAGACCTGGTTGTTTGAACAGGCTGGGCTGGACTGACCTCCGGGGTTTTTTAAATTATTTTAATTGGGTTTTTAAAGTTTGGGCTTGTTGATTTAATTCTTTTTAAAATATTTATTGTTTGTATGGCTGTGTTTTAGTTGTGAGCTGCCCTGAGTCCTTGCGGAGAGGGGATGGCATACAAGTCATAGTAGTAGTAATAATAATAATAATAATAATAATAATAATAATTATTATTATTATTATTATTCCTGATTTACTGCGCATGCTTCAAGGAGTTTTTACCTCACTTCCTGTAACTTCCTTTGTACTTTTTCTCTATATGCTTTTGGTGTGAGATTAAGCTGCTGGTATGTAGTCCATTAGGTTTTATTATTTTTGTAAATAAAAATATGTTTCTTAGATTACTTTCTGGGTTTTATTTAATCAAAGTGGACAGAAAAGAAAGTCACAGTCCACCTCTAATTAGCAGGGATGTTTAGAAGCAGTTTTACTCCCTGACATGTCCCTCCACCTCCTCGACACTTCCCTTTCTATTTGCTTCTATTGCTTTCCTTCCCTTTTTGATGAAACAATATCACTATAATTCTCCTGCTATCATTTCCCAATGCTCAATGTCTATAATAATCTATGATAATCTTAACTAATTAAATCCCTCTGATCAACTTCCTTTAAAGTTGTAGTAGATCCCTCTTTTGCACATGCCTGACTAACATGGCTGGTCTCTGCTGAGTCTCGGAGCGAGGTGGAAGGCTTGAGTGGTCTGAGAGGGTGTTTGGAGGGGTTTTTTTATAGCCCCTGTACCTGGCATCGTCGCTGGTGGGCCTGGTGAGCCGAACGAGACCCTCGGTGGGGGATTCGCTGGGTTCTGGAGCGAGAGGGGATTGGTGTCATCTTCCCCCCCGGTTTCTGCATGCGCGGAGCTGCAGAGGCGTCGGCATGGTGTGGTAGCGGCTCCAGGCACGCTGACGACGAGCCCGGCAGTGTCTTCCTCCTGGGGGCCTCGGATGAGATCGTCAGCTCGGATCTCATTGGGCTTTGGGGCGAGCTGGGGGCTAGTGGCATCTCCCACCCCCCCTGTTTTCTGCATCGGAGCCTGGTGCGGATGGTGCAGCAATGGCTCCAGGTGCGGCGTGTGAGCCACGCATCCCCCCTTTTGGATCAGCTGGGGTGTGGTTTGGAGACTATAGCTGATCTGGGAGGGTTAACCCCAAAGACGCCTGGAAGACCTGGAGTGAGGGCGGCCTCGGGAGTGATGGCAGCGATGGTGGTGAGGAGGATGCTGCTTGTGATTAGCTCTTGGCCTTATTTTGTTTAGAGGGCCAATGTGACACTGGGGCTGTCCTGGGTATGGCCTGGAATACAGCAGGAAGCATAACTGGTCCTTGGTCAGCTGTTATGGGCCTTGGCCCCGCCCAGGGGCTGTTAAGGGCTGCGATGTTTCCATCTATGGAATTGGAGGTGATGGTGGCAACGCCCTTCTCCTGCTGCTTCTTATGGCCTGACTCTGGACTTTACCATCGACCATTGTGTTTGGTCATTTTGCCTCATTTGTGTTACTGCTTTCACTTATACTATCTGCCCCATCCTCGCCAACTACAAGGTACTTTAATTACTGGGATTGAATCACCTAGGCCGTGCCACAGGCCATGGAGGGGTGAGCTTGGACACCCCAGTGACCTGGGCCCGGACTCCCAGTGCCGACTGTACACCCTTGAACTTGGTTCACGGCTACCAGACTTTATTGTTTCCCTTGCCGTGGTGAGAGAATGGCATTGGGGACTCACTGTCTTCTTAGATGGCCATTTAACATCTGTCTACCAACTGTCCAATTGGCCCATGGGGATACCTGTGGTGAGAGTGTGGGACTTGATCCAGAGGAGGGTCTTAAACATCAACCACAGTTCTGTTGTGAGAGGACAGCCTGGTTCCTGGACCCCCCAGTGGGCAGTACCTTGGACTTTACCAAGTTCCTGTATTCGACTTTATCGTCTCCACCTACAGACATTTGTGCTGGTTCCTTGACATGCTTGGATCTGTAACATTCTAACTTTTACAGCAGCAGAACTTGGGCCTTTAGGAGGTCCCTCCCTCCAGGACATGGCCTGCTATATTATCACCGGCCTACCTCGAGGATGGGTTATGGAACCCGGAGAGATGGCATGGCAGGGAGTTGGGTTGGGGTTGGGGCTCTAAGAAGGCAAAAAGAGGGTCACTAGGGCCCCTTTAACTAAATTTTTAAACAAATTTTAAGTAGGCTAGGGAGGTGGGTGGGAGATGATGCCGGGTGGACGGCAGCCGCTCCCGGGGGGGGGGGGGTTGGGGCTGGTGGGGGCCTGGAGGCGGGCCGGGGATGCGATTCCTAGGGTGGTTGGGATCGGTGGGAGACGACGAGGCATAGGGCCAGATCATGTGCTGGGAGCGCGCCCTCGCTATCTTCGCGGTGCCGCCCGACCCTATAACCTCCTCCCTTGGGGCAGGGGAATGGGGACCCCTGGGCTCAAGCTGGTGTATTTTAATGCCAGGTCCATGGCTAATAAGTCCTCCCTCCTCCACGAGGTGATTGAGGAGGAGGCTGCGGACCTGGCTTGCATCACCGAGACCTGGTTGGGCCCAGAGGGAGGAGTCCCTCTGGTTGATTTATGCCCCCCAGGTTTCCGGATTTTGCACTGGGCACGGGCTCAGGGGAGGGGTGGTGGAGTAGCTGTAGTTATTCGGGAGACCCTGATTCCAAGGGAGGTCGCTGTTCCTGAGATAGGCGGAAGTGAGACCCTCCTCCTGAGATGGGGGCCTGGTGGTCGGTGGGTTTGCTGCTGACATACCTTTCCCCAGCTGTGTGGCAGCAACCCTGCCTGGGCTTCTCGGTGTTCTCTGGGTGGCGGTGGATCTCCCGGGCTTATGGTCCTGGGTGATTTTAATCTGCCTTCCCTTGGGGGCCGGGTTTGGCCCAGGAATTCATGGATTCCATGGGGACCATGGGCCTGACCCAGTTAATGCAAGGCCCGACTCACGAGGGGAAACACTCTGACCTGGTTTTGTCTCGAACAGTGGCGTAGTGATATAGGGCAGGCGAAGTTGTACAACACTGCCCGTCCCCATGGTCTGATCACTATCTCCTACGGCTGGTCTTCCAACAGGCTGCTCCCCACTGCTGGGATGAGGAACCACCTAGATGGTTCCGCCCCAGACGCCTAATGGACCCTGAAAGGTTCCAGGCGGAACTGGGGTATTTCCCCATTTCCCTTGCCCACAACTCTGCCGAGGACCTGGCTGCTGCTTGGCAGCAGGCTGCTGAGGCTGCCCTCGACAGGGTTGTCCCCATGCATCCCCTCACACACCGTGGATCCCGGGTGGCTCCTTGGTATACTGAGGAGCTCCGGGAGATGAAGCCGCCGGAGGGGTTTAGAGAGCAGGTGGAGGGCCACCCGCCTCAAGCCGACGAACCCAGTTAAGAGCCCATATTAGGACTTACCTGGTAGCTGTGGGGATGGCGAGAAGGTCTTATCTCTCCACCCTCATAGCGCCAGAGATAACCACCCAGCCACCCTGTTTAGGGCCACCCGCTCCTTACATTCGAGGGAGGTGGTGGACCCTCCGGGGAGGGCTGAGGAATTTGGTCAATATCTGTCGGATAAGATCGCTGATTCGGGGGTTGTGCTCCACCTTGCAGGGTCTGAGGATCGTGCAAGCAGTCTGGCTGATGTGATCTGGGCTGAGTTGACCCTGTTTCCGAGGATGAAGTGGACAGGATTATGCAGCGCCTGAGTTCCACCACATGTTTGTTGGACCCGTGCCTCTCCTGGTTGGCATATGCTGCCAGGGAGGTCACCTGTGGTTGGCTCCGGGCAGTGGTCAATGCTTCATTAAAGGAGGGTGTTTTCCTCCCCTTGAAAGAGGGTGGTGAGACCCCTCCTGAAGAAGCCTGCCCTGGACCCGACCGTGTTAGACAACTTTCATCCAGTCTCCAACCTTCGTTTTTTGGTGAAGGTTGTTGAGAGTGTGGTGGCTCAGCAGTTTCCACTTTTCCTGGATGAAGCGGACTACCTAGATCCGTACCAATCGGGCTTCCGGCCTGGTTTCAGCATGGAGACGGCATTGGTCACACTGATGGATGATCTCTGGAGGGGTTTCTCCTCTGTCCTGGTCCTATTAGACCTCTCAGCGGCTTTCGATACCATCGACCATGGTATCCTTTTGCGACGCCTCGGGGGTTGGGAGTGGGGGCCATGGTGCTTCAGTGGCTCTTCTCCTACCTCTCAGGGTGGTCGCATCGGTGCTGACAGGGGACAGAGGTCGGCCCCGAGGCGCTCACTTGTGGGGTCCCTCAGGGTCAGTCCTCTCCCCTTCTATTTAATATCTACATGAAACCGCTGGGTGAGATCATTCATGGTTTTGGGTGAGGTATCACCAGTATGCTGATAATACCCAGTTATACATCTCCACCCCAAACCAAATCAGTGATGCCCTCTCCGTGATGACTCACTGTCTGGATGCGGTACGGATCTGGATGGACGGAAACATGCTTCGCTCAACCCGCCAAGACTGAGTGGCTGTACATACCAGCATCTCGGTCCAGTCAAGATTGTCCATCATTGACCATAGGGGAGTGTTGCCCCTGTGGATAGGGCACGGAACCTGGGGGTCCTCCTGGACGCACGGCTCCAGTTGGAGGAACAGGTGGGGGCCGTCGCCAGGGGGGCCTTTGCCCAGGTCCAGCTGGTTCGCCAGCTTCGCCCATTCCTGAACCGAGATGCCCTGCGTACAGTCACTCATGCCCTTGTTACCTCGCGACTCGACTACTGCAACGCCCTCTATTTAGGACTGCCCTTGCACACCATCCGGAGGTTGCAGCTGGTGCAGAATGCTGCCGTGTGGGTTGTGATGGAAGTTACCCAGTTCTCCCATATTACCCCCCCTCCTGCGCGGCTTGCATTGGTTGCTGGTTGCACTCCGGGTGAGGTTCAAGGTTTTGGCTTTAACATTCAAAGTCCTACACGACATGGGTACACAATATTTAAGGGAGCGCCTCCTACCGATATCAAGAACCAACCACCCTGTACGGGCACACAGGCAGGGGCTCCTCGGGGTCCCGTTGGCAAGCCAATGTCAGCTGGCGGTCCCCCGGTGGCGCGCCTACTCTGTGGCGGCCCCCGACTTGTGGAATCAACTGCCTCTGGACCTCTGCCTGGCTCCTGACCTCCGCACCTTCCGCCGTGATTTGAAGACCTGGCTATTTGACCAAGTCGGGCTGTGATCACCTTGCCGGGGGGTGTGGGATAGTTTTAAATTTTAATTTGGGTTTTATTGGGCTTTAGTGATTTAATTTCTTTTTAATTATTTATTGTATTTATATGTTTTAATCTGTGAGCAGCTCGAGTCTTCGGAGATGGGGAGGCATATAAGTCCAATAAAATAAATAAATAAAAATAAATAAATTTAATATTGAAAATATTTTTAAAAAGTTATACATCTATTTTTTTTTAAATTACATTTATATGCCGCCCTTCTCTGAAGACTCAGGGCAGCTTACAATTTTTTGGGATACAACCCAATGCGCTCAGCAATAGCCTTCATTCCATTGTATATGCCTGCTTATTACTAAGTGGCATTTTTACAAAGTCAGCTTATTGCCCCCAACAATCTTGGGTCCTCAATTTACCTACCCCGAGAGGATGGAAGGCTGAGTCAACCTTGAGCCTGGTGGGATTCGAGCCTGCACTAATTGCAGACAGCTGGAACTTAAGTGCTAGGCATTTAACAGCCTGCACCACCAAGGCTCTTGGTATTAAGTAAACACTTTCAGTAGTTCTATACAATATATACTTTGCAACAATTATCTTTATGATATGATTAATCCCCATTGGAGAATCTGCTAACAGAGTATACAGCTATAACAATTATTCGCCTCTTAAATCACTTAATAGTTAATTCATTAATTCATTAAAGTCCTTTCCTAAAGTATCTTCACTATATAATAAATAGAGAAAAAAGAAAAAAGAAAAAATGGGGAGGAGAAGTGAAATACCAAAAAGAAAGTCCAGTACTCTAACAATGACTAATCTCTTCTTTTTAACTTTGTTGCAAAGAGTTACTTTGTAGCTTCAGTCAAGTCCCATTTCCTTTCTCCCCGTCACCAATAGATGTCTCTTTCTCAATACAGTATCTCTCAGTTTTCTTTAAATTCGCTGTGTCACCCACCGGGTAGCATCTATTTTTTCCAAGAAGCCCCTTCTTTCTTTTTAAGTCTCTCCAAAATCTCAATCTCAGATCCAGAAGGAAGAAATAAACACAAATTCCCCTTCAGTCCACCAATGACAGTCAGTACTTTTCACCAATCTGCTTTCTAATTCCAGGGACTGGAACTGTCTTTTACTTCACAGCGTCCATCCAAAAAGGACTCCACTATTAATGTTAGATCCAAAAAGAAAACAACTTTATTCTCCAAAACAAGTGTTCCAATCTCAAAGCCGTGCTGAGCAGTAAGAAGCTGCTTAATCATTCACCCCTGCCTCATGTTTGGAATTACAGTGATCCTCCGATCCTTTCGCTCTCCATGTGTCTCACCACTCTGTCACCCTCCTCAGCCAGAGCCAATTCTGTTTACCAAACAATTTTGTACTCTTTATTGTGTTGCGCCTCCTTTTTAAGTTAATTTCTAATCGCTTATAGGTTGTTGCTTTTGTTCGTTTAACTGTGCCTTTGTTCCACTAGTTCTCCACTTGTGTGACCAGCTGTCAGCACTCATGGGTGGCCATTAGTGGTCATCCACTCCATCATCCGCTCGTCTCTGGTTTACCCCGATTTCACCACGAACCGCTGTCCTTGGCTTATCTTCAGGGACCACTCTCCTTCAGGGACCACTCTTCCTTTAGACTCTGTAGAGTCCTGCAGAACATGAATAAAGGTCCGTGTTTTGCAGAGGTATCTCCTCGCACGTCCCTTCTTCCTGACAGCTGGCTCCACCCTCTGTTAAAATAATTATTGTTCTGCATCTGTCCTTTTGAAAATTCTTGTTTTCCCTCCAGGTCATATATTCTTTTAGTTATAAGCATATACTTTTTCATTATTCCACAGATGTAGAAAGAGTGCAGTGCAACAAAGATTATTAGGGAACTGGAGGATAAAACATATGATGAACAGTTGCTGGAACTGGGTATGTCTAGTCTGATGAAAAGAAGAACTAGGAGTGACATGATAGCAGTGTTCCAATATTTCAGGGGCTGCCACAAAGAAGAGGGAGTTAAGGTATACTCCAAAGTATCTGAGGGAAGACAAGAAGCAAAGGGTGGAAATGCATCAAGGAGAGAAGCAACTTAGGACTAAGAAGAAATTTTCTGACAGTTAAAACAATTAATCAATGGAACAAATTGCCTGCAGAAGTTGTAAATGCTCCAACACTGGAAGTTTTTAAGAAGAGATTGGATAACTATCTGTCTGAAATGCTATAGGGTTTCCTGCCTAAGCAGGGGGTTGGACTAGAAGACCTCCAAGGTTCTTTCCAATTCTCTATTCTATTCTATTCTATTCTATAGATGTGAGCCATATTTTTTCAGCCACAGTCTGTAGCATTTATCTAAGGATCAGTTAATTTCCCCTATAATTACTCAAGATTCCTTTTCATTTACTTTTCAAATTCCTGAAAAGTTCCAAAGAACAAAAGAAAATGAGGATTTAAGAATTGTTAATAGTATTGTCAGATTGTCAGGTTTCCAAGTGATAAAATCCATTTAAAAAGGCAAGAGCAAAGTTCATCTTCCAAAACAATTTCTTTTATTTAGGAAAGCATCAAATTGTCAAAGTCTGTTGTAATTCTGGATCTGACACAACCTGGAATTATACCATATAATATTAGAAATTAGAAACAGCTCCCAAAAGTCACACACCCAATAGAAGTAAATTTATGTTGCCTGGTGTCATCAATCTCCACCTCCAGGTCTCAGCAGGGTCACCCTAGGTTATTGGGAAAAGTACATCCAGTTTTTCATAGTAGTTTGTTAAAGCTGTTTGTTCCTTCCTTATTAGGCCAGCAAAATGTGCAGCTCCGAAGCCTTTGCTCATTGTGGGGCATGAACATTATGAGGTTAAGAAAATTTGGACTGTAGGATTTTCAGGGGGAAGTTACAATATCCAATTTATTGAAAAGGCTATCTTATTTCGAAAGTGACTTGGGTAAACAGCTGGGAGGCTAATGCTGATAGACTGGTGGAAAAATTCCATGAAAAAATCCACACAAGCCCAAGGCAAATCCTGTGGGTGGCAGAGGAGGTTAAACTATGTATTGTATTATTGTGTTTAACCTAATTTCAATCTTTGTGTATTCTATGCCGTTGCATGAGTTTCTTTTCAAATGAGGGGAGAAGCCTGTCAATCCTGAAATTGATATATGCATAGCCATTTTATTTAACCTTATTCTGTATTCCTTTTCTTTCTTCCTCTTTGCTGATTGTGGGGGGGAAGGGTTTTGGGCTTGCCACATTCCTAAGGTAGGAGGAGTGGAGATAGAGAGAGTTGTTTAGGCTAGGTGGTTCTCCTTCATTGTCTGCATCTTGAATGATGGGTGATCCTGTTGCCAGAGTTCCCTTCCCTGTTGGTTTTTGGGGGTTAGGAACCTCAATGGCTTGGCACACAAGTTTGCTTTTCTCGGGAGGTTTTCTCGGTGCCTTTTGCCCTTTAGGGGGAGTGGGTGCTCTCACTTGAGGTACCAAGGCTGGTGCTAAGCTCTCCAAAATGTGATTGGAGCTCTCTTAGGAAGTCATCCACATTGTTTAATTCAGGAGCACCTTCATCATTGAGTTGGATGAACCATTCAGATGCCTCCTCCTCCAAATTGTCTCCAAGGAAACGGACTAATTGTGCATCATCATGGAATTCATCTCTATGTGTGTTGATGTAAGACCATGCTCTGTTCAGGAAAAATGCAAGTTTACTTGCTGTCCCATCAAACATGGTTTTAAAAGGTGTTGGGGAATTCTTGCACGGAGCTGGTTGTGGCATGGGAGGTAGGGCTGCAGTTTGGGCTGGCTTCATTTGAACTTGTTCTCAAACCCATCCTGTGCCGGGATAAAATGCCCATCCTGGAGGGATTTGGTCAGCTGGAGGTAGATGATGGGGGGAGGGCTCATTCCTCGATGGATTCTGTGGACTCCCCCTTCTACACACCCCTCTCCATTCCACTCTCGGGAGCAAATGATAAAATGGTGGTAGATTTCCCACAGTGTAGATCACCCTTTTCTGGGAGGAGATAATTTTCCCAACAACTGGCTTAAACTGAAAGTGGACGGGCTGGAAGCTCATGTTTCACTATCTCTCAGGGTGGGCATTTGCCTCCTTTGCTGACATCTGTCTTCACATCTGATGACAAACTGCTCCAGCTGGTCAGGTACATCCTCAAAGTTCTGGCTGCATATCACCATTTGGTATTACCATTCAGCTGGCTCATTGTGGTCTCCCATAGGTCCTATGGGTCCAGTTGCTGCTCTCCACTGTAAGATTGTGGCTTGAGACTCCTTGGCTGAAGTTAACAGCAGATCGATGAGTGGGTCAGGAAGGGTTGCTTGGCCAAGCAGGTCTCTTTCCATACGTTGGATACCTGCACTTCCAGATTGTTAAAAATAAATCTTGTGATTAATAAAATCAATGGAATGTAAACCTTTGTCTATAATGAAATTATTCAAAAAAGAGTTGGGCCTAAAAGAGTTCAATCCAGAACTTATTTATTGTAACAGCAAGCAGAGAGAACAAATAAATATTCAGAAAAGCATACAATGTCCTCTATTTCTTCTGTGTGTCCTCAAAGTCCTTTAAATCTAATGACTGCCTATGCAGCTGGAGTTCCAAGAGTCCTTTTCAAAAAAGGAGAAAAAGAGCACTTCCAAACAGTCCTTTGCCTAGGAGATATCTTCCTTGCAGCTTCTTTGGAACAGTCTGCCTATGCAGATTATCCTTGGAACTGTCTTGGAACAGGAAGCAGACAGTCTCTCTCTTGGAACTTCTTGGAACTGAGTGCCTGTCAGCTTGGAACATCTCTGTCTTGGAACTTCATGGAACTGAGTAACTGTCACTGAGGCAGTTCCTTTTATAGCCTTGTATCAAGAAGGGGTGTGGCTATAAAAACCAGTACATTCAAAGTGCAGCTACGCTGCAATTGGCTCTTTCAAACTTTTAAATGTAAACAGTGAAAAGAGCACAACGAAGTGGAAATTCTTCCACACAGATCATTCAACTAGGGATTTCGGTTGGACCTCTAGCTGGCACACAATATCCTCCATGACTGCTGTTACTCTGATTGTCTCCTGGGGAATCTGTTGGGAGGCCTGCTGCTGGACCTGCAACTTAACACAAGGACCCCCACAGAGTTTGCTCTCACATTCCGGTACTCCTTGGTCCCATCCTTCTGGCATCTTCCCTGAATCTTTGCTGTTGCCCAATGCTCCAGGTAAACAGCCAGGGCTCAAGACCCTGAATAACAACCCCTGTTCAGGATAATGATTTTTTGGAGACCCAGAATAATGTCTAATGAATTATGTTTCAGCTCTTCCAAAACAATTTCTTTTATTTAGGAAAGCATGAAATTGGCAAAGTCTGTTGTAATTCCAGATCTGACACAACCCGGAATGACACCACATAATATTAGAAATTAGAAACATCCCCCAAAAGTCACATTCCCCAATAGAAGTAAACCAATGTTGCCTGGTGTCATCCATCTCCACCTCCAGGTGGAGCAGGGTCATCTTTTCTTCCCACGGGAAGGAGAATCACCTAGCCTAAACAACTCTCTATCTCCACTCCTCCCACCTTAGGAATGTGGGGAGCCCAAAACCCTTTCCCTCATAACCAACAAAGAGAAAGAAAGAAAAGGAATATATAATAAGGCTAAATAAAATGGCTACACATATATCAATTTTGTGCTTGACAAGTATCTTTTAATCGTATTAATTTCTTTCCTGGACTCAATGATCTGGCTACAATAACCTAATAACCTCATTCTTTAGTCTTTTTCTTCCACCCAGAAATTAGTCTTTGTGAGACTTGTTGCTCCAGCACAGCCTCTTGGAGCAGAATGCCTTGCAGGGTCCCAAAGACTCATTTCTGGTGGAGTTTGGGGGAGAGAAAGAAAGATTTTTGCTGCTTTTCTTAAGTGCAGCCAAAAGCAGAAGAAAGAAGTGGAAAGAAGCAGCTTGGTGGCCAGGCGAGGTGCTTGGGGCAAGTGGGGCAAGTTCCCCCCTCTACCTTTTCCACCTCCCCTCACTACCTCCTGTTGTTTGCAATGCAAGTGACGCAAGCCTTGTGTCCCCACTGGCCATGTGGGTGGCACAACCTTGTGTTCCCGTGCAGCCTGGATTAATTGCTTTGGGGGGTGCTTTGGGGATGACATTTCTCTGCAGACCACCAAAATTTTCTCATGGATCACCAGTGGTCCCTGGCTCACTGGTTGGCAACCACTGCTCTATAGGATATATTTTTTTAAATATTTTTTTTTATTTTTTGAAAACAGACATAGACAAACAAATACATAAAGAACATAAAACATCATTTTTTGAGAACAGTGCGCTCCCGGGTTGTCACTTCTCCATACAGACATAAATTCAGTTACATATTCATCTTATGTATTCTAATCCATATCTTATATCCATTTTCACGATTTTTTCACATAACTTTTCCATTTCTCTACTTTCTACAATCTTATTTTTAATTTTTCCATTCTTTTCTAATTTCAATTACATTTCTTTTTCTAGTTTTCCATATCTTTCCATTTAATATTTTAACACTTTCATCTGTCCTGTTTATAATTTCATACTCTTTTTCCTTATACATATTTTGGCCTGTAGTTGCTAAAGCTAGAGTTATAACACCTTTATATCTTTTAACTATAAAGGGCCTTGGTGGCTCAGGCTGTTAAATGCCCGCATTCAAGTTCCAGCTGCCTACAACTGGTGTAGGCTCGAATCCCACCAGGCTCAAGGTTGACTCAGCCTTCCATCCTCTCAGGGTAGGTAAATTGAGGACCCAAGATTGTTGGGGCAATAAGCTGACTTTGTAAAAATGCCACTTAGTAATAACCAGGCATATACAATGGAAGGAAGGCTATTGCTGAGCACACTGGGTTTTCCTAAAATTGCCTAGTCTTCGGAGAAGGGCATATAAATGTAATTAAAAAAAACCCTATTATCTATTCAAATATTACTCAACACTTAAAATACACCTTCACAAATCATTTTCTAACATAGCTATCAACCGAATTCTGCTTGGTACATTCCCTTACAAATACCCATTAAATTCTTTAATGAGAAACAAAAAAAGAAGATATACATATATATAAAATACATATTTCTATTTCAAATTCAGCTCCACCTTTAATATTAATATCCATCTTATTAACAAATAACATCAATTATCATTCATTTTGATCATCTGTATTTCATATTAACTTATTACTATATTTAAAAAACATTAAATCGTTTCATGTTTCTTTTAAATTTTTACATTTTTAAATCATTAAAAACCTTATTCTCATCCCCTTTACATCATTTAATTACTAAGAAGAAATATTGCATTACATCTAACACATTTTCTAATAATATAGCAATATTATCTCATGTACCCTTGCAGAATTCTCTTTTTAAATTAAACTTCTAACGATTGTCTCTGTGTCTCTTAAATAAATTAATCCCTTTAATTCATGTACACTTTTTCTGTCTATTTCTATTATTGTTCCAATCCTTTATAGCTTCTTTTCTTTTCCACCCCCTTCTTTTCCCTCTCTTTTTTGTTCCCTTTTCTGTCAAAATCTCCCTTCTGAGATCTGCTTCTGCTTCTTTCTGGCATTATAATTACTCTTCAAATTGCACTTTTTTGGGTTGTTACTTCAGATCTTAACTTTTTAACTCCCTTTCCCGCCTTCCTATTTTTTACACTCTTAAAACTGTTTGGTCATTAAAGATGGCTTCTTCTTCATCCCGCCCTTCTTGTTCAGCAAATGTTTCTTGTTGGTTTTGATATTTCAAAATCTCCATTTCCATAAATTGAAATGCGGGGCAAAAAGTCTGTCCTTCCATTTGTGCTTTTTCTTTATATTCTTTAAGTATCATTTTTAGTACTTCAAGGAGTGATGGCATTTTGAAAAGTTTTTTGTTTTCTAAACAACCCCCAATTAATTTTAGTCCATTTCGGTAGCATCCACTGCCAAAATTCCAGGAATCATACAATAGTCTATAGTTGTTTCTTGCTTCTTTTCTCACTTTCTCTTTCGAGGGGCTTTCTTATCTTGTAACAGGATTGCAGCTATGATGTATCCTTCTCAAGTCTTTCACTCTCAATACTTTTTAGCTCCAGGTGGTATCCTCCATTTTTCCAGATGCCACCCTCTTTTTGTTTTCCTCTTCTGCTTTCTTTCTCTCTTTTTAAAAGGCTTTTTGATTATTCAAGAATCTTTATCCCTTTGACACTTTATTTTCAGCCAAGAATAGCCTATTGATGTCAAAGAGGATTAATATCAATTCTTATTCAAATCTCTTCTTCTTAACATTTAAGATGTATTAGAACTGTCAGTTTTAAAGAGGAAGAAAAAACAATTCTTTTTCCTTCACTTTCCTTTCGCTGCTTTAGAAAATCTTTTTTAGGGCTAATATTATTCTTTGTTGCTCTTTAGATTTTGCAGCTTTTAAGTTTTGTATTAATTGGGACCATTAATTTAATTCTTTTTTAAATATTTATTGTGTTTGTTTTATTGTAAGCCGCCCTGAGTCTTCGGAGATGGGGCGGCATATAAGTCCCATTAATAAATAATAAATAAATAATAAATTCCAGGTACCTTAAATGGGTGATTTCTCTGTTCAGCCTGGTCAGTCAAACTTTCTCTTTCCAACTTCCTCCTGCATGGTCTTGTCCAGTCAGGTTCTTCTTTGAGGTGGCCATTTCTGACCATCTCTGCAGCCACCTTCGGGACAGGGAGTAAAAGCCAGCTGGGGAGGAGAGATGTGGCTCTCCTCGACCCTGCTAGCGGTCTCCCCCCTCTTAATCAGCTCTGCGGGGTGGCTTAGCCCTGAAGCCAGCTGTCTCAGGGTGCTCCGGCGGTGAGCACAGATCGAAACACGCACAGTCGAGTCCCAAACCGGAAGTCCTCTCTATAGGATATTTTAAAGAGAGATATTCCAATAACTTTACTAATATTTTTTTTAATTACATTTATATGCTGCCCTTCTCCGGAGACTCAGGGCGGCTTACAATTTTGGGGATACAACCCAGTGTGCTCAGCAATAGCCTTCATTCCATTGTATATGCCTGCTTATTACTAAGCGGCATTTTTACAAGGTCAGCTAATTGCCCCCAACAATCTTGGGTCCTCAATTTACCTACCCCGAGAGGATGGAAGGCTGACTCAGGGTGGCTTACAATTTTTGGGATACAACCCAATGCGCTCAGCAATAGCCTTCATTCCATTGTATATGCCTGCTTATTACTAAGCATTTTACAAAGTCAGCTTATTGCCCCCAACAATCTTGGGTCCTCAATTTACCTACCCCGAGAGGATGGAAGGCTGAGTCAACCTTGAGCCTGGTGGGATTCGAGCCTACACCAGTTGTAGGCAGCTGGAACTTAAGTGCAGGCAATTAACAGCCTGAGCCACCAAGGCCACAATATTATTATTGTGCAGAACAAATTGGTGCCTGCATGGAAACATATATTTTCTTTTTTTTTCTTTTTTTAAAAACTTTTTTATTGAACAAACACACACAAAAAGAAAAAGACATTTAAAAACAATGGATATGGTGCAATCGTCCTGACACACCTAGTTGTCTTACATCGCTAGTTTATATAAAGAATAATACATCTTTACATTTTATATACATAGTATATAATATATACATAAACATTAATTCTTGTTTATACTTTTTGATCTTTCCTGGTTTCCAACCAGTGATAAAACTTTCTCCATATTTTGTAATAATCAGAATCATCCTTATTTTTTAATTCTTGTGTCAATTTATCCATTTCTGCACAGAACCAAATTTTCCTAACTATTTCTATTTCACCTGGAGTGTCTTTACATTTCCATTTTGGGGCATAAACTAATCTTGCAGCTGTGATTATATGTATTATTAAATATATTATATCTTTGTCATATTTTCCCACATTAATACTCAACAAGAAAAATTCAGGTCTATATTCTATTTTAATTTCACATCTCTCTTGTAACCATTTATGGATTTTCTGCCAAAATATTTGGGCTTTCTTACAATTCCACCATAGATGATAATATGTTCCATTTTCCTTATTACACTTCCAACATATAGGGGATAGATTTGGGTACATTTTAGCCAATTTAGAAGGTGGATTATGCCACTTATAAAACGTTTTATATAAGTTTTCTTTTAACAATGTAGTCAATGTTATTATTTTTCCAATCCCATAAAGTTTGTCATTCATCCAAATTTTTATTATGACCAAAGTCTTTCATCCATACCAACATTGTTTATTTTATTTTTTCTTCCTTTAGTTTGCATTCCAATAATACTTTGTACATTTTCTTTATCAATTTCTCATCTGTTCCAATAAAATTTCATCTAATTGTGTTTTACTCCTACTAATTCCCCATTCTTTCATGTCTTTTCTATACCTTCATTGGAGTTGTAAGTAAGCCCACCATTCTATATCCACTCCTTGATCTTTCAGGTCTTGTCTCAATTTTAGTTCTCTTCTTTCATTTATAATATCCTCATAGGTAATAATCTTTCCTTGGCGGAGCAAATGTGGGTACATCAAAACTTCCAATGTGGATAACCATACTGGTGTTTCGACATATATTTGTCATTTCGTTTTGTTCCATGTTGTTAACAAAGTCTGCCTAATTTTGTGTCTTTGGAAGTATCTATGAACCTCTTGTTTGTCCTGCCATAGAAAAGCATGCCATCCAGGCTGTGAGTTGTAACCTTCTAAAGCCAACATTCTTTTGTTGTTAAGATTTATCAATCTTTTACCCATGTCAAAATTGCAGCTCTATAATACATTTCCCAGTCAGGCAAACCAAATCCACCCCTTTCTGTGGCATCTTGCAGCAATTTTAATTTAATTCTCAGTTTTTTCTTTTGCCGTATAAATTTCAATATTAATTTATCCAAATCATCAAAGATTTTTTTTCTAATTTTATGGGAGCATTTTGGAAGAGAAACAGTAATTTTGGTAATATATTCATTTTTATGGTTGCTATCCTGCCCATAAAGGATAATCTTAATTTGTCCCATTTTTCCAAATCTTCTGCTATTCATTTAATCAATTACCATCTTTCAGTGTTGTACATCTTGCAGAAGTCATAATCCCCAAGTATTTTACTTTATTTGTTATCTGGATGTCCATTATCCTGGTTAGTGTTCCCCTTTGTTTATTTGTCGTATTTTTTGTAATTATTTTTGTTTTTTCCCTATTAATTTTTAGCCCCTCAACTTTTCCAAATTCTTCTAAGTTTTCTATGAGCTTTAGTCCTGAAATCTGTGGATCTTCTAAAATAAAAACTAAATCATCAGCAAAGGCTTGCAATTTAAACTCTTCCTTTTTAATTTTAATCCTTTTATTTTTGTTTTTTTCCTGATTATTCTCATTAACACTTCTAGAGTCAAAATAAACAAAAGTGGTGATAATGGACATCCCTGCCTTTTCCCTTTTTGTATTTCAAATTTGTCTGTTGTTTCCCCATTCACCAATATTTTAGCTTCTTGTTTATTGTATAGTGCCAAAATCATGTTTAAAATTTTTTGTCCAAAATCCATGTACCTAATTTGTTGCAAAATAAAATTCCATTTTACATTATCAAATGTCTTCTTAGCATCTAAAAATAATAATTCCACCTGATCCCCTCTATGGTCTTCATAATATTTTATAATGTCCAGAATTGTCCTTATTGACATCTTATTGACATCTTATTTTTAAGATGTCTATGTGGCAGAAATCCATTCTGATCTGTATGAATAAATTCATTTAATTTTTTAAAAGTCTATCAGCTATTTATAGTTACAAATATTTTGTAATCCACATTTAGGAGAGATATTGGTCTATAATTTCCAATGTTTGTCTGGTCATTTTTTTTCTTTAGGAATAATTGTAATTGTAGCTTCATTCCAAGATTGTGGAGTTATTGCCTCGTCTAAAGCCCCATTGAATATTTTGAGCAGTTTGCTACTTAATATATCTTGTTGGGTCTTATATAGGTCCACTGGAAGTCCATCTGGTCCCGGCGCCTTGTTATTTTTTGTTTATTTATCATCCAAATTACTACTTCTAGTCTTATTTTTTCATTCAACATATTTTTTTTCTTCTGAGATTCTCAGAGGTTCTGCTTTCTTTAGGCATTTTATCACCTTTTCCTCTATTAGATGATCTTCTTCCTTGTATAGTTTCTCATAAAATTTCTGAGTTATATTTCTTTTTTCCTCTTCTTGGTAACATAACTCCCCCTGTTCATTTCGTAATTTAGTAATCCATCTCTTTTCTTTTTGCTTTTTCAATTTGTAGGCCAGCCATCGTCCTGACTTATTAGCATTCTCAAACAAATTTTGTTTCATCATTTTCAATTCTTGAGCTAAATCTTCTTTCTCCAATAGATATATTTTATGTTTTATTAAGTCCATTTGTAATTTTATTTCTTTTTTCTGGAGTCCATCTTGTAGTTTCATCTCCAAGCCTCTATATTCTCCTTCTAGGGTCTTTTGTTGTTGCTTTTTCTCTTTATTCTTTTTCACCATATAATTTATTGCCACCAGACCCTCACAGCTTCCAGGCACTGGCACATCACATCCACTGCTTCACTGAATGGACATGGGGTGGAGATATACAGCTGGATGTCATCTGTGCATTGCTGATATCCCACCCCATGCTGTCGGATGATCTCACCCAGCAGTTTCATGTAGATATTAAATAGGAGGGGAGAGAGGACCAAGCCATGAGGCACCCCATAAATGAGGGGCTGGGGGGTCGACCTCTGTCCTCCTACCAACACTGACTGCAACTGACCAGAGAGATAGGAGGTGAACCACCATAACATGGTGCTTCCCACTCCCAACTCTCTCAGCCACCGCAGAAGGATACCATGGTCAATGGTATCGAAAGCCGCCGAGAGTTCAAGTAGCACCAGGAGAGAGGAATGACCCCTATCCCGGGCTCACCAGAGATAATCAAACAGAGCGACCAAAGCAGTCTCCGTGCTGTAGTCAGGCCTGAAACCCAATTGAAAAGTGTCTAGATAATCCGTCTCATCCAAGCACTGCAGGAGCTGGAGTGCCATCACTTTTTCAACAACCTTCCCCACAAAGGGGAGATTGGAGACTGGATGAAAGTTCTTTAATTCAGCCAGGTCCAGAGAAGGCTTCTTGAGGAGGGGCCTTACCACCGCTTCTTTTAATCATTGCAGGAAGTACCCCTTTCTCAAAGAAGCATCGACCAACACCTGGAGCCAGCTCCGTGTCACCTCCCTACTGGCCAAGACCAGCCAGGAAGGGCACGGGTCCAGTGAACAAGTGGAAGAACTCATCACTCCCATGGCCTTGTCCACTTCCTCAGGAATCACAGGATCACTCACTCCATATAATAGAACTAAGACCCACCCCTGTCATCTCAGTCAGAATTGCCCAATCGGAGTCCAGGTCCATCCAGATCTGAGTGACTTTAACTGACAGAAACTGTACAAATTCCTCAGCTCTCCCTCGTAAGGGCTCCTCTGCTTCCTCTTGATTTAGAAGAGAACAAGTCACCCTAAACAGGGTGGCTGGGCGAGAGTCTGCGGATGCAATAAGTGTAGAAAAATGCATGCATTTTGCTGCCCGTATCGCCACTAAATAAGTCCTAATAAAGGCTCTTAAAAGTGTTTGTTCAGATTCGGATCTACTGGCCCTCCAGCGTCACTCTAGACGTCTCTTCTGGCACTTCATCTCCTGGAGCTTTTGTGGAGATGTATCCTCATCCTTATTTTCTTTGAAAAAGAACTTCAATTCCCTCTCCAATTTCAGTTCCCTCTCCAATTTGGACCTAAAGTCTTTTTCTTTTAGTATTGACCTTTGCAACATTCATCTTGTATTTTTTCTTTGTCCTTTTCAACTAAACCTGATATAACTATGATCCACCCATAGATTTATTTCAATTTCAATATCTATTATTTCTGAGATGAACTTTTGGACATCCATGCTGTATCTAATCTTGACCAAGACTGATGTCTATTAGAATAGAATGCAAATTGCTTTTTCTCTGGATATCTTTCTCTCCATGCATCATAGATCTTAACAAGAGCCTCATAGATCTTAACAAGCATGCATCATAGATCTTAACAAGCATGCATCATAGATCTTAACAAGTGCCTTGGTGGTGCAGGCTGTTAAATGCCTAGCACTTAATTCCAGCTGCCTGCAATTAGTGCAGGCTCGAATCCCACCAGGCTCATGGTTGACTCAGCCTTCCATCCTCTCGGGGTAGGTAAATTGAGGACCCAAGATTGTTGGGGGCAATAAGCTGACTTTGTAAAAATGCCGCTTTGTAATAAGCAGGCATATACAATGGAATGAAGGCTATTGCTGAGAACATTGGGTTGCGCTCCAAAAATTGTAAGCTGCCCTGAGTCTCCGGAGAAGGGCAGCATATAAATATGAATTAAAAAAAATTCCTTTACCAAATCATGAAAAAAAATTGGTAGTGTTTTTTTTCTTTACTCATATTATTACCTTTATAATCCAATGTTTTATCAAGAACAGTATTAAAATCACCTAAAAGACAAATTTCCTCATACTGCATATCCTTAATTTGATTATATAACTTTTGGAAAAAACTTTCTTTTGGTCCATTTGGTGCATAGATTTCAACCAATAATATATTTCTATTTTCTAATTCAATCTCCACCATCAATATCCAACCGTTCTTATCTCTGAAAATTTCTTTAGCCAAAATCCAATCTTTTATATATAGTACCACACTTCTTTTCTTTTGCTCATCTAATGATGAAAAAGTTTTCCCTAATTTTTTATTATCTAACAGGTTTTTTTTCTTTTATGTGTACTTCCTGTAAGGCTATTATATCAATGTTTAAAGTTTGTAGGTTGTTAAATATTTTTTTCCCTTTTCACCAGGGAGTTTATACCATTAATATTCATCAGTATCAATTCACATCTTTCTCCTTTCTTATCTATTTCTTTGTCTGGTGTTTCTTGTCATTCTAATTTCTTTAGGCTCTGTATCCTTACTTTCATATTCTTCCATTTTTCCTCATCTTCCATATCATTTATCTTTATTATTTAGTGAACTTCCTTCTACATTTGTTGTTTCTATTTCTCTTTCTTCTGTTGTCTCTCTGTTGCCTTCAACTGCTTCTTCTAACTCCTCTTCATTAGTAAATTGTTGGCCATAAAATTCTTCTGCTTTGTCAAGTGTGTCTAGCTTATATCTTTTCTCCTGCCAAGTAACCATAATTTCCTCCGGTGTCAACCAGCTAAAATTCACGTTAAATTTTATCAATTTTGTTGTTAAGAAACGGTAAGGTCTTCTTAGATCTCTTATTCTCCTTGGTACTTGTTTCAGGACAATTATGTTTTCCGCCGTACTCTTTTGGGTCATCTCTTGTTCTGTGCAGAATTTTATCATGAATCGATTTTTTAACTAGTCGAATGTGAACTTCTCTTGGAAGATTGTGCCTCCTTGCATAGTTTGTCTGCATCTTATACAATTTGTCCATTTCTGTCAATATCTCTTCTTTTTCTATCCCCAACACTTTCACAATTATATCCTCCATTATATCAGGTAGGTCTTCCCCTTTTTCTTCCTTCACATTTTGGAATCTCAGGTAATGAGCTGCCTTTTCTACCTCTAAAAAGATTACTGTTTTTTCTAACTCTTTATTAGCTTGTGCCAGTATTCTGGTTAGGTCATCAACCCTTTTTCCCTCCTTCTCCATCCTTGTCTCAATTTCTACTATTTTTTGTTGATTTTTTCGCACCTCTTGTTGAAAGCATTCAGATTTTTCATCTATTATTTTTATGTTTTCTTTTAATTCAGTTCTCAAAACCCCCATCTCTTTTTTCATATCTTCATGGTTTTTCAACATCATTTACTGCATATTCAGCATTAGGCCTTGTAGGTCTTTTATAGAGTTTGATCTTTCTTTTGGCAGCATTTCGTCAATAGATCTCTGCATGGAGGACTTGCCAATGTCACCACTGTCACTGTTTGTGTGAGTATTTTTTCCTGTTCCTATCTTAGACAGATTTGTGTTGCTGGTCACAATATTATTTTTCACAATATTATTTTTATCCACCTCTCCCAATTATTTTCTTCCCTTTCCAGACCCTCCACTTCTATAAGTTTTCACTTTTCCTTTGTTTACAACACAATATAGTACAGTAAGTATCTTCCTTCTATCTTGACTCACTAGTAATAATCTCAGTTGTCACACCTTATCTTATATCAGTTTTCTTATAATAATTATGCTAATAATAACAATAATATTCTTCTACTACTACTCCCCAATATTAAATACTCTATATTTCAGTAATCTATAATCAATACTCACTAGTTACTTAATAGTTACTTGATCACTTATTAGATATTCAATACTCTCAATTTATCAGTTGTTAAAATCAGTAATATACTACTAAATTTATATTGTTCTTCTTCTTACATAACTCTTAGTCCAAAAATTCAATTCTAATCAAATTAATATACCAATAATATCAATAATATTCCAATAATATATTAATAAATACCAATATCAATATAATAATAATAATAATAATAATAATAATAATAATAATAATAATAATTTATTCAACTTGTATGCCACCCTTCTCCCTAGGGACTTGGGGCGGCTAACAATAAAACAGCAAATATATACAAAAATTTACCTAAAAACAAATTAAATATAAACAAGCCGAAATATACAATAAAACCAATAAAACCTTAAAATTAAAACAATTTAAAACCCCACACCCGGGTCATTCTGGGCCAGCCTGTTGAAACAACCAAGTCTTCAGGTCCCAGCGGAAGGAGCGGAGATCAGGGGCCAGACAGAGATCCATGGGGAGATGATTCCAAAGGGTGGGCGCTCCCACGGAGAAGGCCCTAGCCCTGGGAACCACCAGTCGACAATGCCTAACTGACAGTATCCCAAGGAGGCCCCTCCTGTGGGAGCGAACAGGGTGATTGGAATGTGACGCTGGCAGGAGGCGTTCCCGCAAGTACCCTGGACCCAAGCCATTTAGGGCTTTATTAGTTGTTACTAGCACCTTGAAACTAACCCGGAAAGCAACTGGCAACCAATGCAGGTAATGCAGGAGGGGTGTAACATAGGAGTATCGGGATACTCCCATTACAGCCCGCACGGACGCATTCTGCACCAGCTGTAACCTCCAGGTAGTTCGCAAGGGCAGCCCCATGTAGAGAGCATTACAGTAGTTGATTCTAGAAGTGACGAGCGCATGAGTGACCGTTTGAAGGGCATCTCGGCTCAGGTAAGGGCGAAGCTGGCGAACCAGCCGAACCTGGGCAAAAGCCCCCCTGGCCACAGCTTCCACCTGCTCCTCCAAACTGAGCTGTGGATCCAGGAGGATGCCCAGATTCCTAGCCCTATCCATGGGGGGCAACACCTCTCCCCCCATGGCCAAAGATGGAACATCACTGGAAAACCGAGATGTTGGTAAGAACAGCCACTCCATCTTGGTCGGGTTGAGTTGGAGCCTATTAGAGTATAATATATTAGAAAAATTGAGTTATAAATATATTGACCAAATTAAATGCTAACATATACTACATAATTTATAATAATATCAATCAAGTAGCAGAATCCTAAATATCAAATATATAAATCTAGAAATCTAGAAACAAATATACTGTACTATATTTCCATAAAGTATTATCAATTTCAGGTACCAAAAAGTTGAGTGCCAAGCATCTAAATCTGGAGAGAAAAGAAGAAGAAATGGTATCACTCTCAAATATCAGAGATCCTAATATCAAATGTAAGAAGCAAAGTTCCCCAATATCTTGGCAATCACAAATATCTTTTTTGAGATCTATTACTGTTAGTTACTCTTTGGTTTTAGTCCACTTTTCCTTTTCTCAATGGCCAGCAGATGTCTCTCACACACCACCACAATGTCTCTTTGCTGTCTCATTATCACTGTACCATCCATTTTAATTCAAAGCTCTCTACTCAAGAGTCTTCATTTTCAGTTAAAAAAAAGAAAATAGAAAAAGTGAAAGAAAAAGAGAGAGTCCAGTCCAATCTTTTCAGTTGTCAATATCAATTCTCCAAGTTTATTATTCCAGATCTGATCCAATCTTCTATCTTCTCCACAATCAATGCATGCCTCTCACACCCACAATGTCTATATAACTAATTATTAAACGTCTCCACTGTCCATGTTAAATCCAAAATTCACACCTCAAATCCACTCCAGTCACAAATCCGATCACAATCCTTGAATCTGTATGCTCCAAATCTTCTCACCAATCCAACCTCCAGTTGTTCCTTTTTATGGCTTCCCTACCTTCTTCCGATCTTTCCACCCATCATTTATCTTGCCACTCTGTTCACTGCTAGCTAAGGTTGGCTCAGATTGCTGAGGTTTTTTCCCCTGTTGTGCTGCCTTCTGTTTTACTCATTTTAAGGTTGTCAAGATCGTCAGTTTTGGTTGCACCCTCATTCTGCTATCTCACTGCTACTAGTGACGGGCTGTCAGCCATCATGGATGGCCATTTCTGGTCATCCTTCCTCCATTCACTCATTCCAGGTTAGTTCCCATTCTGCAACACAAACCGGCAACTGTGAAGGATATTCAGAACCCCCACACTTTCGGAAGACCCTATGAGTCTCCCTTAGACTCCGAAGAGTCCTGCAAAATGGAGGTAGAGGATCATGCTCCACAGAGTCTCCTGCCTGCATGTCTCCTCTCCCTGACAGCTGGCTCCATTCCCTGAAACATATATTTTCTTGAAAAGTATCTCATTGTTCAAGGCCTTGATAATAATTTACTGGCATGTATTGTATAGTAATTCTCAATTTATGACCACAACTGGGCCCATAATTTCTATTGCTAAACAAGGTGGTTGTTAGGTGATTTACACCCAATTTTATGATCATTTTGACATGGTTGTTAAGTGAAACACTGCAGTTGTTGAATGAACCACATAGTTATTGAGAAAATCCTGCATGGACTTGGTTGTTGAAAGCTGGCTGGAAAGGAACAAATAGTGATCATGTGACCCCAGGGTGCTGCAACCCATATAGATGTACAGTAGTTGCTAAATGTCCATGTGACAGAAGTGGTATTCAACTGGTTCGCACCTATTCAGGAGAATCAGTAGCAGTTATTTGGCATGGGTCGCTGAACTGGTGGTGACCCCTGGCTGGCCACACCCCTGAACTGGGTCACCCGGTCGCTCACTTGCTCTGATCACTCTCCTAGCTTTCCATTCGCCATGTCCTTTTTCTCCCCAGGGGAAAGGAAAAAAGACATGGACCTGCAAGTATCACTTTCCTCATGTGAGTTAAAAGTGACTGGAATGAGAGGGAGTGCAGGCTGACAGAGGGGGTGAAGGTGAATCCAGCCTTGGAGAAGTTTTGCAACATAAAAGAAATGCACTTTGAAGCAGGTCCTTTAAAAACTTCTCCAAGGATTCTCCATGGACACTGCAAGTATCGCTTTCCCTTTGTGAATTAAAGTGCCTGGAGTGAGAAGGAGTGTGGTCTGAAAGAGGGGGTGGGGGAATCAACTCCAGCCTTGGAGAAATTTAAAGGAGCTGCTTCAAAATGCATGTCTGTTAAGCTACAAAAGTGCTGTGTGCTGTGTGTGTGTGTGTATGAGAGAGAGAGAGAGAGAGAGAGAGACAGAGAGAGACAGAGATACAGAGACACAGAGACACAGAGAGAGACAGAGAGAGAGACAGAGAGAGAGAGAAAGAGAAAGAGGAAGGGAGAGAAAGAAAGAAAAAAATAGGAAGAGAGAGAGAAAACTCTGTGCTATTATTTTTAATTGTTCCATTATTTATCATGTGTTAATATTTTACACTGTCCCTACAGTCCCTACACCTATAGTGATTTTTCTGCCTTTCTTTTGCCCAGGGCTACCACACATTTTTCAGGGTTTACATGCATTCAATATCAATAGTCCAGGAGCATAAAATACACATGTGTTTAACAGAGTTGAAAGGGACTTTGGAGGTCTTCTAGTTCAACCCACAGCTCAGGCAAGAAAACTGAGGATGCCAAACTCTGTGTAGAGATCCTGGGAAAGGTGTCAGAATAACAGAATAACACTTAGAAGGGACCTTGGGGTGAACCCTATACCATTTCAGAGAAATGGCTGTCCAGTCTTTTCTTAAAAACTTCCAGTGATTGAGCACCCAGAACTTCTGGAGACAAGCAGTTCCACTGGTTAATTGTTCTCACTGTCAGGAAGTTTCTCCTTAGTTTTAGGTTGCTTCTCTGTTCAGTTTCCATCCATTGCTTCTTGTTTGCATTCTGCTTCTTTGGAAAATACATTGTCCCATTTTCTTTGTGGCAGCCCCTTAAAAGCCTGTTGCCTATCACATTCTTGGGCAAAGCATGTGAGCCATTTCCTCCTTTCAGTGGTCCATAAAAGTACATCTACAGTATGCATATAATAAAGTCAAAAAAGGTGAACAACATTTTTACAGAACTATAGATAAGTTGAGGCTGAGTGTTATGTATGTAGGTTTGAATGTTATTGGTTTATTTGAACTGTTCTTGTAAAATGTCAAATGGTATTGGTTTAAATAGTGCGGAAGAAACCCTGCACTCCCATTAGCAGCAGCTACGGCTGCAGGCTATAAGAAGCAGCCATAGCCAAGCCAGAACGGGTCCATTCGAGCTGTAGTCACTAATAAAGTCTTTGCTGGAACTCCTCGCCTGACTCTTCATGCAAACTTAACACTGGCTTACGATGGGATTTCCCTGAAGAGAAGATGACGCCACTAACAAGCAACTGAGAGAGATGGCTGCACTGAACACCCCCAGCACCGCTCGATCCGCGACGGAAGACTGGGAATCGTGATGCGGATCGCTTTCCACATGTTCCTGGAGGGGAACGATCTCGCCGGCATCCCCAGAGACGGAAGAGGGCGGTCTTTCTCACGCACTCGGTCCGCAGTCTTCAAAATGGCTAAGGCGTTGGCGGAGCAGCAGAGCTGAAGGTAATGGAATGGCCCGATTTAGAGAAACTTTGAGAGCCCATTACGCCACAAGTGTCGTGCCTCATTAAGAGACACGAATTTTACCATCGGATCAAGGGATAGCGAGAATGTTAATGACTTCGTGGCAAGTTTAAGGACATTGGGGGTGCTTGTGACTTTACCAACTTAGAAGAGGCCATGCGTGATCGGGTTTGTTTTAGGCCTTAAAGATAAGGTCTTACAAAGCAAACTATTAATGAAACCTAAGATCACGTTTAAAGAGGCCATTGAAGAAGCTGTTTCAGCGAAGCCACCAAGTCCTCAGCAGGCCATGAAAAGATTAACAAGGCCTCAAGCCAGGCCTCAAGCCATTCTGATGGGGAAAATCCACATCTACTCATTGCGAACAAATAGACTCTGATTCTGATGGCAGTGAGGCAGAGGAGGGATTTTTAAACTCAGAATGGAGAAGAAAAGAAAGACTCTGGGAAGAACAGGCAAGGGTTCTATTGCAGAGGCTGTGGGGGCCACCCCGCACGGATTGCAAGTTCTTTGACTCCATTTGCCTACGTTGAGAGAAACAGGGTCACATAGCCAGAGTCTGCAAATCATCCAGAACTCCACCAGCTAGGAAGAAATTTCCTGATAGAGACTTTAAGCCCAACAATTTCCTTGAAAAATGGGGCGAAATTTAGAAGCAAATGGCAAGAATGAAACTCACCAAACAATCACTTCATTGGCATTTCCACAAGCACTGACTCTCAAAGACTACCAAGGGAACAAGATTCCAGTAGTTGGGCAAGAGATTTCAATGCAGTTTAAAACCACACGTTTGCCCTGACCATCGTGGACAAGGATCGCCCAAGTTTGCTGGGACTTGTTTCTTCTCTTCCCTTTCTCCTTTCTCTTTTTTATACTTGACAATCTTTCTTTAATTATACTCTTACCTCTTGTCTTTCTTTTTTCTTTTCAACCACTATTATATATTCAGAAACAACTGTTAATATTTTGTTAATATTTTTCTAATATCTTAATATTTAAATAACTACTTACCTAAAACTATTGAATTATATAATTATATAATTGATAAGCGTTTCACTAGAACTGTTTGGGAAGAACTATTTTTACGTTTCAAATATTAGAAGAGATAGTAGATAAGTATTGAATAAGTATATCTATGTTATATGTATTAAGATAATTGTGTCTACACAAAAACAAAAGAGGGAGGAGATTGGGATATAAACTTGACTTGGGTGGAAAGAAATAAGGGAAAAGTGAAACTAATTGATATTGTGAGAAAACTTTAAGTTAAATTTGAAAAATGACAAGTACTACCAATATCTCTAAGATTGGCACAGTGGAAAGCTCCTGCAATACCAACAGTGGAGTCCACCTCTGCACAAAAGACAATTGAGGAAACGCTCCCTAAAGAACGTGCAAATTCCTCTAAGGACCTACAAAGTTTATTGCTAAACATGCAAGAAATGATGGTCAAAAATCACGAGAGATGAAAGAAATTGGTCGGTTTAAAATAGATTTGAAAGACAAATACAAAAGATAGATAAAAATTTGAAATATTTCAGCAGGAGATGAGGAAAAATCAGGAAAAATATTAGAAATTGAAACAAAGGTGACCAAAGAGGAAAAGAGTAGATGAGTTGACAGAAAAGTTAGTAAGAGAGAATAAAAATTAGAACTGCAATCATCCATCTCGAGTCAGAAAAGCTGCATATTACTAAGATTTCAAAATGTAAAGGAAAAAAAGGAAAGAAAATTTATGGAGGTTATGACAGATATATTAGCTGGCACACTAGAGATGGAAAAAGAAGATCTAATGAAGGAAATTGACGAACTGTACAGAGTCCAAACCAACTACATGGAGATTTAACTTACCAAGAGAGATACATGTTAAATTTGTCAAGAAATCTCTCAGAGATGAAATTCACATAGATCCAGAGATAATATTTTACAATATGCCGATAAAACAATAATAATACTTAAACAAACCCCCAAAAATAAGAGATCTGAGAAGACCCTATCAATTTTAACGACCAGACTGATAAAACAAAATGTTAATTTTAGATGGTTAGTCCCAAGAAGGTATAATGGTTACCTGGCACGATAAGAAATATAAAATTGAAACTATAGGAAGGCAGAGATGTTTTTTGATCAACACTTAAACAGGAGGAGTAGATGAAGATAGGGAAGAAGTTAGGAGAGCCGAAAGTAAAAGATTAGAGACATATAAAAAGGTAAATATAATTGACAGTAAAGATGACAGCAATGGGAAATCAGAAGTTCCAGAAGAACAAGGACATTAGAATTACAAGAAGCGCTAAATATAGGATTCAATAAAAATGCAAATCTATCGATCTTTATCTTGGAATATAAATGGATTAAACTCACCGTAAAAGGAAAAGGGTTTTAAGCACCTACAAATTCAAAAAGCATGAACATTATAGCACTACAAGAAGTCCATATCACTCAAAAACAGAAACATCTATTAGAGAATAAAAATTAGGCAATATGTTTTAACTTTAGACCAAAAGAAAAAAAGAAGAGGAGTACTTTATATAAAAGATAGGATCCCTGCTTCATTAATACTC